>CM050511.1:44560444-45160444 GCA_027563665.1 Antrozous pallidus | reverse complement strand
CCATGGTTTGTTGCTCTGTTGACTAATGAGTTTGCTGACCACTGGGATAGGGGTTTAATCACAAGGAACAACAACAGCCTGTAACTATTGGAATCGAGAGTTTAGATCAGTGGTAGGCAAACTCAGTCAACAGAGTGGCAAACCTCGGCTTGTGAGCCACATGTGGCTCGCAAGCCGAAGTTTACCGACCACTGAGCTAAGGCACAGACATGATTGTATAAAAAACAATACATCAGTGTTAAAACCCTTTTGCCTGATTTTGGCTCCTAAATGCCCTGGAGCTGATGGTCCTAAGATAGAACCTAAACATGACCTCAGAAAATACGCTAGTATCTTCACTTAAAAACATCTACAGCACCTAAAAGCTGCCTAACGGACTCACTGGGGGTTATCAGTCACACTGCTTGTCTTCTATTTTTTTCAGTTAAAAAATCAAGACACAGAACATATCTCCTGTCCCTTCCCTGGGAATGCTGTGAAGATAACTAAAGCTTTACTGGGTTGGGCGAACTTGGCCAGTAAACCACTGCGGATCTGTGCTATTTCAGTTTATATGAATGTGTAATTTTTTTTTTCACTTTCAAGAACCCCTGAACATTACATCTTTCAACACACTGGTGTCAGGTAGTTGAAAAATAGTCGTCTGGCTATCTGGGGATTATAAAGTTTTCTTCCACACTAGACAGTACTCTTATTGCTGGCGGTGCAGCCTTCTTCCTTCCCCTGTGAAGAGCTGAGTCCTCCGAACATGTTTTTGGAGCACAGGACGGAGCAGGGGCAGGCGTAGGAAAGATCGCACAGCTGAAGCAAAGCAGACAGCATGACAAAGGTCAAGCAGGCACATGCTGGGATGCAGAGGTCACCTTTTCTCCCTTTTCTCCTAGGTCACCCTTCTCGCCTCGTGGACCAGGGAAGCCCTAGAGGACAAAAAGCAAACCAAAGAGATCTACTGATGTAACTGTGGTACAATCAAATTGAAAAAATAAATTTAGAATTGCATGTTTCTGAAACATAGATATAAAGGAAAAAGGCATGCCAACAATCTCAAAACTTAGAGAAAGTAGCACTTAGGAATAATAGTCTGCTAACATGTCAATTACATACATGCTATAGGTTTCTTGCTTTTTCTCCTAGGAAATGTACAGTGGAGAGAATATCAGGATCCTCGTTTGAACCCTGGGAAGTTCACTGCTCTGTGCGGCTGTGTGCAAATCACTTACCTCAGCATTTTTGTCCTTGGACTCTAAAATGGGGTTAATGACATCTACTACACAACTGTTGGTGGGAGCATTAAATGTGATGAAATAAAGTACCAGAATTATGTCTGCACATACAAGTTGCTCAATGAATAATCACTACTAATACTGTTATACTAATATAGGTGAATAATAACAGTAATTATAGTTACTAATTTATTTTATTAATTCAATGCAGTTTAACAAATAAATAAAATAATAACAGTAATAGTGGTTACTAATTTATTTTATTAACTAAACAATAGTTACTAATTTAATTTATTAATTAAATGCGATGAAATAAAGTACCAGAATTATGTCTGCACATACAAGTTGCTCAATGAATAGTAACTATTATTACTGTTATTATTCACCTAATACAGGATGAGCAGTGTTCATTTCAAGAGGCATTTACTTTTGAGATCCTCTATGTTTATAAAATTGTAAAATAAATAGGGACTTCCAGCTAAAAAAATATGGCATTAGAGCTTTGAGGATAGATATAATACACCATTACCTAAAGGTAGTGGGTGAAAGACACTTTAATTTTATGCATATTTTAAAATAAGTGGTTTAAATACAAATATTGAGAGTGTCCGTAATTTGGGAAAGTATTTTAAAGTGGCACTATCAATGACCAATTACTAATTTTATACCAGATAATTACTTTTTCCTTTTATGTTTATCTTATGCAAACACACTTGGTGTATTTTATGCAGCTATTAATATGGATAGCAATTTTTGTTTTATGCATATCTATGTGTACAGAAACAATAAGAAGTATTCTTGCTATTATTATGATAGAGACCATCAGCATCTATTATAACAGGAAGATGTTCATTGTATATATTACTTACATCAAGACCAGGCTCTCCATCTTTCCCCTGCCAAAGAACCACAGTAGCTATATTAGTTTTCTTAGGTTTCATGAATAGGTTATTGTTTTCATTAAGGCTGCCTGGACATGCAACACTAGTATTAGAACTACCTCACCAATGTGAAAAAGATCCTCTGTTGATTAGTATTACACATTTTTTTCACTAAATCAAGTGAAATGTCTGAAAATATTGTTGTTAAGAGTCATGAAAATGTTTTCTTATATATCAGGTTAAATAGTTTGCTTTTTTTGCTGAAGGTGAATGGTTGGTATCTGAATTATCAAGTCAGGAGTTAAGTTGAAAGCAAAAATCATTTAGCTGATTTGAAAACACACCAGCACTAATACAGTATGCAAATCAATGCTGCTTTAATTCACTGAGTAGTGAGCTCAGACATGAGTAAAAAACGTGGAAACTTTATTGTTAAATATAGTTTGAATCTGGCTTGAGTGCACCTTGTCCATAAATATTGAGGGTGTGAAGGTCATAACTTAAAACACTGTTTTTCAGTAAACTTTGTAAATGAATGATCCCCAAATATGAAAGGAGCCAGAAGGCTGTGGCGCAAGGATGATAAATGCACTCCCACGGTGCAGACGATCAGGGCAGTGGCCTATGGTGTCTCACAATGGATCCACCCAGAGTTCCTGCGAGGTTGCTTTGATTCTGTTAACTGAAATCTATTTTAAAAATCAGCCTTCACTTTAAATCTATTTTAAAACCAGCCTCTCTTGAAGCATTGAAGTAATGATGGTTTTAGTCTATTATTTCAGTTCATAAAAACTGAAAGTACATGGTATGTGCAAGTGCATCAGGGTTAAAAACCTCAATGCAAGCATGCACTTCTATGGTAGTCCTTCCCTACCCCATGGGATCATTTATGATGATCCCAAAGATAATGCCCTAAAGCAAACCCGAGGCCTCAATTTGAAGTCTGTGTCATTGAGAATTTTTATCCACGTCCTCTGTTCAAATTCCCCTGTGATGACAGCAACAGAGGGATCAGAGACATCAAGTCGTCATAAACATCAATTTGAAAAATAACTAATTAGCAAGAGTGGTTTTAGTAAGTAACCTATGAGAACAGATAAAATCTGCAGGAAGTTGTTTTAAATAAAGCTCCTACAGCCATTTCTGGTACAGTGGCCTTCCAAAGAAGTGCCAGTCATGGGTATCCAGTCAGATGGTGTGGACAAGGCGTCACTGGACAGGGGGAGACCCGAGACCCACCTTTCAGGCTGGTACTGTCCATCAATGGACAAGCTCTAATCCTCTCAGTCTTGTGACGTGTGAGGGCTTGGGTCTGTACGTGAGTGGGAGGATGACATGAATGTGACCCCTCCCTGGAGGTCATGGTGATACAGAGGTTGTAGAGAATGAGTGGACTGTTTTTGCTGCTATAACGTGATCAGTGGGTCCCACAAGGGAAGGGTTACGTGTGTCAGTGACAGGTGGTCTGTGGGTGCTGACGGTGGAGGCTGCAGACAAGCCAGAGAACTCACGGGCAGGCCATAGGGCCCTCGGGGTCCGGGCTCTCCCACAGCTCCTTTTTCGCCCTGAAAAGAAAGGTAGAAAGTTCAAATTAGTCATAAACGCCAATATTCACACCTGTGCCCTAATGCCCTATGTGAAAAGCTCCTCTTTGAATTATCATTCTATCAAAATACCAAAGATTCAGGCTCTTCCAGAATTGCTGTCAATGATACAGTAAAAGTAATCTACATAAGACAATTTTATTAAATCACCTTAGAAAAAGCATAAGACTTCCACTGCCGGCTTGTGCCAAAGGATAGGCATGACTAGGATGCTGTATTTGGGTTTCTTGGGCATTAATGTGAAACATTTATTTGTTACAAATTATTTTAAGTTACTATTTATTTATGTATTTATTTATTATTGTTAATCCTCAACCAAGGATATTTTTCCATTGATTTTTTAGAGAGAGAGTATTGGGTAGGGAGAGAGAGAGAAAGAGAGAGGAAGAGAGAGAGGGGAAGAGAGAGAGAAGTGAGACAGATTGATTGGTTGCTTCCCACTAGGGCTGGGGATCGAACCTGCAAACCATTTACGTGCCCTTGACCAGGACTCAAACCCTTGACCCTTTGGTGTAGGGGCTGATGCTCTAACCACTGAGGAAAAAACCAGCCAAGGCTTCAATGATAATCTTGAATGCTTATAAAGAACTAGGGGCCCAGTGCACAAAATTCATGCACTGGGGGTGGGTGGTCCCTCAACCCAACCTGCCCCCTTTCACATACTGGGAGCCCTCAGGGAATGTCCAACTGATGGCTCATCCCCAGCCTGCCCAAGGCCTAAAGCCATCGCCCTGCTCAGCTCAGCCCCAGCTGCCTGCGACCACCTGGCCCCGGGGGCTGGGCGCTCGCTGCCATTTCTGCTCACAGCGCCCGGCTGCTGCCACCACCACTGCTGTTGCTGCCGCTGCTTCCCCTCACAGCACCCCGGGGCTGGGCACTCGCTGCCAACGCTGTTTCATCTCCACCCCTAGGGCTCGGTGCTCATGCCACTTGGCCCTGCCCCTGGTCCTGATTGGCTGGTAGCATAGCCAATCAGGAGCGAAGGTACAGTCAAATTTGCATGTTTCTCTTTTATTATATAGGATAAGTGTAATTGGAGGTGGTTCATGAATATGAAATCATTGCAAATGACAGAGAAAAAGATATTCTGCATTTCAAGTAGATATTCTACCCCCATCTCCAAAATTAATGTGTTTGTTAGGACTTAGTGTGAAAACTTTAGGAGTCATGATGTCTATATGAGTGGTCAGACAGAAAATGTTACCTTCTTTTATCACATCTCTGAAGAAGTTTAAAGGTTAGCAAATCTTTCTTATGAGTAAAGTACCAAGTTCAGCTGCGAACTGTGAATGTAGATCCATGTATTTTGCTGTGTTTGTCTACACTCCAGATTCCCATTTGAGCAAATTTGACATTCTTCTTTAACCTAAATGTAGGGATTGGTGGAGCTAATTAGCATTGTCACCCAGAAGCACATAAAGAATAGGGAGGCCACTGAAAATAAATATGATAAATGCTTTTGAACTTTTACTCAGTATTACTGAAAGAGCAGCATATGCTTTCAGGAAAGTGGCAGGCTTTAAAATAAAACATATTTAAATTTGAATTCCATTCCTGTCACTATCTGTATGGCCTTAGGTAACTTCCTTTTTTAAATCCTCACCCAAGGTTATATTTTTCTTGATTTTAGAGAAAGAGTAAGAGAAAGAGAAAGCTCAATGAGAAAGAAACATGGATTGGTTGCCTCCCCAAACGCAGCCCAACCAAGGGATCGAACCAACAACTTAGGTCTGTGCCCTGACCAGGTTTTGAATTCAAAACTTTCCGGTGTAGACTATGCTCCAACCCACTGAGTCACCCCACTCCCCGCCCTGCCATCAGGGCTTAGGTAACTTTCTTAATCTTTCTGTGCCTGAGTTTCATTGGCTGTTAAATAAGAATAATATAATAATGCATACTCTATAAGAATTTTTCTAAAGATAATTTTTCTGATTATAAAATATGAAATTCACTGTTGTCAAATAATATGTCCCATAAATAGTAGCTATCATTATTATACAATTAGAGTCTTATTTGTAATTTTAAAAAAAGGCTGGGCAACTCAAAGAGCAACTCAAATTAATTCAAAATTTAGTTCATTTTGAGCTGGCATGTTATTTATGATTTTTAAAACGGTGGTGGTGGTGGTATGGGTATGGGTAGTGGGAGGTAGGGGTTTAAAAGGAGAGTCCACATAGCCTGGAGTAGATCTAGTTTAAAAAACCTCAACAGATGAGAGTAGATTTCATTTGAAAAGGCTCCACAGATTATTTTGACATACCTCCTCCCTTCTTCCTCCTCTGATTGAGCACTTCGGGTTTATTTTGTTTTTGAAATGAATATGCCATGGCTTATTTGAATTAAGCTGTCACTCAAACATTTGTGTGGAACTTCTCATATAGAATTGGCCTCCCCAAATAATTACTTTAAGCTAATAGCAATCCACTTCTCTCAGCAGTGACTGCTTCAGAAGTGGACAGGAGGTGTGGGGGAAGTCAGCTGGGAGGCTATGGGGCTCGTTCCTCACTGCTAAGGAGAGAGGCACGAGAAGGGAAGGTCTCCGTGTGTTCTCTGTCAATGGTCAATGGCTCTTGGAGGGGGTTGGGGGAGGTCAGCACCACGGGAACCTGCTTGCCAGTGGTCAGAAGACAAGGCCAGCAGGCGGGAAGGGCACAGAAGCAAAGCCGAGAGTCCCTCCTTGAACGTTTTGTTATATAAAACAATAAAGGTCTTCATTGTATTTTGACTTGGGGTCTGTCAATTAGAGTCAAAAGCATCCTAATGGTCTCAGTTTGAAAACTTCCAGGAGTGAAATATTAACACCGGGATTAGAATGTGCAGCTCCTTCTCCTGGACTAAGTAATTCAAAAAAAAAAAAAAAAAAAAAAAAAGAGAGAGAGAAAGACTTGCACCTCTCCAATTTAACAACGTCTGCAGAGTTCCTAAGAAGTTACAAGGCCAGACGAAGAAATCAGCTGAAGGCAGGAACCTCCATGAGCTTGAAGAGCTGAATACTATTGGTGCCAGTCACGCATTTGACAGTTTCTGAATAACACTGTCAAACGTCTGGCTTCCTTTAGGCTGGTCTAATTTTATTCAGGCTCTCTAATTTGCATGTCTACACTAAGAAATTATTCTAGAATGGCCCCTTTTCCCGATTCCTCCCGCTTTAAAATTTGAAACTTCTTCAAGACAGTCCAGATGGCGCCTCAATCAATTAACACTGAGAATCACACTCCAGTTTAGCACTCTGGGTGAGGGGCACTTAGGGAGTACGGATATCTGACCCAGTTAAGATAGTTAACGTGCTGAGTAAATAAATACAAGTGTAACACTTTACACTGCACACCATTTGACTTCAACTATGCCTTCAGAAATTCTTAGAGATTTCATTTGCTCTCCTGGTTAATCCTGCCCCAGGGCCGAGACCTGATACTCTTGTGACAGTGTGGAGCTATCGGAAGTAGCAGCTGATTTACCAAATGGTAAACCCTCTTGAGCCCCAGGGCCTCCTGCCAAAAGACTACTTGAGATTTGCTGCTCCATTTTTAGTACATGTACTGGATTTCTTCATACAGTGCTTGAGTGGGTCAGCGGTGGAAGCTCTTCGCTTTTAAATATTTTTAATTAAGAAGAGCTTCATAAGTCCTTGGCTTGATCTTAGAAATAAGATGAAATAAAGGTAGTTTGCAGATTCAGATTATTTATGCCTTTAAGAGTCACCTCTTTCTAGAAGCATTCTTGGCAGACTGGACCTATCTGTATTCACTGTGGCCTCATTATTTTTCTCAGAGATCTTTTTTCCTCCGCAATTAGGTTGTAAGCTCTTCTAGATCAGGGAAAATAGCTGCTTCCTTTACAGCACTGAATAAATATACGTAGTGTATTAGTAAAAGATTATAGGGTGAGAAATTAATTATAATGACATTTAATTCATTGGAGCAAAATAGACTTTACATCAAAAGGAGGAGTGTGTTTCCGTTTCATACTGAACGTACACTGTGCTTTATACACTGTAACACGTGGTAAATATTTATTGAGTGAATAAATTCAATGTATAGAAAGAACATGGAATTAGGATGTACGCCAAAGAAATCACTATGTGGACAAATTATCCCAGATTGGTGAAACTCTAGTTTTAAAAGACCACAAATGAATTATTCCAACATTTTGAAGCCTTCATTATCAGGATACTTTCTTTTCATCCCACACTGGATGGTGGGGAAACTGATGACACAATTCCACTCAGACACACAAACACTTCTAAGTGTGCCAAGGTGAGGAAAAGAAAAAGTGGGAGAAAAACAGAACGAGGGAGAGCAGTTCCAGACCGATGACCAGCTGCTGATGCAGCAGCACATTTTTGTGTGTCAGATATTTATCTTCCACTCTGACTTTTTTTTTCTTCCCAAGGATAAGGAAAAATGGCCTAGCAATAGCGAGGTTAGTGAAAGGTTTTTGTTTTATAATGCACTGAAATTATTTCCGTATGGTTAAAGGAAGACAGTCTATTCTATCTTTTTTAAAAAACAGCAGCATGTATAACTGTGTGGAAAAGAATATATAGATTTTTGTCATCTTCTTTACAAAGTTATAGCTTACTCTCAATGAAATAAAATCGCTTTCTATGAAAAGTTATCAGCCAGAACATGTAGTTGTGGAAATGCTAGCCCTATTGACTTCTATTTACTGGGTTAAGGCGAAGTAAAAAATGTCTTCCTTACAGGTTCTGAGCTATTCATGTTAGCTTTGTAAATGTATGCACTGTTTTCTATTAGGGCAGCCATACTCCATGTTATACTCTTGTTCTCTCTCTCAGAGTGAAGGCTCTGAATAGAACTTATGATCATATCTATTTTCATTTAATAGTAGATGGCCCTTTGTTTCTTCTGAAAAGTTCACACTTTAGTTTCTAATTAAGGTCACAGCTTAGTAACCTCAGGAGCAACTTACTCTTTCTCCTTTGGGACCTGCAGGGCCATGGGGTCCCATAGGGCCATCTGTACCCTAAAAAGAGATAAAAAAATAAGATAATATGAGACATATCCCAGGGCTATAAGAAAAGCAGTTATAATGTATCCTGGGTTTTCCTGGGTGAATGATGCCCAAGAATTTCAGTAAGACAGCTCATCTCCTTTCAAAGTGCTTTATGTTTGATTCTTTCAGGCCAGTGGTTTTTAAGAATCTCACGCAAACTGGATGAATTATATAACTGCCTGTTTCAATGAAGGGCCCACACAAAAGGCTGTAGATCATATTTAATTACACATTTCCTTCCTGACTAAATGGAACATCTTCACTTTGCCTCCCCCAATCTTAAAAAAACCTGCAGTTGTTTTTTCTTCACATCACCTCTTGTTCCATTCATTGTCCACCCCCAATGTCAGCCCCACTTTCCTTGGCCACCGATGCTCCGAAGCCTTGTTTTCAGCTGCTTCAGAGGCTTGAACAGTTACACAAATGAACAAAATTAAATAAGAACAGTGTTCAAACCAAACTTTCTCAAGCTCCACGCGGAGCAGCAGGGGGCCGAGGGAAGGAATTATGGTTGCAGGTCCTGCTGCAGTGGCTGAAGTCACTAGGTTTACAAGGCACAAGCCAAGGCAGCTGATGACTGAATGGCATAATTGCCTTCTTGCCTCCTGATTCAGGATCAGGATTCATTCAGATAAAATCTGAATGAATATAGGATCACTGAGGTCCAAGGGAAATAATGGCTGCCTGAGGAAGGTTTTTAGAATTGAAGAGCTAAAATTTCTTTTTTTGATTCTTAAAATTGTAGCAAGGACTTCAATTATGTTGGCTCATTTTCAGAAAGACTAGGCTTAGATTTGCAAAGAATTTGTCATAAAATCTGCAAATGGAACTATTCAGCACACAT
This sequence comes from Antrozous pallidus, assembly GCA_027563665.1. Taxonomy (NCBI): domain Eukaryota; kingdom Metazoa; phylum Chordata; class Mammalia; order Chiroptera; family Vespertilionidae; genus Antrozous; species Antrozous pallidus. The sequence goes on along the minus strand of CM050511.1, from coordinate 45,150,876 downwards.
GATTATAGTGTTTTTATTTTTCTTCCACTGCTCTTGCTTATTCTCTTACAGCCTTGTGATATGAAGTAACTCAGGGTTTTAAATTCATTCTAATGTTGGTGAATTCTTCCATCTTAAACTGATCTTTTACTGCCTGAACTCAAAGTTCATCTTCAGAAAACTTGTAAATACTGAGTGTCTGCGGCTGGAATTTAGGAGATGGAGCTGTCACGAGCCAAAGAAAAGAGACAACAACAGAAGACAGACAATTCATTTTGATGAACAAAGATTTTGAAAGTTAGTCCAATGAAGAAGTTACATTTCTAATATGAACATAAATATAAAAGAATAAACAACTTAAACTAAATCCACATTATTTTAATCCCATCAGAGGGCCTCGCTCCTGGAATTACAGGAAATGTCATTGGCTATGGAGAAATCTGCCAGGATTCTAAGACAGTGATGCCAATTAGACTGGCTATTCTTGTCACCTGGCAGGTAATCCAGACCTGAGTTCCCATTTCAGAAACATGTTCTGTAGTTAAGGCTGTGTACGTCCCATAGAGCCGCAGCCCATGCCCTGTCCATCTTCCCCTTTTCTGCCACTGTCTTTGTTCACCTTCTCATTATACCCCAACCCTAGGTACCCTCTTCTTTTAGTGGGAACACATGAGCCAAAGGGGTCTGTCCGGAAGCACAGAATTCATAGCCACAAACGCGCTGGAGCAAGACGAGGCACTGACTCACCCGGGCTCCTGGCTTTCCGTCTAAGCCAGATGCTCCCTGTGTGATTTGGTTGGTAGCAGGGTTGGTGGGTGTAACACGAATGACAAGAACAGAGATTAGTATGAAGTACCAGTGAACAAGTGTAACAGTTCAAACAACATAATACCCAGTCACAGGGCTCTGGGATGAATATCACATTGCTACAAATTGTTAGTTAAAAAAACAGAAAACAAAACACAGGACAATAAACACCCCCATAGACGATGGCATTTTTATGACATTTCCGTTTGACACATTCTTATTTAGAAATCAAGGTAATGAAGCTCGTTGAGTGGGCTTTAAAGGAGTAGCAGTAACGGCCATAGGCTGCTAATATTCATATGAAATTCGTTTTCTAAAGACTGTACTATTCACAACATTTTTCTTAAGTTCTGAAGGAAAATAATGGCCTGTCTCCTAAGAAAGAGCTCATATAATAATCAATCAAGGACAGCATCTCAGAGGAGAAGAAAAGAATGCTAGTGTTGCTTGTGAAAATAGCCTTTATGAATAACAAATGCAGAACTTGAACGTGCCAGGATGGCTGTGGCTTTCACGTGAACAGTCACTGATTTCTGGGTTGTTCTTACTGTGTTCACATTAGTCACCACTAGAGGGACTTCTAGGAACAGGAAAAAGCCAGAAATAGTTCATGAGTCCAAACAAAAAATAACTGTCCCAAACAAAACTGTTCCTTGACTCACTTGAAGCAATCAAATAAGTATTGCAGCAAAGTCTGGATGGGAAATGTTTTAAAAATCCAAATGCAACGCATGCTCTTCTTCACCTTGGCCTCTAGTGCATGATTAAAAGAGGACATTTTCAATGCTTATTTTAAGAATAAGCACAATTGCTTCTTTGATATGGCATTTGTATCTCAAAACTCAAATATTTATTTATAGTCCTCTAAAAATTGATTAGATGAAGGAGTATTTAGAAAAGACAAGGCATTAGCCCTATAAATTCTCTTGGCTAGGTTGCAAAACTATTTTCCCATTTTATGCTTCAGATGTAATTAATAATACAAAACAAAAGAAAAAAAAGTATATTCCAGCTGCAAACTCTATCAATGATGCTATACCATATATATTTTGGGTAATTTTAGATTTTATTTTATAATTCATTCTGTATAATTTTATTATGAGGATTATCACTACAAAAACATCTTTAGGTAGCAATGATTGAAAAACTTAAAAAGTGTGTTGTTTGTTTAATGCTAGCATATGCAGAGCTTTCTGCGAAGTGTATAAAGATGATCACTAGTCTTAAATTTAAATAAAACTGAAATCCAAAGTTTCTTTTGCCTTTTGGTACTTTGTTCAGTCACCATTATTATAACATTTAAAAAATAAATAGGGAGATGGTAAAAATTTTGCATTGATAATATATTCACGTGGGATATGAATTAATGACTCACATGTTATAGATGTTTTATTCCGAGGTCATCCATTGATCTAACTGGTATGATTTAATCTATGCTCTATCACTTATTTAATAAATGAATATCTATTAAGCATCTACTACATGTGTGATTTATGTAAGACACTGGTTATCAAGCAGAATACTTACTACTAAAGATATAGTACCCACAGGGAAAATAAAATAACTGGTAATCCATTTTTTATGTGTACAATATGTGTAGAACTTATTTCCTATTACCAATTTTATGTCATTTTAACCATGTAATTTATAATGTTCTTTATTGACTTTGTTGGCATTTACTGAATAGACAGCATAGTAAAGCTTGAAACTACAACTTCATAGTCAATAACCATTTTTAAAAAAATATCTTTTTAGTTGTGGAAAGAAGACTGGCATGAGATGCAGGAAAGGTAAAAACCTATTTACTTTTCTTAAAAATAAAAATCTCTAAACAATTGCAAAATGCTTCTCCCATCCTATCCATTATTGCCACAATAATCTCTTAAGAGAGCATTTCCAAAACAAACAACATACAACATTTAGACCTCGATATGACTGATTAATGTGAGGAGCCACAGCACTGACCTCATGCCATCAACAATGGCTAATTGCACACCTGCCACCAACAGAGGGCTACAGTTTGGGTATCAAAGGAGTAAAAAAATTGAAGGAGAATTTAAAACTGCACTAAATTATAAAAAAAAGTTTGGGAGAAATTATGAGCACAGTACATTTGTAAAGAGGAGGGTGATGGGAAAAGAACCGTCAGCTTTAACAGAGGAAGGTTGGCATGTATGTAATTGAACGACAAAACAGTGTTGGCATTGTGTGTAGGGGGTCTTACTCTGACAGAGAGCAGACATCAGGAAAAGAAACTAGGGCTGGGCTCTGCACTAACAAACACAATGTGTTCTCCAGTTACAGAAATCTCACTATTAGTAGTTGCCCAGCAAACCAGAGTAGTTGCTTAAGGTAGAAAGAAAAGTCTGAGATTTGCACTGAAATGGAAAGTTTTCTTTACTTACTGGAAGACCAAGGGGTCCTCTGTCACCCTTTTGACCTGGTTCACCCTTCAATCCTTTAACACCATTTAACCCTGGTTCACCCTAAATGCAAAAGCAAATGCCAATTTTGGTTGCTATCATGGGTGTTTCAGCTATGAGAGAAGAGAGCCAGTCTCAGAAATGGTTGCAGATTCCAGTTTTAGGTAACAGCTGAGTCAGGCTAGATTTGTCTTGTATCAGTTCAAACTTAATTTCTAAGACATTACAAAATTGATGGACAAATAATATCCTAGGAAACAAAACACCCTAGAAAGTATGCTCTTTAAAATCAAAATATATATATAACTGAGTTCCTGAAATTTTCAGTTGTATATCAAGGAAATTGGTGTTGTGCCACATTGTTCTGACCAAGCAAATCAGAGCCCATCAGTGGAGGATGCTGAAGGCGGTTCAGTCATAAAAAACCTACTCTGCTGCAATGGAAAACTGGAATATGCAGGACAGTGTTATACTCAGACATTTTAAGCCTTTAAGCATTTTGCCCAGGGGAATGAGCTAAAAATATAGCTGCTGATGTTTGAAGTAATGCCATTTACTGAGTCCTCGTTCACTGCCATTGCCAAGTCAGGTCCTTACAAGGATTAATCAATAGAGTAGACAGCAAATAGCCAATCCCAGAAGAAAACATGAAGATCACAGAACTTACATGTAGTAAGTTCGTCTGCCCAATGTTTGAATGAAGAAGGTTTGAATGTAGTTTAGGGTTACATTACAAAAGCAAGAAGAAGTGATAAATTTTGTTGACTGTGTGTGTGTGTGTGTGTGTGTGTGTGTGTGTGTGTTTAAATCTAAGAATACAGTACAACTATGTTCTATCAGCAGCAGCAGCAGCAGGATGTTAGAAATAGAGTTTAACTGGTTCACTCGTTAACTTTTAAGCATAGAAATTAACTTTATCAAGAAATTTGAAAGCCTTGAAGATTATTTCAGTCTCCAAGCCCTATCGAGTCTTTCTGGGTGGGGCGGGAGGGAGGAAAGACTGCCTACATGGCAGGAGGGTGATATTTCCCCCATTTGTCTGATGATGAAATCAGTGTGGTGCTTGTTAGACATACAGAGCCTGGGGCCCCATGCAGACCTCAGTAGCAAGGAACTGTGTATTTTTAATAAACCTTCCAGGTGATTCCTCTCATTGGGAAATGCTGGGAAACAGATCATCCTTAGTAGCATGTTACATATTTAAACTTTCAAAGGGGTCGCAAAAGAATGAACACATTTGGGTAAAACCTAATGAAATTTGGGGATTCTAAAGATGGGATGACCACAGTGCTGCCACTACAGGAAATCTAAATGGTTGGTAAAGTATGCTCCTGGGAATGTCATAGAGCTAGAGTTAATGTGAAGTCAAGACCAAGGTGCAACAGTCTACTTCAGTTAACTGGTCTAAACTTGAAATACCCGGCTTCGCATGTGTGTGGTCTTTCAGCAAGTGGTCTTGAGATGATGGGTAGGCAGGAAAGCCTTTGTAGGCTGTGAAATTTTTTGGTGAGGAATCATGTATTGATAGGACTGGTCATTAACTCAGAAGGTGAGTTTATAAACAGTCCAATTCAGTGACAAAATGACCAAATTTCAATCCTGGACCTAAATTCTAGCCCCATATCTGTCATTTAATTAGTGTAATTTGGGGTAAATTACCTAAATTTCCTGGGCCTATAGTTTATCATCCATAAAATCAAGGAGTTAGGATAGGTATTCTATGAGGTTTTTGAAACTTTATAAAAATTCTCTGAAGTCTATGATTTAAGTATAATTAAAGTTAAGTATAGGCAAAAAAAAAATCATTGCATTTTAGATATCAAAAGAATCTTGGGCATCTATTAATCTAATGGTGGGATATCTGAATCACACAAGGAATTAAAAACACAGTCTTACTGGCTTTAGCCTGAGTTACTATGATTGGGCTGGTCTTTAGGGGTGCCTTAACATCCAAGGAGAAGCCAAGAGTGGGAAAAGAGGCCCAGAGAAGTTACATAACTACTAAGATTACAAAGCCGGTAGATGGGCTCTCTCTTCTGACCCCAGAACAATGCTCTGACTCCAAATGATAATCCATGATTCTGAGACACTACCACTCACCAGAAGGCAAGGTATTCTACAAAGAATAAAGAGGCACACACTCGTCCTGTGCTTGGGTGAGTCCCCTGCCTGACCTTGAAAAGGAAACTCAGGTTTCAGGAGTCAAACCAGCATCTCTGCCCTGCTAGAGCTGGGTGAGCCAGAGGAGAGGCTGGGCTGCCCTTCTGACTCCTACGCCAACATTGTGTTGTGTTCTCTCACCCTCACCAGTAAAACACACCAACTCATTACTGAGGCGCTGTTAAGAGTACGTGAGCCTTCTCTCAAACAGCCTTGAGGACTAGCTAAATTTTTCTGTTCAGAACAAAGCGTCAAATCAGAAGATAACAAAAACAACTGGCACTTATGGGTGCTTATCAACAACTGCACCAGATATTTTGCTATTAAATCATCACAGCCCTCTGTGGTAAGTTACCTAATTGAGTAAATGAAGGAACAGAGAGGGTATGCACCCAAGGTAACATAGCATGTCAGGGCAGAGCTGAGATTAGAACATAGTTCCTCACCATACATGTCCCCGTGAAAGAAGAAGATTGTCTTTCGGGGCTCATTCTTATCCTCCAAGGTGTCCTCTTTGGCTTACAGGAAAGCAGAGAATAGGTGGAGAGATCATCTTCACAATACATGCTGCACCAATGCTAAAAAGGAGGGGCCATTCTCTACTGTTCTCTTGTTAATCCAGTGTGTGTGTGTGTGTGTGTCTCAATGTATGTGATGCAATCTTCTTAGTATAGCACACCTGATACTCTCCACTCCATTCTAGGCCAGTGGCCTCAGGGGAGTACAAAATTAAAATGCTGGACAGTCAAAGCATTTAGATGCGGTACTGCTACATGACAAGCAAGAAGTATCAATAACATCAAAATGTACAACTAAAGATACAATAACAAGAAAGCTTTTGGACTAGTCTGAGAATCTCATCAGATTTACTTCTAAATGGTTGATTTTGAGTATATTATGATTAGTGATTTCAGAATCTTACATAATAACAAGGGGGGAAAAAGGCAAAATGAGGAATAATTCATCTCCAGGTGATACCACTTAAATTTGTTCTAAGTCATTCTGTGTTGTGAGAGTTAAACATCTGGATACTTAAAGGCTTAAAGATTATCAACATTCTTGACAAGTAAATAAGACAGGACAGACATGCTTCCGTCATGCTTCTCCACGATTAACAAGGAAACAGAAATCAAATAATCAAGGGATTTGTTAGATTACCTTTGGTCCAGGAAGTCCATGGGGTCCCTGAAAATGAAAAACATAGCTTTTAATTAAGAACCGATTCACTGTTTCCCAGCAGAAGTGATTACATAACGAAACAAAGGAGATGTAAAACAAGAATCTCTTTGTTTGAGCTATAGCTCCAGGCAGGCCAGTAGATGTTAATACCTAGTAGAAGTTCCTTCCAGCTTCTGGATTGCTCTGTCATAGGAAATTTATTAATGGCAATTTTTTCTTTTCTTTATTTATTTCTTTAAAAAATATTTTTATTGATTTTTTTACAGAGTGGAAGGGAAAGGGACAGAGAGTTAGAAACATCATCAGCTGCCTCCTGCACACTCCCTACTGTTGATGTGCCTACAACCAAGGTACATGCCCTTCACTGGAATTGAACCTGGGACCCTTGAGTCCGCAGGCCAATGTTCTATCCACTGAGCCAAACCAGTCAGGGCTCTTTTTTATTTTTAAAACAACAACAACAACAACAACAAAGATAATGGTTTACTCAATCATTCCATTGTTTCATGGCAATTACAAAAGCTAATACAGAGGAAAAAATATCAATAGTAATTTTCATCACTCATTATGTATTATGAGATACATAATGACAATCCCTGTCATTTTGTAGTATTCTTTCTAAAAGAAACTCTTGCCAGAGCCATGGCAAGTAAAGTACATGGCACACAGTGTTTAAGCATGACAACAGCAATTCTTTATGCTAACTACCGGAGAGGGGTGGGTGGAATCTGAGAGTATGACAGGAAAGAAAAAAATAGGGAAAGAAAATCTTGTGAATCCACACTGCTATTTCTCAAATCCCCATTAAACATATAGGTGGCAAATGTGAGATACAGTATAAATGTATATGGAATATAGATGTCTTAAAAGACAAAAATTTAGCAAAGGAAAATCCCAGACTTTAAATGCCAGTCAAGAGGGGACTTTTTCCATTGCTAACTGCTCTAAACCCAGGTATTAGGGACCTTAAGGTAAAAAGAAAATGCAAAGTTGATAGTCAATTCTGCAACCCTGTTGCATAATTTATTTAATTTAAGAATAAGGAAAGGATCTAATGCAGTAGTGGGAAGTATTATTTAGAATGTACTTATTTTTGACAAAGCTGAATTCTTCAAGCTTCTTGCCACAAATGTTTAGCAATGTAAAGAAGTCATCAGGGCTTTCCCCCTGTATTTTGTGGAAAACCTAAATATAGAGACTAATTAGCCAACTTAAATTAACTAAAGGTTACTGTGAATTGCTTTAAAGTTTTTCAAATAATTTAAACAAACTATTGGAAAGAGATGTATTTAAGTACCCATCATAAAATCATATGACAGTAGGAAAATTTTTTAACAAGCAATACATTTAAGTTTGTTACATACATGTACATTAGAATATTTTCTCCTTAAGTTGTGAATAAACATTTTCAGAAAATGTCTGATATTTTATCAAGTATTCTCATCTCATTTTAGTAATGATTTGAAATTCTTTTAAACTAATTAATTTTAGGAAATGAACAGGATGTAGTGTTGTTTAATCTTCTAATTTAAAGTGGAGGGGGTATAAACAACCAAAATATGCCATTTGCTTAATTCTTAAAAAACCGTTTAGTTTTTAAGAAAAGGTTATTTATAATTGTTTTGTGGGTGAAATAGAAAAAGCAGTAAGAAATAGATGAGTGGGTCTGGATTATGCTTTGTGGCTTGCATCATTCCAATGAAGCTCTTTCTTAGATTTGTATTTAATCCGTATGATTGAAGACATATGATTGTTGAGACCCCTCAGACGTGAATGTGATTTTAGACACTGCTGGACTTGTGCCCATCCTGCCCTGCCCGAAAGCACTGGAAGCATCTGACTTCCATGTTCTACCCTTAACACACCATTGTTAGACAGACATTTGGAGAATTACCCTGGTTTAATGGTTGCCTTCTTCACTGGACCTAAGTTCCACGAGGACATGGCCATTGTCACACTGATCACTGAGGGATCCCTACAGTAAGGACTGTACCTTTCAAAGTTCCATAGAGTGCACAGGAAAGGATTCAACAATGTCTGTCACCTCTGGAAGCGAGCTTCAATTTTTACATTGTTTTATAAATGTTTTCATTGAACATTTCATTAAAGGATCTTAATCTTCAAAGTTAGTTAAAAACATTCCTTAATGGCTATAATTATTAATCTTATTTTGCTACCAATGGCCCAGAACAGTGTTTAAAATGTGTTTTTTTTTTTTTTTTTTTTGATGTTCACGTTGTAAGGCTAGAAGTAAAGCTTGCCAAATCTGTCTGTCTTCAACTTTCCTATCACAAAACTACTCTATCTCTTTCCAACAGACGTGTTTGGGGGAGTGAAAGACAACACTGTAAAGTCAGTACATCTCAGAGCACCTCGTATTTTCTGTCCATTCCACAGAGAGTCATAGGAAATACAAGCTGGCTGTTTTGAGGAATGCGCTCATGTTTTCTCTAGTAGCATGCTCATAAATAAATGACTATATTTTGGAGAGAAGAGAGACTTACCATGGGGCCTGGTGGACCATGGGGACCTGGTGGGCCTGGTGGGCCTATGATCTGTATGTCAAAAAAATAAACATGGATTTGGTTACTTCATTTAGATAAGGCGGTTTGGCTTGAATCTTTTGCTGGGATTCTGCTAAGGCCATTAATAGTTGCAGAGAAAGAAGGATACTGGAAGAAATGATGTGTTTGATTCTCTAGGTTTAGAAGTTCCTTTATGAGAACAAAAAAAAATCTTTAAAAAATACAGTTCTTTTACAAAAGCCAGAATAAATCAAATGTACATTAAACGAAAAGGAAGCAACTGATTTCCAAGAAATGCTATAATGCCACAACCACTATTAAACTCTCCAATATTTCACTAGGCAACAATAGGGCTCTGGAGGAAAAAAAGAACTTATGTTCTATATCCACAAAGCTTTACCCACAAGAGTCATGGGAAAACCATTGATTCCTCCTCCCCACCTCCCAGGATTAGACAGTCCTCTGAAAAATTGCTTCTAACTGAGACCTCTGAGGCATTTTGTCTCTCATTGTACAAGGCCAACAGATATTTATTCTGCAGCTTGACAAACCAAGAGGTTCATGGTTTTTCCACTGTTGATAAGCCATCTGGCAGAGGTTGAACTACATGAATAATAGGCCCGTTTTGGAGTTTTTCAAAAACCATGGACGTTCAGCCACCACGGACTTACAGAAGGGCCCTGAGGACCTGGCAATCCGGAGTCTCCTTTCTCTCCTCTCATCCCGTTGGCACCCTACAAATGACAGTGAGAGAGCTGAGCTGTTCAAGTTATTTGCAAAGCGTAAGGAACATCTGAATTTTCTCCCCAAACCCATCATCCTTTTGAAATTTGTATGTTATATACATGATATGAAAAAGAACAATTTATCCTCTTACATTCTAGCTTCTCCAAACGCCTAGACTGTGGGTGATATGTAAAATAAAATACAACATAAATATAAACCAAGTTAGGCTTGATTGGTTCAGCTTATATACTGATGAACATATGAGTGTTATATATATATTTTTTATGGCAGTGCTCACTTTAAATGGCAAAGTTCAGTCTTTTAACTATGTCATTAACATTTATTTATACATTTCCTTATTTAAAAAAATTGAGGACAATGAGGTTTTCTGCATTTCTCCCCTACATTTGTCTACAATTTCCCTTTCAATTCAAGTAAAAATTATGGGGGAAAAACCATAAAAACACCATCCCATAGTATCATACATGTAGAGAAAAGAATTTCCAGAGTAATTTATTTTTGTTTTACATTTTTTGGCTTATTTTTAAATTATGATTTATTTAAAAATGATCAGTTATCACTACCTTATGCATACCAAATTAAAGTGACCAACTTTATTTTGGTACTTTCTAGTAAAATGAATTCAGGGAAACATGAAGGTTTATTTCATAATTCATTTGTTTGAATGCTTTAAAATTTGTAGTAGAGCCCCATTACAGGAATTAACCAATAATACCTCAAATATTTAAAAATTAGAAGGTGATATGAATGATTAGATGAGACTTCAGTTAATAATATAATTCTTTTATGATTATTTATCTTAATAGGAATACAGAAACATACCGGTAATCCAGGAAGTCCGATGCCTCCTTTTTCACCTGGCATACCTGGGTCCCCCATGTCTCCCTTTGAGCCTTTGAGTCCCTACAAATGATATGGTTTGCATATAAGAATCAAACTATCCCTTGATAGTGACATCCTAGGGAACACAGAATTCTAGATCAATTTTGTCAGTAGGTGGGTCCTATATAAAGGTGATTCTGATTTTCATTTTTAGGTAGAATTATTTCTAGTAGCAACCTTCTACATTCAATCAACGTTATTTCCCTGTGTAACAGAAGGCATTGAATTCTATCATTTAGGCCACGTAAGTATGAAAAATATAAACTTAGATATTGACATCATGTCTCCTGATTACATATTTTTTTAAAACCTGGTAGCTAATTCTATATCACTGGTCCTGAAAACAATTTAATGGCTTTAATTCTCAAAGCAAAGTACACATATGAACCAGAACCTAGTGTTATAATAACAAAAGTCCAAATAAAATTCTCCCCCCTATATCCCTACTATCCCCTTGAAATGCAGGCAGAAGTTCTAATCACCACCAGTTTTCAATGGTCTAATCTAGACAGGAAAATCATTCACTGCACACTAATGCTCAATCAATGTTTAGAAATACTTCAACTTTTCTACAGCATTCTTATTTTGTTCTTGACACATCTCTGTGAGGTGATCCAGGATCTTATTTTTATTTTCCTTTTACTATGAGGAAATACATAAATGTGTATTCTGAAAGCCAACAACTCTGAATTAATGATACTAATATTGAAATTATGTTATTAAGCATTTTCATGGAAGGAAATGCATAATTTCCTCATTCCTCAACACTGCATTCCTCACTGCAATATGACCAGATGGCTCATCTTCAGCAGAAATAATCATAGTTATTATAATAAAGGGCACTGAGGCTGCATAACCTGTTCGTCTTTTCTATATTGAAAACTACTTGTAGACAGAAATGTGTCTTTTCTTGTAATTTGTACTTATTTTATAGCATCTACTTCAGAATCATCTTTAGGTGGGTGGGTGGATAGGTGCCTGAATGACTAAATAAATCTTACTGGTTAATCAGAACCTGATTGGTTTTAGGGCTCTAGTGATTGCAGCGGAATAGCTAACCTCCTGGACACAGTAGCAGAAGAAAACCTTGTAAAGTCTATAGAACCCCCCCCCCCCCCAGCTATTATACGTGTACGGGCCAAGAAGAATGCTGTTATGCATGTCAACTTATTTATAACTAGAGGTCCAGTGCACAAAATTCATGCACGGAGGGGGGTAAGGGTCCCCTCAGCCCAGCCTGCATCCTCTCCAATCGGGAACTCTCGGACATCCCTCTCACAATCCTGGACCTCAGGCTTCTAACCACTCACCTGCCTGCCTGCCTGATCGCCCCTAACTGCTCCTCCCTGCCAGCCTGATAACCTCTAACCACCTCTCCTGCTGACTTGATCACCCCTAACTGCCCCCACTGCTGGCCGGGTCACCTAACTGGCCCCCGCTGCTGGCCTGGTTGCCCCTAACTGCCCCCCATTCTGGCCTGTTTACCACTCACTGCCCCCCTCCCCTTCTGGCCTGGTCGCCCCCAACTGCTCCTCCTTTCCAGCCTGGTCACCCCTAACTGCCTCCACTGCTGGCCGGTTGCCCCATGCAGACTTCTGTTCAGTCATTTGGTTATCTCTCACTAACCCCCCTGCTAGCCTTGTTGCCTCACACAGCCTGTTTGGTTGTCAATCTGGTTGATTTGGTCGTGACAGCCCCTGGCTTTTTATATATATGGATGACTAATAGTGTGAAAGAAAAAATATAACCAGATTAAAAAATTCTAATGTGATCTCTGACTGATATAGTGAGTTATTTAAAGTCTCTTTTTTTAATTACCATATTTACTTAATGTGAGTGATATCATGAAATTTCAACATAAAACTGATATTAAAATATCCAAACTTAATTTTCCTATCAAACACTATCACCTGAGAAGTATATTTCATTAACTGTATAAAGAATTCCCTTGATTTCTTATGATCTGCTTGATTTTAGCTATTTCTTGAGTAAATAATGGAAGCCTAGAAAACATCGAATAGCTTGAAACTAATCTGTGATTTGATTCTGGAATTGGAATACTGGCAGATTCTTTTTGGTTTATGGACCAAATCCAGCCCAGTTTTTGTTTTGTAAAGGCTGAATATTATACAAAACTTTTAAGGGGTGTTAAAAAAAAAAGATATGCAACAGAAACTGTACGTGGCCTATAAAGCCTAAAACATTTACTATCTGGTTCTTTACAGATAAAGTTTGCCAATCTCTGTTTTAGGGGAATCCTTGGAGAAACTGCCATATTCTGCGAAGCTTTACAACAGGCCTGGCTGTTGCTGTCTTTTCCAATAATCTCAATTAGGTGTAAGCTATATTTGCAAAAAGAAACATATATAAGCAATATCTAATTTTTTCACTGATTTTAATTTTGAATCATTTACATTCACTGACAAAAGCAGGATATTTTTACTAAATAGGTAATAATTTTACAAGTCTAGTAAGAATTCACAATGGACTCACTGGTAGATTGGTAAAGAGAATGAAGATAAAACTAAAGCATCATACAACTTGTATGTTTCTGCAAAGAAAACTGACTTAAAACCAATTGCCTTTTAAAATAGCAATAGACTCATATAGAGAAAGCAAACAGACAGTTCTGTTGGGGGGAGATTAGAGAGATTGAGCAAAAAAAGGGAAAAGAAAAAGAACTCATGGACATGGACAACAGAGTCACGACTGGGCGGCGAGGGAGATGGGTGGAGGGGAAGAGGGCACAGAGGGGATAAATGGTGATTGGAAGAGAAAATAAAATAAAAATAAAAATAAATTAAAGCAATTGCTTTTTAGAGTTAACATAGTCCCCAGAACAGATGGTGAAAAAAAAAAAAAAGGATATCACATATCAACACGCATGTTTTTCTTGGCTTCAAACCTATAATAAAAGTAATGATCAATAACAATGCTTTAAATGACAGTACATATCTTTGAAAATTACCTGCTCTCCGTCAACTCCTGGGATTCCTGGTGATCCTGGCTCTCCCTGTTAAGACAAAAACTGATGGCTTCCTTCCATTTATCATTAGTAGCATACTAAGCTATATAAAAATGTTGCTAGTTGGTAACGGTACAATTTGACTTTCAGCAAATGTATCATAACTCAAGAATACTCCATTACATCATACCACATATCTAAACTAAGTAAAATAGCATTTTATTGAATATTATATATGACAATATTCATCTGTAAGTAAGATCCAGTGTTTTTATTTTTCCCTCATGTGAGTTGCAGGCTAAACAAAAATTGATGAAAGGAAACTGATAAAAATCATTTGATGGCTGACCATATTCTATACTATGAATCTGTAGCAATAATCTATATGCCTCGGTTAATTTTTTTTCCTAAAAAATCTGTATGATTTCTCTTATTTTCCAATTTGAGAAATAAGCAAAAACATGACCATTGCCTTAAGAGAGAATAAAATGCAAAGCCACATAAGTTCACAATAGTTTAACTGACACTGGTTGAACCATAAACAAAAATTCATAATGATTGTGAATATGCTACCTCCAGATAAGTCTCACTGAAAGATGTAATAAATCAGATAGTAACTTAATCCACATTAAATTACTTTTGGATCAATTCGATTTTCCATACTATGCTAGGAATGCACTACATTTACTATTTATATTATGATTTATTAGAACCCTTGACAAACCCAAAATATATAGATTTATTTTTTCTTAACTAAAGATGTTCTATTAAAAACAAATTTAAACAATGTGCTAGAGATTTATTCAAACAACAATGTCCAATCACCTTTCAGATGGAAAGGTACTGAACAAATTATTTGAAAGGCAAAATATTATTTTATATCAATGAATCATGTATTTGAATCCCATTATAAATATCCCTTGTTTCCACATTGTGGAAACTTTGTAAAAACAGTTCTTTTGAGGGTTAAAAGGCCTGCCTCACAGACAGGCTTCCAAGGGAGCTGACTTGAGACTGTATTTTTCTAGAAAGGCTTGTTTGGTGATGTTATAAACCACAGTACTGAAATGGCTAGAGCTCTTTTCCCTGGTAAAAACTTTAACAGCTATTGGCCACAACATGAAATTTGAGCTTTCCAATGTTTTAGAAGGCACGGCAAACAAATGAAAAAAGAAAAAGAAAAGAAAGAAAAAAAGGGCTTTTCTTTCCAGATTTCCTGCTCTTTGTGGTAGCAGCAAAGTTTATTTTGCCACAAAGCCTGCTGAGGTTGGATGCAACTGGCTAAGCCCTAGTTTCATTCAGTCTGAGTACTTGTCAGCACTCTGGGTCCAATAATGATTGCTTTGCTAAACTTTTACCTTCAAATGTGACCCATGAGTGTTTAAAAGAAAAATATAACTCATGAGTTATTCATTTATCCTTTACTGATCAAAAGTGGTTTGTAAAGACTTATTTGATGTGTAAGAAGTCAAACAATCCATGTTTGATAAAGGAATGAGTGATGCTAATTGTAAAGTTCCCATTCAGTCTGAGGCTCTGAGTCCTGAGTGAGAATGGGATTTATGTTTGATTCAGGCTATATTTGCCGAGTCTTGGTCATAGGCACATCTCACCCCAATTACCTCAACCTTCTCAAGGAGAGATCATGCAACACACAAAGGACTGTATCAACTAACCCAAGACCTCAATTACAAGATCCTTGTGAGGTGGAGGGGTGAGGCAGAGTGACAGCATAGTGGGAAGAATGGTGGGGTAAGAGGGAGTATGACTAACTGCCCCCCCACACCCACTTGTCTAGACATTCATTTGGTCAATTTTCCTGTTTCTCAGTTTCAGCTTGAACTAATCTTGACTCCCACGGCTGAGATAGCTTTGTTATTTTGCATCTTGATCAAAGCACTCACTCTTATTTATAAACTAGTGGCATGGATTTGTGACACTGAAAGGAAATTAATTAAAAGGTGGCATCAACACCACAGCTGAAGGTGGAATCACGAAGCCCTGTGAGGAATTGGGCTCCCTTATCTCTGGTTCCAGGGTGTGTCACCTGAGAACTGATGCTGCCAAATCACCACAGCTCGGCAGCTCCTGCATTGAGCATCTGGCTCCCGGTGGTCAGTGCACATCATACCTACCACCTGGTTAGCCGGTTGGACAGTCACTTAGCCTTTTATATATATAGACTAGTGGCCCAGTGCACAAAATTCATGCATAGGGTGGTCCCTCAGCCCAACCTGCCCCCTCTCACATACTGG
Source organism: Antrozous pallidus (assembly GCA_027563665.1). Taxonomy (NCBI): domain Eukaryota; kingdom Metazoa; phylum Chordata; class Mammalia; order Chiroptera; family Vespertilionidae; genus Antrozous; species Antrozous pallidus. The sequence continues at coordinate 45,134,954 of CM050511.1, read as the reverse complement.
GAGCCCTTAGGAGATGTCCAACTGGTGGCTCACCCCGAGCCTGCCCAAGGCCTAAAGCCTCGCCAGGAGATGGACACCACTCAGCCATCTCCCTGCTCAGCTCAGCTCCAGCTGCCTGTGACCACCTGGCCCCAGGGGCTGGGCACTCACCTCTGCTCCCGCACCCCGGCCACTTGCCCCGCCCCCTGGCCGCCTCCCACACTTGCCACCCCCCGCCCCCCTGGCCGCCTCCAAGCTCAGGTGGCCAGGGCACCATGGCGCTCGCCACCGCTACTGCTTTGTCTCCACCCACAGGGGCCCAGCCCTCGAGTTGCTCCGCTCCACCCCTCAGCCCCACCCCCTGCTCCTGATTGGCTGGTAGCATAGCCAATCAGGAGCCAAGGTACGGTCACCTTTGCATGTTACTCTTTTATTAGATAGGATGATTGTGCCATTATCTGCCTATCTCCCTCGTCAGGATATAACCCCCTGGTTGAAACCACTTATTATACCGTAGTATTATTATTAGATATTAGTACTTAGTACAGAGTAGAGGAAAAATTACTTATTGAATAATCTATATAGATAAAAGCCTAAGTGACTGTCCGACTGTTTGACCGTTCACTATGACTTACAATCACTACCAGAGGGCAGACACTCAATGCACAGGCATGGAAACATGGAATACTGATGAATCACAGAGGGAAGTAGGGGAGAGGGCAGGAAGAGATTAAACAAAGATCTTATATGCATAATAGAGGCCCAGTGCACGGACTCATCCACAGATGGGGTCCCCTGGCCTGGCCTGTGGGGATTAGCCTGAAACCAGCAGTTCAACATTCCCTGAGGGGGTCCCAGATTGTGAGAGGGCATAGGCCACGAATCTGTGCACCAGACCTCTAGTTTCATTAATAAATAAATAGCAATTGGGTTATAAAACCAGGGTATTCAGGTTTTAATATATTGCCCTCTATCTAGGTGGTCCTTTTTGCCCCTATGGACCAAGGGATGGGCACCCTTTGGGCTTTTGCAGGCATTTGGGTTGTAAAGAAAAATGAAGTCCTAGAAACTGTGGAGGATTGTAGGGAATAAGGTACACAGTTAGCACCGGGGACAATGTTGTTTCTGGAGACTCAGTCAAGTTAGGAGATGAAACAAGGAATTCAGACCTTGGTTGACTCTATCTACATAGAGGAAAACAGATCTGCATATTTCTTTTTAGGTTGTGGAGTCCAGCTCACAAACATATTAAAGAATATGAATCCAGACCGACTTATTCACTAGGAACAAAGATTATATATGGCTGTGTTACATCTCTTAGAGACCAGAATGTGGTGGAGAAATAGAAAGTTAAAAATCCTAAACTGTACACTGTTATACAGGAAATCTGTTTGAAATTAAGATCTATGTTCAAATATATTTTCCATAGCCAAGGACCTCAGTGATATCTTACTTTATATTTCTTTTTATAATTGAAAAATATGCTAGTATTCTGTTCTCAAGTATCCTGAAAGAGAAAAGAACAAAAGCTGATGTGTGTGTGTGTACATGTACATGTATGTGTATGTATGATAGACTTAGCAAATAAACTGGCTTAAGAGGCATAAACAAAAGATGGATTACTAAACTACCTGAATTGCCCACAAAAATCCAATGATGAAAGTCATATTTCAACACACATAGCTTAGTTCTGAAAAGCCAGAGTAACTGGCCATGTGTTAACTGATCAAATAATGAAACTTTAGTTTGAAAGAAGACAGCTAATGCAAGCAACAAATTTTAGATATAACCATGTATGTTTCATTAGAGAAGATTTAAATGGCAGAATGTCTGAATATATATAATAACGGGATGCTATAAAAATGACTCAAATTATTTCTAAAATTGTCATTGTGAATGCATCCCTTTTTCTTTTTATTATAAAATAATTGGGGGGAAGAATCCTTTTTAGTGTCCAAGTACGTTTTCCTTCAGTTATTCTCATTTAAATACTTTCCTTTCTTCATGCACCTCATTTATTGTTTTTTTTAATTTATAATTTATATAAAACTTGTTTTTCCCTTATTTAATATTTTCTTTTTCCTCAATATCCTCTTCCTAAATTGAATGCCATTCCTATTTATTTCCAGCATTTTGTAAGATTGATTTGCTAAGATACAAATATTTAATACAGGATTCTCTGCACCATATGTGGTAAAAGGAAATAAGTAAAATAAAGAATAACCTTTGGCCCTTGTAGTCCTTGAGGTCCAGGTGGTCCAGGGGGACCCTAAATCCAGAAAAGACAAAGTTATGAAAGGGAACCAAGTCTATGTATTAAATTTCATACTTTAATAAGTATACTATATACTTTCTTAATTTCTATCATAATCAACTATTTCCTGATATTGATTTTCAAGGAGGAAAATTTCACCAGTTGCAGACCTACTTCTATGCAAAAACATCAACAAACACGTAGGCCAAAATAATACTAAAGATGCTTTTGACTTCAACTGCAAGACAATGTAAAATTGCTACTATCTCACATTCATCTTCTTGGGTTGAATTAGATTATCAATATTATCTGTGCCTCTAGACACATTCCTCCCCTCCCTGCCAAAAGGCTTTGCTTTCCCAAACACTAGAAAACAAAACTATATGATTAAGATAAGGCCAAAGACTTTTAAAAAATAACTCTTTTTTTCTTGACTTTTTCACTCAACAGACAAAGTGGTTAAACTGGGGAAAATGTGAAAAAGGTTATTTATATATAAAAAAACAAATCTCATATAAAAATAATTGCTACATTAGTACCATTATAAGCAGCATGCATCAACATCAAATACAAAGCCACACACCACAGAAATCATGCAATAGGAGTTACCGTGACAGTTAAGGTGGTAATCCTCTGTTGGGAAAATGTATTGATAAAGACAGAGTTACCTATTTTGTGTGCTAAGGTACAGTAATACATTTCTGAAATAATCAATGTTTTGAATATGTTTTGGCAAGACCAATAACTCATAAAGAATTGACAAGATTTGAATACTTAGTATATTATAAAGATTCCTTTAAAATTATTTTTAGCATTTTATTTAAAAAAATCTGTGGATAAAGAAAATATCAAAATTTTAATTCACTTGATTTTATCATTTTATTCACTTATTTTAAAAAAAATTATTGATTATATAAAGAGGAATAGGAGAGAGAGAGAGAGGGAAGGAGAGAGAGAAAGAGAGAGAGGAATGTCCACTTGTTATTTCACTTATTTATGCACTCGTTGGTTGCCTCCTACATGTACCCTGAATGGAGACTGAACCTGCAACCCAACCCACTGAACCACCCTGCCAGGGCTAATCCACCCGATTTTAAAAATTATGCACTAAAATACTGCACACCGGAAGTTTGTCAGTTAACTGTGACCTCAGAAACTTCATCGTTCATGCAATCTCTAGATCTTCTAGAGTACTTCAATTAGAGAAAACTTGAACAATTTAATTGTGTAAGCAGTATTTTTTTCTCTTTTAGTGTGTGCCATGTCTAAAAATAGAAGCCGACATGGGATTCATCTGGTTTCTTAATGTGAAGTGATAGAGCTCTGTAACAAAATATATTCTCTGAAAGTATAAATGTCTAAAACACTCGACCCCTAATCTAGAACCATTTTTGTGTTAATATTTTCTAATTTATATTTTGTGCTAAATGTTCTATAGGACCTATAACCAACTTATGCAACCATAGAGGGGCGAACATTCTCCACGGGATACTCCAGTCCCAACAGAGAAACATTATCCAATTACACAGAAACTTGTGAATACCAGTTTAGCACCATCCCTATGTATTCTACCAATACTCCATCCCAATTTCTGATCTAGTAGGTTGTTGTTGCTGTTTTTTATTATTGTTGTTATGAAAAAATAATCTTAACATTATCTATTATACCTAAAACACCTGCGTCTCTAGTGACATGATGTCATTATTCCGTAGAAAACAATGCATTATGTGTGTGTATAAATATTCAATTTTGTACTCTATGATAAAATCTGTTATGGTCATTACAACTTCAGAGAAAACATAGTAGGAGAAAAATCAACCAGTACTTTTTACTTTTAAATCCTCACTGAGTTTATTTTTCCACTGATCTTTAGAGAGAGTGGGAGAGAGAGGGAAAGACAGAGAGAAATATTGATGTGAGAAAAACACTTGTCTAGTTGCCTCATGCACATGCCTCAACCAAGGAGGAGCCCGCAACCAAAGTATGTGCCCTAGACTGGAATCCAAATATAGATACCACTTACTTTATTCATATGGGATTAACCTAAACAAGAGTCAAATTTAGGATTATGAGAAAGCTACTTCTTCGTTTCTATAGGTAAATTAGTCATTTTAAAAAAATCTGCTAGAAAATTAGAGTAAAAATACTTTCTCATTGCCTTCCAATTACACATTGCAGTTTTACAATGTGTAATTGAAAGGCAATAAGAAAACAGAGTCATAAGGCCTTAGAAAAGGAAATAAGCTTAAAAATTAAACCCCTGAAGGTTTTTCAACAGGTGCTACATATAATTCATTTTTTATCTAAACACAAAACTAGTTCTCTTATAAATTTAAATATAACAACATGTTTTATAATGAGGTGCATAATAACAGAATATTATTAATGGTAACTGAACTATCTAACACAGTGGTCTGCAAACTATGCCTCGTGAGCCACATGTGGCTTTTTGGTCCCTTGAGTGTGGCTCTTCCACAAAATACCACATGTGGGTGCACACATACAGTGCGATTGAAACTTCATGGCCCATGTGCAAAAGTTGGTTTTCAGCTCTCAAAAGAAATTTCAATCATTGTACTGTTGCTATTTGGCTCTGTTGACTAATGAGTTTGCTGACCACTGACCTAACAGATGGGGTTTAAATGATCTTATTAAATAACTATATTTGTGAGACTTAAAAGTTATACAGGGCAGGGCAGGTTCCATCTAGTTAATAGAAGAACAAATGATAAAACACTAAGCTAAGTTCTCAAAACCAAGTTTTACTGCTATCCTGAAGCACTAATATGCAGACACATAGAAATGTCCTAAAGATGTTTGCTCATGTTCGACTTCTTGTATCTGGTTCTTCTAGGTTAAAGGTATATATTTTTAGCAGGATTTTCTCTTGAACTTCAGTTATAACTTGAAATCCAGAATGTTGTTGGTAGAGAAGAAGAAAGGCATGCCATTCTCTCATGAGGCATGATGGGAAATTAGAAGCATGAGCTAGAATGACTAAATTGGTTGACATTCGCAAGCTGCTTAGTGATTTATTCCCTAAATCAAAGATGCACTCTTAAAATCACCCATGATTTACCCAGAAAACAGGTTTAGTTTGAATACTACTGAGGACTTTTAAAAGCTTGAGTAGGAAATGTGGAAGTTTTACTGCAAATTGTGGAAATGCAACCACCTTAAATAAAAATAAATGGCTTATGGCAAATGTTCACGTAATAACAAATTTTAATTGAGGCAACAGTAAAATATTTGTAATGTGGTATTTTAATAACTGTAAAATACTCATATTTATCTAATTATCCTAGACTTTTTTTGCAGAATTTTTAGAGGAGGCAGTAGTAAAATGAAACAAAACTGAGAATTAGAAAAATAAATGTCTGCTATTTCCTTTCAGTCTAATGGTTATATACTTTAGTTCATTTTTTAAGGAACTCTTATCCACTAGAGTATATAATTAGGAAAACAAATAGTTTTGAAGTGAAAAACAATGACACTATAAACTATTTACAAGCACAACATATAGTTGCCCTAACAAACCCATAAGAATAATAAATCTTTAAAGGTTGAGACATAAATATGAACCAGTTGATTATGATGAATATTGATTTGTTTACAGTCATACGGAACTCATGGTGAGAAGAGGAAACTGAGCACAGACATTCTTCACATGAAGATGCGGGTGCCACAGTTTTAATGAAAGGCAGTGTGTTCAGGCACACCTGCAGAAAGAGTTCAGGAACTTATAAAATAATCCTAAGTATAATGTTAGAATCTAAAGATTCTTATAAAAATCTGTTTAATAAATTTCTCATTTTCCAGATGCAATCAATGAAGTATAGATACATTGATTTCTCTAAAATGACTTAGCTAATTAGTAGTAGAGGGGAGATCAAAACAGAGATTTCAGTTTTAGGTTAAGTAATTCCCTTTGTTAACTAACCAGTTTCTGTTAATGATACCATAAGTCTTTGAATTTGAGATAGGAATTGCTCCATGCCAGTCCCTGTTCATGCACAAGATGCTTTAAAAGTCCTCTTTTACAATTAAAAAAAAATAATGGCCAATAATATTGGAGCAGTTCTTGGAAGGTAAAACAATGGATATCTCTTAAATATTATAGTAAGAATGATGGGAAGCAGTATAAGGGAAATTTACAACAATGATAACAAATTAAGTTTAAAAAGTATCCCTATATTTTATAAGTAAGAACTTTGAAAACATAGTAGGTGCACCTAACTAACATTCTTGTTCTGTTTCTCTTTTTCTTTACAGATACCAATGAGAAGAACAGAAAAAGTAGGTTGAGCTGAACATAGATTCTGAAAAAATGGTAGTTGTAGCAAAAGACTCATAGGAATGAAAGCCTACAATAATTAGAGAATGTTAGTGAAGTCATGAGGATAGAAAAAAACAAATAAAAAATAGCAAATATTTAAGACAACTGTTGAGTCTTTCAAGCAAATAAATGGATTGTACATGAGATAAGTATAATCACTCATTCAACCAATGACTTTATTTAGTATCTATGCCCAGACCTGTGTCAGGCATGTTGGGGGACGCAGAGTAAGCACAAGAGAGATTTCCCGTCACCAAATAACTTCCAGTCAGGAAAGGAGCAAGGTTAAATAACTTATGTGACTTAAAGGAAGAACTAAATGTTAAGCTACTGGGCCCTGACCGCTAATGTTTGAAAGAGGAGGTTCTCATCTGGGTGGCAGCAGTGAATAGGTTGGAGAGGACTTAGATGGATAAAAGAAAGACAAGAAGGATGGGATGAACCAGGCAAAAAGAGGAGGATTTTTAATGGATAGAATTAATAGGACAACTTCAGGGGGAAATGTATTCTGGAAAAATGGAAAATTCTGTACAGGAAACCGGGGCATATAGACCTTTAAAAGTCAGATAGAAAAGTAGAGAAGTTTGAGCTTGATAGAGTAGAAGAGGGGGTTTATTTCAGTTCTGAAAAGATTGAAACCATCAAATTAGTAAACATTATGAAAATTAACCTTAACGCGATGTACAGGATGGATCAGAAAAGTAAGGAGGAACTAGGGCAGAGGAGTTGGCTGAGGGCTTGCTGCAGTGTTAGACCCAAAATAAACAGGATGTGGACTTAGTTGGAAATGAATAGCATGGGGCAACCTCAACAGATAGTTTGAAAGAAAGAAACAGTAGCATCTGGTGAGATAATGGATGAAGGGCTAAGAATAGTTTAAAAATAACTCTAAAATTTCTATCTCAAGAAATTTAAAAACTTGTGGTATCATTAACAGAAACTGGTAAGTTAAGAAAGGAAATCACTTGGTAGGTGGGCTAGGTAAACAGTTTAACTTCATATGTTGGTGGAAGTTGATAATCAATTGTGCATTCATTGAGGACATATTCCTAGGTAGCTGGATGTATATGTAGATTAGACATGGTGTAAAAGATTTAGAAACAGCCATAACACAGAAGAACATGGAGTGATGTGTCAAGAAAAGATCAGAGACTTGAGGATACCAAAAATTAGGGAATGGATAGAGAAACTCAAAATACAAAAATAGAGTGCATCCATCATAGACGAAAACTGAAAGAATGAGAGTAGAGGATCAGAGAAACCAGGAAGAAAAAGTTTCAGAAAAGGAAGGTGGTTTAGTATAAATGTCACAGAAAAGTCAAGGGTGATAAGTACAATGTGCTTGACCTAGAGGTTATTAGTGACTTTTATAGGAGGAGCTACAACAGACTGGTGATAGAGGCTAGAATGCAGGAGTCTAAGCATGGAAAGGATGAATAGGATGCAAAGTGATGGAAGCATGCCACACAGTCTATGGTTTTCACTTAACGGAAGAAAAAGAATTGAATGGTAGCAGTAATAAGAAACATCCGTAGAGGACTTACTCAATGCCAGGCATTTCGCCATTTATAGCTCATAACAACCCTCTCAGGTAAATACTACAACTGTCCTCATTTTAGAGAAACCCAAGGCTTAGGTCATGCATTTAGTAAGCAAAAGGGCTGAGATTTGAACCCAGGCATCTTCAACTCCAGAACCATAGGGCTTTTCATTGCTTGGCTTGGCTTGCTTTCCAAGCAAGGAGGCAAAGATTGGTGAAACAAACACAAGGTTTAATCCAGGTAAGACTTACACATCTCTGAAGGTACAAAGGAAAGGGAAGCTTGAAATGCTAGGAAATAAAGAGGATAAACTGGGGCAAGCAGAAGGGGATGGGTTCACAATAGGAAGAGGGTGTGGTTTGAGCAGTGGAGGCCCCTAGAATCCCTGGGGGTCCGGAAGCTGATATTTACGCTCATCAGTGTCACTGTCTGTGGCAGGGAGCAATCACTTGCCTGCAAGGCTTCGTGGAGGTTGCCATTATAGTCTATGATCTCTGTGGCTCCTTGATCCCCCTTTTGACCAGGTGGGCCCTATGGAAAGAACCAACCAACAGGAAATCATTGGGTTAGGCTAAGATATAGAAGGGACTTTGGCAAAAACAGAATTAGTAACTTGCAACTCTTTGACCATCAATTCCTGGTTAAGGCACAGCTGCACTTTAGAATACATAGTCATGTTTCAATTTTGTCCTTATTTCATAGGAGGTGAACCGTTTCTAACTTCCTCGTTGGTGCATGTTAAAGATATGAAATATGAATAAAAATAGGTATGAGTCAATCTCTAAAACTGTTTTCTGAAAATTATAAAATGTAGGCTAATCTGATTCAACTTGTAAACATTCATTGGCTTTATCCATATTTACTGAAGCATCCCTAACCTTTTCTAGTCATTTACAACTCAAAGATTGCTTCCTCATTCTTTAAGAAGATAGAGTACTGTTCTTAGGAAACTCCTGGTTTTCCCAACAGGAATAGAATTCTCTTGAAATAAAACCAAAGAGGGAATGCAAAGAAGACATATATCTTTAAAATTTCTACCCTACTCATTAGTTCTGCCACTGAATTTCCATTAGTTATGTCCTAATTCCCTGCCTGTATTTTAACAAAAGGCTCTGAAAATAGGGGTGGTTGTTTTTTTTTGTTTTGAGAAAAATGGAAAATTCTACTAGCTGGATGACTATGGACTTGCTATTGCTTGTTTAGCAGAGGGAAAATAGATCAAGAGAGTTCTTTAGACCTTCTTCTTTGGGGCCCATTTTATGTGTTAGAATCTATCCACTCATTGCTACTTGTGACTGAAACTAAAAATAATATGAAAGGGGGTATCAATAATAATTATACTAGTCTCCCTCTGGTGTTATTATTGGGCATTATTAGTTGAGGTGCCTTGAGAAAAGCCACATAGATACATACTTTAATTCTGGGTTTGTGGGGGCATATGGGGCAAAAGTTGGGATGAGAGACACACTCACCCTTGGTCCCAGGGTTCCAGAGTCTCCTTTGTCTCCACGGTCACCCTTTCACCAGAGACAAGAGAAAAACCTAATCAATAGGAGGGCCAACAGTCTAGAAATATCTCAGATTTAATACCATACAGCAGCACCCTTATTACAAACTTCTGAAGTACGAAATCACAACTAGAAGAACAATAACCACCTACATGGAAAATGTTTCTTTAAGACATGCTTGCAGTGAGTTAAAATTCCTCTTTTAGATAAGAGAGTATTGTGGAACAACAATGTATATATTAGCTCTTTCACTAGGGATCTTCAAAAGCAAAGCAAGTGGTTTCCATGACACCCAATGTACAATGTTACCCCCTTCAGACTGAGCTATGTTTTTGCCTTTATATGAAAACTGGAACAAAGGTAAAAAGAGCCAACCACTTTGGTTATCTTTCCTCTGAGGGATAATGTATAAATAATTGAGACAAGGAAGGAATGGAGAGCTTATTCTGGGAGAATCAGAAGGGAAAGGTCACCAGCGAGGCCTTCCTCTGATGATGGAGATTTGAGGAAGCATTTTCCTGTGGGTACAGGCATTTTAGCACAGAAGGTGCTGAAGTGGACAGCAGCTAGCTGGGAGTGGTGGGCAGGGCTGAAGGTCAAGGGCAGGGCAAACCAGTTCTCTCATTTTTTTAAAATCCTAAATGGAAAATCTCTGAAGTTCCACTTATGGTGTTATTACCCCACCTGCAGAGACACAAGGAATAGTCCAAGCCTCAAACTGAATCCACATCACTTTGAGAACACTCAAAATTCTCAGAAGACTAAACAGAAGCATTGGAGAAGAGATTTGAACCTGTGCACATTTGAAGATTCTTTAAAACAGCCTTAAATTTATAGAGACCTTTGTCTAAATGGCATTCAAAGCATTTTACTATATCTTTCTATATGTTCCTAGAAACTGGGTAAGGACCAATGAAGAGAAACAAGAAAAGGGATTATAATTTTTATCCATCCACATTGACCCATACTGACTAAATTGAGAGAACAGAGAATAATTTCTGCTCTGTTTTATTTCTGCACCAATTTTCCATATTATTAGCTAATAGCATTTTAAATAACACAATTCTGCTAACAATGTATAGATAACTGCAAATATTATAAAAAACATGGTACAGAAAAGAATTTCAATTAGTGGTGAAATTTTAATGTAATGAAAGGAGTCAACTAAGTTAAAAGCAGAGTAGCCCTGGCCAGGTGGTTAAATTGTTTGGGATATCATTCTATATATCAAAATGGATTCGATTACCCATCAGGGTACACACCTAGACTGCAGGTTCAATTCCTGGTTGGGGTGCATATAGGAGACAAATGATCTATGTTTCTCTCTCACATCGATGTTTCTCTCTCTCTCTCTTTCTCTCTTTTTCTCTTCTCCTATCTCTAAACATACCATTGGGTGAGGATTTTTTTAAAAAGCAAAATGTAATTGGAATACTTATTACAAAGATAGCCAGGAAATGAAAAATAAGATTATACCATACATAAGTTAAATTAAGTACAGTATTTAATTTTTTCCAAAGAAACTTTTCTATGAAATAAGAAATAAAACTTTCCTTAAAGAATAGTCATAAACACATAAAAACAAACAAGATGAAGCAAACTAATTGTTCTGAAATATCATCATAGGAATGAAATTACTGGTAGAGTTTAATTCAAAACATGATTCTCTGTGGAAGAGGCCAAAAGCACAGCTCTTGAAGGCCTCATGTAACATTAAAATGATTGTCTAGTTACTGACCTTTGACCCCTTTGGGCCTCTAGATCCTGATTCACCTTGTTTCCCCTATTATAGGAGAATATGATGATGAAAAAGAGAAAAGAGACAGGGTAGTAAGAACAGAGAAAAGAGATGATCAGTGACATAAAAATGGAAACACTTTATTTTAATTGTCATACTATATGTCTCTATGTAACACTGGCTATTAAAACACTAAATGTAAGTATTATCACAGTATCACTGGTTCATTCCCTGGTCTCCTAGTCAACCTTCATTCCACTGTAACTGAAGACTGCCCTCCCACCAGTGGCTGGGAAGAGCTCTGTGAATGATTCTCATTAGTCTCAATAGTGTTTGCATAAATTTCCTTTTCATCAAAGAGTAAATTATTTCCTGTGTATCTAGGTTGGATTATTAAAATAAAGTGTTACCATATTAGTCTGCAGGAAGTTTAGAGTAATAAAGATTAAATAGTCAAATAAATTTCAAGGTGTTATCATCAAGTTGCCATCAAAGCTAAATACAACACACATCAACATGTTCTCAATACCCATTGAGTGATAATGTGTTAATGACAGTAATTCCCCCTTTACATTTGGATGTGTTATTATGTTTATTCATTGAAAAGAGAGAAAATTAGGAAAGTTAAATTGTAAAATTCCTTTTTTTAAATAACCAATTGGTGTGTATTTCAATAAATTATTTGTGCATTTCAATAAAATAATATTTGTTGAGAAATTTTAAATTTTAGTTTATGTTCTAAATCAAGAGGCACACATTTCCAAACCGAAGAATGTTATTTTCCAATGTCAGAATAACTGACCTTTGGTCCAGGAGTTCCAGGCTCCCCTCGCTCACCTCTTCCAGGAGGCCCTGCCTCACCTCGCTCACCCTGTCACAAAATGCAAAACCATAAATGGCAACCCTCCTCTCTCTCCCCCGATCCCCAACTGGTACCTGTAGATTAGTAAGTTGAATAAAATTAAAGAAAGCATAAAATTGCCATTTATTTATCATGTACCTAGCACTGTATTAATCACAGCATGAATTATCTAATTTAATCAAACGATTGTTCAATCCATTGTATTATCACTTCCATTAGATAGATAAGGACATAAATTGGTACATGCCTGTCAGACACCTATGTTAGTAAATGGAAGACCTTTAAAGGGTCCTGATACCTCAAGTCAGGAATAGACATAGTTTTCATTCTGCGGCCACTTTCTTACTACTACTGGGATGCAGCATGGCAAAGTGGTTAAGGTTTTGTAATGGCCATAACTTATCACTTAATAGTGTCCAGGCTTCTTGTAATCCCACATCCTGGGTCTGTTATTTATCAGTTCTGGGTTTTGAGGCAAGTTAGTTAAGTCCCCAAAGCCTCAGTTTCCTCTGTAAAATATGGGAAATTATAGTACTGATCTCATAACTTATAAATGTAGTACACGACACATAGGTATTACCGCTTCACTTTCTCCACAGCTCTGTGAAGCATGAATATGGCCACTGCCCCCAAGGAGCCAGTGACGTACCTAGACAAGGTCCACATAACAAAACAGTCAAGAATTCACGAGTAGCATGAGGCCATACATGAGAGAAGAAGAAACCCATGGGGTTTTTAATGGTCCAGACTGGCCCCCTAAGGTGAGGCTCGAGTCATGTCCTGAAGGATGAATAGGTTGCATTTTATAAGTATTTCTATTATGACTATGCCCTGAATGAGTGCAGGAAATGCACAAAACACTTTATGTACATTATCCTATGCAATCCACAGAGCAGATGAGAAAGGTATTAGCATTCGCAGTCTTACAGATGGGGCAAGAGAGGCTCAGAGAGGTTAAGTAACTTTCTCAAAGTCACAAAGCTTTTAAAAGGAAAAGCTATAATTTAAAACTGTGCTCAATCTTCAACTTCCGTAGGATATTTTTGTATGTGATCTTTTGAACATCTCGAGTCATTTTCTAAGGGAAAATTTATAGCCGGGGAATTGCTATGTTAAAAACTATGAACATAGTAGAAGTTTGCCAAGTCACCCTGCAGGAAGACGCCGCCGTTTTATTCTCCCTGAGCACAGTAGGCTGTCTGGCTTCCCGCATGATGGGCACCATTCAGTACTCAAACAGGTTTTGAATTCAATTTGGTGATAGCTGGGTGACACAAGGCTTTCCATTCCAAGACCTTTATCTGTATCAGTCCCTCTCTGGGAAGCTGTTACAGTTTTGCAGGCGACGGGGGACAGAGTAGCGCAAGGATGAAAGAAGTTCAGGCGGCTGCTCAGTATGACCCAAATGAGAGAGGCCAGTGGAGAAGGTGAGAGAAAGGCAGGGACTGGAGGGGTGCAGCAGATGGAAAAGATGCTCCGAGAGCTTTTCTAGGGATTCAAGACTGAAGCACTTTGGCTGATATATGGAATTTTTATTTAAAAAAAACACCATATTTGGCATTTCTCTTAATATTTTACAGAAGAATTCTAAAACAGTAACTGCAGGCTTGTTTTAGGGCAAAACAGAAAGCTTAGAAAATCATTTATCTGTTACATACTATGAGTGGAGTGGCTATACCTTTACCTAGAATCACTTTAAAAGATTATAATACCCCTAATTGGTTACTTGTCACTTGCTGGAATTACACTATTTATGTGTTCACTTCTTTCTCTCCTCCCACCCTTCCTCACGCATACTGGAAGGTAAGCTTCAGGGGAGTAGAGACCCTTTTTGCGGCGTTAGTTTTCATTCTCAGATACTAAAAAAAATGTCTGGCACAAAGTTGTTGAATTAACGAATAAACAGCATCACTCAAAGTATTCTAAATTATTGAGAACAGCACTCCATTTCTTCAGACTGCTGTAGGTCTCTCCCAGGACTGACATAGATTCTGAGAACACAGCAATGTATAAGCAGATTTTTAAATGCCATCACACACCTTCCTTCACTATGATTTCTCTTTACAGTGTTGGGGGGTAAAACACAGATTAATTTATATTTTTAATCTAAATTGAGTGGGACCAAACCAGATTACCTAAACAACGGGGGGAAAAAAACACCCCAAATAACAACTAGTGTTTTGGCTGGAGGAAATTTTTAAATAATCATGACATTTCCGTTATGATACCAAATTCATATATGATAGGCAATTTAGCTGAAAAATAAACTACACAATATTGCTAATAAAATGAATATTCTATCTACATCTCTTCTTGTTGAAACACAAAACAGGTACAGAACATTCTTCATTTTTATTGGGAGTTCATAGTAGTATCTGTGATAAGAGGATCTGGTCTGTAAAATCAGGCTGGGCTCCTCAGGAGCAGTAATTAATGGTGATTTTATGGCCCCGCATCTGGATCTTTTTTTGAAACTGTGGAATAGCTTAAGGTTGGTGAACTAAAGAAGAGATATTTAGGGCTGAACTCCCCTTTCTATGTCCTGTGTTTCTTCTATATTTCCTTGCTTAGCAAACCAAATGCCGCCGACATTTAGAGATGAGTGAGCTCCAGCCTGGTTCTCTGAAGCACCCACTAGACAGAGGTTTGAGCCTGTAACCAGGCTGCCTTCCTTCTCTGAGGCTCAAGTCTGAATACATACATGGCTCTTAAATGAACACAGAATGCTCAGTATTCTCATTCTCTCCTCTCTCTCTCTCTCTCTCTCTCTCTCTCTCTCTCTCTCTCTCTCTCCCCCCTCCCCCCCCCTTCAGAAAGTGTGTTTCCGTGTGAGTCTGTTCAGGCAAAAACAGGCATTCCTCATATTTTGTTAATAAGCCTGACAGCTCATTATGTGAAAATGAAATTGCTTGAAAAAACAGCAATTTTGCATACATTCGACCCAGTGCCCCTTGGGCCACGCATAGTTTCCGTTCACTGGGATTACAGTTATTTTCTCTTGAGCAGCGGGAATGAGCACGCCTCTGTCAGAACAGACCACGAACACATTTCTCTGGCTCCCGGAAATCAGCCTGGTTTATTTCTGGAGAATGCAATACACATGGAGGCAAAGGCGACCATGGGTTAAAAATAAAAAATGTAGTTTGATTTAATTTTGCCCCTCCTTTGATTCGTGACTCTGTCATGAGTAAAGTTCCTCAGAGCTGTACATTTTAATGTCTTTCTGGGTAGATAAAAAGAGAACAATAGGCCTGACCGTATCGGCAGCAACATAACTTTTTATTTGGTGGCGTATAGACTGTGCTTTTAGAGCCCTCTCTAGGGTTGCCAAATGGAAGATCATGAGATGGTTTTCATTACAGGATCTTTCTGCAAACGTTATTCAGGATGGGTCCTTTTGGGATGAGGCACTTAGGAATCCCTATGACATCAGTACTCCTTGAAATCTAGGGAGTGATGTGGGAATAATAATAATGTTTGATTTATAAGTTTGTCCTAAAATCAGCGATAAGGAGGAGGAGTTAATGAGTTCTATCTTCCCTCTTCAGAATTCCCCCGCTTTTCCATATGGCCAGGAAGCTAAGAGCACTACATCAATTTAGGAGCAATTTGGGGGACAACTTGAACAACTAATATATCCCACCTTCCTGCTGTCTTGCCCAAGGCTATCTAACATTAACTTCCTGTTACTCTATTTAATACGGGACCCCCATTAGAAGTGTTAGAATGGGTGATAGGCTGCTTTTGTTTTTTAGGAGACAAGAATGCAAGGTCACCTAAATAGTAAAGTTACCCCACATTTCTTTCAACAAATGGACTAAAACTTTATGACAAAAAATTTCAGAAAGAAAGGAAGGGGAAAGTTCCACTCACCTTTGTTCCTGGTAAGCCTGGTAAGCCTGGCTCTCCTTGAGGACCAATGAAACCTGGTTCACCCTTTAAAGAGATGGGCATGCGAGATTGTTATCACTTGACAGTAAGTAAAATTAAACTTATTTCCTTCTATTGGCACTTTACTCCTTTGATAGCATACAGCTTTCTTGATGAGATCCAGCCACTGACTATAAAATTAAATAGGTTTTGAGCAATGAGAATGCTCTGAGCAAAGCTTTGGAGAAGCTTTAGAAAGTAAAAGTGGCAAACCACTCAGATCAATCTCTATATATAAAAGGCTAAGTGTCCCTCTGACTGGTAGCTATGATACTCACTGACGGCCAGGGGGCAGACGCTCAACGCAGGAGCTGCCATGATGCGCACTGGCCATCCTATATAATAAAAGTCTAATATGCAAATTGTCCCCTCGGGAGTTTGATCGACTGGAAGTTTGACCACTTGCTATGACATGTGCTGACCATCAGGGGGCAGCATGAAACAAAGGAAGGCCTTAGCCTGCGGCCAGGGCAAGGAAGCCCCCAAATGGCCCTGCTTGCTGGCCAGACCTAGGGACCCTACCCATGCACGAATTTCATGCACTGGGCCTCTAGTGTCTTTATAGACACTCATCTGTTGTCCTGTGGTTCTTACCATCTACCAGTCCAATTAATTATGTTTGGGTGAGTATGGTAGCCTTTAAGATAGGTGTAAGCAATCCCACATCTTGGTATTCATGCCTTTGTGTAATGCCCTCTGCTTGAGTGCAGAATGGAGTTAATGACATATCTGATTAACAGAAGTTGGCAGAAGTAATGAGATATCACTTCTGAGCTAAGTCATAAAAATACTGTGGCTTCCATCTCCAGGGGATCTTTCTTGTTCTCTCTCACTTGGATCATTTTCTTTGGGAAAAGCAAGTTGCCATACTGTGAGTAGCTCTATGGAGCGGTCCGAGTGCTGAGGTCAGCCAGTAACTTCATGTATGAGCTTAGGAGGGGACGCTCCACGCAGGTGAGACCAGAGCCCCTCCGAACAGTTTGACTGCACCCTCATGGGAGAGACTCATCCAGAGGCACCCCGCTGAGCTGTGCACAGATTCCCGTTTCTCCAAAATTGTGAGATAACTGTTTGTTGTTTAAAGCCAGTTTGGGGGGTAATAATGATAGGCAGCAATAGATACCTGAATGTTAGATGTGGTTAGGGAGGAGATTCAGGAATGTTCAACATTACAGAAAAAAACCTCTCTCCTTGCCCTACCTCCATAACCTCTTCTCCACTTAGATGAACCCCAGCTGTAGTATACTAAAAACTCAATTTGGTCTTGTTCCTGGTCCCTGGCACAGAGCTACTACAACCCTTTGAATTTCCTGAGTGATAAGAGTAATAGGAGCATCTTTCATTATTCTTGATAAGCCCCTTTCAAACATATCTGAGTTTATGCTAATAAAGTGACTTCTGGTAGGCCCCTAGATAGCTTCAGGATAGAGCTGTGATAGGAGAAAACTTTCAGCCCTTCCCCTCCTCTCACCATCTCCAGAGAGGGGAGAAAGACTAGAGACTGAGTTCAATCACCAATGGCCAATAATTAAAGCCATTGTGCCTACAATGGAACCCCCATAAAAACCCATAAACAAAGGGGACTGGAGAACTTCGAAGCTAGTGACCACATCCACGTGCTGGCCAGATGATGTATCCCAACTCCACAGGGACAGAGGCTCCTGTGCTCCAAACCCTTCTGATCTTACGCCATGCACCTCTTTGTCTACTCATTTTTATCGTTTATAGTAAACTGTCATATTAAGAATGGCATTTTATTGAGTTCTCTGAGTTGTTCTAGCAAATCATCAAACTAGAGTCGGAATAGGTTGTGAGTACCTTCAAATCTGTAGTTAAGTCAGACAGAAGTCAGGTAACCAGGGGCCCCCATTCCTGTGATTCATGTCTGAAGTGAGGGCAGTCTTGTGGGACTGAGCCCTTCAACCTGAAGAATCTGATGATAACTCTGAGTAGTTAGTGTCACAATAGGATTGAGTTGTAAGACAGTTGGTGTCAGAGAATCAGAGTTGGATAATTGGTGTTGGAAAAGACACTACATATTTGGTGTCCGGAGATACGTGTGAGGATAGTGTTCATATTTTCTTAACTAGCCATAAAATTTTATTTTCTTTTTGAAAATGTGAGCTCAAATGTAAGATAGTCTAACTTTCTAAAATCAATAATAAAGTTTTAAAGTAAAAAATGTAATGGCTCTGTTCCCATATTTCCTCTCCCTCCCCACTTCCCTCTCCACCCCACAATGAAATTATTTTTGGAGCAGTTGCTAATGTTGATGCATTTGTTTTTTTCTAAGGTAATGATATTTTAATATTTGTTTTTTGATACTTGGAGTTGCATCTTTAAAATACTCTATATAAAATCTTGGGTCTTGGGCAAGCAACAAACTGATATCACCACCACAAACTATCAGACTGGCATATAACTCAAATGGATTTATCTCTGGCCCTGATGCACCTGGTACTGGCTTAAGAACAAAATAAGGTGGAGGAGAATGAATGCTTTAAGTTTATTTTTTGTGTGAAATTTCTATAACTCTATTCTACCTGTTCCCATATATTTACACACACTCGGAAGGAGAATCTGAACAAAAAATTTTGGGTGGATCTCTTAATGGTCTAAAATGAAAATCAACTATATTCAGAGAAATCATGATGACTATTCTACTTCTTATAAAAGAGTTTAACTTGTTACTTTAAACAAAAGAAAATCATATGGAATACATTTATTTACAAGTAAAATATTTCTCCCAATAAAATTATATATATAAACATTCCCTCTCCACCCTCAAGAAATAAAGCTGTATTAAAGTCAATGTGAATCATTAGGAATGACTTACTGGCATGGAAACAAAATGCAAGTTAATAGGTTGAAAGTTTACATGTAGACAAGACTCTTGCAATATCTTCAAGTAGAAATAAAATGATCTCACTGTTTAGCAAAGCAATAGAAGCACCATTAAAACATACTAATAAAAGAAAAAAAGCAAATGTTGCAAAAAATGTATTTCTTATTCATGTTAGTGTTTAGTTTATAAAAAGACGAAGCATGCAGTTTCCCAGTTCACAAATAAACAAATAGGCTTTGTGATCTCAGGGACCAGACTAAAGTGGCCCTTTCTTTGTTTTTTAGAAAATAGAACATACTTTATCCCGAGTAAATTTATAAAAAGTTCCTTTAAACAGAATGGTCAGAGGAAAAATTTAAGAAAGCACCCACCGCATCCATATTCTTATTTATTTCAATGTACTCAAGGGAAGGATAGCATATTTAACTTTAGGACCACTAACATATTTATTTAATTCCAGATCTCTCAGTGACTTCAGAGACAGCTTCATCCTTTCTATGGGAAGGAAGTAATCATTGGCCTCTTCTTTGCCTCAGGTTTGAAGGATAATTATTGAAGTAACTAAGGCATAAATATGTCTACTCATGATTCAGCTGGTGGGACTATATTTTACCTTTCAAAACTTACAGCAGAACCTTTTCACTTACACTTATTAGTGTACAGAATAGGAAAAAAATCATTGATACATTTCAGATTCCACATGTCACTTAAACTTTAAGAAACTACCACTTGTAGAGTTTGGGTTTGCATCAAAGAAGAATACTCATAATTTTATGAAAAGTCTTCATTAAAATAATCTTTCCTTGTCCATTTACCTATCTGCATATGGCTGGTTCTCCTTTATATACTTCAACCAAAACCACAAATTGCAACAGATAGAATGCAGAAGCAGATATGAGAATCCAGCTCTTTTCTATTAAGCCAGACATTAAAGAGATTTGCAAAAAATAAGTCACTTCTCTTCCTTTTTAAAAAAGATTCAGTTATTTCTTATTAAACACATAACAAGTTTTAATTAACACATAATCAGTTTTTTAAATTTCTGGTTTTTAATTTCTAGTACAGAAATATCAATAGATAGAACCTACATAAACAAAACTCTTTTGATCCTAATTTGTAAGTGTGTAAAGGGGTTTTGAGTCCAAATGTCTGAGGACTATTAGTACAAAGTCAAAGAACTGGATTAAAGCCTGATTTTACAAGCTGGAATCTTGACCTGCCATATAATGGAAGATTTTGGAATCATTACTGGTGGCTTAGTTAAGATTTATAAAGATAATGTAATCAAAGCCCTCAGTGATGTCTCTATAATGCGGTAAGTGAACAATAAATGTTTGTTATTATTGTTGCCCTTATTATTGCCTCACCAATTCTGGTTAACATTATTATTAGTAGTAATAATAGTGGAAGTATTATAGCTCTCCAACTAATTGGTGACAGACAAGATGAGCACTTGCTTTTTATAACCTGGATGGGGATGTTATTTCAACTTATTTCAAGAAGTAACCCTAAATTTTCTCATGTGACCATATCATTTTATGACATGATATCCACCTTTTAGAGCACTTAGGATTGCAAAACCCAAAGCGGATAAGGCAGAGAAGTGGCAGATTTACTATGAGTGAATTTTCATCTTGTAAGAAAAAGAAAGAAAAAAAAATGGTCATACGTACTGAATTTCCCTAAATAAATTTACTCCTTTAAAAAAAGTCTTGCCTCTTTGACTGATGTAGAGATTAAAAGTTCTAGAATCTCCTAAAAAGCCTAGTAGAGAGGCTATGCCAACCCACAGGTCTATGAATATTTTAATGTGATAGAAAAGCAAATGGCTATTCTACTGTAGTCACAATGCTAGTTAACCAGCATAGGGAAAGGAACCTGGATTAGGGGAAGGCAGGGAAAGCAGCTGAAATGTGATTCAAACACAAAACAGCTTGGGGAAATCACCTTTGGAGTAAAGCAGACTGCACAAAAATGAGGTTACGTAAGTTTCCAGGGCAATAAACAGGGGGAATAACTAATAATATTGGACTATAAAGTGATTTTCAGACTTGTGTTTGCATCTTTAATCTCATTTAGTCAGTGGGAAATAGAAGACTGCTAAATTGGAAATTATTCACACATATTTGTCTAAGTAGAGAGGTGGGAGTGAGATGCAATAGATTAAATTGGCACTATAATGAAATTAAGCTCTTATATTACTTTAATGAAGAAACAACTAAATCTAGAGGGCTTTTTCTTTTTCTTTTTTAAAGTCAATTACCTGAATTAGAAAATCCCAATTATAATTCCAATGAGTCATTTTAGGAATAACATGGGAAACAAGGCTGAGAGCCTTTGAAAAGGGCAAATATTGACCCCAGAATGAGGAAAACTGAGACTTGCACAGGTAAATAAAAAGTAAACTATCTTTACAATTAAAGTGAAGACAATAAAATATGACATTTTCTTAAACAGTATTAATCTTTTCAGTTTATGATATGCTAGTGCTTTTTTCAATTTAATAAATCTTTGTTGTTCAGATTATTACAATTGTACCTCTTTTTTCCCCCATAGCTCATCTCCACCTGGTTCCCACCCCACCCTCTGCCCTTACCCTGCCACACACACAATGACCTCAGCCATTGGTGTACATTTTTTGTCCAGTCTCTTCCCGCATCCCCATACCCTTTCCCCCCCCCAAGGATTGTCAGTCCACTTCCTTTCTATGCCCCTGATCCTATTATATTCACCAGTTTATTCTGTTCATCAGATTTTTAATTCACTTGATTTTTAGATTCACTTGTTGATAGATGTATTTGTTGTTCATAATTTTTATCTTTACCTTTTTCATCTTCTTCCTCTTCTTAAAGAATACCTTTCAGCATTTCATATAATACTGGTTTGACGGTGATGAACTCCTTTAGCTTTTTCCTATCTGTGAAGCTCTTTATCTGACCTTCAATTCTGAATAATAGCTTTGCTGGGTAGAATAATCTTGGTTGTAGGTTCTTGCTATTCATCACTTTGAATATTTCTTGCCACTTCCTTCTGGCCTGCATAGTTTCTGTTGAGAAATCAGCTGACAATCATATGAGTGCTCCCTTGTAGGTAATTAACTGTTTTTCTCTTGCTGCTTTTAATATTCTCTCTTTGTCTTTTGCTCTTGGCATTTTAATTATGATGTGTCTTGGTGTGATTGTCTTTGGATTTCTTTTGTTTGGGGTTCTCTGTGCTTCCTGGACTTGTAAGTCTATTTCTTTCACCAGGTGGGGAAGTTTCCCGTCATTTCTTCAAATAGGTTTTCAGTATCTTGCTCTCTATCTTCTTCTAGCACCCCATAATTTGGATATTGGTACGCTTGACATTGTCCCAGAGGCTCCTTACATATTTTTGGATTCTTTTTTCTTTTTGCATCTCTGGTTGGGTGTTTCTTACTTCTTTGTATTTCAAATCTTTGACTTGATTCTTGTGATCCTCTGGTCTGGTGTTGGATGTCTGTATATTATTTTTTATTTCAGTCAGTGTATGCTTAATTTCTAGGTGGTCCTTTTTCATATCCTCAAGGACCTCACTAAATTCATGGCCTTTTGTAGAAAATTCTTGAAAAACCGTATAACCATGGTTTTGAACTCTATATCCAGTCATTTGCTTTCCTCCATTTCTGTCATTTGTGACCTGTTTGTCTCTTCATTTTGGCTGCTTCCCTGAGTTGATAGAGTGGCTTTGTGTGCTAGGTGTCCTATAGGACCCAGTGGCTCAGCCTCCCCAGTTACCTGAGGTGGACCCTCTTGGTGCACCACTTTGTGGGCTGTGTGCACAATCTTGTTATAGTTAAGTCTTGATTGTTGTTGGTATCACTGGGAGGAATTGACTTCCAGGCTAACTGGCTGTGAGGATCAGCTGTGTCTATGCTGGGAGAACTTCTGTGCTGGAGACACCCTTATGAGGCAAGACTTGCTTCACTGAGTCTGCCCATTGAGTGTGTCCCTTATGGATCTGAGGAGTTGTAATATGTATGGTCCTACTCTGACTCCTGGGTACACTGGCTCTTGGATCTCCAAGGAGGTGGTAATTTAGCCTCTGCCTGAGGCCACCCAGTAGGAGGTATGGAGAGATGTGCAGATTCATCTTCTTTGTTTGGGTTTTGGAGGTGCCCAGATGATTCCCAACTGTGAAGCAATCCAAGCTGTTGTGGTGCCTTGGCCCTTATTTTGGGTGTTCTGGATATCACTGTCTCAACTGCAGTTTGTTAGATAAGTTTATATTTCAGAGGACCAGGCCATTCATATACAAAAGCCTCTGCACACAGCTTGGATGGGGTGGAGTCTCAGGGCAGAACAAACAGCAATGGCTTCACATCAGCCCTGCCCTAAGTGGCTCCTGGGTCTCACTGTCCCTTGGTAATCATCACAAGCACCTCTGAGAGACAGCTGCCCTCAAGTTCCACCCACTGCCAGACAGTCCAGTTTCTCCTCATATGAGTCTGGGTCCCCAGAGTCTCGCCAGGAACTGGAGTTCAGAGCAGTTGGGAGCTTGTGTCTCCCTACAGATTAAAAAAGCCATCCCTCTCCAAATGTGCATCTCTATATCTCTGCCTTTACTTTCATAGCTCCTCTGAGTCTCACTGTGCTTTTCTCTTTCCTTCTAGTTGTAGAATTTCCACTCAGCCACTCTTCCTGTGGTTCTGGATGATGTCCATTTTGGCTTTTAGTTGTAGTTTTGAAGTTGTTGTGTGAGGCAGCAGTTTAGGTGTTTACCTATACTGCCATCTTGGTTTCTCCCTAGTGCTTTTTTTCACGACAACAAAAATGTCTAAAGAAAATGGGGGAAATTCAAAGTCTTCAAACCAATGAAAAGCAGAGGAATAACTAAAGCAGAGTACTAATTACTTCTGAGCACTTCAATCTGTTTTTCTTTCAAGTGTCACATACATTTTTTCCCTCCTTTCAGCTATTCAAAATTTTCCTCTGTCTCTCTATTCACTCACCATCTCAAGTGAGGTAGCATTTTAGCTTTTTTACTTTTGTTACTATTGAGTACAATGTCAATTGGGATTCTATTCATATTGGTACCACTGACTGTGTGAGGACAGGAATTAAAAGAGTGAAGGCAGCCAACTGAAAGGTCTTAAAATGTAATTGCTTGCAAAGTACCTAATCAGGTAAGAGAAAAGTAAAAAGAAGGGAGAGGAAGAGGAGAAGAGGAATAAAGAAGGAATGGAGGGAGGGGAGCAGGAGTAAGATGAAAGAAGATAAGAGGGATGAGGAAGAATGGGGAGTAAAAAGCATTGCAAAATGTTATATTCCTTTATGATGGCCATAACAATTGAATCCAGGTTTAATCTGTTGTGGTTTTTTTTTTTATTTGTTTTCACTGGTTCTAGAAATGTCCAACTAGATCTATCCTTGGGCCAAACAAGAAAAACACAATATCAAATTTAAGTCTTAAAATAAACACAGAGTTATGACTTAATCACAGTCTGGAGATAAAATATATACAACACTATTAGAATACTAATACAATCCAAAATGTTAATCACTAAAACACAATTAATAATTGGCATCATATTTTGCTACCCACGCCACATGCTAACCAGTGATTAAATGGTTGTCAGAGAAATAGAAATATCAGCTCTGTTAGTGGTATGGCACTAATACAGCATCGAATTCCAAAATGAAGAAAACTTTGGTTTAATTTTCTGGCCTCATCTTGGATATTGCATCTCATTTCTTCCTGAGTTGTTTCATGAGTTTTATCCTTCACTTATTCTTAACATTAATTAATCAGCTCAACACCAATGAATTAAATAACCCAGGTTTCAATACCAAGATTGAATGCATTTCCTTGTGTTGAGCTGGTGGGAAAGATGTGGTTTTGGCAACTACACTGAGACCCAGGTTGGCAGCAGAAATGTTATGGATTCATGATGAAGCCCAATAGAGGCCTCATAGTAGACTGCTGGAAGTGGCAGCAGCTGAAAAATCTTACACATGTTGCTCATTTAAACAGCGAGGGCACATAAAGATGCAAAACCAAGTCTACAGATTTCAGCTATATAGCTGGGATGAAAGGTGGATCTTCACATTACCAATTTTGAAGGGCTTGATAATTTCACATTGATCTTTCCAACTACAGCTAACTGTTTTGGCAGCCATTACTTTGATCCTGTAATGCGAAGCTCAATGAATATGTCATAGTAACTAATATGTACTATATTTTAAAAAAGTATCCTATTTTTTCACCAAACAATAGTTCCTTTATTGATTAGAGTGTCAGTACTCTAGTATTGATTAGAGTGTCAGCTCTCTAGAGCATGAATGTTCTCTCTCTCTCTACTTTCTTTCATAAAGTGGCAATATGTACAGACAAATGAAGCAAACTACCAGTAGATTTGGCTAAAGGAAGGTGGGGTCTATTCACTGTATAAGGTAAAGTGAAGATACCACAAAAATAAGATTTTGACTGAAGTCACTTTTGCTCAACTCATTTGTTACTATTTTCTAAAAATTTAAACAGCTTACTGAGATAGCTTAAATTCTGTGTATTCTGGCAAGTAAGTAAACAATCCCAAAACAAAATGTAAATCCCCCAAATAATGCAAACAATTACCATCTTTACAAACCAAGAAGGCAACAAAACCTGGCCTTCTAGTCGTACAAAAAAGCCAGTGAAGTCTAGGAAATGCCTTAAGAACTTGACCTTTCTGAACTCTAACAAAGACCATAGAAGATCTGGACCAATTTTTCTTCAAACTCACATGTGATACACAGTATTTCAGATAACTTTAACTTTAAAATGACTATTGGGACAATTTACCTAACACTAGTTTGTCAAATTTACATAAAGGATGTCCTTCATATAGATGAGAAGAGTCAGCAAATATGGGAATGGGATTATTAGTCAAGGTGAAAAAGGAAGAGACAGACAGCTTCATTCATACAGGAATGGCACACCAGGTGTTTCCCTATAAACTTCCAGAATTCAACATCTGTTAAATAGAAGGGTGGACAGAAAATCCTAACTGATTAGCTTTTGCCCATAGAAAAAATATCTGGTTTTTCATTTATTACCATTTGTTTTATTTTTATAAGTCATTATGAATTAAAGGAGTATAAGATATCATTTTTTGACCTGTCTAAAAAGACTCCTCTAATACCTACTTAAACCAAGCCATGTTTTCCGTGATACTTATTACCCCAAGCAGATCTAATCTTCATTGCCCCCAAAACAGTATCACAGGGCTCAAAAATATGTGCTTATTTGCATGGGTGCTAAAAGCATCACCAATAATTTTGATTAATGTGTCTTGACACTGAATGCATTAGACATATAATATTCTTCTTGCTTAAAGGCTAATTAGAATTCAAGTCAGCATGATACCTGCTTTTGAGGATTACAGCAAGAACATTTGTTGTAATAAGAACCTCCAGGCAGCCAGTTTTGGTAATGATTGATTTGTAAAATTATTGAGGGGGAAAAATGAGAAAGTAGAGCTTGTCCCAAAAACATTTATTTCCCTTTAGGATCAAATTTGAGCATAAATTAAAACATCTTGGTGGTTACGATAAAAATGAACTACCATAGCAGGTTTATTTAAACCCCAGAAAACATACCTTTCTGATTTTTTTCTTAACAAAATTACATAATGAAAGCACATTTGGTGTATTTATTGGAGGTTTTATTCTTGCTGCTAAAAATCTCTGATTTCTGGTTGTATGAATGTCCTAATTGGACTCTTAAATTATTCAACTGCTCAGACACACTTGGTGCAAGCAGGAAATAATTATAAGTAACAATAACAATGTTATCCTTTTAACCGGTATTTCTTTTTTTTTTTCTTTAGGAATTCATTTCACATCCTATGTTACTTCCAAAAAGTTTCCTCTGCTATTTTTAAAATGTGATTTGATGTTTCTGAGGAAGAAACTTCCTCTCAAGTGGATTTAAAACTTAGGTTTCTATTAGATTACTTAATCCTAAGAATGCCAAAATAAATGTTCCCATCACCTTTATAAGTTAGTCTTTATATGATTTAGTGTCAAAGATGATTTCATATAATGAGGTATAAAGAGTTACTGTCTCATAGCCTCCCAATCCTTAAGTTCTTGTTCTAAATGTCAAATTTTCAGCCAAAGCAAAAATATCAAGCTATGAGGGAAAATACTATAAAAATTTCTTTGCCACCTAAATGATTTGATGCAATTTTTACTGTTTTATGTTTCCCTACTGTATTAATCTCACTGTACTATGTACATTTTTTTCAATTTCTTTTCTGAATATGAGATAATCTGGTGGTCCATGTTTCATGGAGAAAGCAAGCACTGAAAAATTAATCTATGTAAAAAATGTCTTGGGCCCTACCCAGTTTGGCTCAGTGGATAGGAGTGTTGGCCCTCAGAATGAAGGCTCCTGACTTTGGTCAAGGGCACAGACCATAGTTGCGGGTTTGATCCCTGGCCCTGGTTGAGGTGGGTGTGGGAGGCAACCAATAGATGTGTCTCTCTCACATTAATTTTCTCTCTCTGTCTGTCTCTCCCCCTTCCACTCTCTAAAAATAAATAAAAAAATATCCTCAAAATAAATAAATATGCTGTTTCTCATTTCTTAACATCACCTCCGTTGAGACATAAAATCTTAGAGTGATGTTTTATTTTAAAAATGTTTTGGGCTAGGCAACACCGTGACTGAGGTCTAGAGAATTTCTTAGTTTGTCAAGTTTCATTTTGCTTTTGTGTGAACAGCATGAGGAAGGAGAAAGTTGACAGCACTATGTCTCACACCCAGAACACTGCATCCCCTCATCCTTTGTTCCTGGAATATACTCGGGTGATAGGAAAAGAGGAATAGTATGAAGCCATGTTTCAAGAAAAAGTAGGTTACCTGACTGTTCTTAAAGGTAAC
The DNA here is from genome assembly GCA_027563665.1 of Antrozous pallidus. Lineage (NCBI taxonomy): Eukaryota > Metazoa > Chordata > Mammalia > Chiroptera > Vespertilionidae > Antrozous > Antrozous pallidus. The sequence goes on along the minus strand of CM050511.1, from coordinate 45,107,078 downwards.
ACTTACCTATCACTGCAACTGAATTTTCAGAATTTACACCTATTAACCTGTAGAGTATAAGTGTCTTTATGATCCTTAGGTTACTTTAGAGAAAGAGAAAGGGACATGGAGAGAGAGAAACAGAAGCATCAACGATGAGAACCATCTGTCGGCTGCCTCCTGCATGCCCTCTACTGGAGATCCGCCCGCATCCCCAGCATGTGCCTGACTAGGAATCCAACCTGTGACCTCTTGGTTCCTGAGTCTATGCTCAACTGCTGAGCAACACCAGCCGGGCAATGATTCTCATTTTATAAGGAAGTGTGATGGTATAGATTCATGAACTGGTGAGGGGCAGGACCAGATCTGCACAGTGGTATCTGACTCTGCAGTCAGGAGTCTTGACCCCCGCTCTATACTCTTTAATTACTAGGGTCATATAATTATAAAAAGGACTAAGAAATGTATTTACATTTTTTCAAGATAACTATGGGGAGAAAAAGATTTCAAAAATAGGAACTTTGAATCTTACACTTTTATGGAATATCAGAAAAGCTAATTATAAGTTTTGCCCATGAAAAATATATTTGCAAGCTTGTATATGAAAATAATTTTCTGAGTTCAAATCTTATTCCAGAAGATCAATGTCTGCATGGTACATTGTGCATAATTTAATTTTCCCAGTTGAACATCTTGACACTATATGAACCATGAATGCATGAAATAGGAATTTCAAATGTCTTCCACATGGTGAGAGGACTTTGCAATACTTGTGCAGGAAGCTGAAGAGTAATTTGAAATTAAGTTATGCTTGTTCTCAGGGACTCTTATTATGTATGCCTCAGGTAGCAGCACTTTCCTCTGAGTGGGACCTTGAGGTGACAGATAGATGAGTCTGCTCTCTGTATTTAGGCACTTTGCTCATTTCCTGAGAGCTGTGTGGAAGGCATTTGGATGCTCATTAAATTTCCAACCATTCCCCAAGTGCAACAGGTGCCAAATCAAAGCTTCCCTGGTATGTCATGGCTGGTTTCCTCAATGTCTTAGAAATAACGGATGGCATTTGCATGCTCCCTGTAGCACCAGCAGATAAGAAGGAGATGAATAGCAACAGGAAGTATTTCCAAAGCATAAACAAACACACAAGTTTGGGGAGGTTATGACTAATGTTCTTGCTACCACATTTTCTAAATACATACACAGTGGTTTCATCTTTTAAATATTGTTATCTTTCAAACTATGAAATCATGATGAACTCTCCTGTGGTTAGCTACCTAATAAAAGCAGGTATATTCAAGAAATAATAACATCATGATTTAATGAAGCTATATCATAAAATTACAAACTTATAACTCTACATTTATGACTATTCAATGAGTACTAATGACTATGATATATTCTCCAATTGTTTTCTTTACAAAATTACTTATTTATACCGAGAATCTTCTACATTATAAGAAAATCATGTCACTTACATCCTGAACCAAGGTGAGAAGACAAGGCTTATTCATCCAAAAATAGAATCTGTGATCTAAATAAACTTTTAGATAGTTACCCAATAGTCCATGGTGATTATACAGCAAAGGTTTTTGTCACTATAATCACTAGTCAACATTGGAAAAGGAAAGACAAATGTCAACTATATGATCTTGACAGAATTTGTCTGGCAGTTGGGTATGACTCTAGGAATAAAAGTATTTACTGGGGGTGGCAAATCACCAACATCTTTCCCAATTTTAAAGAATTTGAAACATTCAGATTAGTCCACGGATGACTAGAAAAATGACCTGGAATATTTTAGGAGATAAAAGAACTAAAAAAGAATGATAATAAACAGTAGTAATTGAAATTGTTTGTTTTAAAGAAAACAAACCCTATATACTCTCTCAACAGGAAAGTGCCTCATGCTCAGGAGAAGAAACAACTGTATTTCAAGGCAGCATGGAGGTCCCTGCTGTGCACCTGGAGCTGGCAGCACAGCCCTTCCAACCCACAGGCCAGCACGGCAGGAAGCCCTGCCCAGGGCCTTCCAAAACGCTCCTTCTAAATGCCTTCCTTTTACTCATACTGCTACAAGGTTCTTTATAATTAATGCTATGACTTTCTTAACTTTGTTTTAAGAAAATCTATGACCTCCCATTCATTTTTTAAAAGCTCCTTTTTTAAAAAAAATGTGTGAGAACTACTAAGGAACTACCATAAATTAACTCTATAGTATGAAATCACATATTCATTTATTAAGTCATTTTTGATAAATATCAAATGATAAGGAAATAATTTGGTTTTTTTTAGTAAACTATTGTCACAGAGTATACTTTCTTTCCACGGAAGAAACCAAGATTAATAATACATTAAAAACACACATCTGAACTTCAATAAACTAATCTGAAACCATCAAATAAAAAGCAGAACCAGTTTCTGAGTGCCAACCTGGAAGACATAGCTTTCATGTCTGTTAATTACACCAAATATACCCATAAAACATTATGTATGATACTAGATGGTATCTTGGAGCTCAATAATATAACATATTTATTTTAAAATCACATCATTTCATCTAACACACTTCAGATACAACCTTCATAAAGCAGTATACACAGCCCACACAATGAAACTAGGAATATTAATTTTAGCTTGGTCTAATACATATTGGAGATTAATTTAAAACTCTATAAGGTGATAGCAATAAAAATGTATTTTTAAAGAAAAAACTCTATTATAAAGTGAGAAAAATGTAAGGAAAAATCTACTTGCATTGTGTTTTCCTATCAAACAGCTCTGGAATTTGAAAAAAGAACTTTAAAGTAAGAAGCTGATTTTAAAGGAGTAACTACAGCTAAAGCAGTAGAACTTTTAAGCCTTCTCCATTGCCATGTGAAAATTTTTGAACAATTAAAAAAATTTTGAACAATTAAAAAATATTTCTTAATATTTTTAGATGGTTTAAAATATGTAAACAACATTTTAAACTAAGCTTTCAAAAGATACATAAAAAATTTATGGGAACATATACTAGTATATAAAGTAGTTTAATAAAATGATTTGTATTTTTCAGTGAAAATTATTGACAGGAAGTGGAAGCACAAAACATTTTAGAGGGACTATTATATTGAGCAAATCATAAAAACAACTGCCTACGTGTTAGATTTATGGGGATGTGAACACTATAATTCTGGTAAAAAAATCTGTTAAGATCTTAAGAATAAAGCTAACTGTGAAGGTAGACATTCTAGACTTTAAAGAATTCCTGTGATTTCAAACAAAGCAGCTTTTACATTCATTGAAGTTAGGGGCATATTAGATTACATAACAGAAAATATAGTCCAGAGAGCAATAGGAAACTTCAAAAATACCTATGCTTAATTTTTAATTAAAAATTTTAAGTGGTTGAGAGGTGAGTATTTAAAGAACAACACTATGTTTTTAGTTTTCATCCCTTCCCTATCTTCCTGCAATTTCTGTGACTCAGTTGCAGTTCTATGAAGCCAAGACTGTCAGTACAGTATTTACCTTTATCCCCGGAAGTCCAGGAAGCCCAGGAAGCCCTGGTTCACCCTACATAGGAAAATCACACAACATTACAGAATAATATTCACTCAGTCACAGTCTCTGGAGAAAAGCATGGCAAATGTTCCTCGCTGAATACTTGCCATCTACATATACACTGTCTCGTTTCAAGAACTTGGTGAGATTATACAGCTCAGTCAACTCTTGATTAAAATTGGTTGAACCTTTTGCAGATTTCCCCACCAGCTCACTACTCATTGGCATCTCTACCAGAAGGAAGAAAGAGAAGTAAAAGGAGAGCGAGCTCCCACATTTTACTAATTCCTGGAAAATGGTTTGCTGGGGAGGCGGAAGGTCTGCTGAAGTGAGGATCATGCGTGCATCTGAATTACGCCTCGGAGTCCAGTGCTCTCTTACCTCAGATAATCAAGAGTTGGCTGTGTGAACAGATGGTTACATCAACACAATATACATTAAAAGTCGTGCTCACTTAAAAGTATAGTAAGATTTCTTTTCCATTCCTGAATGATGAGATGATAAATGCATGATTAATATTATACTTAACTCCAGCCCATATTCCTGACAATTGTTGAGTCTGGGTAACCCTGCCTAGCAATTTAGGGCTAATGGTACCATGCAGCTGTTCCTGAGTACAGGTCTGAGATTAAGGGACAGATTTGGGGTGAGCACACTGGAGTCATGATTAACCTTCTCATTTTCACAGATTGGTCTACATTATTTTAAGTACAAAGTATAGTGACAAGAGGTTACATTGCTTAGAAAATCTCCTGAATTCCACTAAAGGAGCATAATGGAATTGCTGGAGAAAATGAAAGTCTGCCTTGTGCTGGATTGAGGTGACTATTTGTGGAAAGTAAAAGGGTTACACATTTTCATGATGGTCAGGCAGTGGGAAGATAACTATACTAAGAGACAGGAGTATCAAACTAATAAAGTGGTAGAGGGAGATATTTCTTTTCATCTAAATGCTTTAACAACTTTCATTTCAAAGAAAATATACTACGATCAATCAGACATTTCATTTTAAAAATAATTTGTTATATTATTATCACTAAACGGCTTCTACTGTTGATTAAACTGTATGGTTAGACACAGGAAGGACAGTGACTTTCCTGATGGTTTAGGTCAAAGGTGCTTCAGGAATGCAAAAGAAAAGCTGTTATGCATGAAACTTCAAATGGAAGTTTGCATTGTGAATAAGAACACTAAAATGAGATTAAGCCAGAGAAGAAAGGATGATTATTATGAATTTGCTACTTCATTCAGATAATACCTGTCCAAGTAAATTATAGTTCATACAGATACCACATTATACATTTGATTTTCTTTTTTCTTCCTCCTTTTTCCTTCAATCAATAAATTTAGGGAGATTTAGTAAAAGGGCTGGTACCATATTTTACTGAAGATTCTCATTTACTTTATTTAAAAAATAATGATTTCAGAGAGGAAGGGGGAGGGAGAGAATGATAGAAACATCATTGATGAGAATCACTGATTGGCTGCCTCCTGCATGCCCCACTCTGGGGATTAAGCAAGTGCCCTGATCGGGAATCGAACCATGACCTCTGGTTCATAGGCCAACTCTCAATTACTGAGCACACTAGCTGAGCAATTATCTTTTACACAAACAAACAAACAAACAAACAAACAAAAAAGGCCCCGGAAAATACTACATTGCAGTAGAGTATACAACCAAAAAATTAAATCTATTGGTGACAAATCTATAGTTCTGTATTGTTTTAGAAAAGTCTCCTAAATCTCAGGACATTCTATTTGAAACATATGTGAAAATGTATAGGTTTTAACACTGTTTCCCAGAAGTTCTCACCACACTCTTCCTTCTGACCAAATTAAAAGGACCATATGACTAATTTGAAGAAATATATTTATATACACATGCATATATAGACACACACCCATGTTTTCTAACAATGAGAATGACTTATAAGACATTATGGAATATTTTTAATGTAGATTGAATACTTAGAGACTTTGAACATATAGTTATTCCCTACATTATATTTATATGTATGATATGTATGTATAGAGGTTATAAATGTATATATTAATGAACAAATGTTTCAGAAATTAATATTTCATAATCTTGTATTTTAATAAATTTGACATTTCCAAATTTATGTTTACTTAAAACGTGGCCTAAGAAAAGATTACAAAATATTTAATGTTATTCTTCGTGGAACATCTCTTAACAGTCTTAGGAAGATATTTCTTCATAGATAAAATTTCTATCTTTATACCATTAAGGCTTATCTTCAAATTAGAGAGAGTAAATTAGTTAATTCCTCCATTCTTCCCTACTCTTTAGTTTAGAAGCTTCTCTGAGTTGAGTTCTTGGGCATACACTGCCCAAGGAGAGATCTAGGTCATAATTAAGAATTAGTTTGCTATTCCACTTAAAGAATACTTGTTTAAGTAGACTGAAATTCACACAGATACATTATACTTCTGCTTTCCTTTCCCTTTCATTCTTTTCCCTACCCCTTAGGAGGTCTCTGTCTACTGTCAAAATAAGAACACTGCTTTTACCCTATGTCCCTGTGACAGTCCACTGTCCTTCCTGATAGAATTTAACAGTGAGAGTCCCTTCCAATGGGAGATCAAGTATCTTTATTTACATGGAGAAGTTGGGAAGGAAGGAATTATGTGGTGAAACACAATATCTATACACTTCATAAACATATATAAACACTCCAACTTATCTATCACACACTCCAAAGAACAAAGTACCAGAGAGTGGAAACTACTCAAGGGGCTTTTCATCCTCTTATTTTTCTGGGAACGTCCCTCACGCGAGAGCTTCAGCGCCGGTGAACCCTCAGCACAGTTTTGCAGTGAGGAGAAAAGGGCCGTGAGAGAGCCTCTTCAATTGATTTTGTAGTCTCTTCTGTTTGCCATTTTCTAATCTAAGCAAGCAAGCATAGAAATACTCTACTTTTAAATTAATGTTGGGGTAAGTATTGCTAAATCCATACATTAGAAAAAGGAAGTCATAAATATTGTGGGAAAGTGAGATTGCGTCAAAGGGTAGAATCTGGCCTACATATTAATGAAAAAGATGCTGCTCATTTCAGAGCACATGTCCATTCAGGCTTGTTGGCAAATCCCCTCAATATGATTTAAAACAGGTGCTTGATGAAATACCAAAGAAATTCAATGTTTTCATGTGCAAATCTACAAACTTCCAGAAATGAATCTAAAGTGTATTTGTAAATATTCATGACAAGGCAATGTTTTATCAAGCAACTGAAAATCAATTTTGACCTTGATTAGCTGGGTGGAGGGGGTTTGGTGTGTGTGTGGAGGGATTGAGCAAAAGAGAACAAAAACCTCATGAACATGATCGATAGTATGGTAATTGCAGGAGAATGGAGGGGGGCTGAGGGAGGTGGAGAAGGGTATAAGGAGAATAATGGCGATGGGAGGAGACTTGACTTGGGGTGGTGAATACACTATACAATGTGTAGATAAGGTGTTATGGAATTGTGCACCTGAAACCTGTATAATTTCATTAACCAGTGTCTTCTCAATAAATTCTATAAAAAGGGAAAAATTAAAGTAAAAAATTAAAAAGTGAAAAAGATATTAATGTTATAGAGCTTTCTTTTAGAGATATCACAGAATTGAAAAGCAGCTTAAAATTAGCCTTTAATTTTTACTAAGGGACCTAAAATTAGATAATCAGAGAAGATTAGTTGTTTTTTTTCTTCAAACCAAAGCAGACCATGGATCTCTATTACAGCGGCATCACTAATTTCAGCTTTCTCAAGTAAAGAATCAGGAGGGAATCTTAGGAACTGAATAACAAAATTTTCAGAGTTTTGCTGGGCTCTTTGGAAAAGTCTCAACTTTGCCTGACACTGGGCCTGATGAATCATTACTCTTAGATTCTTAGTTTCTAGAGGAAAATCTATATTTAAAGTAAAGAAACATCTAAAGAATGTGAAAGACCTCAAAAATTATTTTAACCCACCTATTTAAAACAAAGCAATGATCCTCTCAGTGGCTTCAAGAATGTGGGAACATTATTTTATCATGTTTTATGGTTCCAAACTACTACAAGGGAATTGATTCTCTCTTTCCCTTTACACTAATGAGATAAATTCTGTTTCTATTCATGTCCTTTTTATGTTTTTTTCCGCTACATCAGCTACTGCTAGACAAAGACAGAGTCATGCTCTTCAAAGACTTAACCTAGTGGAGAATTCACATTTACTTGTTAGCTGTAATACATCTGTTATCGCAAATCTGACGGCTCTGGGCACTGATGGCCAGATGCTGTGACAATAAACTGCTAACAGTTGTTTCCTGCCTCAGACTCAAACGAGAATATGGATCTCAACACATTCACCGCATGCTCTCTCATCCATCACTGAAGTGAAGCACAAATGATAAACATAAAATTATGCCTATATCTATAGATTGGTTAAAGTGGTTTGTTTGGCTAGTGTCTGTAATTAAATTTCAGTTCATAAACAGACCTTTTTGCATACTATAACAGTCAATGCACAGATAGATATCATTCACATAGAAATTGTCAGTAGAGTAGTATTTAAAATGAGAAAAAAGGAATATAATTTTAAAAGAAACTGTCCATCCTTCCCTATTGAAACCATTTAGTAAATATTCATTTCTTCTCATGAAAGATAAGAACATGCAGAGTAGAGTGTCTTTAAACATGCAAGGTAAATTGTTGCATGCCAACCTAACTGGTCTTTGTCAGTCTCAAACAGCTCAGCACATGCAGACTTTAGTTCATTAGGCATCCTTTTACATGTACACACTGTGTTTTCACTTTTGTGACAGCATTATTTCTTTTAAAATGCAAAACAGTTAGCAACACTAAGTATGCAAAGCACAAAAACCACCTCATTTTTTAATAGCCATTCTCATACTACATAGCGGATAGTAGATATAAAATGGTGAGACAGTGCAAAGGTAACACTAAAATAAAGATGGTATTAATTACCTTTTGCCCTGGACGACCAGATTCTCCAGGTTCTCCCTGGCCAAAGAAAGCCAAAGATGAAAAGAGCAGTCTTACAAGAATTTCCCAAAACTCCTATGCCTCTGGACACTCTCACAGAGATGGCCCAGCCTCCTCCATCACATCTATTTCATTTATTTTATTCTGTTAACTCTACATCTTACTAGACACAGGAAACACCTTTTTTTTTTTTTTGCTGTGAATATACCTAAAGCTCACATACAAACCCACATTTCCAAAAAAACCAATCAGAAAGGCAAGAGAGGTCCAGACCTCTTCTTATTAAGCCTTTGTCAGATTTCCAGCAGATACTTCCTGTTGTATTTGGAGGTTGATCATTGCAGGAAAATAGGAACAGAGTTATAATCATCAATGGTGGTAAAAGAGAAGAGAAAGCAGAGGCTTATAGAAATCAAAACTGTAACTCCTGGGGTACACACTCTTGCAAGGTTAGCATTACCTTAATTCCTGCAGCAGATGATCCAGGGTCACCCTAAAATGAAACCCACGAGAGATTATTCCACAAATTATAGGAACAGGAAACACACAGAGAGCCATTATCAAAAGGAGCACTTACGGGAAGCCATGACTAATGCAGTTAACGAGGCTCCCTAAGACTTTGTATCAATCTGTCAGCTGTTAAAATGTCAAAAATTTCCAAGATAAACAATGTATTTTCTAAAAACATGGGTTTACTTTGAATACAAAATACATAAAGACCATTATATTTTTGGAAATTATAAATATATAAGTAAGGGCCTTCCCCTTGATCTACTGCTAAAATTGTATTCTAAAGCAATACATTATAATTTTGGGGATCTGGAATTTTGGTTTTCTTTGTTTCTGGAATTTATTAATGTCAATGGCTATCATTTAGTGGGAGTTCCCTGACCCTTCCAGTCTTCAGAAAGTCAGGGTTCAACAGATGAAGTCAAGGGTTAATGACGCTGCGTTGGAAAAAGCCACGCAGCAGGTCAGATTGTCTGCCCTTGGAGCACTGTCCCAGTTAGACCAGCACGTTTTTCCCAGCTTCACACTTATTTCATTGTAACCCAGTCACCGGAAAGTCACAGGATGATGAATGGCTTGTGGGTGACAGGGATACATGGAAGATCTGAGAGGAAATGTTGAGATAGAATCTGGTTTTCTAAAAGGCACTGTTTTCCACCCGGATTTCACAGAGGGTGTCTACATTTCGAGAGCAAATATGTTATAAATGAGCAGATAGGGATGAGTGGAAATGACGGTAGAGGATAGCTGAGAAAGCTGCTTTTTCTGAAATGAGGCCAGCGAAAGGCCGGCATTTTCAAGCTCCTTCTAGCCCTCTCTCCCATGAACATAAACAGAGAAAACTTAGTTTTTGAGACTGTTACGAAAATAGAAATAGCCACAAGGAGAAAGGCACATATTGAGATTTACTCAGCTGTTCTATCTGTGCAAGTGCTCAAGGAGCTCTATTTCCTTGTTCCAGATTTAGGAAGCTGCTCCTCAATCTCATTCAGAGAGAGAAGGCCTCAGGCCTCTGCATGTGCAGACGGAGCACCTATCCCCCTCTCTCATTCTTATCCCCTCTCACCTCTTCCTGTGGCTGGCACCTTCTCTTTCTTTGGATCTTGGCTGAAGTGGCTTTGCCACAAATAACCCTTTATTCACCAACCAACCAACCAACCAACCAACCAACCAACCAACCAACCAACTTAGACACATGTCCCTTACACATACATCAGACCGTGCAGCATAACACACTTCATAATTAGGTATTTATATTTTCTGCTGTTTTTTTGTGTGTGTGTGTGGCTCTCCATGAGACAATCAGATTCAGTGTCTATTTTTATTCAGTGGTTGGCCCATAGTATATGTTTGATACACATATGGTGAGTGAACAAATCTCAAAACAGAATATTTTAAGCAGAACAGAAGTCAAGAACCAAAATGAAAAAAACTTTAGGAAGGAAAAAAAAAGCTTAGGAAGAAAATGGAAATAACAAATTAGCTTATTGAAGAAACTATATATATATATATATATATATATATATATATATATATATATAAATAGTTCCTTTGACATCTGTAATTAGTATTAGCCAAGGAAAAAATTAAACTATGATGAAACATAAAGAAGACTCCAAATATTATAGAATGACAATGATTTTTCTTCCCAATCATAAACAATCGAGTTCTAATGAGAAGTGAAATAAATGTGGCTAATAATACTTATATATTTCTACTAAATCAAGTCTAAAAGCTATCAATACAAATGAATCAATTTTGCAAGATTTTGCACAAGAGCTTTGTATTCATAAAAGCAATTTGACTTGGCTAAGTCCCCTCTTTCATCTTATTTCGACCTCACAAAACCCCCATGATTTAGGGCAGATATTACTATATTCATTTAATAGATGAGGAAGTTGAAGCAACTAGAGACTATGTGAATTTTGGACTTCCTAAATTCTATTGTCATAAGAAAATTATTGGTTTATTTCAGTTTGACAACAGGACATAAAGGTAATAGTAAACTGTAAGTAAAGTTGCTTATATTAACTGCAGGTTAAATACACTTTTTTCAGAAAGTGGCTAGATAAACTGCTGGCTAGATAAACTGCTGAGAATAAAGACTAAATTTAGTTCTCAGAAGTGGATGGAAAAACAAAAAAGTCAATTCTCCAAAAGACTGATTTATTTGTGGGAATTGGAGCAATTTCATTTGTTGGACAGCTATGAGTAATATTTTAATTCTTTAAAAAAATTTGCACTGTGAAATCTCAAGGAATTTTTATAGCTTTTAAGTGGCAAGGTAACTGCTGGAAGACATTCATAAATTAAACATTTTAAAGGATAATACCACAAATAGTGGGAAGAAAAGTCAGTGTTTATAATCCTCATTCTACCAACAGGAAAATGAATACAGGATTAAAGTAGGGGGGGAAAAACCTGTGCCTTAAGTATACTCTTGGCTTTATAAATCAGTTGGTTTGGAAACAGATGTTTTCATGGGGTAAGTCATAAAGGGGAATACTTTTAGAACATACTCGAGGTAAATGAATTTGATTTCAGCATTTTTCATTCTAGCACACAGAGTAATTTTTAGTTGTGATTATTTTCAAACACAAAACTCAGGGTAAAATTATGTGTATGTGTTAATAAAGTCTATGTGGGTATATAAAGTGAATGTGGCTATATTTCTCTCATTCATTTAATAAATATCTATTGACAACCAATTATGTGCCAGCCATGTTCTGGATGCAGGGATGCTAGGAGCTGGGCGAAAACAGTGAACTAAGTAGTTGCAATCCTCGCATTTGTTTAGACGTGTGTACAAAAATATCACTGATTGAAAGCATCAAAGATACCTTCTTTTCATTTAAATAAAAAAAAAACTGGGATAGGAAAAGATTCTCAGGTTTTGAAAAGTCTGTGTCATTATAAATACATTGAAGACATGATACACAAATGCACACTCAGGAAGGAGTTCTCCCATTCAGTGAAAATAAGAAACAGCTGAAAGCAACAAAAATTTTTAAAAAGATTATTCATTCAATAACTATTTGTTCTCTTCCAGGAACTTGGACTGATGCTAGAACCATTTGGTATTATATAGTTTTTTCATTGTTTGTGTTTTCTTTTTCAGTGAGCTGGATGCCCAATTAAACAAAGAATTAAATAAATTGTGATACAGGTTCTGAAAGGGATCATAAGGAGGATTGTGGGAGCATGCAATAGGTAACCTAACCAATTCAGAGGAGACTGAAAGGCCGCTCCAGGGAAATGATACAAATTCATGGTTCAGTGGCCTGAAGAATAGGATTAGGAGCTGGAGGTGGAGGTGGACAGAGCAAGAGTGTCCTAAGCTATAGGAATCAGGTGTGCCAGGATAGAGAAGACTCTGCATTGGTTGGGGTGGGAGCATCCACTGAGATAGCCCTTCACCCATGGGTTTAAGAAAAGAAGACAATGTGCTTGATGGTTCTAAATACGAGTGTGGCTTCTGCAGAGGCTCAAGGGATGTAAACCAGATGTTATACAGCCACATACCGAGAAGGCAGTGTATTTACGGGAATGGAGATGGGGGAGCAAAGAGAATGAAGGCACAGGAAGTAATACCGAGAAAATGAAGGTGGAGTTTCTGTCCCCACAGATACTATTATAAACAAAAGAGTGGCACTGCCAAAACAATCCAGTGCACTGCACAAACATCTACTTTCAGGTGGAGGGAGACAGGTAAGAAACCCATTTCTACTTTTGTTGGTGGGATCAACACTCTAAAGAGCAGAACACAGCCCTTCCAGAGTAACCCCACACATGGCTGAAGCCAGTCTCTGGCAGGTCATTCTTAAACCTGGAGAGCACCACACTCGCTGGCCACGGGGACGCCCAGCCCAGTGGGTTTATAGTTGCACAGTATTTCCAGATGACCAGTCTGGAAAGGCTTAGATTGCTTTACCATCCAAAGGCACCAAGTTGGATCAAAAGGAAAAAAAAACATATTAAAGTGAATCATCCATGACGTAATTTTTACTACATCAATGGCAGAAACGAAGTATTTTTTGATTTTACATCTCAAACTTGGTATATGATGAATTAGTTTCACATACTAAACCCAAAGGCCATGAGAAGAGTGTTTCCAACATGCTGGAAACAAATTATGTGACAGAAGCAGGAAATGTTTAAAAAACACATCAAAAATTATATTCCAATTACAGCATTCTCGGGGATAAATGCTGCAGGTCAGATTACATATTATTCGTTACAGATTCCTATTTACAATTCCCTGTTTAGACCCATTGCAAGTTTATAGAAATGATTTCCGTTTTAACTGAAGCATTCCTTGCACTTAATTTCAGTTGACTAATAAATTTCTTGATAAAAAAGAAAAACAACCAATCTAGTTGATTTCAATTTCCATGTGGTAAGAAAGCTAACATTTATTGAGAGTTTACTATGTGTGAGTCAGTATGGTAAATGATTTGCATTAATATAAAAGTAAGAAAAGTATTCCTTTGAGATGAACATGGTCTTGTAAAAGAAAAAAAGTTACTTTACTATTGGAAAATTACATTTTAAAAACGTGTGATTAAAGAAATAATTATTGGCCTATATTCCAAAAATGAAGCTTTAAAAGTATATCTTCTGAAGCATAAAATTCTGTACATAAGTTCACATAGGCGTAGTTCAGACTTGGCATAGTTTTTTTCTTTACTTGAAAAAACTGCTCTCTGTTTAGATTTCCTGTCTTTAAACTGAGGTGGCAACTATGGCTCCAGGGCCAAATCAGCTACCCACCTGTTCCTGTATAGCCCACAAGCTAAAAATGGATTTTATATTTTATACAGCTTTAAAAATCAACAATAACACTTTTCAGCACATGAAAAATCCACAAATTAAGATTTCAGCATCTAAAGATAAAAATTATAGGGCACCGCCATACTCATTTGTGTATATATTGTCTACAGGTGCTGGCACATTACAACCATAGAGTTGACTAGTTGACAGAGGTCATCTGCCTCACAAAACCTAAATATTTATTTTCTGGCCTTCTGTAAGAAAAGTTTCTTAACTTCCACTACTAAGCAAAACAAGAAAAGTTATATTTAACAGGTTTATATATCTAGGGTTTGAAACTTTGACTTTGAGAATAATCGAGGTATACCATCGTTCTCATCAGTATTAAATATATTCATGTCATATCTCATTTCAGCATGATCCTTAAATTTGACAGGTGAATAGAATGAACCTCCATCAGTGATTCTCATCCGGGGTTATTTTGTCTTTAGGGAACATTGGGTAACGTTTGGAACATTTGAGGTGGTCTTGGTTGTCACAACTCAAGGATGCTACTGGCATGCAGTGGGCAGAGCTAGGAATGATGCTAAACATCCAGCAGTCCCCACAATAATGATCTGGTCTTGTCAATTGTGCTGAGGCTGAGAAACCCCAACCTCCAAGAAACTGAGAGTTTGCTCCTTGAATACAAACATGACTGCTACTTGGTGACATTAATTCATTCCTATCACCATGCCATATTTATATTAATATTTATAAGAATGACAAAGGCAAATTTATCTTTATTTTTATGAGTAACCATTATCCATCTGTATTGTAATAACTTACAAAGTGGAATGATCTTATTCTAAACTATAAGTCTAAATAAATAATTCAGTTCTTTTTTTTCAATACTCAATTACTTAGATTGATTTAAATTAAAATATGATTGATATTCTATTTTGTTTCTTAAAAAGATCTTTTCCTTGATTTTTAACAAATAGCACAAGAGAAATAAAATATTCTCCTTATGTCAGAGATGTCTGTCAGTCTGAACTAAGGCAGATTGTTGGAGGGAAAAGACAGAGGGTAGGAAAATAAGCCACAAGACCACTGTACTATGAAGACTGGTTTAAAGGACCAAAAATAATGATAAAAGGCTGACAAAATAACAGGATTGAGTACATTTCAAGTTGAAGCAAATCTTCGACTCCATTAGAAAATCTAATCAAATGACATTTACTCTCAAACTTTTAAATCTCACTCCAATCCTCTGACCTGTTCTAACACTGGGATAAACAGAATCACTTTAGAAATTATATTTTTATATCTGCATATAAAGGGAGTATGCCATTTATACATGAATAAGTATTTTTAGCCAAGACTGGTTTGGCTCAGTGGATAGAGCATCAGCCTGCGGACTGAAAGGTCCCAGGTTCGATTCCGGTCAAGGGCATGTATCTTGGTTGTGAGCACATCCCCAGTAGGGGGTGTGCAAGAAGCAGCTGATCAATGTTTCTTTCTCATTGATGTTTCTGACTTTCTATCCCTCTCCCTTCCTCTCTGTGAAAAATCAATTAAAAATATTTTAAAAAATAAGTATTTTTATTCCTTGAAAGCCTGGAAACCTAGTTATACATTTTAAAAAATCTGTGACATACCATTTTATGTCTAAAATATTTAAATTTATAGCTAGGAGCTTAAGAAATAATCACCTTTTATACATTAAATATTTAAAGATTTTCTAAATTTGTAGAATTTTCTATTTTCTTATGAAACAAAGATATTATCATTCACATGTCTTTTTAGAAATTTACCATTTTCATATATACAGAATACTATTTCTTGCTCATATACATACTCTTTTGTATTTGTCAATATTACCTTTTCGCCTGCATCACCTTTGGGACCACTCTCGCCAGCATCTCCCTAAGAGGGGGAAAAAAGCATTTCATGTAAAATATATTGGTAACATTATACAAGAGTATTTTCCATTATTTTAAGTTTTCTTTCAAAAGCACCATATATTAAAATCTGTTGCAAATGTTTTACTTGAGCAGTTGACCAATATCACTGGTCTAAATACATTTTTTTTTACAATGAACATGGCTGAACAGTTTTAAATTACTACATGATATTAATGAAAAGCAGCAATTTCTCTGATTTCTTATAGCTTATTCTGGCACTTAAAGCTTCCTTCACTCCATCTCTTTCTCCTTTGCTCAAAACTCCACTGTAACAGACTTTCTCCTGATTATTTCCTTAATATGCCACCTGCCTCACCACCTCTGTGCCTACTCCTGCCACCTGGACCTCTGATCCTCCTTTCCCTTTGATCTGTATAAATTACTCTTGTCTTGAAGCCCATCTCAACTCTCCAGGGCCTCGAAGTGCATAAGCCAGCTCTCAAGACCTGTGCCCTGAATATCTGACTTATCTGTACTTACATCTCCTTTATATCCACAAAGCAATGCATTGAGGGAAAAAAAGTCAGTTGTTTATTATCCACTAGAGGCCCGGTGCATGAAATTCATGCACAGGGGCTGGAGGATGTCCATCAGCACAGCCTGCACCCTCTCCAATCTTGGACCCCTTGAGAGGTGTCCAAGGATCGGGCCTAAACGGGAAGTCAGACATCCTTCTCACAATCCAGGATTGCTGGCTCCAAACTGCTTACCTGCCTGCCTCCCCTGATTGCCCCTAACTGCTTCTGCCTGCCAGCCTGATCACCCCCTAACCACTACCCTGCCAGCCTAACTGATGTCTAACTGCTCCCCTGCCAGCCTGTTTGCCCCTAACTTCTCTCTTCTGCTAGCCTGGTCACCCCGAACTGCTCTCTCTTGCAGGCCTGGAACTTCCCACTGCCCTCCCCTGCTAGCCATCTTGTGTCCACATGAGGGCAGGATCTTTGACCACATGGGGGCAGCCCTCTTGTGTGTTGGAGTGATGGTCAATCTGTGTATTACTCTTTTATTAGATAGGATAGAGGCCTGGTGCATGGGTGGTTTGCCCTGGTGTCCCGGATCAGGGTGGGGGTTCCCTTGGGGCATGGGACAGCCTGGGCGAGGGGCCTATGGTGGTTTGTAGGCTGGCCACTCCCCCCAGCAACCCAAGCGGAGGCCCTGGGATCTGGGATTAATTTATGTCTACAATTGAAACTTTGTAGCCTGGAGCGGAGCCAAGCCTTCTGCTTGCTCTGAGGCGACACCATTTCTATTTAAATTCTATAATTGAAACTTTGTAGCTTAGAGTGGAGGCCTAGACCTGCCAGAGCTGCAGAAGCTTGGCTTTCTCTGTTGCCCAGGCAACCGTAGCCTCTGCTCTCTCCCTCTCAGTGGCGATAGCCATTTCTGTTGGGATTATGTATCTTCTATAATTGAAACATTGTACCTAGAGTGGAGGCCTAGGCCGGCCAGAGCTGCAGAAGTTTGGCTTCCTCCATTGCTGGGGAAATCCAAGCCTACCTCCTGCTCTCAGTGGCTGCAGCCATCTTGATTGGGATTTATTTGCATAATTTTCTCCTGATTGGCTGATGGGTGTGGCTGTGGGCGTGGCTTGATTGGAGGTATGGTCAATTTGCATATTACTCTTTTATTAGATAGGATGCTTTCCTTCCTTAAATTCTGAATTCTTTGTGTCTCATAGCATGTTATGGTGAAAATATCATGGATTTGGAGCCAAGAGACTAAACCCAACTCCAAAACTGACTGGAAAAATAAAATTTTCTATGCATCATATTTTTCATGTGTGACATAAGGGCAAGAATACTTTATGAGGTGGTAAGAAATAAACAATGTACCATGTGTAAAGCAACTAGGACATTTTCTGACACAAGCTGTTAATGATAGCTGTTAGCAACAACAATGCATTATTGTTCTTATACTCCATAAAGCCCTCTGTCTAGCTTCATAAAAGGTCACTTTTCTCTCACTTAAAAATGCCCTTAAAATAAGAGAGAAACTATTGATGCCTGGGGGAGGTGGTGGTGAGGGAAGAAGACATTTTCTTTTTCTCTAGTTTCTTTTCTTGTTTCACAAGCATGAAACTAACCTGCTCAGGCCTTTTCTCTGGTGATGGATGCCCCACTGCAGCCTGCAAGCCTGAGCTGCTTTGACTGAAGAGCCGGAATGGTGCTGGCTCTGCCCCTTTTTCCTCCTTAGTGTCCACATAAAAGAGTCACCGGGTGACTAATTGACTTCAAGCTAATTAACATGAACTGGCTGGATGCCACGTAAATGTACTGATAATCTGTTATGAGGGACCTTAATAGGCAGCATACTTAAAAAATTGCTTGGAAATCTCTTTATTAAAAAACAAAACCAAAGAAACTAACTTTCTTATTAGGAAAACAGGCCCAGAGTGGCCATGGGACAGAGGGCCTGAGTGTCCCCTCTGGTTTGCTCTCCTTCCATTTAAATAAGTGGCTTTTGTTCTTTTTGTTTTTCAAGTCCCAAATTACAGTTACATTCAAAAGTTTGCTGGATCTTTCTTTAGAGGTACTTCTTTGGGGAGCAGAGGTGATGATACTGATTGTCAGAAAGATCAGATCGCTTATGAAGAGCATTCTGGAGTATCTGGAAGTTTCCTGCGCAGACAGCTCACTTCTTAAACACTATTGAGTAGCACGAGAACCAGGAAAGAGAGCTTTCAAATACGCTCTGAGAGTCTAAAAATGATCAGGATATGCCCAAAGGTAGTAAAGAAGGACAGCAAAGAGAAATTTAACATATGGCACGCTTCTTCTTTTGTTTCTCTTTTTGGTTTTTATGGGAATTCTTTGTGGGGCAACTCTCAGTATATTCACTGCAGTAAACATCTGTATCCCTTTAACTCAGTGACCTAAGAAGCAGTGGAGAGATGTGAATGTTCAGGAAAGCACTGGAGTGGCATTAGCAAGCAGGGAGAAAAGAAATTTTGCAGCCCAGGGATTTCTGAAAGCCATTTAAAATACAGACATAGAATGTTTAAATTTGCTCTCTTTTCCTTCATTTCTTTAAGCCTTTAAAAATGTCTATACATAAGAATTACACAATTTTATTCTTCCACTAATTAATTATGAAAAAAACAGTGGCCATTATATCTATACCTATATAGCTATATCTAAATCTATTCATCTGTCCATACTTTATACAGTTCATCTTGGTACTTCTTGCGGGGGGGGAGATAAATGTGGGTAGAATAAACCTCACCTTTTCTCCTCGCTCTCCAGGTTCTCCCTGGAGGAGAACAAAAGAATAAAGATCGAGCAACACATTAAATTGTAAAACACCTAATTAAACAATGCCAAACAAAATAAACAAAATCAGATCTTGAACATAGTCAATAAATCATGTGACCCTTTTGGGGGGCAATATATAGTTGCTACATGAAAACAAACGATAATATGAGTTTCCTGGAGAATTGGGTATGGATACCAATATAAAATAAAATCTTAATTCTTTGCTTTTAGAGGACTAAAGAAAGATATTTAAGATTATCATCCTTAAACTGGGGCTCTAAGGAGAACAGTGTGGTGGAAATTTAATGTCTTTAACAGTTTTTTAGTCTAGGATCGTGGTCGGCAAACTCATTATTCAACAAAGCCAAATATCAATAGTACGACGATTGTAATTTCTTTTGAGAGCCAAAATTTTTAAACTTAAACTTCTTCTGATGCCACTTCTTCAAAATAGACTCGCCTGGGCCATGCTATTTTGTGGAAGAGCCATACTCAAGGGGCCAAAGAGCTGCATGAGACTTGCGAGCCGCAGTTTGCTGACCACTGGTCTAGGACTTTGTATTCTGCCTGAACTCAGAATCAGTAAGGTAGTTGAGCACATCCTTGCATGGTCTTTATTCAAAGAAGCCCAGGATACATGGACTATTTTAGGGTTTCAGAGTCCCCGTGTAGTTCTGTCTTCTCCTATTATCACCATAAATACAGTCTTTAACTTGGATCCCTTCACAATGTCATGAACTCTCTTTACCCTACTGGTAACCAGCATGTTCTAACTCAGGTATACTTTGGGAGGCGCTGATACCCTCAGGAAAAACACGGGAAAGGCAGAATCAAAGTGAGTTTAGGAGAATGTCTACTAGTATAGAATGATGACCCTGTCACTATGAGGACTAAAGTAAAAAACTGTGCTCTGCAGAGTATCTCACTTTCCTTTTCCCCAGGAAGGGACAAGGGATAGCATGGGAGAATTCTAAAGTAAATTATACATTTTAGGCAAATATTCCCTTTACAAAAGTGTAAGTGTTCTTTTGAGATCAACTGCATTAAAACTGGCTTGAGGTGATTATTGTGTTTTTAAAAATTATAACCCACGCTAGAAGTCAGTTTGGAGTCAAGATTATTTTCACTCACTGCAAGTCAGCCTGACCCTTTGGCTTTCTGAATTTCTGACTACCTTTCAGTGCTCAACATCCATCCGAGGGTTGCTAGGCAACAGAAGAATAGCACTGAGAACAGGCCTTGAACATTAACTTGGCTCTTTAGCACAGAACAAGAGAGAGAAAGACAGGAGAATGGCTATAGAACCAAAAAGAATATTTTCTTTCCTCTCTTACAGGACAAAGGACAGGTCTACAGGTTTTAGGTCCAACCTAAGTGCCTGTCAATAGCAATGTGATCTGTAAAATCAGCTGACAGGCATCTGTGAGTATGGATAAATACCAGCACAGCTGACAGGATTAGACGTTAGTTTTGTACTTCAAGGGATGTACACTCATCAAAGGATTTGGGATTTGTCTGCCTGTTTGGTTTAAACTAAACTGTCACCAATCTTTTTATATTTAACAGATTCATTTGTTCTTCAAGAAACAAAGAAAACTTGCAATCCAAAAAAAATAATCTTCACTGCATTTTTTCCCTGTTTAGTAATTGACTACATCCATTTTTAAATTTTAAACATGTCATGTCTTTATTCTGCTCTTCATTTGATTAACTGGTTGTGCTGTGTAAGTGCTATATAGGTCACCAAATCTTAAGGAAAAGCACAGTGGCACTGAGAAAACATCTTTAGTAAGTCGTGTAAATAGTATGCACATTTTAGGCAGTATGAACATGGCTTTTGTTTTAATATGCTCATATTAAGTGGCAAATGACAAGGTGATTATTGTTTCAGATATGACTGTCTGAAACATGGACTTTCTCATGTTAAGTATCCCAGGATATAGGTTTTAGATGATTTTATCCTGTATTTGTAATGCTAAGAAGAATTACAAGCATAATTTATTCATTAGTCACAAAGTTCTGTACTGTGTAGCATATTATACTACTGACAAAAAAACAACAATGACAAATAGGTAAAACCAGGGGGGTATTAAAAATTGCAATAACTTACAATTTCATAAAAACTCAGGTCTCAAATAATCTTAAATTTTATTTGTACTGACCTTTGGCCCTGGTATTCCATTCTGTCCCACTGCTCCAGGCAACCCGGGCTCACCCTCAAAATAAAAAAATAGGTACTACTAAATAAAATAGACAAAATCAGCACATTATGTAGATCGTTGGAAGATATGGTCATCCAACAATGCACTAAGTATGGATAGAAAGTAAGTGTCTAACAGTATAAACACAAGTTAGCTTATTTGGTTCAAAATTCCAATGATAAAATGGGCTAATTTCCTTTGTTCAGTCTTTTCTCCTTTAAGAAAGCAAAAGCAACTTATCAATGTGAAATGAGCATCTACCATGGTACTGGCTCCATTATAAGCAACAAATAAGTATTTGTTGCATGAGAAAAAGACATCAGAAAACATAAGACTTTAAGTAATTGGTCAGTTCAGGAAAATATAGACTAAATCATTATATAATTAGACTTAATCAAATGAGCATTTCCAAATCTAAATTGTGAAGAACAGACACATCTACTTAATTCATTTAGACACATTTGACACAAAAGTAAAAAGTGAAAATGGCTTTGTTTTCTCTTTACAATTTCACTGTAAAAATAATTAGAATAAAACATTCAGACTTATGGCTTTCGTCATATTGAATGAAAGGAATTTGGGGAAAAGATGATGGCTATTATGCTGGAAAGCATTCCATTTCAGAAAGATGATGATGCATACTAGTCTTCAGATGCTGAGCCAGCAAATGTTTACCAAGGAGGAGAAGTGCCTTGGAAAGGCCCTGAAGCAAAGGAGAGATACTCTGGCTCTCAGGGCTTCCATGTGGCTCCAACTTAGAGCAACTAGAATTTCATTTTCTTTTAAAAACGTTTTCAAAGCTCTTGATTATGTGCTCCAATGATTGGACCACTTTCTTCTTCCACCGAGGGCTGTAAAATTGCTTCTTAGTTAATTAGAAAAACACATGCAAATTCCATCCTTAGATTAGTTGTAGTTTCACAGCAAATTTAGTCGATTTTTAAGCATGGTTTTTAAGTCACCTGGGGGGCAGGGACTGTCATTTTAATATTGGTGCGCTCAGCCAAAATACACATGAACATGTACATGTGTGAAAATATGTACGTTAATGATCATAATAATAGTAACATTTCAGTGCCAGGAACTTTACACTCACTAACTCAATTGTCACAAATTTCTATGATGTAAATACTGTCTTTATCTCTACCTATCAAATGAACAAAGTAAAGCACAGAAAGGTTAAATAATTTTTTCAGATTTATACAACTACAGCCAAGGTTTGAACTCTCATGATCTGGCATAAGAGATTGTGCTCTTGCCGAAACCGGTTTGGCTCAGTGAATAGAGCATCAGCCTGCGGACTGGAAGGTCCCAGGTTCGATTCCGGTCAAGGGCATGTACCTTGCCTGTGGGCACAATCCCAGTAGGGAGTGTGCAAGAGGCAGCTGGTCGATGTTTCTCTCTCATCGATGTTTCTGACTTTCTATCCCTCTCCCTTCCTCTCTGTAAAAAATCAATAAAATATATATATTTTTAAAAAAGAGATTGTTCTCTTAACAATATGATGCACTGCTGCATGAGTGAGTGCATCCACGGGTTGGGAGAGAGTAGATGATGAATATTCCATCTCCATTACCAGTTGGTTTATACTTCTCATTTATAAATGCCCTTTCAGGATGTATAGAAACCTGAATTAAATATTACTTACAAAGATGACTTATGCACATATATCAGATAAACTAAGCAATGTGAAGTTATGGTGTCTTTCTAGAAAATAAAAAAATGTTTTACTATTATACTGGATTATTATAATTGTGAAAGTCTTAACTTCCTGGAAGAAAGTCTGCTTCCTATATCAAGTTACACTATAATCATAACTCTTGCACTTTCCTTGCTAAAATGGCAAACTGCTGACTTGGAATAACGCTGGTCATTATAGGAAAAATTTGATAGACCATTTGTAAATAAAAAGGGTAAGAGCTTGGAAATATAATCTACCCCGAAAGAGGACTATCATTTTACTGTGCAACCAGAAAAAGAGCTACCCAGTCTGTTTTCTTCAAAGACTACTACAGGATGCACTAATGTCTGAATTTATGGTTGAATGTAAATGAAATATTACCAGGGAACAATACAAACTTTATTTAGACTTTCAAAGAATAACCATAGTAGCAATAATAATAACAAATGGGTAAGCCCAGCATTTTTAGGAAGTTGTGTAAATAGTATGTAAAATTTAGGCAGTATGGACATGGCCTATGTTTTAATATGCTCATGTTAAGTGTCAAATGACCAGTCATATTTGAAACTTGGATGTCCTCATGTTATTTAAATGTCCCAGAATATAGGTTTTAGACAATCATATCCTGCATTTGTAATGCTAACAAGAATAACAAACATAATTTATTCATTAGTTACAAAGTTCTATATTGTAGCATATTATACTATGGACAAAAAAATTATTTCCAGCTAAAACCAGTGGGATATTTTAAAAATTATAACAGTTTACAATGTCATGAAAACACATGTATCAAATTATTCTACTTGATTTTACTTGTACTAACCTTTGGTCCTGGTATTCTGGATAAAATACATGCTGAGATTTTGAAGCAAGGAAGAGAAATATTGCTTAGGTATCTACATAACATCTACCTTAATATATGGACATTGAGGGACTAAAATTTGATCCCTTTTTTCCTTAATTTTATAAATTTTAAAAATAATATTTTAACATAAAAGAAAACAAAAACTGTACCTACAATCCCCTCACCCTATAATAATTTTCATTTTGTCTTTGTTTCCTTCTAGTCTTTTTAAATGTATGCTTACATATTTTAAGCAATTATCAGCTGATTACATAGTCTAATCTGTTTATTATTATTATTTTATATCACATATTTGTTTTCACACACTATTTTCATGATTGTCATGTGAATAGTTGAATTGTCATCTACCAAAGTTAGGTTTGAAACTGTTTAATCTGTCACAAATTGTTGAATACTTAGGTAATTTCCAAACTTTTGCTATTAAAAATAACCACCTCTGAAAATATTTCTTATTTGCTTTCCAAAAAGGTTCTGAGTTTTATCTGTTTGTTTAGGCATCCATTCCGTGTTGCTTTTCCACAATTTCATTAGCATTGGACATCACAATCTTAATAATTTTTGGCTATTTTAATAAGCACAAAAGAGTTACTGTTGCTCAGTTTTGCATTTATCACTTGTAAGGTTAACTATTTTTCATGTGTTTATAATTTAAATACATATTTCATAAAATTTTAAAGTTAAAAATTGAATAGGCTTTTCCTAAGTGAATCAAAAGAGAATAAAATGAAAAAGGAAAGGATGACTTATAGAACTTTACCTTTTAAATACATTATATTTAAAAAATGTGAACCTAGATTAGGAGGTTTTGGAGTATTCTGTTGTTATACAAACTTAGTTTCTTGGATTGTGAGAAAGAAATGTTAAAGATAAAATACTGGACAAGTATGCATACCGAGGTCAGGTGATGGGGTACTGAAGGCATTAATTCATTCAACTAACACTAAATTTAGTGAACATTTATTATATGTCTTACTTTGGGCTTTTTCATGGGATATAAAGATGAAATAGATGTGGCATATGTCTGTGTCTAAAGAGATTACTTTTGAGTGAGAAAAAATATATATACAAAAATAGCTTGGGACCCATAATTGAAGTCATAGATTATTTAAAAAAATGTTTGTTGATTTTTTTCAGAGAGAGAGGAAGGAAGAGGAATAGAGAGAGAGAGAAACATCAATCGGCTGCCTTCTGCACGACCCCCACGAGGGATGGAACCTGGGACCCTGGCAAAATCGAACTGGTGGCCTCTTGGTTCCTGGGTCCATGCTCAAACCATTGAGCTATACTTGTCAGGCCATAGACTATATTTTTAGGTCAAATTTTCTTATACATTATAAAGTAAAGAGGAACAATAAATATAAATCAAAGGTAAGTCTTAATGAAGAATGAACCATACGTGATATATGGTGTTCATATGTTCTGATATGAGTACAAAATATAATTATCATGAGGTTTCTTCAAATAAAGTTATAATAATATTATATTGCTACATAATGTAGTAAAAATGTCCATATGCAGAGAAACATATCAGAAAAATACAGACCAAAGAAAAGGGAATTAGGTTTTGTGTGTGTGTAGAGAGAGAGAGAGAGAGAGAGAGAGAGAGAGAGAGAGAGAGAGAGAGAGAGAGAATCATTTGTTGGGTAAACCATCCATTTTTTTTTCTGAATGCATTTCACATGGACACATTCTGAAGGACAATCCAAAAACAGAATAAAGAGAATCAGCTAACATCTTAACTACACGTAGATTGATGGGGTTTTTCTCTAATATACTTTAAATTCTAAGGCTATTCCCAAAGGACAATTGGCATATTCAAGTTAAAAATAAGTTGGGCTGACTTTTAAGAAGGATGGCTTTCTTTTCTTTTCTTTTTTTTTTTTTTACACCAAACACTCTTTAGACCTCTAAAGTAAAACATAATTTAGGGCTTTTACTATTATTTCAGGTACAACTTGAAAGAATATTTAAAGATAGAAAGGAATGCAGTTTTCTCATGTAATTGAGTGCTAAAGAAAGATAGGTTATTTAGCAGCAATATCGCTGCCATTACTCAATCATAATTGTTTTTCATTTTGGCAATGCGAATGAGTCATAGCTTAACGTTTTTAGTATAATATAATTTTACATTCACGTATCAAAAAAAGATTTGTTTCTGTTATGTATTACATTTTCTTCAAGAACTCATCCAAACAGAAGAGAAAAATAATTACAAGGATCATGGACCAGCAGTGGATGGAGTGTGATATTGAGCACAATGTGGTGTCAGACTTAAGATTGTTGGAATTGGTGGTGTTGGTGCATATGTGCAATAAAATAAAGACTGAAAGTGGGCAGCGAGGCCGCAGATACCTCTGTAAAACACTGGCTGTGTGGGACCTTTCTTCGGCTATCTTTTTAGTAAGTTTGTGCAGGGTGGTCTGATGAACTATTCATCCTTGGAATCAGATCTTCTATGTATGTTACCTACACCCATTTTACATCTAAAACAAATACCCCTTATTACAGGGGTGGCCCCAGAATCTCCACCACTGCCAGCACTCCCTCTCCCCATTGCCTCACTTTATTTTCTCTATTGCACCAATTACCATCTAGCTATAATTTTAAAAGGTGTTTCGTCTCCCTTTCTATAAATGCCGGATTTGGGAAATAAAAATACAAAACTCCCAGTTAAATTTGAATTTTAGATAAGCAACAAATACTTTTAGTTCAATATATCCCAAGCAATAAAAGGGATGCAGTCGTATTAAAAACTATAGGTTGTTTACCCGAAGTTCAAATTTAATTGGGTATTTTATTTGGCAACTGCCATTCCATCCCCTCACCACTATTAGAATATAAATTTTGTCTATTTTGTTCACTAGAAACTGTTCCTGACACACAATAATTGTTCAGAACATACATATTGGAGGAAGGAGTACATATAGGAGATACAAATACATTAAACCTACATAAAGATGTGACGCGCTTATAACACTTTCAATACTGAGAAAGTGGAAAAGCCCTATAACCATGGTAATAACAGATGGTCGTCTCAGCTATAGCAGGGCCCAGAAAAAGATGGGAGAGACCTTAACCTGGCAGTGATACCTCCAATCATGCAGGTCCATCTGGAAGATTAGGATTGAAGAGCAGAGAAAGCACCTAAGGTGGGAGAAAAGGGTGGGAGTGAGTGTGGAGAGGAGTCCCATTAAGGACTGGATGCCAGGCATGAGCTCAAGAAAGCATCTGAGCCCCTCCAGGACTCTGCAGGGGAAGCATGACTGCCCAGGACTAAAGAATCCAACAATTCTGCCTGCGGGTATAGAGACTGGGCCACCATAAACATGTTCATATTCTCAGTTATCACCCTTCTCCCATTTGCTCTGTCCCTCACCCCATGTGCCTCAGGGGAAGGTTGAGCAGTAGCTGGGGCAGTACTGGTTATATAAATTAACAGGTCATCTAAAGTTTCCAAAACAAGCATTCAGAACTCACCCAAGTATCATCATTTACTTTATAAACTCACACTAACATCTGCTTTTCCCTAAGCAGAAACATACACAAAATAGTGAACTATTTTAGGTGAACCAAGTCTCATTCTTAACAGATGAAGAAACACATTCAGAGAGGGGCAGTGACTTTCCCCATAGGAACTTGCTACAAAGAGGAAAATGTGAGTTAGAAGCTGGGTCTTTGATTTCTCATCTTTTGTTCCTTCTACTTGAGCAACTTGTGTCCCAAAATCCCATTCATTTTTATGCTTCTTTTCTCTTTAATTTTAGCATGAACTGGGAGAGTAGCTTCAGGAAGCCTCCAGTCCAATCCCATGTTTGCCACTTCTGGTCCTGGGACACAGAGCGAATGGCTTGAGCTTTTGTGGAGCTTGGTTATTCTTTTATGCAGTGTGTGGGGGTGAATTAAACGCTTCCCCTCTCCTGGCTCTAAAGAATTAAGACTTAGTTTCACTATTATTATTATTTGTTGTTGTTGGACCAACGATGTCACTGGTGGCTTCTTATTCCTCAGACATCTGGTTAAACTTGGCTCCAGTCCCGGTTTCACAGGTTGCGGAAGCCCAAGACCTGCTCTCTGGCCCTGCATCTGCAGGTGTCCCCTCTGTTTAGCCCCAGATCAATTCCGACATGTCAGTCAGTCTGTGGCCTGGAGAATTCCACTCTCCCCAGACCTTTTGTGAGCTCAGGACCCAATACCTGGTGTTCTTGGAAAGCTGTCACGTCACAGAGCAGACAGTCATTCTTCATCTTCCTGCCTTCTCCTTTCTCCCCTCCCATCTCATCTCTTCCCTCCCTCCCTTTCTCCCTCCCTTCCTCCCTCCCTTCCTCCCTCTCTCTCTCTCCTTTTCTCTCTCCCTCCATCCCTATTTCTCTTCCTCCCTTCTTTCCTTGACAGTTCTGGGAATTCAGCTTCACTCTCCTGTGGAGCAATTCAGTGGTTTTGCAAAAGCTTCTACTTGCATACCCAATTCCTACTTCTTTTTCTGTTTCTTTCCTAGAGGTGGAGGGCAAAAGGAAAATCAGAAGAGCCCTGGCTTGGGCGGTTAGGGTTGGTTATGCATCAGAGCTCTGCCCCCCTTCAGAGGACTTTGTTTTGTTCCTCTAATCAGCAAACTCCAGCCCTAAAATTAGAGTCTCTTCGTCTGCATTGGAACTATGAATACAAATGAGTAGGAGAGTAGACAGGTCTAGCAGCCAGGAACTTAATAAAAATATTCTATTTCAGATAATATACTGAAATGGGTCTTAAACTGATTAAAGTAATAACTAAACTAAACCTCGTAATCAAGCCTTCATTATGCTTTTTTAAAAAGTACCACTGTCTAAAAATGTAAAAAAAAAAAACATGATAGTTATAGCAATAATATTACAGTATGGACTATTTCAGAAATAAGTCTTCTGGTTAGCTCTTTTTCTTTAGTTTTTGTATTGTTCCTGAGATGGAACTATACCAAATATAATTTGAACAAAGAAATTCAAATGTAGACAAATTAAGAATTTAGGGGGTCACAGAAAGTAGTTAGGTTGAGATTATTTGGATGAAATTGAACACAAATGAGAATTATCCACCTTGAGCACATTCCTAAAATTTAAAGGTCTGGGTAGGAGTCCATGGCTGTCCCCATCTACCCCACAATGCTAATGTCCACTCTCTTCCCAGCCCCAGTTCTCCAGTTCCCCAGGAAGAGCCTTGGGGTTGAGTGTGAGCGCAGCCTGCAAGTTCTGCCCACAGATCCCACTGGTAGCTGCTCCAAGGCCACCCGCAGGCTTAGGAGCACACATCCTGGCTGTGCAATCCCTCCTTGGGAATACAGACTTGCAGACAAGGCCACTACAGGTACTGGAAGCAGAATCAGGACAATGGTGGAGGAATTCCTGCACCCAGTATAATCTAGAAGTGGGGAGACTGGGCTGTGAGTAGGCATGTTCCCGTGGCCTTACAGATCCCCAACTCCATGGGGACAAGTCCCATATATCAGGGGGACAAGTCCCACATATCAGAGGGACAAGGGGGCCTGGACGAGGAGCACTATGTGCTAGGGTCTAAGAGAAACACTATCCAGTACTTCCTGCTTCACTTAAGAAAGGTGTGAAAGTAGGCACAAACCGGCCAGAGTATGATACCACAGATGATAGTCTTTTCTGCATATATGGAAAAAATTGTTCTCTGTGTGCATTCTCATGGGAAAAAAGGGTGAGGAACAAAGAGATGTTTTAGAAAGACAAGATGTCAAAAGACAAGATGTCACATATGAAGGGGCATATATGAAGGGGGAGAGTTTGCTAGGACTGGGTTAAACCACATACCACACAGTGGTCAGCTCCCTGGCTACATAGATCTCTTCTAAATTAGACAATGCATGTTTCTTGCAACTCTCCATGGGACTGGGGCTGCCAGAAAAGAAACTCAGTGGGAGCAGCTAACCACTGTATCCAGTTTACAGAGAAAAATAGCCTGGATTTATGTTATATTTGAATAAACAATTATTTTTATTAATTTCTATGTTTTTCTGGTTGTACTTTGAGGTAACTGTTATAATCCTCATTTGACAAACAGAGAAACTAAGGCTCAGAGAAGGTAAGTGATTTATCCAAGGTCATACAAATAGTGACGAGTGAGCTGGGGCAGAATTTAAAATACTCACTCTTTACTTTTATTTATTCATTTGTTGTCTAAAGTTTTCCATAAGTATCCCTTTTTCCCTGCTTAATCCCTGCCATCCCTCTTCCCCCAGCCATTCCCACCCTGGGCAAGCCCCACTCCCCCAGTGTCTGTATCCATTGGTTATGCTAATATGCATGCATGAAATCCTCACTCTTAAATCTGGGGCAGACTTCCTGGCTCTGAAGCTGAGCTTACCACAAATATCTGATGATCTTGGGCAAAGCACTGGTTCTTCCTGTGCTCCCCTCAGTTTCCTCATTTAAAAAATAGACGTAATACTGTACCCACTACCTAGGACAGCTGTGAGGCGTAAGTGAGCGAATATGCATACATTTAGGACAGGGCCTGACGTTAGTAAGTGCTGAATAAATGTTAGTAATGATTATATACTGCACTCTTACTTCTTGGCACTGGGCAGAGAAGACAGAGAAGAGAATCCTGAGAGAGATGCAATTCCTCATAAATTAGCCCCACTGATGCTTGTTTTACAATTGGGGAATGGTTACTGTCCTCTGGGCAATAGGGTATCAAATGGAGGCAACTGGGTAGGTGCTAATGTGGTATAATTGTCATAATAAATTATTGCATGGCAGCTGACTCTTTAACAACTGAGCTAAACTGGCCAGGGCTGTTCTTATGTCATTAGATCTGACCTCTGAGTGACACACCTGATTTGTGAAATTTGTGTTAAAAACCGAGCTGTCATGTGTAAGTACTGAAGCCTAGTGATAGGTTCTCTTCCCATTGCCAAGTGCTGTACATCTTGTAAGTTTCCCCTAAAATCACCTCTTCAGGTCCTTCCTTGACCCTTTGCCCCAGGCCAGGCTGGCCCGTGCTTCTCCAGCCTGGTACTTAACAGCACTGCCATCTAATGGGTTAGTTTTAGTAAGAATGTTCATTTAATGTCCATCACCCCGACTAGGCTGGGAATTCCATGAGGGCAGAGAGAGCTTTAATGCCAGTGCTCATATGGTGCCTGTATTTAGCAGTTAGAGCCGAACAGATGATTGAAGAAGGCAGTAAGTGAATCAATGGATACATCACAGGGAAGTTTTTTTTTAAAGTTGTAAAATTATGTATGCAATTTAATCAGATCTAGTAAATCGGTATTTTTGTGATCCCTTCTATAATAGATAGTGTATTTCACAATGGTCAACAAGTGTTATTGATGATGTCATAATACCTTCAGACACATTTGCTTGGTTATTTCTTTGTTTTGCAGCAGCCTGTGAGCAGCTTCCCTTCTTCTTATACCCCTCACCCCACCTATCCCATTCCCTCCACTTTCTATTTTCCCCTCTCCAGGCACTGTCATTTAGCAGAATGATGACTGGTGTCAAGTTTGATAGTAACATGCCTCGATAGAGTGAGGGGAAAATGGTTTTAAAAGCATTTTACTACCATTTTTTATTTCAAGCCAGCATAAAATTACCCCTTTCAACTATATTCCTCTCTAAACGAACTTTAAGTTAATTATATAAAGAATAGAAATATTGTTTGTCTTACTTAAGTAAAATTGAGCAAAAATTATCTTAAAGAGTAAATTTGTATTATAAAATGCCTCAGAATGTGTGAATCACACTCAGGGATGATGTGATTTGAAGACATGAAATATGTAATAGATGGTAATGATGTTTCTTTAAGAAGAATGCATTCTATTGTTATACCTAGTTACTAGAAGGAAAAACACGTATTTTTAGATTTCTGCTGCATACAACTGCCAACTTTAAAAGATAAAAAAAATTAGTAAAAATAACGTAATTTTCAACTTTAATCTACAAAAGAACTATGGTGCTGTAAGATACTTTCCTTGAACTATTAATTAATCTGGAATCAGAAATTAATCACTTCATTTAATTCTAAATATCTTTTCTTAAAGTCCAAAATTGAAAAGTCATAAATAGATTGGGGTAGGAGATCATGGGGTAAATTCTGTTACAAAAAATTTTTAAACTAACCTAAAACAAGCCAAACTATAGCATAGTCAAATTATTCAGGAATTTGAGATTGTTTAATGATAAAGTCAAGGTAGCCAAAGGAAAGAGTGTAGTTAGTGACTGCAACAAGTAAATCAAGTATAAAAAATACTGAGTTCCTTGCATAGTGCCCTGCATAGACTTTAATAAACAGCTTGACCTTTGGAAGTCTGAGAGCTTCAATTTATCTGCTCTCTAAATATACTTAAAATAAAAATGCCATTAGAAATATGCTGTGAGGATGAATGTCAGTAAAGAACTGTGAGGACCATAGATAAGAGATGAAAAGGAAGTCTAAATACCATAACTATAAACTAATTAAAATTTAATATGACTTAAAAATTACATTGCTATCTGGGGCAGAATCATAGATGATACACTAATAGCAATTTTTAATCTATATTTTAGTTTGAAGTCTTAAAATAACCCTTAAAAATACACAAAACAGGATTACCTGATATTTCTCTTTTGCTTTGGAAGCAATCCCTATGACTCTGGGACCTCAGGGAAATTCCAGCTTGTTTAAATAACTTGTTTTTAATCTTTAATATTATTTTTACAGTAACAAAGAGACAAGGATGTGAACTAAGTGATGCAAAAATTAGACTTTGACTGCACTCTATCTCTTCCCCACCAGCTCCTCTTCTATGACATTTGCACAGTCCAATCAATTATTTGATTGCTATTCAAATAATTTATCATCATGATGATTTACTTATGGATGCCAATTAATGTGGGAATGTGGAAAGTAAGATATATAGGATCCTAATAACACCAATTAAGAGCTGAAATTTTAAAAGCTCTGACATATATATATATATATATTGTAGACAGCAATTTATTTTGTCAAAGGATGATTCAGTTTTAAAAAGGTCTACCCAAAAAATCATTTTTAAAAGTCCATGTACTTCTCCAGTATATCTGAGAAGTAAGGTTTAATTTACAAATATTCGGATGTACATTTGTGTGTGTGTGTGGTCTCTCTCTGAGGGAGGTGGGGCAGGAACCATGGAGTACAAATAAAATATTAATTATACTCTGCAAATAAGATTTACTCATAAGAACTATAAAAATGTTTGTGCCCAATACAATTATCCTAAAAAGAGGACAACATTTCATATTTTTAGGCAGGATTGTGTTAAATCTGCTCTAACTGCTTCAGCTATTTGTTAGAAACAAATCCCAATTGTGGAAACAACTTTCAGAATTGGGAACAGCTGATGCTCACAGCTGGTTGAATTAGGAATGAAGTGACTTTTCAAAGATACACAGCAGCACTTAGGGAGTGAGAGATACATTAGCATAGCCTCTCTCTCATTTTACAAATGAAGCTGCTTGTCCCATAGAAGAAAGGGCCTTTCAAAAGCTGCAAAAGAGGCAGAAGACACAGCGTGGCCCCACTCCAGGACAGCGCTCCTTTGTTGTTACCCCATGTCAGAGGCTGAGCCTTCAGATAACTAGGTGTGACTTCTCTTTCCCATGTCTGCAGTATTTTCATCCCAATTACCTAGTATGGTGCATGGTAGGGTGCCAGGGGGCAGAGAAACGTTTCATATTTAGAGATTATATATATTTTGCACATTATATTTATGTGTAATTTTGCATATTCATTATCTCCCTCTCATGAAGTCAACTGGCTTCTGCTCCCTACTTAAGACTAAGCCTAGGGCTCCTTTGCTGAAATGCTTTTTTTTTTTCTTCACCGGAGGATATTTTTTTCCCCATTGATTTCTAGAAAACAGAAGGGAGAAAGGAGGGCAGCAGGAGATAGAGAGAAACAGCAGTGTAAGAGAGACTCTTGGATCGGTTGCCTCCGCATACACCCTGACCAGAGCTGGGGAACCTGCAACTGAGGTACATGTCCTTGACCAGGAATCAAACGCGGGAATCAAACCTTTGATCCACAGATCAACACTTTAACCACTGAACAAACCAGCCAGGGTATGCTTAAACTCCCTAACATACCACTGTTATAGATACTGGATAACATCATTGAGCACCTATTTGTAATAATAAAAGGGTAATATGCGAATTAGACCAAACATCCTTCTGGAATTCATTCTGAGGTTTTCAGGACAAAGCCAGGGCCGGAGGGAAGCCAGCCCAGGCCCCAGGTGCTGCCGGTGGCCAGAGGGAAGCGGTGGTCCTGGGTGCAGGAGGGAAGCCGGTGCTGAGGGCAGCTGGGAGAAGGAAGGCCTACTCTTGCACGAATTTTTTATGCATTGGGCCTGCAATAATATTATGTTCACTTTAGAGATGTCATCTAGTTACTACTGTCAACTCTGCACTTGTATTTTATACTTGAACCTTAGCAACATCCCGTGACCTGTCCAGAGGAGGACGGGCCTTGAAGCATTCCCTCTCTCTGCCCGCCGAGTCCATGCTCCTCCCTCTGCCCCTCCCGCCTCCCACTGTTGACAGAAGGGTGCTCAGGATCCATATGTGATGCCTGAAAGAGCTAGATTGGAGTTTACACCATGTTACTGCTTATGTGGTCTTTCTTCCTACTGGATCTGAAGAACGGGAAGACCATTACAAAAATAAATGCTCAGATTAGCAATCAAGGTAACAAACATTTAAAGAAAAGCAGTAAAAAATTTCTTCACCAAATTGATTCGGCAAAGCCAATTACCAAGTTTGTGAATTTGAATGGATGGAAAATGTTCCAGTAGAAAACAAACAAAACATATTCCTAATGGAGTTTACTTTTCTTTCTTTTTTTTTTTTATAGGAGAACAATTTTATTTTCTAGTTCTTTTTTTTACTTTTTTCCATCACCATGTATCCCCTCTATATTTCCTGGTTTTTATTTGGCATATTTCTTAAGGCTCAGAAATAATTTCCTTCCTTAACCATTGTCTGAAAACTATTTCCTATGCATTAAAAGTATATCGGTGGAAAAAGTAATCTTGTAATGTGGAAAAAATGTTTTCTCAAGACAATTTAAAGACATTGAGGTTCTTTTTTTGTAAAATAAAAATTATGTCATTGTAAGCAAATTCTAGAGATTCAAGACATATTTCCTGCGCTTTAAGAATAGTGCTCTGTTTCCAACTCTGTTTTTCCTTCTAAATGACCCGGTGTTTCAGTGAAGTGGACTCATTTTTTACACTTTGTTTTCCTAAAGATGATTTGCCAAATATTACAAATGTTAGATAATGACTAGGATTAACAGAAATCCTATACCCCAAGGCTTAAGTTCTATGAAGTAGGAAAAACACTTTTAAATTACATTTTGCTGATACCTTCATAAAAGTGTGAAATAATTTTGCTTTCATGGGTTTTACAGAAAACACTTTAAAATGCCACAAAGATGTATAACAAGACATAAAACTGCAAATATTAACCATCTATTTCCTTGAAATATAATTTAAATGTGGTGACTAGGACAAGAAAATGTCACATTCCTTTCTCTTGGTAAGGAAATTGCAAATTTCCTTTGCAAAAATAAAATATATGCAGTCTTCATGAGCATATATGTGACAGTTTTAAAGTTGTTCTTGTTTGAGGTTAAAGGTTTCTATAAATTTTCATGATTGTCTCCAAATTGAAAAAGAAAAGAAACCAAGAAGAAAAAGGGAGACACTAACATCAGGTACAAGTTTGTTTTCTTACCAATGTTAAAAACAATGATTATGCTATACCTACAGTTATACTTTCTATATAGCCCGAGTTAGGTAATTTTCAAATCCATCTTCCAATGAATACATTTTTGAATTTTTATTTGTTTCTCTCCTTGATCTGCCACATTGCAGACAGAAAGTTAATCTCTCTTTACCAGAGTTTGTAAACCAAATGGCTATGCATGGGACTAAATGGTATGGGTAGTCCATTATTGATTAGCGTGCAGTGTTTAGTTGGGGGATTTCAAGACACTATGAGCCTCGGCTGAGAACATTAATTTCACTTGTAAACTGAGAGCCTCTTTTCAAATACAGATCCATCAAATTTCCAGAATTTCACTAACATGAAATGAAGGAAAAGATGAGTAGTTACATCACTGACCTCAGGGCTTTATGCCTATTGACTCATTGTAAGCCTCACCTTGACCTTATTAGGTAGGTATTGCTATTGTCTCCTTTTTGCAGACAAAGGAGCTGAGGCCAGAGAATTCAAAGTTTTGGCCAAAATTCACACTGTCTCTAAGTGGCAGACTCATGCTCACAGCCACTCAGTAGATTTTAAGCTGTGATTGTTTTTTTTTAAATCTTATTACAGAAGAAAAGATGAATTGGAGAAGATCACGTGGTGGTTTATTTTGTCTATAAGAATTGGGTTCCTTGTGATTTCAGAATTCAATCTAGAGTGCATAGATTTAAAATCTCCCAGGAAGAGAAACTGACAGATCACAGGATTTCACAGAGCCAGTCCAAAACCTCTGAGGGGAACAGGCAAGTCCCTAGCTCAGCTTGCTAGCTCCAAAGCACTGGCCCACCTAGTGGCTTTATTCCCTGCCACCCTGGCTCTCCTGGTCTCTGTAGAGGTTCCAGATTGACGAACCAGTCAGGACTTCTGGGGAGAACAGAATCCAGACCCAGCTGTGGGATATAGCTACATGTTTTTTCCAACTAGCAAGTATGCTGCAGGGATAAAAGTGTACATGTACACAGATATGTCTCTGTAGAGTTGTATTTTTTTTAAACTTTATTTCTGCCCCTGCCCCCCCCCCCCCCATTATTAGCAGTTCAATAAAAGTGTTTTACCAGAGCTTGGCAAGTCTAGTTAACTCCTAATTTTGCTTATCAGTAGAAAGAGCTTGCTTCTGGATTCAGATTTCAATAGGTTCCCACTGCAAGAATAAATTCTATTCATGAAAAACAATACATACTGCTTTGGCCCTGACAAGAATAATTAGAGTGTATATAGTGATCGCAGTTTCCCTATTCCATATCTACTTATGAGAAAGGTACAGCTTTTACACAAATTATCAAAATAAAGTGGAAAAATTTCTAAGAGTTTATTATTTAATACATCTTTAAAAATTAAACTAATTTGACCACTGGCACATTAATTTTATATTTCAAAAGTATTTGTAGAGTTTTTATAAGCGCATAAACTTATTACTAACATTGCTGATTAGAATAATTTTGGGATTTTAGTCATCTCCAAATGATCAAAAATATAGCACTCACCTTTTGCCCATTCATCCCTGGAATTCCATGTGCTCCAACAGAACCCTAAGGAGACACATGATTAAATTAAATTGATAATCACAATCACAGAATATTTCAATTCTAAATTTATAGTGTCAGTTATGTCAGCCATAACTTTACCAACATATATCTGGGAGGCTATGTTTTTTGGTTCTTAACCTCTGTGTTTAAACATTCAACAAGGTAAGCAGGTGCATCAAGCTTTTTCAGAAACTATAGAGTTAAATTTAGCTGTTTCTCCATATCCACCAAACGGCAGTTAGATTTTAAAGAAAGTCACATCATAAACTGAGACCCACAGCTGCCACAAGGCCACAAGGCTCTAAATTTGGGTGCCTTTAGGAAATAAACAGGCTTAGTTCCATCTGGAAAACGCCTAGCAGTAGCAGGAATTCTTGAATTTCAGGAATTTAAATACCATAAAACAAAAGGTAATTAAAATAATAACCACTTGTTGCACAATTAGTCAAATAAGGGACCCATGTTGTAAAATTCAAATTTATTGTATTTGCGACATTTCTTCCCAGACTTTCAGGGAGCACATTGAGCCACATGAGTGCGGCTATGTCTTGCAAAGCAGACTAGGAAAAAAGTTACAAGTGTTAAATACTGAGCAGGAACAACACGACTTCTGTACATAAAATATTAAGTGAGTGCGCATGTGTGCAGGCGCTTGGACTCGTGTGCATGTGCTCTGCGGCGAACACCAATGGCTGGACATAGGTGCGCTGAGCTGAGAATAAGCAAGCTGTTACCTGAAGAAAATCTATGACACTGAACTGGATATGGTAACATTAACAAATGTTTTCAAATAGTGATGTCATTTCCTTCCATACACCTTTCTTTTAGGGTCTGGAGAAGCCATTTTTAAAGAAAACAGCTTTTTCTTAGTCTATATATGCTATTAAGTTTCTTAATAATAGTGGCCAAAGTTAAAAAAATAGTAATTATAAACCTAAAACTGCTCTATAAATAAGTTGATTAAAAATACAATCATTATAAACAAAACAAATTGAGAAGGCAAGTTCCTTAGTACTTCCATGACTCTACTGAGTGGGTCATTAAAGTACTTCCCGAAGCCTGAGGCAGTAATTTTATCCTGGTTGCATGTGGATTAGGGTAGCTTTACAATTTCACACCATGCTTAATAGAGACATTATTGCCAAGGACAGAGTGTTCCTATACTCAAGTTGTCTCACAACTCTTTGGCTTTTACTTGGTTTGCAGGATTATGTTTCAACAGATGCCACATGCCCAATGCTTGAGGATAAAAAGTCTCTATCTTTGATGGATTCCAAAGACAAAGATAATCACTTTTCCACCTGTTGTGATACAATTGTTTTCTTTAGTTTTCTACAGGTTAAATGTCCCTTTTCCTCCCTGTGGAGTGGGAGGTGTAATGGGCAATGGGGTCTTAGAGATAGTTTGCTGGCAAAGGGCCATTTACCTGCTAAAATATATTTATTACTGCAGTATTAGTGTAATTTCAGAAATTCTAGTCCCTCTCTATCTTCCTTCTAATAAAAGAGTAATATGCAAATTGACCATACCTCTGTTACACCCACAAGCCATGCCCACCAGCTAATCAGGAGAGAGTATGCAAATTCACCCACCAAGGTGGCTGCAGCTATGAAGATAGCAGGAGGCTTAGGTTTCCCCAGTAATGGAGGAAGCCAAGTTTCCACAACTGTGGGCTGCCTTAACCTCTGCTTAAGGGTACAAAGTTTCAATTATAGAAGATAAATAAATCCCCCCAAAAATGGCTGCAGCAACGGAGCAAGCAGGAGGCTTGGTTCTGCTCAAGGCTAAAGTTTCAATTATAGAAGATAAAGAAATCCCAGATACAAGTCCCTCTGCGTGGGTAGCTGGGGGGCATGGCCAGACTGCAAACCACCACAGGCCCCTTTCCCAGGCTGCCCCATGCCCCAAGGAAAACCCCACCCTCATCTGGGACACCCTTCAGGGAAAACCAGATGGCCCCCTCCCATTTATCAGACCTCTATCCTATCTAATCCTATCTAATAAAATAATAATATGCAATTGATTGTCACTCCAACACACAAGATGGCTGCCTCCATGTGGACACATGATGGCTGCCACAAGATGGCCAGCAGGAAAGGGCAGTTGTGGGTGATCAGGCCAGCAGGAGAGGGCAGTTGGAAGGGACCAGGCCAGCAAGGGCAGGCAGTTTGAGGCAATCAAGCCTGTAGGGGAGGACAGTTAGGGCTGACCAGGCCTGCAGGGGAGGGCAGGTAGGGGCAAACAGGCTGACAGGGGAGCAGTTAGACATCAATCAGGCTGGCAGGGGAGTGATTAGGAAGTGATTAGGCTGGCAGGCAGAAGCAGTTAGG
Organism: Antrozous pallidus; assembly: GCA_027563665.1. NCBI lineage: Eukaryota > Metazoa > Chordata > Mammalia > Chiroptera > Vespertilionidae > Antrozous > Antrozous pallidus. The sequence continues at coordinate 45,067,700 of CM050511.1, read as the reverse complement.
GGCAATCAGGAAGGCAGGCAGGCAAGCACTTGGGAGCCAGCAGTCCTGGATTGTGAGAGGGATGTCTGACTGCCCATTCAGGCCTGATACAGGTATGATCGGGCCTAAATGGGCAATTGGACATCCCTCAAGGGGTCCTAGATTGGAGAGGTTGCAGGTTGGGCTAAGGGACACACACATCCCCATGCATGAATTTCATGCACTGGGCCTCTAGTTAGAATAAAATGATCAATTCTGATGACTATGCACAATGTTGAAATGACCATCAGGAAGTCACTTTCCATATTACCTCAGCAAAGAAAAGCACTCATGGGCCACTTGAGTAGTCATCCAGCAACTAATACATTCTTTGTTCTGATCAGTTCTATGGTCATTTGGCAATCAGATGTTTGAGCAAGGCCATGCATTTCATTTGCAGTGTCATATGATCCTTCACATTCTAAGATGTCACATTTAATCAGTATTTGAATTAAAAATTCAATAAACTACAAGTTTGGCAGATAGCATAAAAAGTCTGCTCTGGATTTTCTATAATGGGATTGATTAGAAATCTAATGGTTCACATTCTATGATTCTATTTTTAGACTGCATAAACCAGACTGCTTCACCGTGGTTTACAGTAGCTAATCCCATCCACTCTCATGCTTAGCCATTAGGCAATGGAGCATACTTACTTTCACAGTGTTGTTTATACTTTACCTTTTGTCCTGGAGGCCCCATAGGACCCTAAAAAATCAATTCAATTAATATATTATAACCATTTAAACTTAAATGATCAATTAAAATGGTGATATTCTATAAGGTTCTTTTAGCTGTGTTGAAATATGTTCATATTTTGTACATCAAGGAAAATGAAAATTTCAGTTGGAAGTACATAAGAGATCCTTTTTTTTCTCTTTCTTTCTTTTGAAGAATATTAAGCACATGCAGCAAGATTCTGATTTTTTTCTTTAAAAAAGAATCTTTGTTATCTCAGCGCCTCTGTTTTTTCAGATACCTGCAAATCCATCACATCAGTCTCATAGAAAGCTCAGCTGTTACTAAAAGAAGCAGTTAAAATGCAATGAATTCCCCAGTAAATGGACACGTTCTCTGACTTCTGCATCTTCAAAATCTTAGTCAGAAGATTTTCAAAGAACATAATTCAACAGTATTAGAAATAAACATGTTTTCTTCTATTCTTCTTCTTATGAGATGTGGCCAATTGACCTGCACAAACACTTTTTTACAAATGTGGGATGCCAAGGTCAATTGTGGCACCAAGTGTGTGCCAGAAAAGGAACAAACAATGCTGTCAGCTATTACATAAACTGTGATAATAGGGAGGGAGGCGGGGGAAGAAGAAATATAATATTTAGGAAGATGAATGGAAATATTTACATACAAAATGGAAATGTGGCAGTTCTGAGATTTAGCAGTTTTTCAACTACAAAGTGTGTGTTGGGATTCCATTGGCGTTATTTGGATCGAGGCATGGCTTTGGGGGGATGGAAAAGAGCACAAAGAGATGCAGCTCTAATTCTCACCACTCACGTCTATTTCAATATTAAAATGTTAAACAATTTTTTCATTTCAAAAACACTTTTAATTTTAGTATATTTTAACAAAGTTATAGATAATCTATCATTTCACATCAAGAGCTCTTTATTTCATTACACTTAACTAATGGCTAGTTTGTTTTCAATGTGTTACATTTCAGTTAGTCAGCATCTCACATTCATATCTAAAACAGTGAGGCACTAGAGTGGTCATCAGAGAAAGAACTGGTCATACATAATTTTTAGTAAAAAGTACACAATGTTTAAGAACATTTGAAGAACCTGTTCCTCATAAATTATTTTGTAATCCTCATGGGAAGAGTAACAATTTCCTCATCTAATCAGCTTCAGATTATTGAAAGCATATGTACAAAATCACCTTTATATGTTCTTTTCAGATTTATTCAACCAACCAACTGCTTAATAAGCTTATTACCTGACATTTCTGTGTGGTCAGAATCCTTCCTATCCATCTCATTCCTTGTATTTAAAATTCTCCAAATTTTATTTGATATTTAAAAATCCTAACCTGAGGACATGGTTTTATTGGTCGAGATTGAGAGTGAGAGCGAGAGAGAAACATCAATGTGAGAAAGAAACATTGATTGGTAGCCTCCCTTATGCACTCTCACCAAGGACAGATGGAACCCATAATTCTAGGTATATACCCTGACCAGAAATCGAACCTGAAACCTTTTGGTGTACCTAATGATGCTCTAACCAACCAAGGCACCCGGACACGGCAAATTCTCCCTGTTTTAGATTTTACAGAGAAAATAAGGTAATCAGGTGTAAATTCCCTCAACATCATATCTCTCAACAATTCAAACGCAGTGTACCTCTTTCCTTTGTCAGAAGAAGAGGTCCTCCTCCTCTACAAGGCAAATCATTTTAGAGACACTGGACTCCATCCTTGTCTCTGCCTTGGGGCTTTGAGAAAATCAATTATCCCTGCATCCATATCAGAGCCTCCTGCTTCCCACTAGTTCCTTCCCCTTAGCACATAAACATGTTTAATCATTTCCTCACTCGGGTAAATTGTTTGGGAAATGAATGTTAATGCTGAGTAAAGTCAGAATTTGAACGCTGTAGTTACAGATCTGAGAGTGAAGAAAAGACTTGGGTTTTATCACTGTCTATGATCCCATTTTTCCAAGGGTCTCCAGAGTATTTCACTTCTTAAAATGTTGATGTTAAAAAGAAAATCATATAACAAAAAGTACATTAATTCAATGTTTAGACTGAGAATGTGTATGTTCAATTCAAAAGGGTTTGTTTCCCATTACAAACCTAACTTTGCCACTTGAAAAAATATTGTTCACTAAAATTGAATATTGTATTATATTGATGTATAAACTTGGGGAAAATGTTATATAAAATTAAGAGCAAATTTTAAATTAAATTTTTAACTAGAAACTAACGTATTTTGTATTTTCTAATTTAGTCTCTATTAGATGATCACATTATATCAAATAATTAGAAAGACCACTTATAACTCTGAAATCCATAAAATTATATTAATTGTATAATTTATTTTAGCACAGTATTTAATGAAAGTCAAAGGATTGTTATAGACATAAAGTTCTTCATTGTTAGAAAACTACTGCCATTTTTGCTAAACTCTAAAAGGAAAAGCAGTTTTTAAAATATAACATTAATTTTGAATTGTGAATACATGTCTTGTGAATTATTCATAACTGTGTTGCTAAGGATAAGATTCTCAGCTACCAAAAATTTGAATTTCTCATTTGATATCATTAGTGGGAAAAATAGTAGCAAGCCAAGGATAGTGTTATGTGTTATTAGGAGGGGACTAGAAATAAAGCATAGTTGAATATAAGACACAGACATACATTTGAGTAAGCATAAACACACAAAACACACACACACACACACACACACACACACACACACACACACACACAGATACACGCTCAATAGTTATTTTACTAATCAGACTTTGCTTTTATGTATGGGCTTTGAATATCTTTAGGTTAACAAACCCATTTTTAAGTTAACTCCAGAAGTGTTAAAATATAATTTGAACCTTAAAATATGCTCATTTCAATATAGGTTCTGGGTGTTGTAAAATATATCAAGCTTTTTCATTGAAAGATCCTACATAATGGCCATACTTTTACTCAAATGATAAAAACAAATGAGCCATCGAAAGTTTCACTTGTCTACAGGTGAACTTTTACACCAAAGTTTTCAGTCTTTCAGAAAAGACCATGGGGAGCTATGCCAAGTTAAAACATAAAAAACTAATAAATTTACACAGTGCACTTGATTTTTTTTCCTGTTTACCCCACCTCTCCTAGTTTCCCTTTCTAAAGATTATGTAAAATATTATGTAGAATATGGTCAGCACGTAAGTTAAAGAAGTATGATAGTCCCGGTTTAGTGATTGTCTTTACCAAAAGTGTGCTGCTCAGGCCTGAGTAATCCTTTACTCCTGGTGCTCCAAGTCCAACAGATACTTACTCAGGAATATGTTTCTGGTCCATCCTTCTTCAGCAGCATTGCTAAGCTCTTGTTCAAACCCTTTTCTCTGTCACATAGCTAATGTGACATCCACCCAGGGGCCTCTCTGCTTTTTGTCCCTTCCATCCTTTCTGCACAGCGCTACCTGAGTAAGCTTTCTTAAAGGCTGATGCATTCATATCTTCCCCCTTCAGAGTCTTTCCAGAGCTTTTGAGAAAAGTCCAAGCTTTCATAATAGCTGCAGTTCAACACAAAGCCATACTTTCACATCTCTACACCTCTGGCTGTTGGTTTCTATAATGGGCTTTTTATAGCTTTGGTCCTCTCTTCCAGCCTTTCCATAATGCAGAGCTCAGTGTCCCCCTCTTCCTCACCCCCTGCCTTTGGGATTAGGTTCCCTTCTTTTTTTCTTCAAAGCACCCATGGTAGGATGTCATTTATAGAATTTACCAAAAGAATTGTAATTGACTGGTTACTTCTTTCTTGACTTTCAATGTGTTTATCATGCTCAGTAGCTGGCACATAGTAATTGCTTAATGAATCCTTTTGAGTTCCTTCATTAATTCATCTCTTTAACAGTGTTTGAATGCCCACTGAGTGTCAGGCAATGTTCTAGGCACTGGGGATACAGCAGTGAACAAACTAAACATATCTAATAAACTGAGAAAGACAGTAAACAAATAAAATATGAAAGTTGTGTGGGGCGGTAAGTGCTAAAGCCAATAAGGAGGTTGGGGTGGGAGATGTAGATGTGGTAGCATTTAAACTGGGGAGTCAGTGAAGGTATTAGTGATAAAGTGACACCTGGCTGGAGCTCTGAAAGAGACTAGGCAGGAACTAAGCATATAGAAGGTGAAGAATGTTCCAGGCAAGGAAACAGCAAGAACAAAGACTAAGAGGTGGGCACCTGCTAAGTGTGTGCAAAGAACACCGAGACTACAGATGGAGGTAGGAGACAGGGATATGGATAAGGAAGAGAGATCCTATTTACATGGCCTTGTAGGTGCGTCTAAGCACAATGGTGTTTCCTTTGAGTGTCATCCTATATAATAAAGATGAAATATGCGAATTGACCATCATGCCTTCACACAAGATGGCCGTCAGGGGAGGGCAGTTGTGGGCAATCAGGCCAGCAGGGAAAGGCAGTTGGGGGCAACCAGGCCTGCAGGGAGGGACCAGGCTGGCAAGCAAGGGCAATTTGAGGTGACTGGGCTGGCAGGGGAGGGCAGTTGGGGACTACCAGGCCTACAGGGGAAGGCAGGGCGACCAGACTGCCAGGAGAGGGCAGTTAGGGGCAGCTCGAGCTTGCCTTCAAACACCTCCCCAAAGGCATCCTAAAGCACATTATTTAGAAAATATACATCCTGTTTAAGTAATTAATACCTCAACTGCCAGCGGGGGAGGGCCATTGGGGGCAATCAGGCCAGCAGGGGAGCAGTTAGGTATTGATCAGGCTGGAGGGGAGTAGTTAGGTGGTGATCAGGCTGGCAGGCAGAGTGGTTAGGGGCAATCAGGCAGGCAGGCAGGTGAGCAGTTGGGAGCCAGCAGTCCCCGATTGTGAGAGGGATGTCTGACTTCCAGTTTAGGCCCTAAACTAGCAGCTGGACATCCCCTGGGGGATCCCAGATTGGAGAGAGTGCAGGCTGGGCTGGGCTGAGGGACACCCCTCCTCTTCCCAGTGCACAAATTTTACCCAGCCTCTAGTAAAATTATAAAAATGAGTAAGGGAATGCATAAAGTAAGTCAAATTTTTTTCTCACCACTGTGTTTGCCTGAATCATTCTAACCCTCTTGGCTTATTATAATAGTCTCTAGATTGATCCCCTCCAAGCGCAAGTGTGGGTGGAGGAATTCAGTTCATGGCCTCTATGTTAAAACAGCAAAGCAAAAATCATTCTAGCTACACGATCTCATTAACACTTAGGGTGCTGTACATGTGGGTGTAGATATAGGTTTTCTAACACACATCCAAAAGCCATCATGCAAACAGTAAGTAGTAGTATCAACTCAAGCTCATCTTCAGACCAGGCAGTTAAGAAATGAATGTTTCTATAACCATTTGGCATTCACTACATTTTCCAGTTCATAAAAATGAAGAAAAAAACTAATTAAAAAAGCTTTTTGGGTAGATCATGGAATGGGAAAAATTAATGGATTTTTCTGACAAAACCGATGCTAGCACAAATTTGATTGAGGTATTAATTACTTAAACAGGATGCAGATTTCCTAAATGATGTGCTTTAGGATGCCTCTGGGGAGGTGGTTGAAGGCAAGCTCGGGCTGCCTGCTATTAGAAAATGATGGTCTGTGTGAGCAGGGGGCGGACAAAGTTCCTGTTCTGTCCCTGATGACTAGCAGTAAAATGTGAAGCTCTGAAAGCTGCTGGTCACTTCTAGATACAAGAATATACAACCAGCTCCTGTCATAAAACACACAGAGAACAGAAAAGAGGTGGTCCCTCTGTGAAGGGGAGATAAAACCCCAAACTATGAAGCCATTTAAAATTATTATTATTATTATTATTATTATTATTATTATCATTACTATTTTTAGGTAAGAGTTTTTCCATGACTTAATAAAATGAAAACAATTATCTTTAAAGTCTGATTCCATAGAAAAGAATGATAACACATAAAATCTAACTTACGGGGTCATAAAATGTTAGTATTGGACTTTGTCAAGGGTTTGGTGCAACAGACTTTAATAACTTCTGAAAGATATGAACCTGGTCAAATACATCAGAAGATCTATAAAAGTGGTTTATAAAGAGTAAGAGGGGATTAGAACTAAATGAAGGAAATTTTTCTTAAGGAGGATGCACTTCAGATGTACTTATATAAAATCGCACATTCTACTTGGATGATTGATGAGGGAAGGTCATGAAATATAAACGCTAGCCACTATTATATGTATGTCTGGAGTATAATTCTAGCGATGTTTTACAAGATTCAGATTTCATAGCTTAAATGTGTGGAAGTGCCAAACTAGCAACTACTGGGAAATGTTTAGAATATGAGAGTGTGCTGAAATGTTTTCAGTGTGAAAAGCCAATGATTTAGTTGAACTGGGTATGAAGAAACTCAGCATAAACAATAAAAGGACAGGACAGTGCTAAGATGGGAGAACTTCATCTCTTGTTTCAAGTCTTTCGTGGACTGCCTTCTGTCACACTTAATATCTGTATTTTCCCAAGAACTCTCCTATTAGTCTTCAGGAGATGTTCTTAATCATTCTTCTAGGCTCTGCAGTCATAACTCACTTCCTCAGTGAGCCTTCTCCAGTGCACCCAGATGGGGTTTGTTTTTATCCGAGTTTCTCTAGCATGTTAACTGGCTGTATTTTAATATATGTACATATTTATAAAATGTGCTTGACTAGGCAGCAAATTCTGCAGGACACCTATTTTATATCCTTGACACCTAGATCAGTGCCTAACAAATAAATAAAATTATTGACTAAACTAAAACAGTGAATCAATGAATATAAAAAGTATTAAATTTCATTTCCTCCATTGTTTTACTACGCAAACTGTCATGCTTATACCCCTGGAAAGAGTTCCAATTTGGAAGCAGTTGTTTCTGTTTAAGTATCTGGGATTTTTGTTTCAATAATATAACTCCATAATTTCTATTATTTGGAGAAGTTTCTTTAATACATGTCACATCAATAAGATGGTGTGTTATATTAATTCATAAATATTTGATGAAAAAATTTTAAGTGAGGCAACTATTTTTAAGTAAATTATTTCTGATGTAACTATTTCACGTACTGACTTTTGGGGGGGAAATATTAAATCAGGATTACTCATTTATTGTGGTGACCTTTGCAAGGGAGGTTTCTTAAAGCTCAGGAAATTAAAGAAGTAATACATTTTTTCTCAACACTTGACAAAACCAGGACACAAGACTAAATATTGAGCATTACCCTCTGATTAAAAAAAAACAGAGTCTCTATTGCCTCTAACCAGATATTCTGGGCTGAAAATAGCTTACTCCATCCTTTCTAAATATTCAATAAATTGTTTCTCATTGCTAAACCCAAAATGGAAATGACCCGGAAAGAAAGAAAAATTAGCAGGCTTCCTCTGCCCTCTGTGATTAAGCATTCTTCCCTAGCGAACCATAAAGGAAACACATTTATGACTCACAAAGGCCTATCACCCTACACTACACTCAGTAAAAAATGTTCCTATTAAGTTATGTATAGGCACTTTTCCTATTTTAAATCAACAATGCTGAGAAACACCAGCTACTAAAATTTAAATATCCCATGATTAGCAGAAGAAGGACTTAAATTTAGGATTGCAAAAGAGACTCTGGTCTGTTTTCTATCTAGACCAGCACTGTGTAAAAAACTTTCTAGAATGATGGGAATGATCTATATTGCTCTATTCAGAATGGTAGCCATTAATCACATGTTACTACTGAGCAGTTGAAGTGTGGCTAGTGCAATTGTTAGGAACTGAATTTTAAACTGTATTTAATTTGAGTTAATCCTATATAATAAAAGGCGAAGAGCAGAATGACTAGTTGCTATGATGCATACTGACCACAAGGGGGCAGACGCTCAACGCATGAACTGTCCCTGGTGGTGGGTGCGCCAGAAGCTGGGGTCATGGCTGGAGAGCTCAGCAGCAGTGGCAGGAGTGTCTCCCGCCTCATGGCAGTGCTAAGGATGTTCGACTGACAGCTTAGGCCTGTTCCCTGTGGGTCTAAACTGTCAGTCGGAATCCCCTGAGGGTTTCCAAACTGCAAGAGGGTGCAGACTGAGGACCCTTCCCCCTCTCTGAGTGCACAAATTTTGTGTACCAGCCTTCAAGTCCTATCTAATAAAATCATAATATGCAAATTAACCATACCTCTGATCAAGCCACACTCATAGCCATGCCCACCAGCCAATCAGGAGCAAATTATGCAAATAAACCCCAACCAAGATGGCTGCTGCCACTGAGAGCAGGAGGGAGGCTTGAGTTTCCCCGGCAATGGAGGAAGCCAAGCTTTCCACCTGCTGTTGCCAGCCTAGGCCTCCACTCAATGCTACAAAGTTTCAAACAGAAATGGCTGTTGTCACGGAGCAAGCAGAAGGCTTGGCTCCGCTCCAGGCTACAAAGTTTCAATTGTAGAACATAAATTAATCCCAGATCCCAGGGCTTCTGCTTGGGTCACTGGGGGGGAGGGGATGGCTGGCCTGAAAACCACCACAGGCCCCTCACCCAGGCAGCCCCACACCCCAAGGGAACCCCCACCCTGATCCAGGACACCCTTCAGGACAAACCAGCCAGTCCCCATCCATGCACCAGACCTCTATCCTATCTAATAAAAGACTAATATGCAGATTGACCATCACTCCAACATACAAGAGGGCTGCCCCATGTGGTCAAAGATCCTGCCCCCATGTGGACACAAGATGGCCACCACAAGATGGCCAGCAGGGGAGGACAATGGGAGGTTCCAGGCCTGCAAGGGACGGCAGTTGTGAGCCATAAGGCCAGCAGAGGAGGGCAGTTGGGAGGGACCAGGACTGCAAGGGAGGTCAGTTGGGTGCGATCAAGCCTGCAGAGGAAAGCAGTTAGGGGTGACAGGCCAGCAGAGAAGGAAAATTTGGGGCAAACAGGCTGGCAGGGGAGCAGTTAGACATCAATTAGGCTGGCAGGGTAGTGGTTAGGGGTTGATCAGGCTGGCAGGCAGAAGGGGTTAGGGGCAATCAGGGAGGCAGGCAGGTGAGCAGTTTGGAGCCAGCAGTCTTGGATTGTGAGAAGGATGTCCGACTTCCAGTAGGACTGGGCCTAAACGGGCAGTCAGACATCCCTCCAGGGGTCCCAGATTGGAGAGGGTGCAGGCTGTGCTGAGGGATCGCCCCCCCCCCCCCCCCGCTGCACCACTGTGCACGATTTTGTGCACTGGTCGCTATTTTAGATATAAACAGCCACACCAAAACCAGTTGGCTCAGTGGATAGAGCGTCCACCTGTGGACTGAAAGATCCTGGGTTCGATGCCGGTTGTGGGCACATCCCCAGTAGGGGGTGTGCAAGAGGCAGCTGATCGATGCATCTCTCTCATTGATGTTTCTGACTTTCTATCCCTTTCCCTTCCTCTCTGTAAAAAAATCAATCAAAAGATATAAAAAATATGTAAACAGGCACTTGTAGCAAGTGGATAGTGTATTGGAAAGTGAAGATCTAGCAGATCCAGAGTGTAAAACAGGTAAGACTAATCAGGTGAGCTGGTTTCCCCCTAGTTCTGCCACTGACTACTTTGTGACCTTGATCAAGTTATTTATTCACTCTAATGATTTTTTAATCAATTAAGTGATAAACTAGATCATTCCTAAGATTTCTTATGTTTTCTACACTATAATTTAAAAATAACCACATAGTTTGATGAGAAGTTGATACAAATATGCCACACAAAAAAACGTACCATATGACTGTGTTCACTGTATCTATCACTATCCTCATGAAAATCAATCTTGTATTTACACCATGCACATCCACAAACACACATGTACTCCAAGAAATCTGTATTACACGAATGACTATATGAAGATGCAGGGGAAATAGGAGTTATATGGTAGTTCTGTTGGATTTATCCTGTTTAATCTATCCTGACATGCAATGACATTGGTTAAAAGAAAAATATAAACCTGCTTCTTTTGCATCAGTAACTGATTTATTAATTCATTGATTCCTATCATTCAGTCATTCAGTTTATTGAATACACTAGGTCCCAAGCACAATTATTATTTGACATGATAAATGCTGTGGAGAAGACAGTTTCCAACTTTGCTTGGGGGAGTGTGAATGTGTGTGAGTGAATGAGTGTGTGTGAAGTTTTCTCAAAGGAGATGACTAAGGCAGAAGTCTTTTTTTTTTTTCTCACTCCATTCAGACAGAGACTCTGCATTGCCTTTAGCCCTGGGCAGGAGGGCTCTTTCTTTGGGACCCATGCTTTAGCAAGCTCTTTTCTGGCTCACTCCTCATGTGGTAGCTGATCCCCTGACCTTAGACTTTGCTTTGAGTACTAAGAACCCTGGAGTTCTCTGCCCCATGACTGGAGTTCAGTTCAAAACTGTGAGTTGCCTCTTTCTCCAGTCTGTTCTTCAAAGGTGAACCCCACCACTGCTAGCACAATAATGAGCTGGAGAAAGGGTCAAAGAGTCGGGTATTTGGAGGTGTGTGGCTGGAGCTGGATCTTGTGTGCATCCCAGAATGCCTATATGTGAGAGCTTGAGTCTTATCAAGTTAAGAGATGGAGGGAGGTGTGGGAGAGAAAGGGAGCAGGCCAGGGCCAGGACCTGGGACTGGATACCAGCTCTCTTCATCCAGAATGCTGCCACACGCTGGCTTGGATCTCCAAGAAGGGCAACAATTCTGCATTTGAACTTTCCAAGTCAGTGTAAGGACATATCATGAAGGTTAGAGGATAGAGCATACTTACCAGTTTATTAGTTTGGATTATACCTTTTTAATACTTAGATATATTGTATAAGGGTTACCATTTATATGTTTCCCCTAAAATTTGTACATTTGTGTTTAACCTGCAGATGTAAGGAACAACTTTATTTTAAAGTTTCTTCTTAATATAATGATAAGATATGAAAATTTGGCAAAAGCGGCTAATTTCACTAATATCTTCATACAAGATGGACATATTTCATACCAGTTTAGCTATAGTAGGTTGGATTCTAAAGTTAAAATAAATGATAACAAAGGAGACAATTTTTAAGGCTTTCTTCCATTAAAACGTACCATATGACTGTGTTCACTGTACCTATTTACAGAATTCCATATGCATGCATATATAACAAGATTGAATGACTATATAATGTGTGTCTGTGCATTAATAATGAAAATAGGGGGACAGGACTTTAGAGTGGGAAGTGGGTCCAGATATCATTTAGTCTCGCCACTTTTATAGATGAGGAGTCTTAGGCCTAGAAATCTTAATTGGTCCATGAGGATAGAGCCTATTAGACCTTTAACTGGAACTGTGAAACATAGTTAAAGATAGATTTACAGTCCGGAGGTAGTGAAGAAAGACAGAATGAGAAAGAACACAGTCATGTCTTTGGCCTTTTAGACTATCTTTTTATATTTGTTTTTTGATTGTGTTCTTAAATCATGACTGATCCCCCAACAACTGACCTTCTGTTTCTAGGAGACTGAACCAGCCTAACACAAAGGCAGGTGTTCCCATCTGTCACCACACTAAAGCAACCTCTGGACACCCCTGGAGAAATCCACGCACAGAGTGAATGCCCCTAAGCTGGACAACTTCGGGCAGTGGGACAGAACCAGAAGGAGAAGGCATTACTTGTCTACTTTCTCTCGTCCCATTTGGAAAACTCAGCATTACAGGCTCTGGACAAAAGCATCCAGCAGATCCGGAGATAGGCAGTGCCCTGTCAGTGTGCCATTCGCATGTACTCCATGGACAAGCATACTGAGTGGGGATAACAGCATTAGAAGGGCTCCTAAGCCATCCCAGCAGGCAGGGTGCACAACTTAGGAACACACGATTTTACTACAAAAGATTTTTATTGTGAGCATCTAGTCTAATGACTAAATATGCAAGATGATTTGGGTCATGTTTGTAATTTGTGATCTGAAGATGTGAGGTTTTGCTTTCTTTGCCAGATTAAAATCAGGAAGAGAAGCCTGCTGTTGTCTCCAAGATCTGCCATCCTGCTGCTCAAGATAGCTGGCAGAGCAAGTACAAGCAGAATGACGAGTCTTATCAAATCTGTGGGATAGCTGAATATATTTACCGTAAATCTTCACATATTGGCTATTGCAATTTTATTTTATTTTAAAAAATATGTTTAATTGATTTTTTACAGAGAGGAAGGGAGAGAGACAGAGAGTTAGAAACAACAATGGGAGAGAAATAGCTATCAGCTGTCTCCTGCACACCTCCTACTGGGGATGTGCCTGCAACCAAGGTACATGCCCTTGACTGAAATCAAACCTGGGACCCTTGAGTCTGCAGGCCAATGCTCTATCCACTGAGCCAAACCAGACAGGGCTGAAATTTTATTTTAAATGAATCAGGAGCAATAATTTATGGTTATCTTATTAATTAATTCAAAAGCATTATATGTATTCACTTGACCCAAATGTACTAAATGTGTTTCCAGGCAAAATTGAAATAAATGAAAATATCTGAAACCTTTCTGACACAGTCCAAATTTCACTTTAAGGGGCAATAACAGAAAATTTTTTCTGGGTTTTGAATGCTGAGACATCATCAGGGCCAATGAATGACATTTCAAGTACTCTTATAATTCAGAAAGAAATGAATGGATATGCTATGGAGTTTGCATATATTTGGGGAGAGGGGGAGAAATGAAGAAAGAGTTTCAGAGTAGGGAAAATAATTTGGTCTATAAAACCTTGGCTATAGACACTTTAGATAAAAATAATAATTCCCAGGAAACTGAGACTAGTTGGTGTGTGTGTGTGTGTGTGTGTGTGTGTGTGTGTGTGTATACCATCCACCTTTTATGCTTTTGAGAACTTCTACTACATATGTCAAAAGAAATAGTGAGAATACCAAAAGGAAGATACCTTAAAAAGTACTCTTTTAACAACCATTGAAACTTCTGAAGAACTTAAAAATAAAGGTCACTCCCATTAGGGCTCAGAACTGTAGCACTTGTAACTGTGGTCAGTCCTTGCTTTGTTGCTCAGGTTTAGTCTTATGAGCTAGAGCAGTTTTATCTCTCTCTCTTTTTTAAAAAAAAATATATATTTTATTGATTTTTTACAGAGCGGAAGGGAGAGGGATAGAAAGCCAGAAACATCGATGAGAGATGGACATCGATCAGCTGCCTCTTGCACGCCCCCTACTGGGGATGTGCCCGCAGCCAAGGTACATGCCCTTGACCGGAATCGAACCCCAGGACCCTTCAGTCCGCAGTCCGATGCTCTATCCACTGAGCCAAACCGGTCTCGGTGCAGTTTTCTCTTTATTCAGATGCAGTCCAATTTATTTTAGCTCAAGATTCTGTCTTTTAAAATCTCATCCTGTACTTCTCGGAAAACCCGAAGGTCATGTTTACAGAATAGATGCACAGCAGGATTAAATAAATGTGGAGCTGCTTAAGCAGCAGGCCTTCTTCGTTCTTCCAGAGAAGCTGTTAATCTTCAGATGATTATTTTTTAGTATAAAATATATATCTTGGATCAGGAAAACAAATTCCCCACCTGACACGCTCAAAACAGTTTGTAAGAGCTAATTTTAGATTGTTCCTAGCTTTTTCATTGCACCATCAGGGACATTTAAAAATTTTAACAATTCTCCAGTGCTTCTCAAAACTCTCATTTAAGCAAACACAAACATGCCCTGCACAACACAAACCAAGAAATGTAGTGGGTTTTGTGAAAAGCCGAGGACAGTTGTGTTTGTTGTCTTTCCTTAGTTTAGCTAAAGGATGAGCTTGGCAATGTTGTGAAAAGTTAGTAACGTAAGCTTATGTGATCCCTGGGAGAAGGCCCAAAACAATGACAACAACCAACAGGACAAAGTGGCATTATCATCGAAGTTTCTGACACACTGTGACTTCGCCAATGACTACATCTACATCATCCTCAGCCCTTACATTTCAGAGTGGCCTTCCTGTGTGTCAAGTTGTATCACTGGACTTTCAACAGCAATACTTCTCATTTACAGCATCTTTGTAGTTCATAAATCCTTTTCATGTTATTATTATTTTACTTGCTTCTCGCCATAACCCAGTGAGGTAGGTAAAATGTGAATTTATCCACGTGTTTTAGGTCTGTAGAAAGGATCACAGACTACAGTCATGCACTCCTAAGTGGTTTTGAAGCCAGAAAGGGGAGGGGTACAATGTACCTTTTTGCTTATCAGACTTTGAGTCAAAATACACACACACCATTATTTAAAAGAAAAGAGAAACTTTCTAAGGAAATTTTTCTCTTCATGAAAACTGCTGTTATATTTTTAGCCCCTCTTCTCTTTTTGAGATTGTTTAATATACACAGGTGCTATTTAATTTAACAAACATAAATAGTGGTTTTAAAAATGATAGCTTTTTAAATCATAAATATTTCAAGTTAAGGAAATAAAAGATATAAAAATTCAGTTTTCTGGGAAGAAGAATTAAGAGATTATATTACTTTAAAAAAATTCTGAATAGGATTGCTTTATATAGCAAAATTCCTCAGCACATATAAGATATGTTGATTTATGAAAATCTGATTCATACAGAACTTTACAGGAATGCATCTGTTATATAAATCCACGCTCACCTGTAATTTACTCTAGAGGGAACAACTGAGTGATAATAATAATAACATACTCATATATTCTTCATTATGCAGTTTAAAGTACTTTCCTCTAATTTATTGCATTTGTCTTTGGCAACCTTAAAAGGAAGGCAGACAGGGTATTATTATCCTTCCTTTACAGATGAGAAATTGAGAGGTTAAGTGATTTGCCCAAGGTCAGACAGACTATTCATTCATTTACTGCTGTTTTAGTGATGTGCTTTTAACGGGGTAGTCAAGGAAGTAAGGTTCTTCCTCCTGCTTTTTTTTTTAACCAGATGTGAAGGCTATTAAAACAGAGGTGGATGATCTCACAATATAATGTTGAATGAAAGAAGCCAGACACAGAAGTGTACATACTGTGTGCTTCTAGTAATGTAAAATTCAAATGCAGGCAAAATAATCTATGGTGGCAGAAGGCAGAATAGTGGCAAAATCTGGGAAGAAGGGGTGGCAACTGGAGTGTAAGAGGGGTTTCTTGGATATGATAAGATTCTATTTCTTGACCTGATTTTTGTTTGTATAATTATGTTCACTGTGAAAAGTCACTGAGATCCAGATTAAGATTTGTCTACTTTTCCTTAAGTATAGTGTAGAACAAGCATGTCAAACACGTGACCAATGGGATGCATGAGATCCTCAATGAATATTTTTGCAGCCCAGTCAATATAATGGTAAGAAACATTTTAATAAAAATTTCGTAACTTAATTTTTACAATATCTTGTTATAGATTATTATTAATAACGAACTATAATGTTCACTAATGACTGATTACTATAATCCTGTTGCTTTCATTTTTCTTACGCACCTCATGCACAGGTGCACCACTTCTCCCCACTAATACTAGCAGCAAATATTTTAGCAGCTGATTGCCAAGTCATTAGTCTTGGACTGACTTGTTTGGTGTGTGCAATAGGAAATATTTCATTTTTAGAGAACAAGAAAATTAGATTTATTTGTGTTATGCTTATTAATTTGTGCTTATTAATTTATTATTCAATGTCTGATAAGTTAATGTTCAAGAAAAAATATTATTTTTTATTAAAATGTCCTATACTAATTTATTTCAGTCCTTTGTATTCAGCATGTCTCTATTGAAATAAACCTATGTTTCTATGAAAACTGAAACTTTTTTCTTTTTCTTTTTCTTTTTTTTTTTTTTTTGCAGCCCACATAAACTTAAAGCTTGTTTATTTGGCCCGAGTTAGCCTTTGAGTTTGACATGCTTGGTATAGAAGTTTTCTGTTAAAAAAGAATTTTATATCTTGAAAAACAGTACAATGCACTTTAGATCATTGTATCACACATCCTTTAAACATTTGTGATTTAACGAAGTTTCTTGGCTGCATTTTAAAAATGAGAATATGAACTAAATATGAAGAGTTTAAAAACAGAAAAATAGCTTATAGAAAAAAAACCATGTCCATCCAGCTTGGCTCAGTGATTACGCATCAACCGATGAACCATGACATCATTGTTCGGTTCCCAGTCAGGGCACATGCCTGGATTGCAGGTTAGATCCCCAGTGTGGGGCTTGCAGGAGGCAGCTGATCAGTGATTCTCCCATCACTGATATTTCTACCTCTCTTCCTGACCCTTCCTCTCTGAAGTCAATTAAAAAATATTTTTAAAAACCCAGGATTATCTTCATCTCAAAAGTTGCTATAAGAAATGGGAAATTGCAGGACATTAAGATAATTTCAGGTGCAACATGTATATATATAATAATAAAAGTGTAATACGCTAATTAGACCAGACAGCTGAACGACTTTCCAGATGACCCTCCAGACAAAGCTGGGGCTTCGAGGACCAAGGCAACCACTAAGGCTGCAAAGCTCAAGCCCCTTGCACGAATTTCATGCATCAGGCCTCTAGTTTAATAATATTATGCTAAGAATTGTAGGGAAATGGAGATTCCGTTGTTATTCATATAGTATATTCTAGAGAATATACGACTTTAAGGAGCATAAGATTGTAATTTTCTAAAATATCCATCTTTCTTTTAGAACTTTGTATATCAGGATGCTGCAATGGACACCCGGGTAGAAAGCCACAGGTAACGATAAAAAATCTGAGTAAGATGTGCACACCTGGGAACAAACAAGGCTCCCAAGACTCCCAAGGAGCCTTCAATGGAAGAAGGTCTGGGAGGAATATGTTTTGACCATTATCCAGCACAGAAATCACAGGTGCATTCAATTGCCTAAAGCAATTTCAAAATTTATTTTGTAGTTTTCCAAGAATCCTTCACCTCCTGTGACTCTATAACCCTGACAGCTAATGCTGCTCTTGTATGCAAAGTTACCACAGATGACAAATGTTTTGTTTAGTTTTTATATATGGTCTTCTGTTGTTCATCTTATTCTCTTTAAAAAGAATCCAATATAGTATCCAACACCCCCCACCCCCAACACACACACGTTATCTGTATCAAATACCTATCTTAATATCATAGGTCAGGAACAGAGAATTTCCAGGTGAAGGGTCAGTTTCAGCCCCAGGGGGCTTTCTTTCACCAGTGATGTTTCAAAGGCAGCTACACTACTGCTATGAATGACCACAGTTTGGTGAGTTTCTTCCCACGAGGGCTGTTGAAAGCATCCTGTGCAGGAATAAGACTTTGACCTTTAACCCCTTCACACATTTGTTTTAATTCCTGACCTACTATCCTGTGTCTGTGCATCAGTTTCACCAGCACTTAGCTGACATGTTTTTACAAATAAATTTTGTACCCTGAACACCTGCGTGCTACATGTCACACATTCCACAGATTGAGCTCACTGTGATCCGTGTGTCCGGGACAATGCAGTGAGACACAGCTGTCCTGCGGAACGTGGGTTGTTACATTGTCAACCTGTGTTCCCCAATATGGCTCATGTCATAAAGTTGGTCAGGAAGATGGCTCCAGGGACAGGGAAGAGAGACAGGGAGATGCGAGTTGAAGGGATTCTATTCTTTAGGGCTCATCAAGCTGCCCAAACTTCCCCCACTGATAAAGAACAAACAATCCTGAGGAACTGACCCTGCTTGTCTATGGGCGAGTCCATTCATGATCTTTTTTAATGACTGAGATCAAGAGGCACAACTGCTTTTCTCTGGCTGAAGCCCTTCAACAAAGAATGCCTTGAGTCACTATGAAATGTTGCCTATACTGCTTCACACTTAGTATCACCTGATCCCTTTCAAAACTCACTTTATTTAAGCTAATAGGTATATCTCTACATTTAATCTCCCTTATAGCAGAGCTGCTTAAGACAAATTCTCTCTTTGCCCTTCCTAATTATCTCTTTCACTCCTCCCACCTAGAACCTTCCTCTTCACCTTCGGTCAGTTCTGTACCTGAGTTATCTTGTGATGCTTACTGTGCGAAAGGCAATATTAATTTTTAACTTGTACTAATTTTCACGCTTTTTGTTATATGTTACATGACAGATACGTGTGTTACACACACTATTGACAACAGGTTTGAATAGACTTCCATTACTTTTTAGAGAAATTTTATGAAAATTTATAGAATTTAAAGTAAAAGATAAATTGAAATACTTGCCATTGAGCCTTGTTTTCCTGGGTTCCCTGGTTCACCCTGAAAAAAGAATAGTGATAAATTTATTAGTGCTATAAGTATTTTAAAAATTTCAATATATAATGACATAAGATGATGACATGGTCCTCTTAGTGAAAATTTAGAACTCCCACATATTCGACACAGAGACAACTGCTCTTAGTGCAGGAATTAAATAAGAAAAGGAGCAGAGATTGATTTTAAATTTTAATTATCCTGAATTAATGATGGCTGAAGTAACATGCTTTATTAAAATTGACAGCACATATTAAAATAAAATTGTCTGCCATATTACAGCACTATCAAAACTTTCTAATACTCAGATTCATAAATGTTTTATTATATTATATCATGTTTTATTATATTACTATAATGATAGTCATTGGCTACAGGTATTTTTTTGAAAAACATGATTGTAATGCCAGTATATGTAGATGTTGTTGGACTTTAAAAATATATACTTCTCAGTTTATTTTTATAAAATATTTTCCACTGTTTAAGAGAGTATATAAAAATCAACTCTGAGATTATAAATCCAGTTCAAATTATATTTGTGGAATTAAAAAAATTTATACCTTTTTATTAAAAGCTCCATTTCTTAGATGAATAAACTACGTTCACTTTAAGACTGACATAATATTTGAATGGTTTACAAAATGTCATACTTTAATTTTCTTGTTTCTTGAAAGTAATTTATGCTTTAAATTTTCTGTGCCATATATAATACCCAATGATCTGACTAATTCTATCCCATCAAAAGGGTCTTAACTATACTTCTTATTTGAGAAAACATACTATATCTTGTTGGAAACTGGCAATCAATTGGAAAGCTCTAAATATCCCGAAAACTACATCTTTTTCTATCTTTTGAGATATCAACCCAAGAAAAGGGGAAACATTTTACAGTTTAGGATGAAGCTTCTATTTCTTATGATTCAATTAAAGCAGTCCTAAATCATATCTTACAAATTAATTCCTCATTTCATTATGACAAATTAACAGCAGCTTTCAAAAAAGAAGTGGGCTTATAGAAGGTTGTTTCAGAAAAATTTTAAAGTACCCTATATTCTTATAAACAGAATTGTTTTTTGAAGGACAAAGAAAGGCCATAATATATAAATACAAAAAATATATATACTAAAACAATGAGCATGGATAATTTTTTTTTCTTTTTGGTTGTCTTTATTTTCAAAACTAGGGGCCTGGTACATGGAATTTGTGCACTGTGGGGGGGGTTGTGGATGGTCCCAAACTGCCCCCTCTCACATACTGGGAGCCCTCAAGGGATGTCCTACTGATGACTCACCCTGGCCCAAGGCCAAAAGCCTCTGGCCAAGGCTTTCATCCTTGGGCAGGGGACCTTGGCCAGGGGACCCCAGCCAGCGATTGCCATGGGGCTGATTGCTAGCTGGCTCTGCCCCTGCATCAGCCTGCCCAAGGGCTTTTTCCAGCCTTGGGAACCCAGCAAAGCCAGCAATCGCCCTGCCATGGGGCTGATCTCACTGGCTGGCTGGCTCCGCCCTGGCCCCCCGGCCCCCCGGCATGACTAAGGCTGGAAAAAGCCTCTTGGCAAGAGGCTTTTTTTCCAGCCTCGGGCAGCAGCCAACTTGGTTGGTATTAATTTGCATATCGCTCCTGATTGGCTTGTGGGCATATCTTGTGGATGTGTCTTATTGGATGTAGTGAAGCTATGGTCAATTTGCATATTACTCCTTTATTAGATAGGATTTTCTACATTATGGATAGTTTCCATATTACTTTTGTACTATGAAAACACTAATGAATATAATTACTAAAGTTAAGTGATACACTTGCCTAATTGGTGTGACTCAGTGGCTGAGCATTGGCCTATGAACCAAGAGATCATGGTTTGATTCCTGGTCAGGGCACATGCCCAGCTGTGGGCTCCATCCCCAGCAAGAGGCAGCCAAACAATGATTCATTCTCATCATTGATGATTCTCTCTCCTTTCACTCCCTTCCTCTCTGAAATCAATACATAAAATAAACAATTTAATTCATCAATAAACCTGAATTTCAAATTCTGACCTCATAATATAAGTGTAAAATTTGTTTGCCCTTTCCTACATATTTATTTAAATTGCTGGGTTGTCTCTACAAAGCAAATCATTTTTATCTAGTGTCCTTTGCTGCTATATATTGACACTTGACACTAAGTACTTAGTACTTAGACCTAAGTATTGAGATTGCTTTTGTTTTTTATATTTTTAAATTAAATTTATTGGAGTAACAGCTCACTTTAAATCATTTCTATTAATAAGCTTCACATATAAAGAACAAATAGTATTCAAACCAGACCCACTGATGTTTTAATCATTAATTTTACTGTTTTATCAATTCTTTTGGTCAAGTTATTTACAAGGGATGAAATATTAGAAACATTTAAATTCTTTACTTTCCATAAATCATATGGGACTTGATTGTCTCTGCTATCGATTTTTGGAAGTTGTTATTAATGCCCCACCTAGTGTTTCAAGCTAGTCTCCCTGTTGAACCAAAGGCACAGATGAACTCTGTGGATTCAGGACACAGTGACATCGGGTTCTCCGATCAGACTCCGGAGGCTTACCTGAACACCTGCTTAGTTGTCTCCCCAGGTCCTTGTGGTTGCATGGTTCCCCGGGATTGAGTGGTAAAGCAGAAGCCTGGCTGGCACTGCCCTGCTTGGGGGCTTTCCTAGCTCCCCCCATCCCTCAACTACTCCACTCACTGACCTCCTAATCCCTCCCAACCCCACTCTATCCCAATTCTCAGCCCTTAACGCAAAACCAAACCTGTGAGAACAAATGATCCAAAAAAGCAACTCACGGGCTCTCCTGGCATTCCTCGGGGGCCATCCTTCCCTGTGTCCCCAGGTGGCCCTCTTGGGCCTGGAGGGCCAGGCGGGCCTGGGGGCCCAGCTTGTCCTTGGTCACCCTACAATGGAGAGGGGGACAGACCAACCATGACCACGGAGGATAAAGACCCAGGTCTTTTTTTCAACACTTTAAATTTGCATTATCTAATTCACATTTACACCATAAAAGAACCAGAGCAAGCAGAAGCATGAAGCCTGTAGGCGATTTGCGTGCCAGCAGGGATCAAATAAATATTCATGCTGAGGAGCTGAGTGGAGCGATTAAAACCAAGCAGCTCAGGGTCCAGCACTCTCAGCTCTTAGAAATCCTGTGACTGTTATCCTTCGATTCAGAGCTGTTATAAAGCTGTTGCATAACTTTATTCAGGACAATGCTATATCCACCTTAATAAATTGGCTGCATTTGAAATTGGACAATGTTTATTTTTTTATAACCTATTAAATTAAGCTACAAGCCTCTTGTCATGCTTTATAGTAACTTATACATTACCAAAGCTAGAGACCTTAGAAATTGGGTCTATTACTGGATATAACTTAATTTTTAAAAAAAGACTTTTTTTCTTAATTAAAAAAATTTAGACAGGCTCTCTATAACTTTTATTTTGGTACTCTCTCTACATTTCAAACAAATGCAGCTCACTAAACATAATTTTGTTCTAAGATATTGCCAAATACCCTTCCATTCCCACCCTCACCCAAGGGAGATAAATGGTAAAGCAACAGTATACAGAGTAATAACTGAATGCAAAGAAGAAATCAGACTTGAGCAAGAATAAGCACTACCTTAATCAAGCGGCGTTTAATGAGCTGCTGATCAGCAGAGAGAAACCCATGATTGATTTTAGGAAACACCATCTGATCAGTCAGGTGAGGTCAAAGGTTGAAGTTCAGAGGTGAGAGAGTTGAAGAATAGACATCAGAAGGCCCCAAGAAAGAAATAAAGATATATGCATTAGAGTTATAATGACCATTAAATAAAACAGAACTGGCACTTGTGTCTGACATCAGACCCTCAGACTCTGCTTGAAAGAAATGTAACCCTGAACCAGGATGGTGAGACCGGATTTTTAGTTAGAGGTGCACTTTTTTAAAAAAATCTCATTGTTTTGCTGTGGGTTTGGGCCTTTCTCAAGTAGTCTATTAAAGAGGCAGGTAAGCTGGAGCCACCTGCACTCTGCAATCTGAGCAGAAGGTCCTCAGACAAAGCGCCAGTTCAATTTCCGTCAGACTTGTCAACCAGCATAATGTGGCATGAATGCGACTGCCATTTTGTTGATGCCGAAGTCCAGACTACTTAGGATGATTCAACTGATTAAAAAATATTTCGAGCTTTGCAAAGCATACTCATTCAACCCTCCAGACCCGGCACTGCCCTGAAGAGTCGTGCCTGTCCACTGTCCTTGCTTGACTCCAATATCCAAACTCTCTCATATGCTCAACATTCTCCTTCATATATATTTGACCTCACGCATGTACATGAAGTCCAAGATCCCAAGAAGTTGGTACGTTTGATGAAAGGGAGCGGCAGGACTCGGCAGGCCAGTTTAGCTGTTCGTGCTCACCCTTATGCTGATTGTGGGCTCTGACGGAGGGCATGGGTGCCAACCACAAACCTTGACGGTGAGGATCTGATTACTGTGCAGGGCAGCAACTGTGGGGAAGCCTGGCAGACCCTATAGACAGGGCACAGCACCAAAACACGACACAAAACGTCACACAGACAATTCACTGGTGGACAAACAAAACAAGCATGAACCTAAGATCACCCTGTCCCAGCTCTAAGCCTTGCCTTGCTTGACATGCCCTAAACAATGTCAGACACATGAGGCTCCCAAGTGAACCATTCCTTGAAGGGAACGCCAGGTTGAGAACCCTTTTAACTGTTCCTTGGGCAGGTACAATGCATCGCAGGGTCTACTAGTACTCTCAACGTCTCTGGGATCTTATGTACAAAATGTTAGTACAAACGGGAGATAACTACAGACACTGTTATGAAAACAACACTTTAATTTCCCTCTATTGACATTCTGTTGAAGCTACAACACAGGACATACAATATGTGCATTAATTCCTTTTTGGACAACCATGAACAGAATTTTGCAGTCAGATCAGAAGTATTCCTCAGAATAAATGCAGCACGCCTCACAAAATACCACCCACATATCAGAATTTCCCTCCCGAATCATCTGATGATTCTCAGGTCTTTCCTGTTTCAGGAATTCCTGCAGAGGTGGGAGATGGAAATCTGTCTCTTATAACGGGTATTTCATGTCAGGGGGAGTTATGGTCACACTCCATAGTAATTACTTCTGTCACGCACCTTTTCCAAAAGAACTTGACAGTTCACACAACCCCTTGAAGCAGAAAAGTGGGTTTAGATTTTTTTAACCCAGGAGCACGGGGGAGACTGTGCTATGTCCTGTACTTCCCTAACTGTGCTCAAGCGGCCCTACAGGCGTATCGATTGGGTAGGTCTGAGAGAGAAATTCTGCCTTTGCTCTACGTCTTTTGCAACAACATGTGATATGGGAGCTTTTTGCTCCATTTTCCTCATGCAGAACATGTTCACCATGCAAAATAAACCACCGCCATGGCGATCCGTGCCGCCTTCCTACATTTTCTCCTCCTCACTGTCCTTCTCCTCTTCCCACCCAAACCTATGTTGAGAATATTTTTAGGAAAGGCCAGAAAATTTCTAGTTTTCCAATTTTACTAGTTTGGGGACATTTTCTCCTTTGTGTTCCCCTTACTAGGGATATATTTTTCTTTCTAACAACATCAATAAAACTATACTTGTAGCATGAGACTTTCTTTTCAGCCCTAATGCCTTCGATACTCATTCTTTAGACCTGGGGCTCCTCAGGAAGCAAAGCAGAGGAAGTCGGATCCCTTTCCCCAAATCCTTTCCGATAAGGCAATTAAGTGGCTGGGTAGTTTCAAGGTGACCTGTATCCTCTTTTTTCTTCTCCCTGAGTAAAAGTCCTTTAAGCATAGACTCTACACAAATTCAGAAATGCTACAAGTTGGAAAACAGATGTGTACAATTTGCTTTTGTTTTACTACGGAATATGAGTTTAAAATGTTATTAGATGGTAATGTGCCAGCATCTTTCCATCTGTGACTCATTAGCCCTATATTACACAGTCAGAATTTTATGTATAAACCTCATATTTATGTAACAAAGAACAAAAACAGATACAAACAAGAAGTCTACGAGGGATCAGAATCTTGATTAGTGGTGATAAATCATAATGTCACTTTAAACAGATTATCTAACAAAAATCATTTAAAATTAAAAACCTTTTAACAGCACACATGGTAGGCCTCAGAAATGTTTTGAAATTTGAATGTATAAATAAGTCACTTCTTGTACTCCTATTTGAGCATGATCAGCTTGCTGTTTGATCATACTCTCCAAATTCTCAAAACAAAGCATTAAGTTTTAGAACGTCTCAGTTCTGTTTCCAGTGTGAACCAAATCTAAAGAGGAAGTGGAGAGGTAATTCTCACCTCGGACTGAGATTTTCTGTTTGAGGAAGCGGAGTATGTATCTCTCTGTCATCTGAACTGTGAACATGCTGCCAATTAGGTGCTTAACACTGCATTTTAACAATCTCACTAGTGAACTAAGCAAAAGGACTTCAAGAGTTTACATGTAACAAAGTAGAAAGGGGTCATGTGGAGAAATCTCCTAAATCCTAACAAAAATCCCATGGCCTGGGCTGCAGTGATCTAGGACCCTGTGTTTTTAAAGCTGTGGTAATGCTTGACAGATACTTGTTAATATCCCAGGAGTGTTCAAAGGCAATAATAAACATGGTGCATCTTCCTTAAGAGTTCATTTTAATTAACAGCAAATACTTTTATTTTTATTTATTTTTAAATTAAATTTCTTGGGGTGATATTGGTTAATAAAATTATGCAAGTTTCTGGTGTACAATGCTATACTACAACATTTGTATATTTTACTAGAGAGCCAGTGCATAACATTTGTGCACTGGAGGTAGAGGGGGTCCCTCAGCCTGGCCTGTGCCCTCTCGCAGTCTGGGACACTTCAGGGGATGTCCCACTGCCAGGCCTAAGCCAGCAGTCAGACATCCCCCCAAGGGGTCCTTAGTGCTGCCTCAGAGGTGGGAGAGGCTTCTGCCACCGCTGCTACACTTGCCAGCCATGAACGCAGCTTCTGGCTGAGTGGCACTCCCCCTGTGGGAGCGCAATGACCACCAGGGGGCAGCTCCTGCAATGAGTGTCTATTCCCTGGTGGTCAGTGCACATCATAGTGGCTGGTCATTCCACCGTTTGGTGGGTTTTCATATTAGGGTTTTATTTTATAGGATTGTGTGTTCACTACCCAAGACAAGTCTCCTTCTATCACTATTTATGCCTCCTAAACCCTCTTCTACTCTCCCCACTGGCCTTCCCCTCTGGTAATCACTATACTGTTTTATGTGTCTTTGAGGGTGAGTTTTTTTTTAAATCCCTGTGCCTTTTTCAGCCAGCCCCCCAATACCCCTCCCCTCTAACAGCATCAGTCTGTTCTCTGTATCTATGTTTCTATTTTGTTAGTTATTTTATTCTGTTCATTATATTCCACATATAAGTGAGATCATATGGTACTTGCCTTTCTCTGACTGGCTTATTTCACTTAGCATAATACTCTGCAGGTCCCTCCATGTTGTCACAAAAGTTAAGATTTCCTTCCTTTTTCTTCCTTTTTATAGCCAAGTTGTATTCCACTGTGTAAATGTACCACAGGTTTTGTATCCACTCATCTACTGATGGGCACTTGGGCTGCTTCCAAATGTTGGCTATTGTAACACTGCAATGAGCATAGGGGTGCATGTATTCTTTTGAATCAGTGTTTTGGGTTTCTTTGAATATATTCCTAGAAGTAGAATCACTGGATTCTGAGGCATTTCCATTTTTAATTTTTTGAAGGAGTTCCATACTGCTTTCCACTGTGGCTTAAGAGTTCACTTTAACAAACCAATAAAATTATGTTTGTAGTATAAGACTCCTTTCAGCCCTAATGCAAATCTGCGTTCCCATCAACAGTGCACCAGGTTTCCCTTTTCTCCACATTCTCACCAATACTTATTATTTGTTGATTTATTGATGATAGCCATCCTGACATGTGTGAGGTGATATCTCATTGTAGTTTTAATTTGCATCTCTCTGATGATTAGTGACTTTGAGCATTTTTTCATATATCTATTGGCCATCTGTATGTCCTCATTGGAGAAGCATCTATTCAGGTTCTTTGGCCATATATATATATTTAAATCTCTATTGTTGAAAGCATTACAACAATGTCCCCCCCTTTTTCCACATGGACCCCTTCTAGCCACCCCCACCACCACTCCAGGCCTTTACTACCCTATTGTCTGTGTCCATGGATTATGCATCCTTTGCCCACTTTTAAATGGGATTGTGTGGGGTATTTTTGATGTTGAGTTGTATAAGTTCTTTATAAATTTTGGATACTCACCCTTTATCGTATGTATAATTTTAAACATTTTTGTTTTTGTAAAGCAAATATTAACATAATTTGGGGTAGAACGTAAAATTTGCATGCATTTTTAAAATGCTACTATTTGATGATGATAGAGAATATCTTCTTGTTGGGGTTAGTTCCAGATTCACACACAGACAAACGGACTGTGCTTCCTGCAGGTGGTCTTGGGGGCTAAGGCTGAAAAGTACCTGTGCTGAATGCTTATCTGTAGGTCTCTGCTTTGTGTGCTGTAACTGCTAGGCTTTCTTAGCTGTTTACACCGAGGGAGTACTTATTCATCACTATGCCATTTTCCCACAGTATCATTAGTCATACATCTTTCTGCATAAGTGGAATGGACATATTTTACTTGATTTACATCTCAGAAAACTTGCCTGGTACACAGATGGTTCGAGTGGGTGTGGGAAAAAAATGTGTCTCCAGAAAAATATGGAGAATGAGTCCAGGAATAAGCTAAAATACTGAAATTATTTGTACAAATATCACCCCCAAATATATTGAATTCTTAAGAAATTGGATATACAAGAGTATAAAACTACTGTATGCAACCCATTTTCTTCCTGAGAGCATAAACACTAAGAGCCTTTCATGGATCTTACGGTCATGCTGTGAGGTAGGAAACCATCTCAGAACAAGTATTTTAACACCATTGTCGGAGGGGCTCTATCTCCCATCACTACCTTCTAGAAGGAAAGATGCAAGCCTATCCCAAAGGGATGTTGAACAAATAAATAACTCATAAGTAATGCTTCTAACCTACTTAGAAACCATAAATTCAAGATGCTATAGTCATTTTTATTGTGTACTCACTAATGATGAGTGTTAGATGATTACACTACAGTGAGAAATTGTATGTTTTGTCAAAAGTATTCAGTAAGGCAACGATAGAGCCAGAAATTCAATCCAGGACTTGTAATTCCAGATTTTGTCATCATGCTATTTATGTGTTTATAATTTCTTTTTACTTTATTTATAGTTTAAGTACAAAAAAGCTTGACTAATATTCCACAATATTTGAGAAGTATTTATTGAGTGCCTTCTGTGCAGCATTCACTGTGTTAGGCTCTGGGGCTTGAATGGTGAGCCCAAACCCCATGCTTACAGGTTTGAATGTCTGGTAGAGCAATGGAGGGAAAATAAGCAGTCAATAATCATATGGTATGACAGCGTTTTGTTGGAGAAGTAGAGGGACTACAAAATAAATAGTACATGCACCTAATGCCAGGTTTGAGGAGCCTTGGGAGACCCTGAGCAAAGTAAATGAGAGGATGGCAATTGGCACAGAAAGACGAAAAGTGAGCAGACTATTTATAAAAATGCTATAATGATCTAGTTGAGAGGCTGTGCCCTAGAACTAGGGAAGAGACATAATGAGAATTTTGAGTGATATTAAGGAGGTAGAATTTGCAGGATTTACAGCTTGGCTGAAAACATAAGGAAGAAAGAGCAGAGAATGGTCCTTGGTCTATAGACTGAGGAACAGAGGCTGTTAGAAGGAACACTAGAAGAGACTGGATTTTCTGGGCAGGTAGCCGGTTGCAGATGATGAATTCAGTTAGGGACTTACTGAATTTGAGGTGCCTATGGACAGCCAAGGAACGGAGGTTGGATATGCACATAAAGTAGTCAGTAGACAAATGAGAATCATGAGTCATAGGGCTCTGTGAAATCATGAAGGGAGGCTGAGGCAGGACAGCCTTCTATTTAAGGAATGGGCAGAGAAAGAGGCAACTACAAAGAGGATTAATAAAAGTGGCTGTAGAAGCAGGCGTGCTAGCTCTCTTCTCTACCGGCAAATGACTCAAAATGATAGACACACACACTTGACTTCACTGTTCACTGCATCATTAATTGTGCTATACAAATGTACAGAAATGACCCATAGTAAGAATAAGCTAACAATGGCAATGTCACTGACAGTGCTCACCGAGAAGCACAGGGAACTGCAGAGGTAAGTAGGGAAAACAAGCAATTTCTCTAATTGTAAAGGTCTCCAAGGGCTCTAATACAAGAAAAAATTCCGTGTTATGCTGAGAAATGAGAATCCCTAAGCTGCTCCATAATGTAAATAGTATCATGATTCTGTTTGCCCAAAATATATCATGACTACAACATAACCATCACAGTGGGTATGTGTGCAGCATAAATAAAGATAAATATTCCGAGAAGTTGATAAGATGATTTCTAGCTAAGAGAGACCAGATGGAGAAATAGTATAATAGAATGCAAAAATATTTAGGTAAAAGAATAACTTTAGTTTAACAGCAGGAAAGGAATTAAGAGAAATAAAATTTACCACTAAATCATTCCATATTGTAGTAGATGGTACAATCTGTCTGAAGAGAAAAAGCAACTAGATGAAATTCTAAATAGCTAAAGAAATCCTTTGAAAAACCATAATAAGAGCATTTGAGCTTATGAAAATCAGAATTTATAATTGACTGAAAAGATCACTTTGTGGAAGTACTATTTATGAGAAGAACCTAGCTTCCTGTAGTTGAATGCAATATTGGCTCAGAAAGTTAGTCTTTCTTTTTTATAGATACTCCAAGTTCCATTCTATTGTGTTCTGTTACAAATGTTAACCCTAGGCACTCCAGGAATTATCTTTTTACATGTAAATGACAAGTGTGAATTTTCAAATTATTAGAAGAGAAAGAGAACAATGCAATCTCTGCATTGACAGATGTCATTCAATACTGTAGCTACTTGAATGCTAAGTAAAGGCAAACTGCAAAGGATCTACGAATAAGCAGAAAGATGGCAGATAAACTTCAACACTGGCAAGTGTGAAATTTAAGAAAAATTGCCTGAATCACAGGTACTGAGAAAGGCTTTAGCTGTCATATACAACTTAATAAGGGGGCCCTGGGGGACACTGCAGTGTTTCCTACGCACATGCAGCTAAGAAAGGCCAAAAGAAGATGAAAAGAAGTCGGATTCCCAAAGAAGCATGATCCTGAGGGAATCAGAGTAGACACAGAATACAGGAAAGAAATATAAAATAGTTTAGCAGTCTGGGAGATCATGCAAAAATAAAATTGTATCAACCTTATTTATATAAACTTTGCTAGCACTGGACCAGAGCTGTTCTCTCTCTTAGAACAGTAAGAGAACAGTCCTGTCTGAGGATTTCTTAGTAGTCCGATCTAATAAAAGAGTAACATGCAAATTGACCATCATTCCAACACACAAGATGGCTGCCCCCATATGGTCAAAGATGGCTGCACCATGTGGACACAAGATAGCCACTATGAGATGGCCAATAGAGGAGGGCAGGTGGGAGAGACCAGGCCTGCAGGGAGAGCAGTTGGGGGTGATCAAGCTTGCAGGGGAGGGCAGTTAAGGGTGACCAGGCTGGCAGAGGATGGGGATTAGGGGTGATTGGACTTGCAGAAAAGGGCAGTTACAGGGGAGGGCAGTTAGGAGTGACCAGGCCTGCAGGGGAGGGCAGTTAGGGGTGACCAGGACAGCAGAGGAGGGAAGTTGGGGGTGACCGGGCCTGCAGGGGAGAGCAGTTGGGGGTGACAAGGCCTTCAGGGGAGGGCAGTTAGGGGTGACAAGGCCTGCAGGGCAGGGCAGTTAGGGGCAATCAGGCCGGCAGGGAAGTGGTTAGGGCTGATCAGGCTGGCAGGCAGAAGTGGTTAGGGGCAATCAGGAGGGCAGGCAGGCAAGCAGTTGGGAGTCAGTAGTCCTGGATTGTGAGAAGGTTCCCAGATTGGAGAGAGTGTAGGCTGGGCTGAGGGACACACACCCCCATGCACAAATTTCGTGCACCAGGCTTCTAGTAAAGATAAATAATGAGAAAAATGGTAAGAATAGTGATCAACATTAATGTTATCATTATAATTAGTTTATTAATATTACTAATGGGAAGAGAGCAAAGGGAAGACCAGATATAGACATGGTTACCTAGCAGCTTCACCAGAAAGCTACCTCTTCATGTACCCCAGGGAACCACTGGTCCATTCCCTGCAGATCATTGGGAAGAGATTGAACAAAGGGGGAGATAGGCACATGCACAGTGCAGTTGGGGTGACCCAGGGAAGGTGCTTGTCTGCCAGGCTAGCCCGGGAAACAATGAACTGGCTAGGGGGATGGACCCCCATCAGAAGCACACAAAATCTTGGAAAGTTAAAATCCCCAGACAAAGGGTACCCTCACTCTTGCTCACTCTTGTTCTCTCTTGCTTAGGAACTGCATTAGCCCAAGCACTCGCCTGTTCTGTCTCATTGCTTTGTGGCCTCAGCAGCTGCATGGCACATGGCCGTGCAGACCCCATATGAGATGGACTGCAGCTGGGAACACAAGCTAAGCTAGGCCAGATGTTGTACTGGGCTGGACTTTACTATGGAGCAGAAATTCTGGACAGTGGCCTTAATTCTGGCCTTGCTGAAGACAAGAACGGACTTCTTCCATGGCCTTGGAGACAGAACCTTGGAAGGGACCCCCCAAATTTTACATCACCAATAAAGCTTTCCATGAAACCTCATCTTCCCATGGATGCCTCAGGAAATTATTTTCCTCACAGTGCCTCAATAACTCCACTTCCACTGACAATATTCATATGATTCAGATGATGTGCCAGGTATTAGTGTAAGAATTTTATAAATGTTAACTTTTTTATTTGCAGTCTTTTAAAATATATTATATTAATTTTTTTACAGAGAGGGAAAGGGATAGAGATTTAGAAACACGGATGAGAGAGAAACATTGATCAGCTGCTTGCAACCAAGGTATATACCCTTGACTGGAATTGAACCTGAGACCCTTCAGTCTGCAGGCCGATGCTTTATCCACTGAGCCAAACCAGTTAGGGCTAAATGTTAACTTTTAAAAATATATATTTTTAAATTGATTTCAGAGAGAAAGGAAGAGGGAGAGAGAGATAGAAACATCAATGATGAGAGAGAATCATTGATTGGCTGCATCCTGCATGCCACCTTCTCCCTCCTCCCCAATCCCCAAGATTGAGCCCACAACCCAGGCATGTGCCCTGATGGGAATCAACCACAACCTCCTAGTTCACAGGTCGATGTTCAACTACTGACTCACACTGGCCAGGCTAAACATTAACTTTTTAAAATTCTCACAATCACCACTTGATGAATGAAGAACTTGATGCATGAAGAAGTTAAGGGTTTTTGCCCATCTAACTGTAAATAGGAAAGCCAAGATTCACATCTGGGACATCTTCTCTGAGTCTGCCATCTTAACCATTATATTTTTCATATATCCAGTCTCTGAATTTCATCCCCATTTATTCAAGAAGAGTTTAATAAGATCCTCACACAAACAAAACAATACTTGAACATTGAGATTAGAAAGCCTTATTTCAGGATTGATGAAGTCCAAAGTCTAACCAAGAAAGGCAGACGTTAAACAAGCAATTACACTGAGATCTCTTTTGATATATTTATCTAGGTTTTTTCTCTTATTTTTCCATTTCCTTTGCCATTCCACCAAAGAATATTATTCTGATATTACCTCAGAAAATGTCTGAGGAGGCAAGATAGGAAACAAACTTGTCCACCAACATTTCTAGAAATCAAGAATATCTAGGAAGAAACTTCAACAAACTGGAAGAGAGGAAGGAGATCTGTAGTCCCCAAGAGCAGTGGAGCTTTGCCCAGCTTCCCAGCAGCACTTCCAGGAAGGCAGCAATACCTTTAAAAAGAAAATGGGCCCAGCCTATGTAGTGCAGTGGCTGAGCATTGACCTATGAACCAGGAGGTCACAGTCCAACTTCCAGTCAGGGCATATGCTGGGTTGTGGGGCTTGATCCCCAGAGTGGGGAAGGCAGGAAGCAGCCAATCAATGATTCTCTCTCATCATTGATGTTTCTCTCTCTCTCTCTCTCTCTCTCTCTCTCTCTCTCTCTCTCTCTCTCTCTCTCCCCCCCCTTTCCCTTCCTCTTTGAAATCAACATATATATATATATATTAAAGTGGTACATGACTACATGTCCGAAACAGAGGAAGCCTTGCAAAAGACTCCCCAGTCTGGCTCAGACACTGCAGAAAGTTTCCTGTGCCCCAAGATGCAGGAATGACACCCTGTATCCGAAAGGCCATGCCAGTCAGTCAGTCAAGGTATAAGCCTCTCAGCAGCATAGTGTCTGGTCTGCCAACTGAAGACTGGGGACCTCTCTACTTCCAATCCCAGATCATTCGATACTGTAAGACTCCCAGAAGTGTGAAGCAGGACTAAAGGTGGAGGACAGTGTAGAAATCCCAAGAAAACTGATGTCTTTTGTTTATTTTTATCATCTCAGAAGAATGGAAGCTCAGATTCAGAAATCAAATTTTTACAGAAAATTAAGTCCTATTTATTACTGACCTGAGTTTTTGGATTGTGACTGATACCCCAAAAGTAAATATGGTGACTATTAACAAAACAAAAGCTATGAGAGAGCACAGAAAGGAAAGCTAACCCAGGCCAGTTGGTCAGGAAGGTCTTCCTCCAGGAAGTGTTATTCAAGTGGATACCCACAGAATGGAGTAGCCCTGTAGACCCTTACTACCTATCCACTCTCAAAGGGGAAGGACACCTTGCCTTGATAATATTGTCAGGATGAATACTGAAATCAAACAGAAAATACAGTTTCCTTTTCCAAAGTAATATTAAACCTGCACTTGGAACAGAGTCTGTCTTCTTCTGGGTACTCCCTTGAGATGTTTATCCTATTCTCCATGTGGGGACGTTTAGGATCTGGGCAATGGCAATGACCACAGGGTGTAAGGTTCCATGTGGGTGGTCAGATTGATGAGATCAAGAGAGATATTAACTAACACATTCACTCACTCATGTAACCAATGTCTTGTAATTGTATGTTCACACCAAGTACACTGAAAAAGCTGAATGGGCTTAAATCTAGTTGGGTGGAGAAGTTAGCACATGTCTATCATTTCATATGGAAAATATACTAAATTAGTGTTGTAATTAGAGGGCAGGCAGTATTCAATTTAAGCACATTCTTTCCTTTCCCTTTTTATTGAATTTATTGTGGTGATACTGGTAAACAAAATTATACATGTTTCAGGTGCACAATTCTATAACACATCATCTATACACTATATTATGTGTTCACTACCCCAAGTCAAGTCTCTGTCCATCACCATATGTCCCCCCATACACCCTCTTCCACCTTCCCCAGCAATCACCATACTGTTGTTGTATTAATGAGTTTGCTCTCTCTTTTTTCTTTTTTGCTCAATCCCTCCAATCCCTCCACCCAATCCCCTCCTTTCCCAATAGCTGTCAGACCGCTCTCTATCTATGACTCTGTCACTATTTTGCTTGTTAGTTCATTTTGTTCATTAGATTCCATATATGGCACTTGTCTTTCTCTGACTGGTTTATTTAAGCATATTCTGACTAGGGAATGGGTAAGGCTCCTATAAAGGTGGGATTCCAGACAGGAAAGGAAGGATAATAGGATGATAATGTCTGATGTGGATTGCGGACTTGAGGCAAGGTACTCCAGTTTGAAGTGCAGTGAGCAAAGATGTGAAAGGTACACTCTGGGATTGCTGGTAAATTGAGTTTGATTGGAGTGAAGTACTTACTTTTAGGAAAGATCATGGGAAAAGTTAATCGGATATAACTCTTGAAAGGTCTTTAAAGAAGCTTAAAGGGAAGTAGTGGGAAACCAAAAAGATACACAATGAAGGTGTCATGGCATAAGTGGGTATCAGGAAGGCAACTCAGGCAAAATTATGAAGAATAGATTAAAAATGACAATACAGTCCCTGACTCCTTTTCTGTAATTCTAAAATCTACTAAATAAAATGTTTTCATAAGTCTAAACTGAAGGTTTTTAAAGTTTGCAACAAACTCACTTGGTGGCAAAGATGGACCTGAACAGATGTGAGACCATTTATGGTCACTAATATTCCTTCTTAGTGTGAACACACATGTGTTTCACTGCAGAAATCAATGGCTTGAGCTTCAGGTCTCTGAGTGTGTCAGACAATAAGCAGTGTACGAACAGTATTAACTTTCTAATGCCTAAAACTTTAGATTCTGAAACACATTTGACTCTGAGGGTTTCAAGAAAGGGTTGTTAGCTTGTTTCAAAGTTGACAATAAAGATCCCTTTAATAGAATTAGAGATTATAGAAAGAATAGTAAGATTTGCAGTTAAAAGCATTTAACTTAGTTTCAAACAGTGAAACTTTTAATATAGTTAGTCTAGCAAATGCCATGTCTACATACATGACAATCTGAATTATATATTATAATTTTAATATAAGTTTATAGAAATAAATTTGCTTTTATAACTTCAATTTACATTTTAATCAGAACTATCTAATCAATTGTTATCAAGTATATGTCTTTTTAAAATATATTTTATTGATTTTTTACAGAGAGGAAGGGAGAGGATTAGAGAGTTAGAAACATCAGTTAGAAACATTGACCAGCTGCCTCCTACAAACCTCCCACTGGGGATGTGCCAGCAGCCAAGGTGCATGTCCTTGACCGGAATCAAACCTGGGAGCTTTCAGTCTGCAGGCTGACACTCTATCCACTGAGCCAAACCAGCTAGGGCAAGTATACGTCTCTTAATTAACTGCTTTAATGGATAAAAAAAGCACATTGTAATTGGCATATGTTCTGCAAGTAAATGCAAAAACAACTGTAAAAATTTTGTTCTTTTTGAATTTTTTTAAAAAGCCCTCCTCCAGAAGTCTTGTTTAGAAGATCACTTTGACTACCAATTACTGCAAAATAATTTATTTAAGAGGCCCCCCCCTTTATAAATATAAATAATGCAAAAGGAAACTTTGATTCCATCCCATCTGAATCTTATGCAATTTGCATTTGAAATACAAATGATAAATTATGGGCCGCAAACTACTTGCTCTTTTAATTTTTAAGTACTCTTCCCTCTGAGATGGCACAGTATAACGACAGTATACAATACAATAATAGTCTGTACCTACTATTCCATGAAACGGAGACTGCTTTTTAGTTGAGGTTGCCAGGTCAAGGATCACCTCAACCTCAATGTATCCTATCCATTTTCTAAAAGCAAACAGTCCACCTCTGAGAGAATAGGCACAGCAGGATTAGGAAAGAACAGTGCCAAGAAAACAGGGGATTTGTTAGCTGACAGGGCACTTTATATTGAAGAAAAATAGGCATTTGTCCAGTAGCCTGTGAGAAAAATTCAACTTTTTTTTTGCATTCTTCATTCTGGGAGAGAAAGCAAAAGTGTCCTGTTGTTCCCTAGAAACTATTTAGTTCTGGCTTCCTGGGTATTTGATGAACTTCCTTTGCATGGTATTAGCTTGAGTTGACTCTACAATTCCTTGGGCATGCTCCCTGGATGGCAGCCTCTTTTCTTCTTCCAACAGAAGGGGTGGATGGCTGGAAACCAATCTGTAAAAGAGCTGGCAAGAGGCCCACGGGGCTCAGCTATAATGGTTGCACAGTTATCCTTGTATTTCCTATGTCACATTCGAAGTTCACCCTCTTCCATAAATAATTGTGACCCCACAGAAAATGCCTGATAGCCTTCTGCAACAGTGGAACTCTTCAAAAATTACTCAGCAACACCCAGAAATGGAGTCCCTGGGAGAGTTCACTAGAGACTGATGTTACTTGGTAGTACTATTCTAGGAGCTTTCCTCTACCACTTAACTGGTCCATTCTCCAACACTGTATCCCCTTAGATCTTTAACCTAAAGTTTTAGTGTTTTCTCAGAGTCAATCAATTATACAAATCTAACATAGCCTGTGACTTGAAAACATCCCTGAAATTTGCATGTTTCCATATGTGACTAAATTTTGATGGCAATTTAGGACATGCTTAAATGCTCTATAATTACATTTATATTTGACTAGAGGACCAGTGCACGAAATTCGTGCATGGGGGGGTGTTCCTCAGCCCAGCCTGAACCCTCTACAATCTGGGATCCCTCTCAAAATCCAGGACTGCTGGCTCCCAACCGCTCACCTGCCTGCCTGCCTAATTGCCCCTAACCACTTTTGCCTGTCAACCTGATCACCCCCTAAACACTCCCCTGCCAGCCTGATTGATGCCTAACTGCCTTCCCCTGCTGGCCTGTAAACCCCTAACTGTCCTCTCCTGCAGATGGGGTCAACCCAACTGCCCTCCTCTGCTGTTCCGGTCACCTCTAACTTCCCTCCCTTACCAGTCTAGTCACCCATAACTGCCCTCCTCTGCCGGCCTGGTCACCCCTAACTACCTTCTCCTGCCAGCCTGGTCTCCTTTAACTGTTCTCCCTGAAGGCCTGGTTGCCCACAACTGCCCTCCCCTGGTCAACCCTGGTCACCCCTAACTACCCTGGTCACCCCTAACTACCCTCCCCTTCTGGCCTAGTTGCCCTCAACTGCCCTCCACTGTAGGCCTGATTCCCCCTAACTGCCTTCCTCTGGAGGCCTGGACCCCCCAATTGCCTTCTCCTCCAGGCCTTGTCCCTCCCAACCACCCTCCCCTGCAGGCCTGGTCCCACCCAAGTTCCCTCTCATGCAGGTCTGGGTCCCCCCTAACTGCCCTCCCGTGCTGGCACAGTCACTCCTAACTGCCCTCCCCTTCAGGCCTAGTTGCCCCTAACTGCTTTCCCTGCAAGCCTAGTTTCCCCCAACTTCCCTCCCCTGCAGGCTGGTTGCCCCCACTGCCTTCCTCTGCAGGCCTGGTCACCCCTAACTGCCCTTCCCTACTGGCCTGGTTGCCCTCAATTACCCTCCCCTGCAAGCCTGGTCCTCCTAATTGTCCTCTCCTGGAGGCCTGGACCCCCCAACGGCCCTCCCTTGCAGGCCTGGGTGACCCCAAAACTGTCCTCCCCTGCTGGCCCGGTCACCCCTAACTGCTCTCCCCTGCAGGCTTGGTCTCCCCAACTCCCCTCCCTTGCAGGCCAGGTTGCCTCCAACTGCCCTCCTCTGCTGGCCGAGCCCTCCCCAACTGCCCTCCCTTGCAGGACTGATCCCTCCCAACTGCCCTCCCCTGCTGGCCATCTTGTGATGGCCATATTGTGCCCACATGGGGCAGCATTTAGTGTGTTGGAGTGATGGAGCTCTTTATTATATAGGATGTCACTTGTTAATAGGAGAGGACCAGATAGGTGGTCAAGATATGGAAGTAAACTAGGTGTCCATTATGGAGAAATGGATAAAGATGTTGTACACACACGCGTGCACGTGTGCGCGCACACACACACACACACACTGGACTATTACTCAGCAATATGAAAGAATGAAATCTTTTCTTTTGTGACAAGATAAATGAACCTAGAGTGTATTATACTAAGTGAAATAAGTCAGACATAAAAAGACAAATGCTATATGATTACTTACATGTGGAATCTAAAAAAACAACAACAACAAATGAACAAACAAAATAAAACAGAAATAAATTTACAGAAAGAACAAACTGACAGTTGACAGAAGCTGAGGGGGGTGGAGGGATGGGTGAGAATGTGAAGGGAAATAGGAGATATAAATGTCTAGCTATAAAATAAACAAGTCAGGGGGATAGAATGTACAGTACAGGAGATATAGTCAATAATACTGTAATAACTTTGTATACTGACAGATGGTTAATAGACTTATTATGGTGATGACATCATAAGCTATGTAACCGCAGAATCACTATGTTGTACAAATGAAAGTAATATAACATTGTATGTCAACTATACTTTAAAAAATAATAAGGAAGCAAGATAAATTAAAAAAATAAGATTTTTATATGAAATTGTCAGTATTAAAATATTGGCAACCAATTTGGGAAAGCCAAATAAAATTTAGCTATTATCAGATTCCGCTTTGTAGCCTCTAATCTGCCTCTGGAGAAATATTAATTCAAAACACAGGGGAAGGTTGCATAAAATAATGTAACAATTTCAAAAGAAAGGAAAAATAAAGATAATGAATTCCCTTCCCCTGCTTCAACCAAGGGTACCACCCTCCACCCTAAAAAAGAAATCCCATATAAGTTATGACAGTCTTTCAAACTACAACCCTGTTGGCACATGTTATTTTGCTGGACACATTCTGAAAATCTTGAGTTGTTATAATAGTTACTATATAAAATCGGGGGCAGATATCATGACTCAAACTTTGAATTCTTCTCTGACACATTTTATTACAAATACATGGCTCCAAAGTGGAAGTAATACCACAGACCAGTATAGAGTTACAGCTTTAACATTAAGCATTATACTGGTGACATGACAAGCTTTCTCCATTTTGATTTTGTTTGACTTTTCGGCCTAACAGTATAAAATGAAGGGTGAAGTTGTAAATCTCTACATTAATTTTATGAACAAATCCAAAATATCTAATAGTTACCTTGTTCCTGTATCTCTTCAAAGTTCATTTCCTTTTCCAATATTACTGAATAACTATGAATGATTATTAAGAATGACTATTAAGAATGACTATTAAGATTGAAAAATAATTGAGCAAAAAAGGCAACAAAAATAGAATGGCTGTATCATGCTGTATTCTAATGCTGGAAGATTCCCTGGAAACTTTAATTTGTCAAAGCAGAAATAATATATATTTATATATGACAGAAAATGAAAGTGGTGTGGGAGGGGTGAGTTTAAACATAGTAGTTACCTACTAGGCAGAGAAAGAATAAAATATTAGTAAAATGTTAAATATTCATTGCTATTTTTTTCATCATCAAAATTATATTGATTACCATATGGCTTATAAATTCTTTTAACAACAGACACATAATTTTGAAGAAATTTTAAAATGTCAATAGAAATGGGTGAATTGTAGCTAGCAGCTTTTACTATATGATAGATACCAGCCATTTTAATGAAGACAAGATAATTTCCGATTTCCAATACATATGATAAATCTATGCTAATGATTCACAATCTTTCCAATGTTAAACTTTCAAATAACTGTTCAGTAGGATAAAAATACATTGAGAGTAAAGAAGAATCAAGACTGAAAAATTAAAGGGTGCTGCTATAATGCAAGCAATGCAAGAAATAAGTTTGTGTCCCTTCCATAGCCAAAAGAAAATTCCTAAAAGAAAATTCTAATGCTGCCGAGACCGGTTTGGCTCAGTAGATAGAGCGTCGGACTGCGGACTGAAGGGTCCCGGGTTCGATTCCGGCAAGGGCATGTACCTTGGCTGCGGGCACATCCCCAGTAGGGGGCGTGCAAGAGGCAGCTGATCTATGTCTCTCTTTCATCGATGTTTCTGACTTTCTATCCCTATCCCTTCTTCTCTGTAAAAAATCAATAAAATATATTTTTAAAAAAAAAGAAAATTCTAATGCTGACATTCTAGGAACTTCCGACTTCCTCGAGCACTAAGAAATATCCTCCTATCTAATAAAAGGGTAATATGCAAATTAACCATCACTCTGTCACAAAGATGGCAGCACCCATAGCCACAAGATGGCGGCACCCAGTCCCCTTAGCCCCGCTGGAGTCCCCCAGTCCTGGGAGTGGGTGGGGGCTGCTGAGAGCAGGCAGCATGAGTGGCCTGCTGGAATGCTTGCTTTGTTGCCATGGCAATGAGGCAAGCTTCCACCCTGGCCCACAGAAGGCCCTGGGCTGTGGAGAGCCTCTGGGCAGTGGGCATGGAGTTGCCAGGCCCTACAGAGAGCTACTGGTGCACGGATTTGTGCACAGGGCTACTAGTAAAGAAATTAGATGGCTAAGAAGTAGCAACTGAATTCTGAACTAAGTCTTAAACTTTTCTCTAATATTCAAGTCTAGGCAAGTATTTGTCCCTTAAAGATTATTGCAAAAAAGCTCAGTCAGTGGACTTTCCTGGAAGTCAGAGCCAGTGCTTTTATGAGAATCAAGAACTGCCACCACTAGCATTTCATTTGCAAAAAAACATTGAAATAGTGTTCCTTTCAGGTAAGTGACCAAAATAAACTGATGAACAAAATAGATCCAGAGACTCAGAAGCATGGAACGGACTAATAAATCTCAGAGGGAAGGCAGGTGATGAGGGGGAGGGTAGGAGATTAATCAAAGAATTTATACGTATATATGCATAACCCATAGTGTGCTGAAGGCCTGGGGTAGAGGATGGGGTGGGGATGGGGAGTCCTGGTGCTGGATGGAGAGGATCAATGGGGGAAAAAGAGGACATCTGTAATACTTTCAACAATAAAGATAATTTTTTTAAAAAAGGAAGAAAATATTTTTAAAAAGAATAAAAATCAGTCATTAAATTATTAAAAGTTAATTTACATTCTCTTTAAGCAATTCTGAAAAGCCATACTAAGTAGAAAAATGCTTTTTTGATAACAGTTAAGAAGGATATATAAGTCTAATCCAACTAAACTTCCCATGTTGCTTGGAATATTTGCCTATCTTTTCTTAATAGGAATTAGAGTATAAATAAAAGTAGGTTAACATGTGTATGCATTATTAACTTGTATATGTTAATAATAATCTATACTCATGGCAAACTCTGTTTCATACAAATAATGTAGGCAAGTGACATTTTGTATAAATATACACACATATATTTATATATAAAATATCTCTATAGATAGAATCATTTCTGTTAATTTATACACACACACACACACACACACACACACACACACAACCTACATACAGAATAAGATACAGTATAATAATTTAAATGGTTGGTTGTAAGAAAAGGCAAGTGTTTGATAATTTTTAATATGAGAAACAACTTGTAAACCTTGAACAAGACAAAGTGACAAAGTATGACAGCATATGTAACTTGGCACTGGGCAAGTTTTAGCAGTTTCTCTGCTGCGTTCTGGGTTTGACCCTGGCTCCCTCAGTCACATACCTCATTCCACACTTGCTACTTCACCAGTGGAAGAATGTCCCTTTTCCAATCCCGGAAACCTCGCACAGTGATGACCTCCTCTAAGTCTTAATGGGGTCAAGACTTGGGTGAGATATTTCAAGGTTGGGCCAAAATTTTAATAGTTTAGATAAGTAGATTAATTCCACATCTAAAAACATGCCTGACAAAAGGAGCAAAGAGTAAAGATATTTTAAAAAGAAATTGAAAGTTTTCTTAATTAAAATTTTGATGGTGTCTCCTTTATCTTTTTCTTCACCTGCCAGTCAACTCAGAATGTCCAGCTGGCATGTTCAACTGAAGACATGATGAGTGGGGCAGCAATTACCACCTGTTGTTCCCTTGAACTTCCTCTGATTATAGTTAGTTCCTGCTATTTCACGTCACATCACACAGGCTGCAAGCCAGAACAGCACTGCCATGAGGCCACACCAGTTTCTCTCTCCTCCTGCTCACCCACCATCATTTCTCCATCTTAACGCTAGTGAATTCCTGTAGGCCGGTAGCTAACTGAAGTTCCCGTCCTATGTCACTAGTTCCTTGATGTTTCGAATGCTACATTGGAGGGTTTGTTATCATCTTTTCCATCACTAAGGCTTCTTTATCAACAGATTCATGTTAAACTCACAAGCTAATAGCATGATAAGAATGCTCAGAAGTTTTCTAGGGATGTGAAACTAGGAAAACAATTGTGTCATATTATTACTATTACCATCATCATTATTATCACAAACATTATTTTTTGTGGGGGTTAAATCATTCAAAGGTTTATTTGTGCTAGAAAGAATGTCTCTTAACATCAACATTTCTCAAAGAAAATTTAACTGAATTCTGAGAGATGAAAAACAAAAGCTTCCTGCTCCCTTTAAAGTTGCTACAGATTTGTATTGGAAGTAAGATCTCTCAACCAACATCCTTTCCCTACAAAGCCAGTCTTGTTTGCCAACTGTGATTTACAGGCTGTGTCTGCTCTGAGGAGCTGCTGGACACATTAGTGTGGTTATGCTTATGAAAGGACACTGCTGTCTGGCATAAATGACTTTCCAGAGACCCATCTCATTCAGAACCACAGGAACTGTTCTCCCTAAACACGATCTGATCTGTCAGTGCATAAGCCATTATTTCACCCATTCTGAAGGGAAGGATCAAAAATATGGTCTTGCAGTCTAGTCCCTTCTGCAAACCTTGATGCACCATTAAAAATCTGCCGTCTGATACTTATTTGATTTCTATTTGGTTAATCCACTTCATTAACATTTTTGTTGCAACTATAATTCTGCTTTTGGGAATGATGGAAAAAGAATGGTGGTAATTATGTTGGATTTTGTTCGTGTAAATTACTTATACATTGCTGTAATTCCTATTTCAAATATGCTCATTATTTATAGATATTACCAACAAGAGAGTATGTTCGATTTTTCTGGTCCACTTCACATACAGCTTTTAATATATTTATCTAAAGCATTACTTTCTCTTCCTAATATAATATTGAAAGTCATGAATCCCAGATCTGTCTTTAACTCTACATTTTATAATATGCTTCATTTGTAAGAATTAATACAAATCATAGCTCCACATTATATGGGTTAATAAATGTAAGACTCATGTTTTAATTTAAGAGAAAGTAACATGCTTAACTATATGATAAAAAGAACAAAATCATTTGTATAGTTTTGTGTTTGAGAGGTCATTAATGTATCAAGGTATTCTTTAAATTATTTAGAAAATTTTTTACAGAGAGCAGCACTTGTAAAAATTCAAATAAAAGAAATATAGTAAAGGAATAATATTAAATAATATTTCACCTGAAGCCTTTCATTCCACTCATTTCAAAAAAAATGTGAAATGGTGCACATTATTCTGAAAAGACTGAGGTATATGTCCAGATATATAAATCATGTAAAAAAGTAAAAAAAATAAAAAACAAAAAAGGAGAATATTGCAGTTGATATAAGCAAAAGTGTGGGCAAATGAAATCTTTCTTTTATTTTATAAAATAGAATTAATAGTTATTTTATTACTGATTACT
Organism: Antrozous pallidus; assembly: GCA_027563665.1. Taxonomy (NCBI): domain Eukaryota; kingdom Metazoa; phylum Chordata; class Mammalia; order Chiroptera; family Vespertilionidae; genus Antrozous; species Antrozous pallidus. Next base: position 45,023,613 of record CM050511.1, on the reverse strand, counting down.
GCATTAAAAACACTGAAAGAAAATCTAATAGTTATTTAAACTGGTTGGCATCATTCTCCAGAATGCTTTGTCAGACATGCTTATGACTGGATTTGGGTTTTAGTCTAATGCATTCACAGTCAGTAAAAGAATTTTCAGTTAAGGGCTCAAATCCCAGGCTTTGTATTATTTTGTTATGGGAAGTGCTTACAAGTTGTTGGGTGGAGCAAAATCTTCACTTTTACTTCCAAATATTTTGTATGAAAGTTTACTACACTGGGTTAGTATATTTACAGGTTTACTTAAATAATCTTTTGCATTAGACAAAAATGCCCAAGGTTTAAAATCATGTAAAGTAGATAGAATTTATTTCTCAACCTTCCCAAAATCTTCTTTTTCCTTTTCTTCTTGATGAGCTTAGTTATACAACCAAAAACTGAGATATAATTTAAAATACCAAATTCCAAGGGAAATATTGTCTACATATCAATAATTGTTTTCAAAAATCATTTATTTTTTTAAATTGACTCACATTAGGACAAATTTACAAATGTCCCTGGGCTTATTTCAATATGCCAGCTCTTCATGCTTTGAAGTGTGATAGAGAACACTCCATGGAGAACTCTAATTATAAAATATAACAAGAACGTTTGCAATTTTTAACAAGCTTGCTGTTTCCATGCCAACTTCTTCTGAATCTGGAAAGCATTAAAATAATTTTCTCACAACTTATTTATTTCCATTGTGTTATATCAATTCCCTTTTCGCAGGCAATACATTCAGTACCAAACGAGTAGGGTATTCATTAGGGCTAGAGAAAGGCAAAGGTTAAGTAAATAAGAGCATCAAATTAATATCCAAGCCTAAATGCTTTAGCAGAGCCAAAGAATCTGTTTAATCATTCAAGTCAACAAAGGTTAAGATAATAAAATAAACTTCTAAATGCTTTCCTTTCTGGAACTTAATCCATCTTGCTGAAGATGTTTTTAAGATGCTATCAGTTTTGTGTAGTCCCAGCTGTTATGAAAATTTACTCAAATACACTGGAAGAGAAAAGAATTTTATGAAGATAGTTAAGCAGAACTCCTGGGTGGCTTATTGGAACTGTGCGAGCCTAGGACTCATTTAAAACCAGCTGTTGGCTAATGACACGGAGGCTAATAACTACTAAATCTCTTCTTTATCAGGGCTCTGCGTTATTCGGCAAGGTGATGGAAGCCAACTGAGTAGCTAAGTATATAGTCAAAAGATAACTTCATGATGTTTGTTCATTTTATTGCCTAAGTCTGATGAGTAATTTTTCTTTGTTGTTAATCCTCACCTGAGGATATTTTTCCACTGTTTTCAGAGAGAGTGGAAGTGAGGAGGAGAGACAGAGAGAGAAATATTAATATGACAGAGACACATCAGATGGTTGCCTCCTGCAGGCACTGATCAGGGCCAGGGATCAAGCCTGCAACTAAGCCCTTGACTGGAATTGAAACTGGGACCCTTCAGTGCAAGGGCTGATATTCTATCACTGAGCCAAACCAGCTAGGGTTCGATTAGTAAATTTGCCACAACTTCAGAACAACATAATACCCTAATTTAAAAAAAAAACACCACAGTATCATACATTAAAATAATTTTGCTTATTTTTAAGGCTACATTTTTACATCACTAAGATACAGAAAAAGAAAATGAGCCATTAAAATAAAGCCCTGGGTACAAGTATTACTCTAATGCTGTGGCTCATAATGAGAGCTAGGTCCTTTTGAACTGGGCAACAAACTCTCTTCAGTAATGAAAAAAAATAGTGGTAACAGCAGTGGGTGCCGACAACAATGGAAAAATCCTTAAAAGTCTTTTATACTTGACATTCAGGTTCTATTATTGATCAATAAAAGTAACTTAATCCTTTAAAGAGAGGCTCAACTAAAAGCAAAACCAACAAAATATATTGCAAAACATGTAAACTCAGCATTATGAAAAGCAGAAAATAGCCTGCCTTCATCTGGTTATCTTAAGAAAAATATCGCTAATAGCAAATATGCCAGGATCTTGATTTATACAATTTTCCAACTGGTGCCATCATGCTGAGAAGAAGCACGATTGTATTATAACAAGGTAACTGGGCTTTCTTATGTCCTTCAGCTAAGGGTCAGCATTGCCCTTCCTCCCTAGAACCTGGTTGACAGTGTATGGGTTTTAAAGACTGAGATTATCATGATTGCAAAGGGAAAAGATGCACCTGTTTGCATTTGTGTTCCCCAGCTTTGCCATCTGATTCACAGAGGCACGGAATCTTAAAGTTGAAAAGGTTCTAGCTGCCTATGGCAGCAGCTTGGCATTGTGGAAAAGAGAGCAGATCTTGAAATCTGGGTTTGAGTTCCAGCATTGTCTTTTGGTAGATGTGTGTGAAAGAATATGGACAAGACTTGTTTAAGCTCAATTCTCATCAGAAAAATAAAAGTCATGTTCATATTTGTGCTACTAACTCAGAGTTATGTTGGAGAGTAAATGAGAGAATATATAAAACATGTAATCTATGCCCTGGCCAGAGTGGCTGCGTTGGTTGGAGCATCATCCCGTACACAGAAGGTTTGCAGGTTCGATTCCATGTCAGGGCACATACCTAGGTTATGGGTTCAATTCCTGGTTGGGGAATGTATGGCAAGGCAACCTATCGATGTTTCTCTCACATTGATATTTCTCTCAGTCTCTGTCTCTCTCTCTCTCTCTCCTTTTCCCTCTCTCTCTAAAAAAATATAATCTGTATATTCCTAGGCTCAAATCCTGACTGTGCTGCTGACTGGAACTGCTATCTTGAAAAAAACACACACTATTTAAACTTCTAAATCTTGATTTCCTCATCTGTTAAATGGAAATCATAGAAATAAGTATTTCATAAGGCTATTGAAATAAGACTTCTTCATAGAATATTTGACATATTTTAAGAAGAAATCAATAGGCCTTGCTGGTGCAGCTCAGTTGGCTGGGCATCGTTTCAAATGCCAAAAGGTTACTGGTTCAACTCCTGGTAGGGGGTGTGCAGGAGACAGCCCATTCATGTTACACTCTCACATTGATGTTTCTCTCTTCTTCCTTCTTCTCTCTCTAAAACTCAATAAAGTACACTTTTAAAAATAAATCAATAAAGTTATTTATCATTACTATTGTAGGGAAGGAGCCTAATCCACTGGAAATAGCACAAACTAGAGGCTGAGAGAGCTGAGTTTGAATCCCAGTTCTACCACTTAGAAGTTATGTGAACTTTGTCAAGTTACTTTACTCCAGATTCCTCATGTGAAATATGGAGAGAATAATCAGCTTTGACCTGATGAGAACTTAGTATATTTTTTTCATGTTATTTTACTTCATTCTTATAATAATCATTGAGAACAGATAGTGATCAAGTTAGAATTTTATCCCTGTCCAGCTTGAACCCAGTCGATAAGAATATAATAATTTTACTGTACTATAATCACTTTTCCTGTTTTTCTTCCCTCCCTGATATCCTACATTTTGGAACTGAATACGGCTAAAACATGATGTGGGAAACTTACCTAGAAAGAAGTTCAGCAAATTGTAATACTCTGAGTAATTAGCAGTTATAATTATTATGTGAGGTATTATTTCCTTGTTCAATATGCTCCTACAACTTCCTTCCAATCTCTGCTCAAATACAGGGCAAAACCATAGCCCCAAACTCTGTCATACAAACCTATGAAGATGAAATAAATAAAAAATGAGTATGGGCATGGTAACTGACAGCACAGAAAAAGCACCACACTGATGATATAATCTAAAGGCATAACTGCTAAAGCACAGTGTTTCACTGCAAAATGAACTGAAGATTAACGGCAAATCCACAATGACATCTCACCAAGAAGCAAGGAGGGAAGTGCAATTCTAATGTCAGGATACATTCCTATGTGGAAATCTAACATTCAGGGTCTTGTAGAATAAAACCAAATGCTATCTATGGTTGTTACATTATACCTAAAATTGTAAGCTCAAAAGTGGTTCAATGAATACTGACAGAAAGCTCATGCCAAAAAAGTCTGCCCACATGTTTCTGCACTAAATCATATGCCAACAACAGTATTCAAAGACAGTCAAATTTCCTACCATTTATCTTGTAACTTCTTACAATCTTTCACTTTCACTACTTAACAAAATGCACTCCCTTGATGTTCCCATAATTCTAGAATACCAAATCCAAAAACGTTTTATAGATCTCATCCCTGTAGTTTTCTTTTTATTAAGAACATTTTATGTTCCCCCCTTTAAGTAGTTCTTCCTTTAGTGCTCTGACGTGGCAGGGTTCTGGTTTCTTGTTCAGTGCTTACTCTCTTTTGCGGATGCCCTTCCTTGTCCCACCTCTTAAATGTGGATATTTCTAAAGTGGTTCTTGCTTCACTCTTTCACTCTACAGTTTTGACGATACTCACTGTGTGACAGTTCACCTATGTAACCTTTATGTCCAGTTATGACACCCCCTTAGATCTCTAATGTTATTTTTCCAACTGTTTGCTACATTATTCAAGTAAAATAATCTAGAAAGATTATAAATTCAACAAAACTAAAATTCAACTTTTTTATCCTCTTGACTTTCTTCTGGTCAAGTTTATCAAGCAGAGCTAGAAACTTTACACCTACATTTATCTTGTTTTCCAACTTCAGCCCTTAAATCCAATTAGCTCCAAGACTTGTACAGAATTTTCACCTCAGTTTCCTGAAATTTTACTCCCTGACTGCTGCTTCTATTACAGAACAGTAAGAAGCTAGGAAAATTCCAGGAGAAGCAGAATAGGGAAGCTGAGACAGATAAACAGCAGTTTGCAGCCACCTAGTAAATTCTACCTTCTCTAAACCAAGGATACTAAGGAGTAAATGGTTTGTACACCCCAACCACAGAGTAAATAACTTAAATCACTCTACTCAAGGAGACAAATAACAGAAATCCAATTAGTTCTATTTGCTAACCACATCTAAGGACAGACAAATTGAGAATAAATCTCAGTTTGGTACATTAGCATAAAGATGATGAATATTCTATTGATTCTCCCCTAAGACCTCCCCTAAAAACCTAACCTTTAAAATCCCTGAAAATGAAGGTGCTAGTGCACTCTCCCTCCAGGGAGCACACCTGTGCCATTCCTTCCCTGTCTTCTTCCCCCACCCATGCACCTCCTGAACCCCAAGAGACACCAAGGGACTCCAAGAGACTTGTAACCAAGGAAACATTGGGCAGTGGCAGCTTATCCTGAGCCCCTGAATTTGTCTCCAATGCCCCCTCTCCTCTGTTTTCCCAGTGAGCCAAAGCAGCTCAGCATAGGCTTTCCTGTAGCTTCGTCTATGCCATTTTTGTTTCACTGTCCTAAGTGTGGTTTTTGTTTTTTGGGTTTTGTTTGTTTCGCTGTGGTTAATAAATTCTTGCTTGCTTTACTACATTTTGTCTCTTGACCGAAATCTTTCCTTCAAGAAGACATGACCTGAGTTCTCCTTCTGCTAATAACACTTTTTTTTTAAAACTTCAACCTGGCTATAATTCTACCCAGGGCCATAGACTTTGGATATAGATTAAATTTATCTTTTACCTTCTGCTTTAATACTTCTCTCTTATCAATTTATCCACTCATTGTGTCATCTCTGGTTTCCCCTCTCTAGGTTTTTGGTTGGCACTATGGTAACCCTATTGGTAAGATGACCCAACTTTCCTTTTCAATTCTATTCTCCTCAGCTTACTTGCACCTCTGACCTAACTATGAGACAGGATTTGGCCCTAGAGACATGAGCAGAAACATACTATAAAATTCACAAGACAATTTTTGTTTTCGTGATATGGACTCTTTCCTTTATTTTCCTATGGGTAATAGATATACATGTGATAGTTGGATTTAAAGTGGCCTTCATGCAATTATGAGTGAAAGGCCAAGAGATTCCCAGAGACTTCCATAATAGCATCATTGAATTATATAGATAACACCAACTGCCTTCTCTGAACCTCTAATTATGTGATAAAAATAATCTCATGTCCTAATTCCCATAGAAAACATGTCTCTTTCTTCAACATTTTGGTGACTCCTTTAGAATTACTTCTTGGTGCACCAATTTAGTCGTTCCCACTGCTCAGCTTCTCATTCACTGCTTTCTGCTCAGTGTAGCCCTTACTTCCAATGATAGCTGATGTTCCAGACTGAGCCAGCCCATCCCCTCTGCTCCTCCTCCTCGAGGACGGGACACTATCTTTACAGCCCAGATTCTTATGACCTTGTCCTGATGACTGACATCGTGTCCTGGTCTACTCGGTCTTCCTGTTTTCAGTCTCTTCCAGGTTATTTCTGTACTGGACACTATCACCCATGTAGACAAGAAACAAACAAACAAACAAAAATGTGCAAGTCCAGTGACCAAAAGTAATTACGCAGTGTGATCTGATCATAAATTCCTAACTGGGCAAATCATAGTGGATATGGACACCCCAGGCATATAAAACATTTATCTTTGCTTTAAGCAAGCCCTGTCCATTGTTCTTATGCATTTCATACCCGTGAAATGTCTTTGAAAGACCCTCAGAGATTCATCAGTCTGTTTCATGCTTCTCAGAAGAAGGGTGTGTGTGAAGAGATGAACCAAATAACTGACATGCATATATGCATAACCCATGGACACAGACAATAGTGTGGTGAAAGCTTGCAGGGGGGTGGACAGGATGGGGACAGAGGGGGTCAGTGAGGGCAAAGGGGGCAGGACATTTGTAATACTTTCAACAATAAAGATACATGTAAAAAAAGAGCCCAGCTGGTGAGGCTCAGTGGTTGAGCATCATGAATCAGGAGGCCATGGTTCAATTCCCAGTGAGCAAACATGCCCAGGTTGCAGGCTAGATCCCCAACGGAGGGCATGCAGGAGGCAGCTGACCAGTGATTCCTTCATCATTGATGTTTCTATCTCCCTTCCTCTCTCTGAAATCAATAAAAACATATTAAAAAGACCATTCAGAGGCCTAGACACATTCTAGGAAGTACATAATCTTATTAACTGTCCTGTAATTCAATTATTGAGATTTCTTTCTCTGTCCTTGCTTTCCCTACCTTCATGTAATCTTCCTAATGTCCCCTCCTTAGTTCCAAATGTGTAAAGGGAACGGCAAAGCTGTCCTTCTGTGAAGCATTTGAGAACTTGCTTCTGTGTATATTGTCAGTTTGGCTCAAATAAACTCTACAGGTTTGGATATTTCTTACATCAACAAACAAAAAGATTTTCATAAAGAACATATAGTAATAACACCAAAGAGTCTGGTGGTAATATGCATCAAATGATCTAATAAAAAATCTTTAGTGGTTCCCTATTGCCTACCACATTAGATATTTAAAATGCTCCATAGTGTACTTCTATAAAAATGTCAGCCTTATATGATACAATTTTTCTACATTTAACCTAGTTCCTTTATAAGTGGAATATTATTGTTCTTTTCATGAATTTCATTATTTCCTACTTGTATAGCATTGTTTGTACTATTTCTTCTTCCTAGGATGTGCAATGTCTTGCTCTTACTCTTATCTTCTAAAGATTACCCATTTATGAATTCCTAACTCCAGTGACAACTCTCCCACAGTCTCCCATTAATATTTAAAATAGAAGAAGATTCCTTTTCTGGCATCTTGTGGCATAGCTATTTAAGATATATGGCATACAACCACATAGTTTTCTTATTCAGGCACCCATGAGGTCATCAGATCTGTAAGAGAAGTAATGATGTCATAATATTTTATTCTAACATTCAACAAATATTTATCAAGTCCTCACTGTTTTAGGTGATGGTGGGTGGCATGAACAAGTTGGACCAGACACTTGGAGTTTATGTTTCAAGGAGTGGCAGGTTTTAGAGATAAGAAGAAAATAAATAAATAAGCAAAGAGGATAATATCAGATTTAGATTGGATAATTACAAAAGTTCTCCCAGTGGAGGTATGTGAAATGAAGTCTCAATGATAAGAAGAATCCAATCACAAAAAGACCAGAGGAGAGCAGGTGGAAAATCATCCCGGAGTTAGGAGTGAGTGTGGCATTTGGGAGTGAGTGTGGTATTTGGGAGTGAGTGTGGTAGTTGGGAGTGAGTGTGGTATTTGGGAGTGAGTGTGGCAGTTGGGAGTGAGTGTGGCATTTGGGAGTGAGTGTGGCATTTGGGAGTGAGTGTGGCAGTTGGGAGTGAGTGCGGCATTTGGGAGTGAGTGCGGCATTTGGGAGTGAGTGCGGCATTTGGGAGTGAGTGCGGCATTTGGGAGTGAGTGCGGCATTTGGGAGTGAGTGCGGCATTTGGGAGTGAGTGCGGCATTTGGGAGTGAGTGTGGTATTTGGGAGTGAGTGTGGCATTTGAAGGTCACACAGAAGGCTGGAGCACTGAGTGTGGAGGGAGGACTAGTATAGGTGACGTTCCAGAGGTAGGCAATGGCCTAATCTTGAAGGCCTGTGAAGGCCAACCAAAGTGGTTTGGATTTCATTCTAAGATTTAAAACAGGGAGCAACGTGATCTAACTTACAGGTAAAATGATCTCTCTGGCTGCCGTGTAAAAAATGGCTTACACTGGCTTAAAAGTGGAAGCAAGATTAATTGGAAGACTACCACAGTGGCAGTAGAAGAGAGAAAAGTTGACACATTGATAGTCTCTGTAGTATTAAGCATGGTATCTTGAACATGGTAGATTCTCAATACATCTTATTAAATATGTATCCAGATACTTTCACCTCCTTAATTCTATATTATCTTTTTCTTGCTTTGATTCACTCATTATATCTTAATATATTCCTATTTTACACTTGGGAAAGAGAAAATAAAAGAACGTCATAGTCAAGGAAACAGTATAGGTCCTAAAGTGGAACATCAGCTAACAAAGAATTGAAATGATGGAAAATTATCAAAATCTTCCAAATGATGGAAGTTAATTATGGAAAGAAATAAATTACTTGAAACAAATGGTAAAAAGTAGAATTCAAATCTTTGATAGGATAAAAATAGCATAGTCAAATACAAAGATTTATATTTTTAAAAGAGAGTCTCTGTTAGCATCAGCCTGAATACTGTGCTTTTAGAAATTGTGGGTAAAGTTAATATCATTAAGTTGAAGACTTTTCCAGTTCTAACTTACTTTAATTTACCTAGAAATATAAAACATTTATTTTCTTATCTTGATAAAATAGATTTCCTAATAAGTAGCTAATATTAGCTTACTTGAAAGAAATATTTATAGAATTCTAAGAGTCCTGAAAATGGCCTGCCATGTCTCTAAGTTAAAAATCTGAGAAAAGTTAAGCAATCTGGTAGGTCCTCATTCTCTTTTTCATATACTTCCCAGAACATTTAGCTTTTTACCCATGAAGATTTGTCCCTCATTATTAATTCAATCTAAATTCCTTCAATACAAAGCAAAATCAAGGAGAAAACAGGATCATTTTTTGCCACTTTCCACCTGAAATGTTGAATGGCTCCTGAATCGTGTGAAACTTGGCCTAAGTCAGTGTGAAAACTGGCTGAAATATGTTCGAAAGGCAGTCTGGGTTTGTCAAAGTAGTTCATGAACTTTGGCCAAACTTCCAAGAAACCTGGTCCAAGTCTTAGTTTGCACTGCAACATGAAACCAGGTGAATTTCACATGGTTTCAGGTTTCATCCTAAAAATTTGGCTTAGCTTTTCTAATCAATCATCACTTTTTAAAACGATGAAAGCCAACACACCTTTTTTAAAAGGAGGGCTGCATGCACACTGATGACAGCTAAACTGTGAACCACCCCTTCACTTCCTTTGCCAAAAGAAGATTTCTCAGAATGGAAACAGTCTCCCCCTTACCTGCAGAAGGCAAGTTGAGTGATTTTGGTATTGCGTGTAGAAAGAAATGATACTCAATACATGGAGACATGCCATGTGAAATAATCACCACGTACTGAGCAAGTGGCTATACTCTAATCATTTAAGGTTATGAGAATTTTATCCCATTCATATCCATGACATATATCATAACGTTTAATCTCTTTGACCATAAAATAAGCTTTTACCTTGAAGCTAGTCATCAGCTAGAATAACTGCCATGAGAAACGGAACGTTCTGAGGCATAATCATTTCTGTATGAAGAATGGCTGAAGAATAGCAAGGAACGTAAATCATAGCATAACTTTCACCCAGTTTAATAAACATGAGGAGCTAAGATACAAACTATTCAGACTTGCACCGACTACATTGTTTGCAATAAAACCTCGACTGTAGTATACATGAATATGATAATTATGCACAGTGACAAACACATCCTACACAATTGTGCTTTCAACCTGAAAGTTTTAAATGTGCTTTTCCACTGTAAAATAAAAAGGCTCTCTTCAACTGAATACTTGCTTTTGTGTGTAGTGACATGAGAAAATCGAGAGGTATGTCTGAACCGAGCCACTACATCATTGGAACAGTATGTCTGAACATTGGGGTAATAAGGCACAGATGTGGAGCAGAGGACTTGGCACTACCAAGGTAACAACAAAGCATTCACCATTGTGTTATAGTGGGTAAAAGAGCCACATTTGAGAAAAAGAAAAGGATGCCCCTCCTCCCTGGAATGCTAAATTACATTACACCTTTCATTTGCTCAAACATCTATAACAAATAACAAATTCAAAAAAGTATTATTCAAACATGATGAGGAATAAAAATATAAAATGCATTAATATTTTCATCTATATCATATTTATGCAATAGCACATAAAATTTAACTGCAAAAAAGGCCCAATTTAATAGGAACCCATAAGGCCTTTATGTTGCAAAACACTGCATGCAATTATACAGGACCCACTAGTCAGTGGAAAGATGCTATTGTTGACTGTTGGTAGCAATTCTGGCCCTTAATCGATAGGGCTAATACTGTGGAGTGTTCTCGTTACAGTTATCAAGTTAAGATACTACGACAGTGTATGCACATTATAATAATTATTGTCATTAATTAATTATTGTAAGTATGGGTGATATTAAACTATGTGATACCTAGGCAGTTATGAAACCAAGACAAGTTTGGAGTTGAAAACTAATTTTCTGCTCAGGATTGGAAGGGTACAACTTACCCGAGGTCCCTGATCACCTTGTTCCCCCTGCAGAGCAGAAAAATGAGAGGATAATTTTAGCACTAAGTCTATCTCTGATGCTCATTAACAAAGATAAAGGAAAGCATAGTATAAATCATGTCAATATGAATTTCCACTAACTTAAATAGTTTCTGCTATTCATTTTCTTACCTTATCACCTTTTGGACCAGGAGGGCCCTGAAGAAAACAAAGAGAAAAAGAAACATAGTTTCAAAATAAATTTTAAAAATTGTAGTTTGCAAGATGAGCTAGGGTTAGATGCAAGATTCATGCACAGGGCACAGAGATATAGCTGCCACTGAGGTTTTTTAAGGAATTTGGGGATCTAAACTATAATTACAATATAACTAGAATATGAAAATTATATATAGGGTATATAATGGTGTATGTATAGGGTGGCCCCCCAAAATATGTACACACACTTTGAATAATTATGAAGGCAGTATTTATTAAAATACTTTTCATTTTCAAAATGGAGATATCAGTTGTTAAAGTGTGTAAACATTTTGGAGCCCTCCTATAGATACACACACACACACACACACACGGAAAAGTACATTTCATAGGTACATTATATGTTGAATAAATTTTCACAAACTGAACACATCTGTGAAAGTTGAACCAGCTAAAGAAACCCAGGAGCACCTGTTGTGACATTTCCTTATCACTAGTTTCCACCAATAGTAACCACTATTTCTGACTTCTGACAGATATAGTTTATGTACTTCATATAAAGGGAATAATACAGTATTGTCTGGCCTCTATTGCTCAGTATATTTGAAATTCATGCATAATTTTGTGTGTAGTTGTAGATCATTTTTCTTTCTGCTTTATAATATCTCATTGTGTGAATAAACCGTAATTTATTTACTCATCTCACTGTTGATGCCCATTTGTTTCCAAGTCCTCATGATTACAAATAGTGCTTCCATAAACATCCTAGTATATGCCTTTTGGTTAAAAGTTTATGAATTTCTTTTCTTTGTGTGGGGTAACATTTTAGCAACTGATATTCATATGCATTTCTTTTGGATATATATATATATATATATATATATATATATATACACACATATATATACATACACACACACACATACATACAGCAGTGGAATTATTAAGTTATAGAAAATACATATGTTCAGTTTTAGCAGGCACTGCCAAATAGTTTTCCAATGTGGTTCTAATAATTTAATCTCCCATAAGCAATGTATGAGAACTTCAGTTCCCCTATAGCCTCACCAATCCTTGGTATTTTCCAACTTTTTCATGTTAGACATTCTAGTGGGAGGTGTAGTGATTTCACATTGCACTTTAATTTGTATTTCTTCAGTGGTTAATTATGTTGAATTTATCTTAATGTAGCATTAGCCATTTTGCATCCTCTTCTGGAAAGTGTTTACATCTTTTGTCTTTTTTCTATTGAGTTATCCTACTGATTTGTTAGAGTTCTTTATATATTACTAGAAGCCTGGTGCATGAAATTCATGCACTGGAGGGGAGGGGTCCCTTAGCCTGGCCTGCCCCTTCTCACTGTCCGTGAGCCCTCAGAGGATGTCCTACTGACGACTTAGGCATGCTCCCCACAGTCTGGTCTCCCTCTGTGGGAGACAACCAGTTGATCAGGGGAAGGCACCCCTCCCATCATACCCTCACTGCCGCTGCCTCTGGTCTCCCTCTATGGAAGGCAACCCTGTGATCAGGGGAAGGTAATACCCCCATCATGCCTCTGTTGTTGCCACTGCCAGCTGCGAGGTTGCCTGAGCCTGGGCCATTGCAGCCACTGCAGCTTGCCTAAGCCTTTCCTGGCCCTCATTGCCTGAGCCTCGGACCCTCACAATGGTAGTGGCCATCGGCAGCTTGCTGGAGTCCCTGCCTGGCCCTAGGCAAGTGGCAGCAGCCATTGGCTACAAGGTTCCCCATGTTTAACTAATCAGGTGTGCTCACTTGGTGATGAGCAGACTGTGTCTTCCAGGGTTCTCCTGGCTGCAGGGGAGGATGTACGTAAACTGTATCTGTCAGAAGTCTCCCTCTAGTCCTGGGTCACAGAGTCTGGCTACTAGATGAAATTCCCTATATTGGTTGCCCAGACACCTGGAGGCCTCCACCAATTTCTGATCCTGACCTAAGGGACGTTGAGGAGCATTGGAGGAGGCCTGGGAGTTTGAGGAGCTGCAAGAAGGAGCTGCCTTTCTCAGAACCCTAATGTGCAGTGCTGGAGGCCAAGGAGGGGTGTGGCCGGGTGGGAGCTCTTAGCTGTGGAGCTCCGACTTTCCCTCACCTGCCTTTGTTGCTGAGCTTTCCCTTGCTCACCTGCCTTGGCTGCTGGGCTTTCCTTCACCCTCACCTGCCTTTGCTGCTGGTGCGGAGGTTTCCCAGAAGAGCAGCTCTGCTGCTGCTTGATAGAAGGAAACTGTGGTCCTTCTGGGCAAGTGACAGCAGACATTGGGAGCACTCAGAGCCACCACCGCTATGTGGGGAGTTCAGGCCACCCTCTGCTGGGCCCGCTGCCCCCGCTCATGTCTCCACTGCCATCACATCCCTAATGCTACAAGTCCCTGCCCCCATTCCCGATGCTGCAAATCCCTGCCCACACATGCCTGCTGCACACACAGCCTGTTGATTGGTTGTTACTGTGATGGCATCCGATCATTTTGCATATTACCCTTTTATTAGTATGGATACTGCAGTACCGTATATTATACACACACACACACACACACACACACACCACACACACAGAGACAGTATGTGCAAATATATCTTTCCACTCTGTACATTGTGTTTTTATTCTCCTAAATGTGATTTTAATGAACAGAAGTTCTTATCCTATCTAATAAAAGAGTAATATGCAACTTGACCATCACGCCAACACACAAGATGGCTGGCCCCATGTGAACACAAGATGGCTGGCAGGAGAGGGCAGTTGTGGGGTGATCAAGCCTGCAGGAGAGGACAGTTAGGGGTGACCAGGCCTGCAAGGGAGGGCACTTAGGGGTGACCAGGCCTGCAAGGGAGGGCAGTTGGGAGGGACTGGGCCTACAGGGGAGGGCAGTTGGGGGTGATCAAGCTTGTAGGGGAGGGAAGTTAGGGGTGATCAGGCCTGCAGGGGAGGACAGGTGGGAGAGACCAGGCCTGCAGGAGAGGGCAGTTAGGGATGACCAGGCCTGCAGGGGAGGGCAATTAGAGGCAATCAGGCTGGCAGGGGAGCAGTTAGACATCAATTAGGCTGGCAGGGTAGTGGCTAGGGAGTGATCAGGCTGGCAGGCAGAAGTGGTTAGGGGCAGGCAATCAGGAAGGCAGGCAGGTGAGCAGTTTGGAGCCAGCAGTCCTGGATTGTGAGAAGGATGTCTGACTGCCCATTTAAGCACAATCCCAGTAGGATCAGGCTTAAATAGGCAGTCAGACATCCCTTACAGGGTTCCAGATTAGAGAGGGTGCAAGCTGGGCTGAGGGACACCCCTCCTCAACCCCCCCCCCCCATGCATGAATTTCGTGCACCGTGCCTCTAGTCTATATATAAAAAGCCACTGACTGGAACACCATAATGACTGGAATGCTGGTTGCTATGATGCCCACTGCGGCCAGCAAACTGGCTAATTGGGGGTGGGGCCTGTTGGCAAACCTCTCATGGCCCCTTCCCCAAGCCAGCCCCACCCCTGATTGGCCTCTCCCACCCAATAGGGAGCAGGGTTGGATGGCCAACCTCTTTCAGACCCTCCTGCCAGCAGGTCCTGTCCCCTGTCTCTGATGGGCCCCTACCACTCCAATCAGCCTGCAGCCTGTGATCCTAGCCAGCCCCAACCCTGATTGCCCCCCTCTACCCCAATAGGGGATGGGGCTGGCTGGCCAATCTCTCACAGCCCCTGACCCCCAACTGGCCCCCCTCACCCCATTTGGGGCAGAACTAACCAGCCCACCACTTACAGCCTCTCCCCATGGCTGGACTCACCCCCAATCAGCCCCCCAACTCCAATAGGGGGTGGGGCCCACTAGCCCATCACTCTCAGACACTCCCCCCAAGTCATCCTGGCCCCAATCAGTCCCAATTAAGGCCAGGCTGGCCAGACACCCACCTGTGCATGAATTCATACACTGGGCCTCTAGTTTTTAATAAAACTCAACTTAACACTTTTTCTATTTATAGTTATCTCTTTTTGTGTTCCATTTAAGAAATCTTTGCCTACTCTAAGATCATGAAGAGGTTCTTTATGTTTATTGTTAAAACTAAAAGCTTTATTACTTTCTCTTTCATCTTTAGATCTGAATTCATAGAGACCTGATTTAATGCATGATTTGAGGTTAAAGTCAAGATAATCTCCCCACACACATGGATATCAAAATTAACACCGTTGTAGGATAGTGTTACCTTTGGCTTAAATTAGTGACCATATATATGTGGACCTTTTTAGAAATTTGTTTTGTTGGACAGCTGTCTATTCTTGAGACACTGAGATTTTCTTTACCTTTAAACAAAAATACTATCAGGAAATATTCTAGAAGCATCAATACCTTTCCCCCCCTAGCTCTTAAAAATAAAGTCACATTTCAGGGTTCAGCCTACCTGAGGAATTAGTGCGTTTCAGAGTTACCTGCAATCTCTTCCTTCACCTTCAGTAGGGCTGGGAGATAAGAAATCTAGATGGCAATAAAGCCAAGGTTCTAGCAAAGTACCCTCCTTAGTTCCTAGGGGAGATTTGCTGTCAATTCAGATGGGCACCTACTAAAATATGTCTTCTGTTATTAGCGACAGAAGAACTGTACCCGATTACCCCTCTCAGTTGTGCCACTTCTACTAATAGTTGTGAGGTTACCATGAAATTAATAATATAAATAGCATCATGTTTTATAGTTTGTGTATTTTACTATCAATAAAGAATCTGTTACAGCATTTAACCTTTTCCCAATCCAAAGAGGAAAGTATTACACTAATATTCTTACAGATGCCCACAATAAAAAAATATAAAACATTATCAAGGGTAGGTCTCTTGTGAGTTTAGTGTAGTCTGTGGAACTTTAGATGCAGTGATTTGGGAAGCTAAATGTTGGGACACAGCTCTAGCACTAGATTCTCAGAAAGAATGATGACCATGTGCCTGCCTTCAACAGGTGTTTTCTAAAATGCTTCCCAACTGCATTTCCCACGGGGTCAGGGACATTGACCTCAAGATCTCAAGTTCAAATGAGAGAAAAAGGAATTAGAGAGTATCAGGGAAAGGAAAAGGGGGCTAAGGTAAGGGAATCAACTAGACAAAACCCTTTTATCTCTTACTTAGAAAATAATTTTGCTACTAAAAAATAAACTTATTTTTAATGTTTTCCGTAAATTTTTAAATGTTTTTATTAATGTTTTCAGTGAATCAAGTAGGGAGTAATAAGTAAAGTCTGTGTGCCTACCTCTGTACAGTTAATTTTAAGGAATTTACTTGGTCATATTAAACACACACCAATTGTTCACTAATACTCCACAAATAGAATTTTATTTTTGGTGGGACCAAAGGCAACCCCCCCCCAAAAAAAAGTGAGAGGATACCTACCATCAAGTTTAAGAAATATAATGGAGATTCTAGTCTTGATTTAGGCAGCATGTTATTTACTCTACTTTGGTTTTCATATACATTTGTTGAATATCTATAGAGAGTTTGGCACTGAATATCTATAGAGAGTTTGTTCTTAGTACTGACAGAGAATCTGGTTGGAGAAACTGATTAGAAAAGCTAAATAGTCTTCTCTGAAAAGGCTAATTAGTTTAGTGCTAACATTAGATATCAGCATGAAGAAAAACTAACCCGTAGAAAATCCAGCTACTGTCAGGTCACTCACAGCTACTGTGAACCCTTCCCCAAAGCTTCTCCTCTTTAAAGTTCTATTGGCTTTTACTGGAGAAACTTTAGAGGCTAACCTTCTCACTGTTCTAGTCCCCTAAATTCACTCTGTTAAGTTCTATGGCACGTTAGACAGCAAAGCTTTTCTGAAAAAAATTTACAGTAAGGAATGGAGATGAGTCTTTCCCCCAAAATCCAATTACTAAGTTGCAATTTCCCAAATAATATGTACCAACTGGAGCTCTTTAGACAGCTTGGAAATTTGCACTAACAATTTGCATTCACATGCTGCAAAAGGGGTGTTTCTGAGCAGACAGAATGGCGTCCTGGCACCTGCCAGCTCAAGACAGAACCGAAGCAGAGGTCAAACTCCATTCACAGCTGTGGTGACTGCTTCGGACACTCCATACCCCACTTGTGCCCTTGGGATTAATGGCAGGTGTTTTTCTTCTGCTTTGACAGAAATCCCACTCTTCTTTCTGAATGGGACCCTCTTCACTGCGAATATGGGTTGAGTTTTAAGAAAGAAAAAAAAAAACCCACATGGGCCACCTTAGTAAACACAGATTGTATTTCAAAATTTGGGAGCCATGATTCTTTTCTAAGTCAAAACATTACAAACAAAATAAATAAAGGTTTCTTTGATCATTAACTTTTAAAATTAAAGCTGGGTCATTATGTTATTTTATATCTTTAGAGTATAAGAAAAAATCACTAGTATTAACTAAAGGACTGGCAGCAACAAAAATAAATGCATTACTTGAACTACAGAGTATTTTTCAATGGCATTTTGTGGCTTCCAACTAAACCAGAATATTTGTTGTTCAGGTATCAGAATCAGAGATTGGGTGGTAAATATTTGAAGATAAAACTTTGTCACTGAAATATTATTGAGGCCAATGGAAAGTAAACAGGGTAAAATTAGTAATCATAAAAAAGTAAATATTGAATTACAGTTTATTACATAAGGCTTCTTTTGGGATTTCTGTCCTTCTAGGCTAGTCTAGGATGTTGGAGTCAGATCTTTTATAGTGCCTACTTCAATAAATAAAAATATTTGAAATAATTATTTTAATTACCTTTATGTAACTAGCTCTATTTACATAAATTTGAAGGTGCTGACAGAGTTTTTATTACCAATGCTGTTGTTTCAGAGTGCTGCTAGGGTATTATTAAATTACTGCAAAGAATTTATAATTTTCAGTGGCAAACTTCAAGTTAGCCCCTATTCAAATGACTTTATGTAACAATCTTTTTATTTTTACCATATCCTTAATGCAAGTCTCCCAAAATTTATTTCTATTCAAAATAAATAGGTTTTCCATGCTCCATTATCTATTTCAATGAAATTATAAAAACCAAACTAAAAGCATAGTGAGTAAGAGGTACAGCAAATGAGATTCAGGAATACATTGGATTTCAAGCTAAATAAAAGTACTTAAAACCTAGCTGGAAAATATAGATATATCCATAAGGCTGGGTGTCCTAATAAAAGCCTTTCATTCACCACCACTGTAAATTTTGCCTACTTTGAACTGGCAAAAGCTGAGGAGGGAATGATTTTTAAAAGATGGCA
The DNA here is from genome assembly GCA_027563665.1 of Antrozous pallidus. Classification (NCBI taxonomy): domain Eukaryota; kingdom Metazoa; phylum Chordata; class Mammalia; order Chiroptera; family Vespertilionidae; genus Antrozous; species Antrozous pallidus. The sequence continues at coordinate 45,005,127 of CM050511.1, read as the reverse complement.
ATAATAAAAACTAAATTCTACTTGAGGTAGAAATCATGGAAAAGAAGCAAACACTGGAAATTCTTGGCAGCCAGAGCTGCTGGAATAAGAATGGGGTTATGATTTCTATCCCAGAAGATTGTAGGTTATTTTTATTTTTGATAAGTAACAACCTTTTTTGATTTATCTTTTTTATTACTATAGAATCATGAGAACAAGCAAGTATCATTTTCTAAGCATTTATGGTCAACTACTAGCCAGGAAATGTGGTCCCATTCTGGAGGAGAAACAACTAAATATAATCATATTATTGACTAAACACTGTGATATAGGAATGCAGAGAGGAAAAAAGGTAGGAGAGTTGGAGTTAAAAAGATAATATTGGAATTGGCTCTTGAAAGTTGGCCAGAGATAAGGGGGACTGGGAAGGGGTGAAGCAGTTCAGGCAGAAGGAAAGAATATGCATAAGTGTGAAAGGACATCATACTAGGAGACTTGGAAAGGCTGGCTAACAAGACCCAGGTCCCTGAGACAGATTTTTGTCATCAATTTAACAAGGGGGTGGCAAGATCAAATGTGATTTATGGAGCTCTGAGCCAGGGTGTGCTATTCTTAGGAAGCTGTTGCCTTAATCCAGGAAAGAGATGGTAAAGATCTGAATTAAGATCATGACCAGGGACCCAGCTGGTATTGCTCAGTGGTTGAGCATCCACATATGGACCAGAAGGTCACAGTTCAATTCTCAGTCAGGGCACAGGATCTGGCTATGGGCTCAGTCTCCAGTGTGGAACTTGCAGGAGACAGCTAATCAATGATTCTCTCTCATCATTGATGTTTCTATCTCTCTCTTCCTCTCCCTTCCTTTCTGAAATCAATCAATCAATACATACATATATATACACACACACATATATATGTATATATATGTATACACACACACACACATATACACACACACTAATAAAAGAGAAATACGCAAATTGACCATACCTCTGTGATGCCCACCAGCCAATCAGGAGTATGCAAATAAACCAAAAGATGGCAGGTTAATTTGCATACACAGGCATGAAGCTACCAGGTAGGGCAGGATGCCTGCTATGATGGGGAGAGTCGGGGGGCGGAGGGAGCTACAGGAGTGGCGGTCTGGCCAGAGTGAAGACTGAAGGTTCCAGCCAGAATGAACACGGCCAGAACGAAGGTGGAAGGCGGCTGCCAGAGCAAAGGCCTGGGTCCTGGGTGCCAGGGGAAAACCAGTGCCAGGAACCAGGGGAAGGAAGGCCTATTCTTGCACAAATCTTCATGCAACAGGCCTCTAGTTTGTGTGTGTGTGTGTGTGTGTGTGTGTGTGTGTGAGAGTGTGTGTGTGTGCGCGCGCGCTTTAAAAGATTATGACAGTGAAAACACTGGGAAAGTTCTAGATTCAGAAGATATGTTTGAGTTGGAACCAACAAGATGAGTTAACTGATAGAACATGGGGGCTATGGATAGAAGTCCTACTTATTTGAAATTTCACAACTTGATGCATTTGTAGAAAAGCATTGGCCTAAGTTGGTTCAACCCTGATCAACACAGCAGCTCCAGAGCCAAGTGAACCACATAGAATTTTAAATCTGCTTTCAGGGTTGTATTTCAAATCCAAACAGATTGTTGGCAGCTTTGGATGACCTAATCAGAAATAGGACAGAGAGAGAGAGAGAGAGAGAGAGAGAGAGAGAGAGAGAGAGAGAGAGAGAGAGAGAGAGAGAACACCTTATCATCCCTTTAAAAGTAAAAGGAGCCTGGATGTGATAGATGGTTATCACTGTGCAGCTACCAGACAGTGGCCATCCTTCTTATCCTTCTTCTGTGTTAATTTAGGAATAAAGTGCACCTTTTATTATATTCCCTTTCTCTACTTTTTAGACTGCAAACTGATAATGGGCTTACTATATTTTAAAAGCCATAATTTCCCCAGTCTTTTAAGCATTAAGAAGACAGAGTCTGCAGCACTGGCCATTCCTAGGAGCAGAGTACAACCTGCAGTCACTGCGTGTTGGATGTGTATGCTCAGGCACCCATGAAAACATCACTTTACCAATATTCAGACTCCAGGAAGGAAGGAAACAGGGTATCACGAGTTTTCCCTTGTTCAAAAAGAATAGAAGCTTCAATTCTACTGATTGTAAGATATCTGCCTGCTCCCCTACTGTCCTCAACTTGACCAGTACGCCAATGGCATAGACACTCTTAAACCATACACTCATGCAACAACTGAATTTGGTACCATGGATTTTAGCAGGTAACTGAAATTTCACAAAATCATATTGCAAATGTTAGTAACAATAGAAAAATCTAGTATTTATTGGAAAAATGGGGACCCCAGCTATCTGCATATAGATTAACCTACTTCACTTCTAAATAAAGGATTTATCCAGTTAGTACAGGTTCACCTCAACTAAATGTACGCATGTATTCTTTCAAGTATATACCTCAACCTTGAATTTATATAGTTTTCCGCATTACTAGCATATCATTTCTTTCTCAAATCACCATTGTTTTGTTTGTTTCATAGACTTTCAACTTTACAAACAACTTCAGTGAGTGACATATACATTTAAATTTATTATGAAAAACCTGATGTTCAAAATTTTGCTGTTCCTATATATAAGTACTAGTGGCCTGGTGCACGAAATTCATGCATTGGGGGGGGGGGGATGTCCCTCAGCCCGGGCTGCACCCTCTCCACACTAGGACTCCTTGGGGGGTGTCTGACTGTGGTATAGGGCCTAAACCGGCAGTTAGACATCCCTCTCGATATCCAGGACTGCTGGCTCTTAACCGCTCACTTACCTGCCTGCCTGATAACCCCTAACCACTCTGCCCCCAAATGCCCCGCCTTGCTGACCTTCTTGCCCCCAACTGCCCCTAAATGCCCCGCCCTGCTGACCTTCTTGCCCTCAAGTGCCCCCCCCCCCACCATCTCACTGCCAACTGCCACTCATGCTGGCCCGCTCATCACCAACTACCCCCCCTGCTGGTCTGCTCACCCCCAAGTGCCCCCCCCTCCCCACTGGTCCTCCCCTCTAACTGCCCTCCCCTCCTGGCCTGATCACCCCTAACTGCCTCTGCCTCAGCCCCACCACCATGGCTTTATCCTGAAGGATAGCTGGAAGGTCTCCCAGTCTAATTAGCATATTATCCTTTTATTAGTATAGATAAGTCACTGTGGGTGTATGTGTGGAAAACAATGCTTACTATTTGGCTAAAATGAAACACTGTCCATGAAGCAATTTGTAGAATGCCTGATCTATACATTCAATATTTTCAATAATTTAAATATTTTAATCACAGTAAACATAAAATTTATTTTTCAGATAGCTGCATCTGAGGATAAAGAGTAAATATAGTGATTTCTTAAAATCAAAAGGCAATGTGGTGAGAAATATGCAGATGATTAAAAACACTGGAGAATATGCAGGTTTAATATAATTTACTTCAATGTCCAGGAACTATTACCAAACAAAGCAAAACAAAAAAAACTTCATTGTAGTTTTAACCATATTACTTTAATGACTAAACAAGATTAAATCTCAGGCCCTGGTCATTCCTAGCATATAGTAGATGCTTAATCAATTGCTGCTGAATTAAAACACCAGAAAGAAAAGCATGCAATAAGACTCCCAGTGTTCAAAGCAGCAACACTTAAAGAATTATTCAAGAATCAGATTCAATGTTGCTGTAGAAGAACTGTGTTTATTAAAGTCTCAAAGTTGGCTAAGTCAGGGAAGGGAACTATATCTATAAACAGATTTATAGCTTCAGACTTTACACCTTTCATTCTGCACTAAAGATTAAAAGAGACTAAGCACAAAAAGAGGTAGATATAAACAGGAATGTAAGCTACCCCAAACAGCCCCACTTATTGCAAAACCAATTCCTGTCGCTATTATTTTCTGGGCATTTTCTGTGGTAAGATCGTAAGTATATATTCCTTTGTGGTGTCAGTTTGAGTCCTGAACAAGGGGCTGTATGTGCCCATGATCAGTCTTAAATCATAAGCAGCTGCCATAAGGAAACAATTAGTGGGGTCCAGCACTAAAAGAAAACTTAGAAAAACCAACCTATTAAAAAGGACTTTCAAAAGGAAGACCAATGTAGCTCAACGGAGTTAAGGGCTTATAAAACTGCAGGAATCAGGGAAGCTCACTCTGGCTTTCTTTTCTAACACAACACAAATTAAATACAGTCAAATTACCACTCCTGCCACTCAAAACCAAAGGGTCCTTCTTTCCAGCATCAATCTTTGCCTCTAAATGTTTGAAGGAATTGCTGAAACTTTTTTGTTTAACTTTGCATTTTTTAACTTATTTTTAAGAGGTCAGATAAAATGAACTCCATGGTGAAAGATTTGGAATCCTAAACATTCCTTTTGTCGAAAGAAAGTATCAACTTGCTCTACAAATGCCCACAGTAGCTCCTGTGAGTTCACAGCTAATGGTGTAAACTACCCTACAATAATCTCAGTGTCCTCAATATAATTCAAATGTATTCAGAGGCAGTACATGCACCTTTAAACCTTGGGTTTAATTTATAATCGCCTATTTTAGCATGTTTCCTATATAACATCCCCACATAATTTTGCCTGGGCTATCCAAGAAAGCCTGGTTTGAAGGTCAGCTTGATTCTTTGTTTCATTTGTAGTTACTTATGGAGCAATACTGGTTTTGTGAAGGACAACTGAGCACAGCACAGGGATGAGGTAGATTGTCCCTTTGAGTCTAAGAAGATATGCAGAAGGAATGAAATAAATGTGCCAGATGAGGCTAGTGTGATTCTTGAGCTTCCAATGTAAATTAGAAGCTCAAGCTCTCTCATTTTCAGCTGATGACTAAAAAAGATCAAAAGCTTTTTAAAAAAAAAATCCTCAAAGAGGATTTTTTTCATCGACTTTAGAAAGAGAAAAAGGGGGAGGAGAACTAAGATGGCGGCAAAGGTAAAACACCTATCTTGCCATCATAATCAGCAATTTTAATACTACAACTTAACGAAAGAACAAACACCTTCCAGAATCACCAGAAAGCTCGCCGAGTGAAAATTCCACAAATAAAAGTGAAAATAAGACACTGTGACTCGGAAGAGCGGCGGCGAACAGCATTGAAAGATTCTCGCGGAGAGAGGTTTGGAGCGCGCGCCGCGGAGAGGGCGGGCGGCTGAAAACCAGCCAGTTTTCTCTAACGGGGAGACAAAGACGTCCCACTGGACTGATTCTCCAGCTCTGGGCGAAGTCCAGGGAACCCACTATCATACGGGGTGAAAACTGGACAGTGGGAGGGCACGCCGAAGCTCAGGCACTGCTGGGTCTCCCGGCTTGTGGAGAGGGCAGCTTGCGTGCGAACAGCTCGGCTGCGTGACCATGTAGAGAGCGCTCCGAGACTTGTCTCTCATTCAGAAAACTGTCAGTCTGCTTTGTTTTACAACCCTGGGTGAGACATTGCGCATGCAGACTCATTTTGGGAGAGTCTGAATTCCCCGGCAGCTGGTGGAGCTCGGCAGCGGCTCTCTCTCAGAGGTGCTGGCGGCCATTGCCCCCTGCACAGAGTCTCCGGGGCCGCACAGGGCAGAGCTAACACTGTCTGCTTGGCCCAGAGACTCCACCCATCCAACCTGAGCAGGGGCTGAGCTTCACAGACAATTGGCCTGAAGGTCAACCCTCCAAGTGCTAACAACGATTAACTGAGCTTAACTTCAGCAAGACTGTGCAGCCCACATCCACCTCAGGTAACTGGGGAGGCTGAGCCACTGTCCCTAGTAGGAAGTCTACCACACAAAGCTAATTGACCAACTCAGGGAAGCAGCCACCATGCAGAGACATGGAAAGAAATCAGATGTGAAAGAAATGGAGGGAAAAAAACGACTGGACATGGAATTCAAAACCACAGCTATAGGGTTTTTCAAGAGGCTCCAACAAAAGGTCGAGGCCTATAAGGAAAATAAGCAAGACCACAAAGGAAATGAATGAGTCCTACAAGGAAATGAAAGAGACACTCAAGGATATAAAGGAGACTCTCAAGGATATGAAAAAGGACCAACCAGAAATTAAGCATACACTGACTGAAACAAAAAATATTATACAAAGACCTAAAAGTGCTCTGGAGCACCCCAAGAACCAAGTTAAAGATTTGAAATACAAAGAAGTAAAATCCACTCAGCTGAAAAAAGCAAGAATCCAAAAGAATCCAAAAAATTGAAGATAGTGTAAGGGGCCTCTGGGACAACCTCAAGCATACCAACATCCGAATTATAGGGGTGCCAGAAAAAGCGAGAGGCCAAGACAATGAAAACCTATTTGAAGAAATAGTGACTGAAAACTTCCTACACCTGGTGAAAGAAATTGACTGAGGAGTCCAAGAAGCGCACCGAACCCCAATATATAGGAACCCTAAGAGGACCACACCAAGGCACATCATAATTAAAATGCCAAGAGCAAAAGACAAAGAGAGAATAATAAAAGCAGCAAGAGAGAAACAGTTGGTTACCTATAAGGGAGCACCCATACGATTGTCAGCAGATTTCTCAACAGAAACGATGCAGGCCAGACGGGAGTGGCAAGAAATATTCAAAGTGATGAACAGCAAGAATCTACAACCAAGATTACTCTATCCAGCAAAGCTATCATTCAGAATTGAAGGTCAGATGAAGTGCTTTGCAGATAAGAAAAAGCTAAAGGAGTTCATCGCCACGAAATCAACATTATATGAAATACTGAAAGATATTCTTTAAGAAGAGGAAGAAGAAAAAGGTAAAGATGAAAATTATGAACAACAAATACACATCTATCAACAAATGAACATAAAAATCAAGTGAATTGATAGGCTGTTGAACAGGATAGACTGGTGAATATAACAGAGACATGGACATAGAGAGGGAATGGACTGACAATTCTTGGGGAGAAAAGGGTTGTGTGAAGTGCAGCAAGAGACTGGACAAAAATCTTGCAACAATGGGAGAGGACAGTGGGGAGGGGGAGGTGAAGGTGGAGGGTGGGATAGGTACAGGGTGGAGGGGAGCTATAGGGGGATAAAAAGGGGAAACAATGTAATTAATAAACTGAACAATAAAGATTTAAAAAAAGAAAGAGAAAAAGGGGGAGATAGAGAAACATGAATATGAAAGATAAATATTGATTGGTTGACTCGCACACACACCCCAACTGGGGATCAAACCATGATATATATCTCTAAGGGGAATCCAACCCACAACCTTCTGATGTATGGGATGATGCTCCAAATAACTGAGCCACCTGCCAGGTCAAGACCAAAAGCTTTTAATCTAAACTTTTAACAATTATCAGGCTCTCTGACTCAAGATTTTTCTGTATCTTTCCCTCCCCTCCTCTCTGTAGAGTGAAGATCATTATCATACCTGCTTCATACCTCTCGCCTCCTCCCTAATCTTCCCTGCTCTTTATCATTGCTCTCATTCGTCCCTTCCACAACTATGGTTCCCTTACATCAGTGGTCGGCAAACTGCTGCTCGTGAGCCACATGTGGCTCTTTGGCCCCTTGAGTATGGCTATTCCACAAAATACTACGGCCTGGGAGAGTCTATTTTGAAGAAGTGACAGAAGAAGTTTAAGTTTAAAAAATTTGGCTCTCAAAAGAAGTTTCAATCGTACTGTTAATATTTGGCTCTGTTGACTAATAAGTTTGCCTACCACTACTTTAGGTCCTTCCTATTGGTCTCCACATATGTTCATTCACCCTCTGCTAATGACAGGAAGAAGAAATGTTGCCTTTGCCCTCTATTCCCTCATTGTAAAGCCCTAACATTCTTCTTACTATTTCCACTAAACTTCCCTAAATAACAGATTGGACATAGAAAGAAAGGAAATTGAATTTGAGGAAAGAGAAAGGAGGTAGCAAAATAGACGTCATATTTTTACAGTCTGGTTTGGGTAAAGATAAAGTAACAAGAGCTGAAATTCATATGGGTGTTGAGGGCATTTCTTTTCTTTGGGAAGAAGAAAGCTGAGCTATGGGAAGGGAAACTGCTAGGCCAATCCTCTGGGCCCTGGAAAGGAGTTTCCCTGTGCTAAACTAAAATTAAATAAACTGGAGCTTTGGGAGGAAGGGTTGACAAAGTTCATAAATGTCAAGATTGCCCAAATTTGTGCCTAAACTTTTTGTCTTTTCACTTTACTTCCTTCAGCAGTTAGCAAATGCACCCTCAAGGCTTTGACTATTACCTGACTTATGTTCTAAATTCTTTTCCAGGCTGCAATCCTTGCATTCCCAACTGCTCACCAGATGTCTAAGCTGAGATATGCCATCATCAGCTCGATTCAACATTCTCAAACCAAGCTTCTCAATTTCTACTTCAAGCCAGTCATGGCTCCTGACTTCCCTATTTTTCTTTATTTTTTGTTTTTTGTTAAGCACACCACTACTCCTCCAAGCTTAAGTACTCAGTGTTATGTTTTGAGTCAGTAAATGGACTCCATTGTCAAGTCCTATAGATTTAATTCTCCACAAAATCCCTTGAATCTATCCATGTTTGGCATGCTTGTTCCTGGAAACAGGACTAGTCTACACGCCTCTCTTGGTTTTCCCTTACTCCACTTTACCCTACATACTTTGTCACATTAAGTTTTCTAAGGCACATTTCTGAGCATATATCCTCAGCTCAGAAAAGGTGAAGGGCCCATTTCTATTCCACAATGAAAAAGTTGTTCTAGGAAACGATCCTCAATAGATACAAAAGCTGTGAGGTGCCAGGTTGTAGGGAATCCAGCCAATCGCACTTGACCTGCTGATCAACCAAAAACACTCAATGCCTTTTGATATAGTAGAACTAGAAAGTGTCACACACCTTTATAAGAGTCTTCAAAAAAGTTGAACCAGAGTCTAATAAAACTTTTAAAGGAACTCACAGTTTATAAGAAATACTGAAGAAAGGTGAACAAATTAAGCAGCAACCAGAGGAAGTCATTAGACCAGTGCAGAATGTGGGCATTCCACATAGAGGATAAATGTCCTGGAAAAACTGATGGCATGAACAAAATAAAAAGGCAAGAAAGACAACTACAGAGTCAAAGAGATTGAAGAGTCATAGAAATGACAACTGTGAGCTTTGGGTCTTAATTCAAATGAACCATCTATAAAGAGACATTTTTGAAACAATTGGGAAAACTGGAATACGACTGGGTATAATGATATTGAAGAATAATTGTTAATTTTATTAGGGTTGATATGAAGTGATGGTTATGTTTTAGAAAGGCCCTATCAGTTAGAGATTCATACTTTAGTACTTGACGATGCAATGACATAATATGTAGGTTTTGCTTTCAAATACACTAGCAAAACAAAAGAAAATAAATGAAAGAAAGGGTTCATAAAACAAAATTAGCCATTGATAATTCCTGAAGCTGGGTGATGATGGCTTGAGAGCAATTCATAATATTTTTTTCTACAGTTTGAAATTTTAAAACAATTCCCCAAATAAAAAATTATATAATTTAAAAATTTACTTTACTGGACCCTTTAGGTTCCTACCAATTAAAGTGCTAACTTCTGCTTATATCCAAAGACCTCTAAATCTGCTCCTAACTTTCCTTTTCTATTTCATCCCTCTTCCAAACCTGCCCCAATTCCCCAAAGGATCCTCTCTTCCAGTCAGTCGTGGATACCAGGTATTCTCAGAATGCCAAACTGGCTAGGGCTATAAGCACACTTTCCTTGAAACCTCTTACTTGGAAACCTGAGCTATGGAGCTACTTGGGGGAGCTACAAAGGGGGACAGGGAATGAACATATCAGAAATTTGAATTTCTTGCCCTAGCTGGTTTGGTTCAGTGGATAGAGTGTCGGCCTATGGACTCAAGGGTCCAGGGCTTGATTCTGGTCAAGGACATGTACCTTAGTTGCGGGCACATCCCCAGTGGGGGGTGTGCAAGAGGCAGCTAATCGATGTTTCTCTCTTATCGATGTTTCTAACTCTCTCTCTTTCCCTTCCTCTCTATAAAAATATATTTTTAAAAAAGGAAATTTGAATTTCTGAAAGAAATATCAGTCCTTGCATTTAAAAGTCCCATCTCCACCACCTCACTGTCATTACAGCCAGTCACTGATGCCTAATCTCAGTGACTTCTCTTCTCTAACTTAAAATATATATATATATATATATATATATATATATATATATATATATATATATTATTGATTTCAGTGAGGAAGAGAGAGGGAGAGAGAGATAGAAACATCAACCACAAGATAGAATCACTGATTGGCTGCCTCCTGCACACACCACACTGGGGATTGAACTCACAACATGGCAGGTGTCCCAATCGGGAATCGAACCATATCCTCCTGGTTAATTGGTTGACACTCAACCACACTAGCTGGGCCCTTTATCTCACTCTCTTGTTGATATGTCCCCGTCCCCATCCCCCGCCCCATATTTGAACTCCTCCACACTTGTGACTCATAAAACTTAGCTCACCCTGCTAGGTATAAGATTTATGCTTTAAGAAGAGAAGTATATGGGGAAATGTAACAAACATGACTTTGGGAGTTTTAATATATACTAGCATATCACCTTAGACAGATCACTTCACCTCTTTAAGCCTCAGTTTCCACATCTGTGAAATGGGACATACAAATAATCATCTCATATGGGAGTTGTAGGGAGAAATTAAAAGAACATATGGTCTTCTATAAATATTATTTCCCTTCCTCTCTTCTCTAATTCAAATGTATAGCCTTATTCATTAAACATAGTGATTATACAATAAATATATTAGCAGATATTATGCAACAGAAGTCTCTAACAAGATATCAGAGCCAAAATTAGTGTTCCAATAAATATATTAGCAGATTTTATGCAACATAGGTCTCTAACAAGATATCAGAGCCAAAATTAGTATTCCCCGAATAGCCTGTTGACAATTAAGGTCACAGACAGCTAGCTATATGTCCAACCTGCTTCCAATTAATGCTAATGAGGATATATTTTATTTCGGCTAGAAACTGTGCCTTAGAAGTCACTACAATCTCTCATTGTGTTGACTTATGACTCTAGTTCACACGAGTTAAGACTAGCAGCAAAAGGAATAAAACAATTTTACAGTTTCTTGAAGACAAAATGAGCTCTATCCAATGAAAGAATTTTTCCCCCACATCTCAAATATGGGCAGATATTTTTCACTCCTGTCTCCCTCCTACTAAACTTGCTAAATAACTCCTAATTGCAAGCATATTAACCATTGTTCATGTGCCTGGCCACTTGTCCTTAAGCTTCTTTGGCAATGGCTTTTTCTACATCTTCTGTTCTGATGGGTTTTTCCTGTTCATAGTTCATAACTAACCCTTCCCCAATCCATGATTTCTTCTCTTCCCTCTATACACTCTAAACACTCTATACACTCTCCTTCTATACACTCTCTGGGCATCTCACTCATTGCCATAGTTTCAGCTGCCACAGCTTCTCTCCAGGATGGTGCCTACTGTCCTCCCTACATTTCCTCCTGTATGCCTTGTTCTCATCTAAGATCACAATCCCCACCATTTAGGTTCTGGCTAATTTTCTTTGTAGTAAATTACACATGATTCATCCGGGGTCCTGATGGCCCAAATCAAGACTTTGTATGAATTAGATAAGTAGTATTTCCTCCAGACAGATGTAGCCCCATGCCAGGGCACAGAGCTTGGCAGGGGAAGCAGGAGCTGGATTTCAAACTCCACCTCCCACTTGGCTGAGCAGCCTTGTGCAGTGCACACCTGCACCAAAGTAAATAGAGACCCTGAGTGTACTGCAAGGAGCAACATTTCTTTGAGAAAATCAAAATTCCACTTTATTTTTATTTATTTATTTGCCAAATGGCTCCTTAGCTCAGGTTGCCGGGTAAGAAGAGGTTGTAGGCAAGATGTGTCAATACTATTCTAAGCAAAATAATAATTGATAATATTTATTCAACTATATCAACTGAGGATGCATCATCTTTGACTTATCTTCAACTCCATGCATTTTTATAAAGAATAGATTTTTTTTCCTACCCATCCCTTCTCCCCCTCCCCTTTGGCAGCCATCAGCTTGTTCTCTGTTTTTATGGGTTTGTTTCTGCTTGATTTTGTTTGTTCATTTGTTTTGGGTTTTTTTTGGTTCCACAAAGCACAACCATATGATATGTGTGTTTCTCTGATTTATTTCTCTTAGCACAATACCTTCTAGGTCCATCCATGTTGTCACAATTGGAAAGATTTTGCCCCAGGCAGTTTTTTTCTCAGTGGCTGGAGCATCAGCTCTCAGACTGAAGGATCTTGGGTTTGATTTCAGTCAAAGATACCTACCTCAGTTGCAGCCTGATCCCTGCTCCTGGTCAGGGAATCTGTTGGAGGCAACCAAATGATCTGTGTTTCTCACATTGATGTTTCTCTCTCTGTGTCTTTCCCCCTCCCTTCTACGCTCTCTAAAAATCAATGGAAAAATATCATTGTGAGGATTAACAAAACAAAATAAAAAAGTTCATTTTTTAATTTTTGAGTTATATTCTATTGTATATCTGTATATCTATATACCATATTGTCTTTATTCATTCATCTATTGATGGACACCTAGGTTGCTTCCATATCGTGGCTATTGCAAATAATGTTGCAATGATCAGAGGGGTGCATATATCTTTTTGAGTTAGTTTTTCAGATTTCTTCAGATAAATAAATATCCAGAATTGGTACTGCTGGGTTGGATAGCAGCTCTATTTTTAATTTTTTTGAGAAATCTTCATACTGTATTCCATGGTGGCTACACCCATTTATAATCCCATTAAAAGTGTACAAATGTTCTTTTTTCTGTATATCCTCACCAACACTTGTTATTTATTGATTTTATTTATCATAGCCACTTTGACAGGTGCAAGGATATTCAAATTATATATCCAATAGGGGGTTAATATTAAAATACATTAGGAACTCATACAACTCAGAATCAAAAAACAATAATACACAAACAAGCAAAACAATCCAGTTTTTTTAAAAAATGGGCAGAGGACATACAGATGGCCAACAGATGATGAAAAGATGCTCGACATAACTAATCATTAGGGAAATGCAAATCCTCTCCATGTACTTTTTATTAAAAGAATATTTACTGAATGTGAATTACTGTGACAGATTCTGCCTGATCTAAGATTTTAAAAATAATTAACACTGAATATACTGATCATTTTTTTAAAAATCTGCAATATAGTCTCACTTCAAATTCCTTAACTTAGGGAGGTAGTGGAGTCTCCTAGAGTCATTGTTTAAGTTTAAATATAGCCCTTTCAAAAACAGAAGGCAGAATAAGATGTTTACTTTTTAAATTTGTCTTTATTGTTGAAAATAACACAGCTGTATCCCCTTCCCCCCCATTGATCCTTCTAACCCACTCCCTCCCCCAGATGTTTATGGAACAATTATTTTACTTTATGCCATTTACTTTATTCTATCTTATAGTATGACTCCATTTTAATCTCTATACAATCCAAGAAATATATTCTATATTAAAAATGTGGTATCAGTTGCCCAGGTGGCATGGCTCAGTGGTTGAGTGTCAACCTAAGAACCAGGAGGTCACATTCAATTCCCAGTCAGGGCATGTGCCAGGTTGTGGGCTTGATCCCCAGTAGATGATGTGCAGGAGGCAGCCAATCAAAGATTCTTTGTCATCCTTGATGTTTCTATCTCTCTTCCTCTCTCTTTCCCTTCCTTTCTGAAATCAATAAAAAATATAAATATTTTAAATGTGGTATCAATGGAATATGACTGGAGATATTTAATGAAAAATGAATTTAGTCTATTGTGAATTTTGACTATGATATAAAAATTATTAAAGATATATCTAAAATAATATATCCTAATATATAAAAACCCTGGGTCATAACATCCGCTAACGAAAAAGGCTCAACCAACCAGAAATTAGTCTTGCAGTCAGTCTGGGTTGCCGTGGCAACCCAGTGCTGACTGCTTCCACTGCAGGCATGGTGTGCCAAAACTGACTGCTGAGGGGGCTACAAATCAGGGCCAAAGAGAGGCCTGAAGAGAGAAGCAAGGACAGATCCATTGCATCTGTGGCAGCTTTTGATTAGGACTTGCCTCTTTCTTTCTCTCCCAGTCTGGCCAGCAGCCATGTTTCCATTTCTTCCCAAGCCTCCACTGGGGCTGCTAATAAGCCCCGCCTTTCTGATTAGACCCCATTGATAGGCCCAGAAACACTGACTGGCATAGAAACCGACCAATCAGAACCAAATCTGGGTTAAGTGCGAGAAACCATTGGCTTCCCAGGAGGTAGAGCTTGTGATGCTGACTGGCATAGAAACTGACCAATCAGAAGCAAATCTGAGTGAACTGTGAGGAGACAATGGCTGCCTAGGAGGCAGAGTTTTTGATGCTGACTGGCATAGAAAACTACCAATCAGAACCAAATTGGCTAGCAGAGGAAGGCAGTTGGGGGCAAGATCAGGCCTGCAGGGGAGAAAAGTTGGGGTTAAGATCAGGCTGGCAGGGGAAGGCCATTGGGGGTGAGATCAGGCTGGCACAGGAAAGCATTTGGGGGCAACCAGGCCAGCAAGGGGAGGGCAGCTAGGGATGAGATCAGGCCAGCAGAAGAGGGCCGTTGGAGGTGAGATCAGGCCAGCAAGGGAGGGCAGTTGGGGGTGAGATCAAGCTGGCAGGGAAGGGAAGTTGGGGGCGAGATCAGGCTGGCAGGGAAGGGAAGTTGGGGGCAATCAGGCCAGCAGGGGAGGGCAGTTGGGGGTGAAATCAGGCAGTTGGGGGCACTCAGGCAGACAGACAGGTGAGCAGTTAGGAGCCAGCAGTCCCAGATTGCAAGAGGGATGTCTGACTGCCAGTTTAGACCCGATCCCACAGGACATCCCACAAGGGATCCCTGATTGGAGAGGGTGCAGGCTGGGATGAGGGAACCGCCTCCTCCGTGAATGAATTTTGTGCACTGGGGCACTAGTATATACATACTATACTTGAGAAATTTTGTAGATACTAATTTAAAGTTTAAAATATTTACAACTGAATTAATTTGGCTTCACTGACAAAAATATTTTTAACTATAACTCCTTGATATTTTTAGAAAGAATTAGACACACTTACAATGTGCATAGAAATGACTGTTTTAATAGAGAATCCTATACTATAAAGCATATCTAACAGTTATAATCACTTTTCATGAATTCCTTGATTTTAAGATTGAACTTCTTATCCTAAACCTCTATATGCTTTGAGGTCATTATTCTTTTGGACTTATCCAGCAGATTAAGTACCACTTGTAAGAGTAACATCCATATAGCTCTGTCCCTGTGTGAGCGCTGATGTGAGAATATGTATGCATCAGTAAGCCCCTAATAATAACACTTATGGATGCCACATACATTGTTCTAAGTGCTTCAATAAGTCAAGTATTAAGTTAAAACAACCATCGTTATTTTATATTGAAAAACTCAAGGAAAAAAGGTAACTTGCCTAAAGTTAACAGTTTGTAAGTGGAAGACAAGGATTTAAACCCCTGTCTGCCCATGGATCCACCCCATAACCTTAATCAATGTGTTCCATATGCTGTTTTATTTTTGTTTGTTTGTTTGTTTTTCTTTTTTATATCTTTATTGTTCAGTTTATTAATTACATTGTTCCCTTTTTTTTTCACCCTATAGTTCCCCTCCTCCTGGTACCCATCCCACCCTCCGCCCTCACCCCCCCCTTCACTGTCCTCTCCCATAGTTGCATGATTTTTGTCCAGTCTCTTGCTGCACTTCCCATACCCCCTTTCTCCCCAAGAGTTGTCAGTCCATTCCCTCTCTATGTCCGTGATTCTGTTACATTCACCAGTTTATCCTGTTCATCGGCTTATTAAATCACTTGATTTTTAGATTCATTTGTTCATAGATGTGTATTTGTTGTTCCTAATTTACACTTTTATCTTTTTCTTCTTCCACTTCTTAAAGAATATCTTTCAGCATTTCATATAATATTGGTTTGGTGGTGATGAACTCCATTAGCTTTTTCTTATCTGCGAAGCACTTTATCTGACTTTCAATTCTGCATGATAGCTTTGTTGGATAGAGTAATCTTGGTTGTAGATTCTTGCTGTTCATCACCTTGAATATTTCTTGCCACTCCCGTCTGGCCTGCATCGTTTCTGTTGAGAAATCCGCTGACAATCGTATGGGTGCTCCCTTATAGGTAACCATCTGTTTCTCTCTTGCTGCTTTTAATATTCTCTCTTTGTCTTTTGCTCTTGGCATTTTAATTATGATGTGCCTTGGTGTTGTCCTCTTAGGGTTCCTATATAATGGGGTTCGGTGCACTTCTTGGACTCCTAAGTCAATTTCTTTCACCAGGTGTGAGAAGTTTTCGGTCACTATTTCTTCAAATAGGTTTTCACTGTCTTGGTCTCTCTCTTTTTCTGGCACCCCTATAATTCGGATGTTGGTATGTTTGAAGTTGTCCCAGAGGCCCCTTACACTATCTTCAATTTTTTGGATTATTTTGGATTCTTGCTTTTTCAGCTGAGTGGATTTTACCTCTTTGTATTTCACATCTTTAACTTGGTTCTTGGGGTGCTCCAGAGCACTTTTAGGTCTTTGTATAATATTTTTTATTTCAGTCAGTGTATGCTTAATTTCTGGTTTGTCCTTTTTCATATCCTTGAGAGTCTCCTTTATATCCTTGAGGGTCTCCTTCATTTCCTTGTAGGACTCATTCATTTCCACGTTGGTCTTGATAATTTCCTTGCAGGTCTCATTCATATCCTTGAGGGTCTCGTTCATTTCCACGTTGGTCTTGATCATTTCCTTGCAGGTCACATTATATCCTTGAAGGACTCATTCATTTCCTTTGCAGTCTTGCTTATTTCCTTATAGGCCTCAACCTTTTGTTGGAGCCTCTTGAAAAACCCTATAACCGTGGTTTTGCATTCCATGTCCAGTCGTTTTTTTTTCCTCCATTTCTTTCACATCTGATTTCTTTCCATGTCTCTGCATGGTGCCTGCTTCCCTGAGTTGGTCAATTTGCTTTGTGTGGTAGACTTCTTACTAGGGACAGTGGCTCAGCCTCCCCAGTTACCTGAGGTGGATATGGGTTGCACAGTCTTGCTGAAGTTAAGCTCAGTTAATCGTTGTTAGCACTTGGAGGGGTTGGCCTCCAGGCCAATTGTCTGTGAAGCTCAGTTGTGCTCAGGTTGGATGGGTGGTGTCTCTGGGCCAAGCAGACAGTGTTAGCTCCGCCCTGTGCGGCCCCAGGGACCCTGCACCAGGGGCGATGGCTGCCAGCACCTCTGAGAGAGAGCCGCTGCCGAGCTCCACCCGCTGCCAGGGAATTCAGACTCTCCCAAAATGACTCTGCACACCCAATGTCTCACCCAGGGTCGTAAAACAAAGCAGACTGACGGTTTTCCGAATGAGAGACAAGTCGCAGAGCGCTCTCTACATGGTCACGCAGCTGAGCTGTTCGAGCAAGCTGCCTTCTCCACAAGCCGGGAGAGCCCTGCAGTGCCTGAGCTTTGGCGTGCCCTCCCACTGTTCAGTTTTCACCCCGTATGATAGTGGGTTCCCTGGACTTCGCCCAGAGCTGGAGAATCAGTCCAGTGGGACGTCTTTGTCTCCCCGTTCGAGAAAACTGGCCGGTCTTCAGCCGCCTGCCCTCTCCGCGGCGCGCGCTCCAAACCTCTCTCCGCACGCGAATCTTTCAACGCTGTCCGCCGCCGCTCCTCCGAGTCACAGTGTCTTATCTTCACTTTTATTTGTGGAATTTTCACTCAGCCAGCTTTCTGGTGATTCTGGAAGGTGTTTGTTCTTTCGTTAAGTTGTAGTTTTAAAATTGCTGAGTATGACGGCAAGATAGGTGTTTTACCTATGCCACCATCTTGGTTCTCTCTCCATATGCTGTTTTAAAAACAAATTGCCAACCGTAGCCAATTTTTCTCAGTGGATAAAGCATCAGCCTGTGGATCAAAGGTTCAATTCTGGTCAAGGACACATACCTTGGTAACAGGCTCCACCTGGCGGGGCCCTACTTGGGGCTCATGCAGGAGGCAACCAATCAATGTGTTTCTCTCACATTGATATTTCTCTGTCTTTCCTTCTCTTTCACTCTCCCTAAAAATCAATGAAAAAATATCATCTGGTTAGGATTTTTAAAAAATAGACTAACAAAAGCTAATATCTTCAAATGATTCAGTCATTTCATCATCAAATGAATATAAAATTATCTTTAAATCTGCATTTTTAAATGTATATATTTATTCAATGAGAAACCAAGATGGTGCCATAGGTAATCACCTAAACTTCTGCCTCACAGAACCATTTCAAAACCACAACTAAAAGACAAAACAGGTATCATCCAGAAACCATAGGAAAGCTGGCTCAATGGAAATTCTACAACTAGATGGAAAGAGATAAGCACACGGAAAATCAGAGGAGCTGCAAAAGGCTGAGGCATGGAGACACGCTCATGGAGAGGATGGGTGGCTGAGTGTCTGGCTGGCTTTCTCTAACAAGAAGAGACAAAAGCTCCCAACTGCACTGAACCCCAGTTACAGGCGAGACCCTGGGGACCCAGGCTCATACGGGGATAATCAGGACTATCAGGCAGAAACTCAGGGGAACTGCGAAAGGCAGAGGTGTGGAGGCTTGTACACGAGTGCATGCAGAGAGGACTGACAGCTGAGTGTGCTACTGGCTTTCTTTAGCTGGAGGGAAACAAAAGCTCCAACTATACTGAACTCCAGTTCCAGGCAAGAATCTGGGAATACAGATTCATTGGGAGATAAACTGGACTGTCTGGCAGCGGATGAAACTCAAGGGCGGCTGTCTATCAAAGGTGCTTGCAGTGATAACTGAGGGACACTGAGACCCAGGGACCTCATAGGGAAGGGCTGACAGGAAGCCAAGACTGCCTGCTCAGCTCTGAGACTCTGACCCATCCAAGCTGAGCACAAAGGCTTTTGCAATTTTTCAAGTCTTGTCTCATAAGGCTGTCTCCAGCACAAAAATTCTTCCAGTGTAGACATAGCTGATTCTCACAGCCAATTGGCTTGGAGGTCAATTCCTCCCAGTGATACAAAAAACAAGATTTAACTACAACAAGGCTGTACACACAGTCCACAAAGGGGTGCACCAAGAGTTTTCACCTCAGATAACTGGGGATTCCAAGCAACTGGGCCATATAGGACCCCTAGCACACAAAGCTACCCTACCAAATCAGGAAAGCAGTGAAAATGTTGAGACAAAAAAAAAACAGATCATAAATTAAAGAAATGGAGGAAAGCAAGCAACTAGATATAGAGTTCAAAACCACGGTTATAAGGTTTTTCAAGAGTTTCCTAGAAAAGGCCAATAAATTTAGCAAGACCCTCGAGGTTATGAAAAAGGATGAACTACAAATTAATCATACACTGACTGAAATAAAAAATATTATATAGAAACCCAACAACAGACTAGAAGAACGCAAGAATCAATTCAAAGATTTGAAATACAAAGAAGCAAAAAACACTCAACCAGAAAAACAAAAAGAAAAAAGAATAAAAAAAAATTGAAGATAGTATAAGAAGCCTCTGGGACAACTTCAAGCATACCAACATCTGAATTATGGGGGTGCCAGAAAAAGAGAGAGAGCAAGATACTGAAGGCCTATTTGAAGAAATAGTGACCGAAAACTTCCCCCATCTGGTGAAAGAAATAGACTTACAAGTCCAGGAAGCACATCAAATCCTAAACAAAAGGAATCCAAAGAGGACCACACCAAGACACATAATTAAAATGCCAAGAGCAAAAGACAAAGAGAGAATCTTAAAATCAGCAAGAAAAAAACAGTTAATTACCTACAAGGTAGCACCCATACAATAGTCAGCTGATTTCTCAACAGAAACTATGTAGGCCTGACGGGAGTGGAAAGAAATATTCCAAGTGATGAATAGCAAGAACCTACAACCAAGATTACCCTACCCAGAAAAGCTATCATTCAGAATTGAAGGTCAGATAAAGAGCTTCACAGATAAGAAAAAGCTAAAGGAGTTCATCAACACCAAACCAGTATTATAAGAAATGCTGAACGGTATTCTTTAAGAAGAGAAAGAAGAAGAAAAAGGTAAAGATAAAATCTATGAATAACAAATACATATCTATCAACAAGTGAATCTAAAAATCAAGTGATTAAAAAATCTTATGAACACAATTAACTGGTGAACAGAATAGAATCAGGGGCATAGAAAGGGAGTGGACTGACAATTCTCAGGGGAAAGGAGTGTGGAGGGTGCGGGAAGAGATTGTACAAAATCGTACACCAATGGATGAGGACAATGGGAGGGAGGCAAGGGCAGAGACCAGAGTGGGAGCCAAGTGGAGGGGAGCTATGGGGAAGGGGAAAAGAAGAATATTTGTAATAACTTGAACAATGAAGACTTACTAAATTAAAAAATGTATACATTTATTCAACACAAATGCATTGTGCATTTTCTATATATCAACACTGTTTAAAGAAATTGAGATACAAGAATGAGTAAGAAATTCAGAAAATAATAACTTCCACATATACAAATAATGTTGAATTAATTTAATTATTAATGGAAAGTTATGTGTTATTCACATTTATTTAGACAGACTTAAAAGGAATATATTTGATAGAGAGTAAGGGATAAAGTTGGCAATAATTGTTCTTCAGTTAATTTCAGTAGACAAGAATTCTAAGCTAGAATTAATCTTTGAAGATGTTATGTGTTATACTATTTCAATATACAAATGACCATGTTAAAAATGTGAATTCTAATCCTATATAGTAAGAGTAATATGCAAATTGACCGTGCCTCTGCTCTATCCACTAGCCACATCCATTAGCCAATCAGGAGTGAGTATGCAAATTACCCAACAAAGATGGCTGTGGCCATAGTGAGAGCAGGAGGCTTGGGTTTCCCTGGCAATGGAGGAAGCCAAGCTTTCTGCCTGCCCTGGCCTGCCTTGGCCTCCACTCAAGGCTACAAAATTTAAATTATAGAAGATTAAAAAATCCTAACAAAAATGGCAGTGGCCACAGAGCCAGCGGAAGGCTTGGCTCCACTGAAGGCTACAAAATTTCAATTATAGAAGATCAATAAATCCCAGATCCACTTAGGTTGTCGGGGGAGGCCTGCAAACCACCATAGGCCCCTATCCCTGGCAGCCCCACACTCCAAGGCAACCCCCACTCTGACCTGGATATTCTTCAGGGCAAACCAGCTGGCTTCCACCCATGTACCAGGCCTCTACCTTATCTAATCCTATCTAATCAAAGAATAATATGCAAATTGACCATCATTCCAACACACAAGATGGCTATCCCCATGTGGTCAAAGATGACTGCCCCCATGTGGTCACAATATGGCCACTACAAGATGGCCAGCAGGGGAGAACAGTTGGGAGGGACCATATCTGCAAGGGAGGGCAGTTGTGGGTGATCAGGCTAGCAGGAGAGGGCACTTGGGAGGGACAGGCTTATAATGGAGGGCAGTTGGGGGTGATCAAGCCTGCAAGGGAGAGCAGTTCAGGCTGACCAGGCTGGGAGAGGAGGGAAGTTGGGGGTGACTAAGCCTGCAGGGAAGGGTAGTTGGGGGGACCCAGGCCTGCAGGGGAGGGCAATTGGGGGGGACCAGGCCAGCAGGGGAGGGCAGTTTGGGGTGACCAGGCCTACAGGGGAGGGCAGTTAGGGATAAATAGGGTGTCAGGGGAGGGTAGTTAGGCATCAATCAGGCTAGCAGGGGAGTGGTTAGGGGGTGATCAGGCTGGCAGGCAGAAACAATTAGGAGCAATCAGGAAGGCAGGCAGGTGAGCAGTTGGGAGCCAGCAGTCCTGGATTGTGAGAGGGATGTCTGACTGCTAGTTTATTGGAGAGGGTACAGGCTGGGCTGAGGGTCAACCTCCCCCATGCACGAATATAGTGCACAGGCCTCTAGTAAAATAAACTTCTATGCTGTGTGTTCCTTTAAATATATAATCTACCTGGAGTACAATGGAGTCTTTCATATCATATTAACCATTTACTTAATAAAATATCTTTAAAAATCAAAGATATTAAGACTTTGGTAATCATTCTCTTTATCATTTAACTATGACATACAATATAGATAATGGGAAATGATAATAAATATAGTATGACTGATTAATGATTACTAGTTTAATATGATAGTTCTATTATGTAGTAAGCAAAATAAAGATTTTCCACACACACACACACACACACACACACACACACACACACACGCACACGGACACACAGTCACATGCTTTCCAAATTTCGTGCAGAATGTAGATGTCCTCCCTCTGCCCCCAAGACAGACTATATGGATCGGAAAAAGGTTGGACTGAAACACAAACATGAAATATGGGAATTGCTGAAGTGTTAGGTTAGAAGGAGCTTAGTATATAATTAAAAACATATGAATAGAAAGTCAAATACTGCCCCAAAATATCAGAAATAATTCTTTACAAAGTACACACAGCTTGATTTTTGTAAAATGTTGTGAAATGGCAATGATAATATCAGAACAACAACAAAAGCAAAAGGTGGTTTGTGAGGGAAAGGCAAAGTGCCATCTTCCACTTCTTTTCGAGAAAAAACAAATGGCAGCCATGGGCCCCCATGTGCAGTTGTCTGATGGCTGCTTGTGGTTTTCTCTTACATTTTTTTCTCACTGAGTAATACAGAATTACAACATGCATGCCGCTTTAGTACTCCAAATTCCTAAGGGAATTATATCTCTTTTATGCTCACAAGCAAATCCAAAGAGGAGTTATGAGTAGGGCTTTTAAATTATAAAAATTTCATGCAAAAGAAATGTCCTGGGTATGGAAGAGGTAACTTTCACTTAACAAAATGATTCCACTGATGGAGTAATTTTGGGTGGGGAAAGGGTTGAAGTATTTTTCTAAAGCATATGAGATAGTATCCTGAGAAGGATTTTTAAAAACAATTCGTTTCTACAATTTGTATTAAATTATTTATCAGTGAGAGAATGCTATTGTTATAGCAATGTGGCATTATACACAACCACCATGAATTACTTTCTATAATTGTCTCAAATATTAAAATTCAAAGCCAAGCCTTGAATCCTACAAATAAGTTGTTAAAAAATAAAATACATTACAAGCATGGCCTTGGGTTAATACTATCAGTTTATATTCACCAAAACTAAATATCAATATAAATAAAGTGTGACATGAAAGGAAGCAAAGATGTCCAAACTCCCCAAACCTTGTGGAAGTGAGATAATACTGATGGAGCTCAGTAAAATCTCAGAGCATAGAAACCTTAGAGACCTGTGGTATGTGATATTATTGACGGGAGCATTTAGAATTATGAGAAGCCAATAGCTTTCTCTCTTCCTCTGCTTTCTTTTTTTATTTTTATTTTTTCACAGATATCCTTTTTAAAAAACTGTTGACAGTATTACAGAAGTCCCCCCAGGCCCTGTAACCCCTCCCCAGGCCTTTACCACTCTGTTGTCTGTGTCCATGGGCTATGCATATATGTTCTTTGGCTATTCTCTTCACTTTCTTTTATACAGTCATCCCCACACCCCTCCTATTTTCAGTCTGTTCCACGTATTCATGCCTCTGGTTCCTCGGCTTTCCTTTCCCTAACACTCACAACTCAATAGCATTTGTTGAACTTCTGTCTATAAGGAACTATGTCAAGGTTGAAGAGGATTCTAAAGATGAAAGAAAACATAGATCTCACTCTTGAAGATAATAGCTAGTAATAAAGAGAGAAATATCTTTTATAAATAATAGTGATACAATAGAAAGTAGGTAATTATTACTTATTGAGTGCATTCATGTACTAGGCACCAAGTTAGAAGTTATACATATATTATCTTAGTTTAATTCTCAAACCATCTGTTGAGAAAAGACATTAGTATCTCTGTTTTACAGAGAGAAAAATGATACTCAGTGATTGAGTAACTTGCCCAAGATCAAGGAGCTTGCAAAGGGAGAAACTATATTCAGTTAAGGGAGAATAAAGACATCTTGATGGAAGAAGTGGTGGGTAAATATGAAAGGTGATCATATTTAGATATGTGGAAACTGAGTGTATCTGGGGACTGAGAGGTAAGCAGTTCTGGAGAAAAGACTATATTCTAAGAAAAGATAAATGGATAAAAACAGATTTAAAGGGGGAAAGTAAGTGGTTTGACTTGGTTTGGATGAAGCAGAGTGTCCAGAAAGAGCATTAATGAAAATTTAACTGGAGATCTGGCTGAAAAATAGGCCAAAACAAAAGATGTGAATGTCAGGCAAGGAACTATACTTTATTACACTCTAAATGGTAATTACATTGAAATTCAAAGTTGTAGGGTTAGAAGAAGGACATAATCAGAAGCATGATAGAAATCTTTTATCTAGCTGACATGGATAGGATGATATTGGTTGATGCTACACCTAATCCCCATTCTCAGTGTCTTCACCATAGAGATAGGAACACGCTAAATTCTCATTTTCCTGACTCACTCCAACAATGACTGGCTAGGCAAAAGTCAAATCTTAACAGTATGCAAAATGGCATTGGGAAGTCAGAGTAAAAAAAAAAAGAAAAAGAAAATGTAAAACCCTGTAAATGGGCAGTGAGCTAGAGGATATAGTTGTATAGTTGCTCTGTTAGTCATTAGCAAGGCCGCAGCAAGCATTAGCACCATGAGTCTTCCTTTTTTTTTTTTTACAATGTTTTTTTTACAATGTTGAAATATAGTTATTTTTTAAAAAAATCTTTATTGTTGCAAGTATTACATATGTTCCTTCCCTCTCCCCCCCCCATATTGCCCTCTTCCTCCCTTCCTCGCAAGCCTTCATCACCCACTATCTGTGTCCTTGAGTTATTCATATACACATATGAGTTCATTGGTTGATCTCTTCCCTCCCCCGTCCCAGCTCCCCTACCTTCCCTCCGAGGTTTGACAGTCTGTTAAAAATAAACCCAGAGACACAAAAACATAACACCATGACTCTTAACACCTGGTAGTAGAGGGACAAAGAAAAGGAGGACCTAGGATGAAGAGAGGAACACAGAAAGGGGATGTAGGATGAGGAAGCCAAAAAGGACTCAGTTAACTAGAACAGGGATAACTTGATCTTGGCAGAAAGCCAATTATTACAAATAAAACATGGCACCAGAACCACACTTAGAGCAATGGCATTGATCCTTAGTCACCTGGCATGTTGGAAAAACGCCTCTTTGAATACCTCGTGTTTAGGGTCTCGGCTGAAACTGGGGATTTCCCAGATGCAGAGATGTGGGTAAAGCCATCCTCAGATGGTGGGTCTGTGAGAAGTGACAAGACACCATATTCTACTTGACTAATAATATTAAAAGAACTATAAAAAAATAGAGGTTGAATCTGTCTTGAGCACCACAATTTCACAGTCTTATCACTGTGCTTTGAACATAGTACAAGCTAAATAAATACTTGAGTGAATTGAATTGAATTATATTAATATGAATTAAGGAAGAAATATCAGGGTGATTTTTATTTCAACAGATTAATTTTGTCCCACCCCCAAATAATTAGTACCATTAGCTTGAAATAGAAATGCTCATGTCTTTTTTCTAATTTCCTTTCCTTCTTTCTTCCCTTACTTACACTCTGTTGTCATGTTTTTTCTTTTTTACCCAAACCATTTTTTCAAGTCTTTGGGAGATGTTTTACTCTATTCCACCCCTTTTTTTTTCTAAGAATTTGATTTCCTTTGTTTCAGTGGATTCACAGCAACATCCTCTTCATTCATTTCCTTGCCTCTTTTCCATCTTAACTACAGCTGCTAGAATTACCCTTTTTCTTTCTAATACCCTTTCACCATCTTATTTCCCTTGTCAAGAACCATTTTCTCATCCATTTTGGTAAATGCAAAGACTCACCTCCTTTCCCCAAGGCCTATTTTTGTATTTAATTTCATGCTATTACTGCAACAGAGTTACTTCCATTAAGCTTTTTTGTCTTTGCAATTGTTTAAAAATCTAATTTAAATCCATCTTAACCATCTTTAACTTTAGAAAGATGATGGGAAGAACTCCCTTCTGCTGATATAATAGATGTGTTCCTTTTGCTATTGGTCTGCACAATGAAACCTTATTAACTTGGAAGTTCTAACTAAAGAAGTGCGATACTAAAGAAGCAAAATTGAGTTTTATACTCTCTAAGGAAGAATTTTGCACTGTATAATATATAATAATGTGAAAAAGAAGGCATGGGAATATTCTCCCTCTGCAAGAAAACTCTCACAGACATAAACAAACGTACATGAACAACAAGTTGGCAATTATAATTCTGCCCAAGTCTTTTATAAACTTGAAAGGATGTGTAATTTCCCAACTCAAACATATACAACTCTTTTTTTGGAAGTTAGTTGTTTAGAAATCTGATTTTATCTTCCCAGAGGAATCATAATATAAATATAGTTTATTTTCCCAGCCCAATTCACAAAAGCCTATTACTAATGTACCTTAAAAAAATTCTTGTTGTACAACAGAAACAATACTGGTGGAGGAACCAAGATGGCGGCATAGGTAAACACCTATTTTGCTGCCCCACACAACAATTCCAAAACTACAACTTAACAACAAAACAAACATCATCCAAAATCACCAGAAAGCTGGCTGAGTGAAAATTCCACAAATAAAAGTAAAGATAGGATACTGCGACTCAGAGGAGCGGCGGAGCGCAGCCTTAAAGATACTCCCGGAGAAAGGTTCAAAGTCATGCATGCGCGCAAGCTGCAGGGCGGGTGGCAGCAAACCCGGCAGGATTTCTCCAACGGGGAGGGTGGAAACGTCTCACTACACTGATTCCCCAGTTCCAGGTGAGGTCTGAGGTCTGGGGTGGGCATGCTAAAAGCCGGGTGTGGCAGAGATCTGTGAGTTTGAGGAGAGTGGGCTAAACTTGGAATAGCAGTTTGCGCGTAAACTTGGGGATAGAAGTGCGCGACCGTGCAGAGAGGACTTGTGACTTGCTCCCTCATTGGGGAGACCACTGGACTGCTTTGTTTTACAACCCTGGGCGAGACTTTGGGTGTGCAGACACATTTGGGGAGAGGCAGAGTTGTCTGGCAACAGGTGGGGACCTGCAGTGGCTTTCTCTCAGAAGTGCGCAGCCATTACCACCCGGCACAGAGACCTGCACACCGCAGAGGGCGCAGCTGACCCTGTGTGCTCAGCCCAGAGACTCCGCCCATCCAACCTGAATACAGCTCACCTTCAAAGCCAATTGGCCTGGAGGGCAAACCCTCCTAGTGCTAACAACAATTAGCTGGGCTTAAATTCAACAATACTGTAAAACCCATAAAGGATTGCAGTAAGAGTATCCACCTCAGGTAACTGGGGAGGCTGAGCCACTGTCCCTTAGAGGACATCTACCACACTAAGTTAATCGACCAACTCAGGAAAGCAGCCACAATGCAGAGAAATGGAAAGAAATCAGGTGTGAAAGAAATGGAGAAAAAAAGACGACTAGACATAGAGTTCAAAACCACAGTAATAAGGTTTTTCAAGAGGCTCCTAGAAAAGGCCGATGAACTTAATGAGAACTATGAGGAAATGAACAAGACCTACTAGGAAATGAATAAGACCTACGAGGATATGAAAAAGGACCAACTAGAAATTAAGCATACACTGACTGAAATTAAAAATATTACACAAAGTCCTAAAAGCAGTCCAGAGGACCGCAAGAACCAAGTCCAAGATTTGAAATACAAAGAAGCGAAATCCACTCAGCCGGAAAAGAAAGAAGCAAAAAGAATTCAGATAATTGAAGATAGTGTAAGGGGCCTCTGGGACAACCTCAAGAATGCCAACATCCGAATTATGGGGATGCCAGAAAAAGAGAGAGAGCAAGTTAATGAAAACCTACTTAAAGAAATAGTGACTGAAAACTTCCCCCACCTGGTGAAAGAAATTGACTTAAAAGCCCAAGAAGTGCACAGAACTCCAAAATATAGGAATCTGAAGAGGACCACACCAAGACACATCATAATTAAAATGCCAAGAGCAAAAGATAAAGAGAGAATATTAAAAGCAGCAAGAGAAAAACAGTTCGTTATAAATAAGGGGGCTCCCATACAATTGTCAGCGGATTTCTCAACAGAAACGATGCATGCCAGATGGGAGTGGCAAGAAATATTCAAAGGAATGAATAGCAAGAATCTACAACCAAGATTACTCTATCCAGCAAAGCTATCATTCAGAATTAAAGGTCAGATAAAGTGCTTCCCAGATAAGAAAAAGCTAAAGGAGTTCATCACCACCAAACCAATATTATATGAAATGCTGAAAGATATTCTTTAAGAAGAAGAAGAAGAAGAAGAAGAAGAAGAAGAAGAAGAAGAAGAAGAAGAAGAAGGTAAAAAATATAAATTATGAACAACAAGTACACATGTATCAACAAATGAATCTAAAAATCAAGTGAATTAATAAGCTGATGAACAGGATAAACTGGCAAATATAACAGAATCATGGACAAAGAGAGGGAATGGACTGACAATTCTTGGGGAGAAAAGAATTGTGGGAAGTGCAGCGAGAGACTGGACAAAAATCTTGCAACTATGGGAGAGGACAGTGGTGGGGAGGTGAGGGCGGAGGGTAGGATGGGTACCGGGTGGAGGGGAGCTATAGGGGCATAAAAAGGGGGTACAATGTAATTAATAAACTGAACAATAAAGATTAAAAAAGAAAGAAACAATACTGGTAATTCTCCTAATGAAAACATCCATGGAGAATTGGAATTTGGGATTTTAGAAGCTTTTTCTCACAATACTAACTGGTCACAGGGAGGGTCAACCCTGGGTGACGTGGTTATGATTCAGGAAGGGGGTTTTGAGGGCTGGTTAAGGTAACTTACTTGGAGAAAGTTTGTTTAGAATGCAAAATTTCTTCTTCCTTTTCCTCCCTTAAGTAGTTACAAAAGGAAATAGGGGGAGAAGGTAAAGAGAAAGTTCTGCAATGTTTGTGTGCTTCCCTTTCCCCACAGTTAAAAAATGTGCTAAGAAGACACAGGGATGAGGGAGGAACAGGATCAGCAGGGAAAAAATGTAGATAAATTTATTATTTTGAATCTTATATTTATAAATAACAACAAATAAGTTATGAAGAGTTTTAGCTGATAAATCTTATAAAATCAGGGAAACTGAAAAAGATAAAAATTTAAGAAAAAAGTGGATATCTTTTTAAATCACCAAAGAGATGATGAAAAAAAATAGGAAGACATAACCTGTTATTATGTACACTGTATATGACTAAAATCATTTTTAATGACCCAAATAACAAAACATGGGCATTTTAAGATAAATTTTTTCAAATAAAAGAAACCTTTCAAGCATTTAAAAGCCCACTGTAATTTCCTAATTCAAGTTTTAAATGTACATTGTTTGCTTTTTCATTATAAATCTGGATAAAACAAATTTAATGTATAGTTTACATACATTTACTCAAAGAAAAAGTGGATTCATGCTAAGGTGATATTGCATAACTGTATAAAATATTATAACTTCTATATACACTGAGTAGCCAGATTATTATGATCTCTGAATGCATCATAATCTTGCCACTCAGTGTATATCCTGTATAATAAAAGGCTAATATGCAAATTGTCCCCTCAACCAAGAATTGGACCAGCAGATAGGTTGGCCAACCGCCCATGTCCCCTCCCTCCTGCATGCATCAGGCCTCTAAATACACACACACACACACACACACACACACACACACACACTCACACACATTGAGTGGCCAGATTATTATACATTCAGAGATCATAATAATCTGGCCACTCAGTGTATATTGATAATTGCATCTACTATATAAGCCATTTCTAAGTCTTTATGATTTTAGTTAGATAAAATTAGTTAAAAGTCTACTTTTATTTAACATCCACTTTTTAAAAAAAATTCAAGAGTAGATTAGGGGTTAGAAAAATAGTACATAAACTGGTAGCCAAAATTAAGGAAAACCAGAGCAAGTTACAATTTGAGAATGCCAGTCCTATCTCCCTCAAAAGTTTCTAAAATTTTCAAGTGAAGCAGTTTATAAAGTTTATTTTTCTGAAGTATATTTAAGAACTGATGTAAAGGTATTCTGAAATACCATAAAATGTCCTTTTTAAAATTTTTTGTTGATGTTCAATTTCATGGAGGAAATAGAACTAAAACAAGACAAAACAAAACAAAACAAAAAAAACCCTCATCTGAGGATGTGTTTTTATTGATTTTTAGAGAAAGGAAGGGAGAGACATTGTTCCATTACCCATCATTGTATCCCAACCAGGGATTGAACCCATAGCCTTTTGGTGTACAGGTTGATGCTCCAACCAACTCAGCCACTCAGCTAGGACCCAGAATACACTTTTAAATCTCAGCTACAAGGATCCAGAATGTTCCTAGTTCTGTCCATCCTTGGCTTCGTGTGCTGTTAGTTCACCATCTTTCTTCTGCTCATTAACTGTAGAGTTATACTCAAGATTTATTATGACCTTGTTCCTTTTACAATTATTCCTTTTAACATCTCATTAACTAATACGCTTTTAATGCTGACTTTTTGTCCAATTTCCAAATCGTTACATCCATATCCAAATATCTCACTCTTTGTTTTGTCACTGGCCTAGCAGATGTAGGTGTCAACCTACATCACTGCCTCCCTCCAAGTCAGAGGTGGAATGCAGGTCCCATACATCCCTATGGCTTCCTGCATTCATCTAGCAGCTGGATTATGCTAGACCTTCTGGGCGCAGGTCAGAAGCGCCAGAGACTTAACACCAGGCACAACTCTCAACAATGAAGAAAGGTAAAGTGATAGATACATCAATTTCCGCGCCCATTGGTGTCTGAGGCAAGCTCTACACAGTCTCTCCTAAGTTCTTCAGCAGGACTGAACCCCAGTCCATAGCAGTAACTTGTTCATTGATGCACCTGTTTCCTGGTTTTCATACCCTCCTTGTGTTATTTTCCCACTTCTTCACAATGTTACCTGAGATTATTTTTGCTCACATCCTTACCTTAAGAACTGCTTTGGGATAGTGAGAGA
This sequence comes from Antrozous pallidus, assembly GCA_027563665.1. Classification (NCBI taxonomy): domain Eukaryota; kingdom Metazoa; phylum Chordata; class Mammalia; order Chiroptera; family Vespertilionidae; genus Antrozous; species Antrozous pallidus. The sequence continues at coordinate 44,974,100 of CM050511.1, read as the reverse complement.
TGATGCAAGCTAAGACAGAAGTCCCATTAAAACTTAAAATATGTTAAACATTATCATCCTCTCTCAAATGTCTTTGATTAACACTCCAATTTCTTTGTCTATTATCCCACTTCTTCCCTAGAGAGATACACGAGTATGAGGATTTCAGAGATAAACTTGACTCCTGCTCCCTGTTTTATGGTATCATCCCAAGTGAGTCATTTATCTCCTCTATTTTGTATATACAATACTTCCCAAGGCAGTGGTAAGCATCAAATAAAACAAAACAGGCAAAACACCTTTTACTTTATCTTCATCCCAATATAATGTAACAGTTTCAAACTTAGGGAATAAGCTACAATTTGTTTTGATGAGCTTTTCCCCTCCAATAATTACCTTGAATCAACTAAAAATTTAAGTGAAAAATCTGAAATGAGAGTATTTTAAATGAATATAAATTAATTACATGTCAAACTTTTTCTCATGAGTGTAGTGTGAAGAGGACTGCTCTATTGAGGTATATGGGGGTTTTTGTTTGTCAGACATCTTTAATATACAGAGCTCATAAAATTATAAATAATATTCTCTTGGTCTAATATGAAAATTAGCACACAATAGATAATTTATGATATTGACTAACAAAGATATTATGAAAGTCATTTATTCATTATACAATCTAGGACAGAAATAGCATTTGGTATGTCAAGGGGAAAGAGACATAAGGGAAACTCAAGAAATAATTATGTTATTTACGTGTATTACAGTGTTAAGGGTGAAATATTAATAATGTCAGTTCCTCCTCTATAGCTTCCTACAGACTACAATAAGTAGTAATATTAAATTTGTTTTGTATTGACTCACTTCTAAAACTCCCCCCTTTTGTACTTTCATCTTTACACACATTACTCTCTTCTAAAATTTCCTCATTTTCTTCAATATGATTTAGGGCTCAAAAGATTTTATGTTGACGGTATTCATATTTAATTACAAATCATGTCTTCAACAGTTGGTTTATATTGAAAGTGGGGAATGAATTCCATATCGGTCTATAATGAATCAAATGAAGCTGGTAGGATCAGTCTACATGATCAGAGTCTGTAGATTTACAACAACATTATTAGTATATGATTAATCAGTATCTAATGTGAGCCAGTTCATAGCCAACATCTAGTAAGTCATTCTGTCTTACAGTAAAGTCCGTGGCTCTGTTTCAGATCAGTTAGGAGTTTTGCTTTAGATGATAGTACATTGTTAACTTGCCATCTGGCCCAACAGCTGACGTGGCTCATACAGCCCTGAAGAGGCCCCACCGAAGCTCTACTCTTGGGAAATATTTGGTCTACTGTGGTGTCATGATTACTGGCTCACAGCTTTTTATATCCTTTGAAAAGAAATTGCAGAAAAACCTCCACACTGGAAAATTCCTAAATTGGAATTAATTTGTTAGAAAAGAGTTCACTTACCTGAGGACCAGGCTGACCCTGAAATTGAAAAAGAAAAAGAAACAGTTACAAGTGCATTTTCTTCAGTGAATTGTTCAGTTAAAACTCAACTTAGTTCTGATAATCTTTTCAAAATATTTCTGAAGATAATAATCAATACCTAACTACTGACAAACTTTGCTTTGTGGTTTTAAAATCATATTATAGTTTACATTTTTACTCCATGCTATCATCTGAGATCTTGATATTATGGTCTATTACATATAACTTTAAAATGACTCAAGGGTTTTAGTATGCTCTAGAATCAAACTGCAGAAAGAGAAGGCAAAGGAAACTCTACCTTACAAGATCATAATGAATGGTTAGTGAAAAAGAAGGTGTACTCACAGAGTACATGAGCTACATATTTCAAGATGTCAAAGAGTGAAGGAATAAAGAGGCAGATATCTTAGTTTTAGGACTCACCAAGTCTTTGAATTTCTCATTGTTTCTATAATATTTTAATTAATTTAAAAATAAATATTTATCTCTTATTGTATATAATTTAACCTATGGGCATTTTGAAAGGACAGGAAGAGAGGGTTTGGCTCAATTAAGTGCATCATAACTCCTCAAACAATCAATAGATTATGTAACCTCTGGCCAATCTAATTCATTTGGAATGTCACTTTCTTGTTTAAGCTGAGAAAAACTTCAAGGCAGCATATTCATATACGCTTGTCACTTAAAAAAAAAATCACCGTGGATAAAAGTATTGATTACACATCACCTCCTTAAAAATCTCCAATTTGGTTTTGTGTAAGATGAGATGAAAGAAAAAGTTCATACTGAGTTAAGGAATCTTAAAAAAATACATTAATAATGTACATTCTCAATGCATCAGCAATATGCCAGTGAGTATTCAGGAAAGCATGGCGCTAATACAATTCCCAGAGACAACTTGCTCTCTCTTAGCCCCTCTCTAAGCTTAGAATTTCTTTGATGATTTGTTCTTTTCTGAGGGATAGAACAGATGATTTTTAAAAGCATTGTCTGAAAATGTGGTTGGCCTAGTTTTGTGTAATCAAACCATGAAGAAGAGCTAATCCAGGCTGCTGTGGAGGTTACTCACTCCACTCCTGTACTCTTTAGTGTTGGAGAGAAAGAGAATAATACCCACTAATTCCTAACCAAATACCAGACACTCGGGGTTTGTTATTCCATTTACTACTTATAAATTTTCCTGCATTTTACAAATGAAGAAAGTGAGGCTCACAAAAATAAATGGGGAAAAAAATCACACAGTCTATAGTTGTGGAGGCAAAATTTAAACCAAATCTGATTCCGAAGTTCATGCTTTTCCACTAGGTCATTTTGCCTTTTAGTCTGGAAGTTTAAGAAAAAAAGAGTAGGCCTGCTTAGATCAATAATGATAGTAGAGCACTCTTCAAGAGAGTGGACTTTCTAAACCTTCCATCCGCTCCTCGGCTACAAGGTGAACCTCTGCTTCCAGATGCAGACCTCCAACCAGCAGGACCAGACTGCTGATGCCTGTCCAGAAACCAGGTCAGCAAAGGTTCTGGCTTGGAACAGACAGCCTCAACATCGGCTCTCAACATGGAAGTCCTACAAAGGCAGGGCTCTCCACTCTATGCAAACAGGGACCTTGCCAGATCTACCTAATGGGTGAAACTGCGTACATGCTCACTCTCACCCACCCTCTAGATGTTTTACGCTTCTAATCTTTCTGAAGTTTAAAATTGGTGCAAACTCAGAAATGTAAACATTTTAAAAACTTTGGAATATATTACATCTCTTATGTTTTATAAAAACCTCAAATGTAGGATTCTCCAAAATCAGAAAGAATTTCTTCAAAAGAATATAGTTTAGCATTGTTGCTGAAGTTTTTTGCTTGTTCTACAAATGAGAATTTTCCTATCTATTTTTAAAATGTGTCATTTGTGTCATTACACTGAACAAATGATTTTAGCATGTGTACATATATTTGTTACTATTTACAAACATACATTGTGTTATACATTTTATATTAGTGATCATGAGAACAAATAGTAAATGATAGTGAAATGAAAATGTTGCTGTATACTTTCCAACTACGGATTGGAAAGTATACAGCAACAGAAAACTCAGATTGCCCTAACATGTGATATGAATTGCAGGTGTGCATGCATGTGTTAATGTTTGTCTATAGGGTGGGGAACTTTAAAAAGAGGGATAGAAATGGGTTATTAGAGAGGCTTCCCAGAAAAACGATGCATACAACATGACAAATTTGGTAACACTCCCTAAAACATTGATTACACAATGCAATCCTTATAAATCTTACCCAAGACTTTAGGACTGTCTACACTCAGTATGATGTAACAAACTGTGCACTAGCAGACACAGTAGAATACCTGTCAGAAAACAGTCTAGCAACTGGAATATTTTATTTTTATTTTATGCATTGATTTTAGAAAGAGAGGAAGGAAGGGAGAGAGGGAAAAAAGAGAGAGAAACATTGATTAGTTTTTTTCAGTTATTTATGCATTCATTGATTGATTCTTGTATGTGCCCTAGCTGAAGATTGAACCTGCAACCTTGGCTTATGGGACGAAGCTTGAACCAACTGAAGTAGCCGGCCACGGCCAGCTAGAATCCTGCAATCATCCTACAAGGGTCACCTAAAGCGGGGAGGTATCTGTGGGCTTGGCAGTGAGTTTTCTGAGGGATGCCCAGCATATAGGAGAGAAGAAAAGAGCACAAAGTGAAGCTGGCCTCAGAAACACCCTGGGAGTGACGCATTAGGTGGTAGGTAATGTCTTCCTCATGACAAACCACCAGAAGAAACATCTCAGAATTTTCCATGTTGCTTCTGAGTAATTCATTGAGAAAAACAAGTATTTTCATTCATTAGTGGATATATTTTTACTCTACTGTAATTTATAGATAGTGAATATTACTAATAATCAACTATGAAAGTTAATTTTTCCATCTAAAATACTTTTTAAAATACATAGTTTATAAGTGATGATGAAAACTCACAAAATACAACTTAGTTGAATTTTTAAAAATAAAATTTCTGAAAAGGACCTTTTTTTGCAAACAAATTACCAAACTATTACTATAAATAAAAACTGGAATCAAGTATAATCAAGAGCCATGCCAAGGGAAACAGTTAAATCACAGAAATGCAGACCTTTGGAACAAACATACATGCGAAGATGGAGAATGCCCAATGCTCCCAGCGGCTGATTTACTGAACGTCAACAGCTCAATGTAATGCCTTCAAGACAGCTCAGGCACCAGGGTAAAGGAAAAGAAAAATCAAGAGGAGCCGGCTTTAAAAAGCGGTAATCAGAACAGTATGGTGGAAAACAATCAGCCAGTAGCTGATGCTTGATGGAAAAGTGTTCAAAACAAGCTGAAAATTTTGTGAGGCAAGTAAACCACTATGGAACATGATAATGAGATGACTTATCACTGGAGGATGTACTGTTACATTAGGCCATTAAAGAGCAATATTAATCATTCTCTGTTGGGCTGTTATCACAAGAATGGTTGCCAGAAAGTGCTAACACTCTTCCTAAATCTACAAAGTCTTAGGTTTCTGAGACAATTAGATTCACTACAGGATACTTCTTTTATGGGTGGTAAATCTGTGGCATTCCTTTACAGATGGGAGAAATACTGTTTTTCCATTCCCACATGCAAAGATGGGCACACAAAATTTGTACTTTTAATTTTTAATATATTTTTATTTATTTCAGAGAGTAAGGGAGAGGGAGAGAGAGATAGAAACATCAATGAGAGAGATCCCCTACTGGGGATTAAGCCTACAACCCAGGCATGAACCCTGACAGGGAATTGAACCATGACCTCCTAGTTCATAGATCAATGTTCAACCACTAAGCCACACCCACCAGGCTAAAGTACAGTCTTATTTTGAAATAGACTCACATAAACTTACTGTGCTAAATTTTAAATAAAGCCATTTTCATTAAAAAAAAAAAACCTTGAGGGAATATAGTACTAATCATACAACTCTAAAAGGTGCTGCCTCTGCTTCAAGGTAATTAGACAGCAATTACTTCAATAACTTAGAAAGTGTTCATTAAGCAACCCAATATTAATGACCATTTTTAATACCCTCATTTCAGATTTCATTTTCTTGAATTGAAAGAAAATACTTCAAAACAATAATTTTTATATTTTGCATTTTGGAATCCTTAGTGCCCAAAAATATCATTTGAAAGTGATTACTATAACTTCATTTTCTCTTGGAAGTTCTCAAATCCCCACACTGGGATGTCAAGCTTATTTTTCCCTCAGGTGAAAACACCTGAAGTGGCCATTCAGGTAAAGCTTTAGAACAACATCAGAGGAACTCTGAGTGGCAGCATCATTGCCCTGGTGGCAGGAGATTTGGAGGAGCAATAGGAATCCTATCCTAGAATCATGTGGGGGGATTCCTTAACCTTTTGAGAGTCACAATTTGACCTAATTCTGGTAATTTCTTAATCCAATATTCCAGAAAGAGGTCTCTTAACTTCTGTTCACTGCAGAATACATGCATCCATGTCAAAGAGAAAGTCTCCCCACCCAGTGAATGTTATTTGGATAATAGAGGGAACGGAGTCAGGCAAAGACTGCAGGGCCTTCACAGGACAAATGAGATCCTTCACACATGGCACAGAACAAAAACCTGAGAGTTCTATCCTGAAGAAAAATCTCTTCCTACTCGATTAAGCTTCCATATCCTATTACATCAAATTAGTTTGATACTTATAAAATGCTATAAAATTTAGCATGGCAATTTAAAGTAGGCTATATATCCAATACCAACAAATCATTCAACTAATACAAATTTAGATGAAAGCTTATAAATTTAAAAAATAAATTAATACACAAGTGGTATATTAAAGATAAAAGCAATTGAAGAAGTAAAGCATTAAGGATTGTGTGAACTAATTTTAAAATGCTTCACAAAGACTGCATAGTCTTGCAATATCTATGCTTCCAAAGTCTCTTACATGCTTGACTAAAATAAATATCATTCATAATTTATACTACCTAATGTGTCACCCCACAGAATAGAGAGGAATTATTCTTACCTTAGCCACAGTCACATAATATTTCTTAGATAAGAGCATTTTAATTTAAGAATTTAAAAAATCTTACTCCTCAGTGGTTTTAATTCTGGAAAAAAGAAACCATATTCTACACTAGAGGAAAATAAAGAGTTATAGTCTCAAGCCTAGTGCATATCTCTTTTTTCAAATTTGAGAGAGGAAGAGAATGAGAACAAACATGGAGATGGTTTTGTTGGATTCATCTAAAGAAAATAAAAACTGATTCAAAACTTGGAACATTTCTTCCATAGTGCCTTCCAGAAATAAATATTGTATTTAAAGATTTACTCTAATACTTACACAGGTTTAAAAAGTCCACCCCTTAATAATTAAAACATTATTATATTTTCTAACACAATACCAAATTTACCATTTCTTTCCTTTTCATTCCATTATATATATATATATATATATATATATATATATATATATATATATACACACACACACACATATATACCACAGCTTTAAAAAATAAATGTGTTGGGATTAATAAAATTACATAGGTTTCAAGTGTAACCTATATAATACATCATCTATATATTGTGTTTAATACCCAAAGTCAAGTCTTTTGCCACCATATATTTGACTTCCTTTGCCCTTTACTTCCCCACCCCCTGCCCTATTTCTCTGGTAACCACCATAGTGTTGTTTATGTCTATGAGGGTTTTTTTATTTTTTCATTTTTTGTTTTTGTCTTGTTTGTTCATTTGTTGCTTTTACTTTCATACCCCACACAGAGGTGAAATCATATGGTTCTTGACTTTTTCTGTCTGGCTTATTTTGCTTAGCATGATATTGTTAGGATCCATCCATGTTTTCCCAAATGGCAGTATTTCATCTTTTCTTATGGCTGAGTAGTATTCCATTGAATACATGTACCACATCATCGTTTGCTAAGATGCTATCTTTTTAATGTGTAGATAAATCACATCAATTAGAGAGAAATTTAAAAAATTTTTAAAGAAATAACAATTTTAAGTAGGCAATTGTATGGAAGATAACTGTTGTAAATGTCAAGCCTATGTAATTATTCCATAAGCCCCAAGGTGAGAGGTTGATATCCTGGTTTATAAAAAATTGTTCTCCAGCTTGACTGGTGTGGCTCAGTGGTTGAGCGTCAACCTGTGAACCAGGAGGTCAGAGTTTGATTCCCGGTCAGGGCACATGTCCAAGTTGTGGGCTCTATCCCCAGTATGGGGCATGCAGGAGGCCGCCAATCAATGCTTCTCTCTCATCATTGATGTTTCTATCTCTTTCTCTCTCCTTCTCCTTTCCTCTCTGACATCAATAACAATTAAAAATATAAATAAGAACATGTTTACAATACATGTAAAAAATTACATGTATTTTTTGTTGTTACATCGAGTCCCATACAGAAGTTTTGTCCCAAAATTCGTTATGCTGCAAAGCCGCAAAGCCATATTGAGGTACTGAAATCATGAGAGCCAATGCATAGCAGTTTTGAGACTGACCAAGAATCCTTAAAAAATTGTCACAAACACTAAAAAGGATAGTCATAGGCAACACACTCTGAGTTGCTGTTACGGCTAACGCCACAGAACTGGCCAAATAAACCAGCATTATAAGGGTAAACATAAGTACCACATCTTCTTTATCCAATCATCTACCAAATAGCATTTTAGTTGTTTACATGTGTTGGCCATCATGAATAATGTTGCAATGAACATAGGAGTGAATATATCTTTGAAAATGTATTTTCAACTTTTTTCAGTTACATAAACAGAAGAGGAGTTGCTGGGTAATGTGGTAACTCTATTCTTCATTTTTTCCATACTGTTGTTCATAGTGGCTATACCAGTTTACATTCCCACCAGGACTAGACTGCTGTTTGTCTCCATATATAAAAACTAACTAAAAATGGATCAAAGACCTAAATATAAAACCTGACAATAAATTACATAGAAGAGAACATAGAAACTAAACTTATGTATATTGGTCTTAGAGAGGATTTAATGAATTTGAAATGTAAGGGAAATAAAAACAAAAATAAATGAATGGAACTATATAAAACTTAAAAGTGTCTGCATAGCAAAAGAAACCATCAACAAAACAAAAAGTCAACCACTGAACGGGAGAAGAAATTTGCAAACAATACCTCCAACAAGAGGTTAATATCCAAAATATATAATGAATTCATAAAACTCAAACACACACACACACACACACACACACACACACACACACACAAAATCTAGTTTTAAAAATGGGCAGAAAACCTAAGATACTTCTCTCAAGACATACAAATGGTAAAAAAAATATATAAAAAAGATGGTTAACCTCACTAGCTATTAGGAAAATGCAAATCAAAACCACAATGAGATAACTCCTCACACCTGACAATTAAAAACAAGTGTTGGAGAGTTTGTAGAAAAAAAAAATCCTTTTCTTTCTTATAATTAGAGGCCCGTGCACGAATTTGTGCACTAGCAGAGTCCCTCAACCTGGCCTGCATGATCGGGCCAAAATTGGCTCTCCAACATCCCCCAAAGGGTCCTGGGTTGCAAGAGGGTGCAGGCCAGGCCAAGGGACCCCACCAGTGCATAATTGGGACTGGGGATGGACACAGGAGATTGAGCAGCAGGGAGGGACCACAGGAGGGTCCCAGGGAGTACCTGGCCCGTCTTGCTCAGTCCCTATTGGCCAGACCCCAGTAGCAAGCTAACCTACTGGTTGGAGCATCTGTCCCCTGGTGGTCAGTGCATGTCATAGCGAGTGGTTGAGCAGCCTTAGCATATTATTAGCATGTGACTTTGATTGGTTGAATGGACGACTGGAAGACCGGACACTTAGCATATTAGGCTTTTATTGTAAAGGATGTTTATAATGGAAACAAGAATTTTTACTGTCCTGCCAGTTTTTAGTCACATAGTATATAATAAATAATTTGGTTTATGCCATGTTTATTCACATCTTTAAAAGTGTGCTGTTTTATTGCTCCAGATAAATATTGGAATCCAATTTATAAACATTTAATAGAAACATTAAATTTATATAGGTGCCCAATTTCAATATATTGTGCAAAAAGATGGACTGATTTCTCTCTACATTTGTCTGTCCTAGATATTTTGCATTAATAAATACTAGTAGCAGAGTCAATAAATTCATAATGTATGCATCACATACTGCTATTGCTGCAGTGATAGAGAACTCAAAAAATGAAAACCTTTTTTAAAATTGGGGAGGGAGCGGTTCTTCAAGCTAATAAGCTAATGTTCTTTAGTGACCAAGATGTCTGGGACTGCATTGGAGGTGGGTACACAATACAGTATACAGATGATGTATCATAGAATTGTACCCTTAAAGCCTATATAATCTTACTAACCAATGTCACTCCAATAGATTTAATTTAAAAATACTTTTAAAAAATAAATGAAAATAAAAACTGCCACTTACTGACAACCACAAGTCACCAAGACTTTCACAAATGACACCTCTATTATTATACATCTGTAAATTAGGGATCATTTCCACCATTTTATAGTTGAATAAACCAAGTTTCAGAGAGGCAAGGTAATGTTCCCAGAGACACACAGCCTCTAAAAGGGAAAGCTAGAATATGAACATGGATTTGACTTGACCCCTTTTGTGCTCTCACTTACCTCATGCTGGTGGCTGAAGTCATATGCTTAGGATAGATTACCCAGGGGAATTAAGTAGGAATGACTCTTAACATTCTTTTAAATTAGATAAAAGCTATAGCTGTGTTTGTGTGTGTGTGTGTGTGTGTGCACGCGCGCGCGTACACACACACACACACAAACACACACACACACACACATCTTGAAGTCTATCCATAGATTCTCCAGTGAATCATTCACTCCAGGTTAGATCCCTTGGGTAGAGAAATATAAACTAGTAAGTGGAAATGCGGAGCTATACTAGTAAAATCAGGTCTGTCAGATTTCAGAGCCTACGCTTTTTAACTCTTTTATTATACTGCACCTTGGACAGTAAAAGGTATACAATAAATATTTAATTTTTTAAAAAAAATCCATCCTTATATGAATTTTTACTCAATAAACCTACTAAATTTCACACACTGTGTTGGTGCTAGAGGAAGAAGGAAAAATAAGGACCCTTCAACAGTGGAACATGCAGTCACAAACAACATGGAGAAGTTAATGCATTCTCAGATTCCCATACGTTATTGGGCTTTTTCTTCCCCAGCAACTGGGAGAGACCTTTGACAAAGGCTCACATTGCAAATACTAATTATAGTTCTTTTTTTCTCATTGCAATAAAATTGACTGTATTAAAATACAAATAATCCCTTTATTTTAACAGATAATGTAATACAGTTAATAAAGCTGGGACTAAATTAGATACTATAATGTAATCTTTAAAAGGGTACTGAGTACCTTTCATTTCTTCTGTACTATAAGTGTTCTCACTTGAGACAGGAAATGTAACTTAGCATTTTAGAGACACTGGCTAAATTACCTCTATTGATGAGGCTCAGCAGGTTCTTTCTGAATGATTAGAAATAATTGCCGAGGGATAAAAAACAGTGCTCCATGGGTTGTAGCCACAGCATGATTGGAGCCTACTGGGGAGAGAATAAAGCACATGCTCCTATGCATGACTGGTTCTATGTGCTGCCTGGAGCATGGCTGACTGACCATCCCTGAAATTGCATAAATGAAAGGAAGTAGGCCAGGAACACACAATTGTATTAATAATTGGGTTGCATGAAATGAATTAGGTAAGCCCACCAGGTCCCTCTAAAGGGGTGGAAAGACAGTACAAAACTCCAGAAATAAAGTCTGCTAAAGCAATCTTTTAAAGCTTTTGACAAAGTGCAAACTTTAGTCATTTTTTTTCTCATTGAAAGGAAAGTTCAGGGAGCAGTTTCAGTTCAGTTCATACACATGTACATGCACACATACATACACACACAGAGAGAATGGATAGGTGTATGAAGCATGAACTAGGACACAAGAATTCTGTAGTACTGTCCTTATTCACAAAGGAAGTCAAGGGGCCTGGTTCTGCCATTAAGCATAAGGAGGATTTTCCACCAATGTCAGAGGGCAGTGGTATAGTTCTTCGTTCCTTTGGCTCTGTGTATATTCCCATAGGAACAATCTGTAGTACAATGGAAACTACCCCCCCCGATTTGTCCAGCCATGTTGCAATTGTAGGAGGAGTTGCAAAAGACAGCTCCATTCAGAAGAGAGAGAGAGGTCAACTCAACCAAACCTGATTCCGATTTTCATATTTTTGAAGGAAACAATGTATTTGAAACCTCTTTACTTTGTGATCCTAGAGAATAGAGTTTAACCTGCTTTTTCCTGCTGTAGAAATTTCCCAGGTTTCTAAGTTCTTTTTTTCAATATTTCCCTTTCATAAAGAACCCACAGTAAGTAAAGAATGAGACTATCACTAGTAAACTCATTTAACAATGCTGTAGAATCAGTTTTCTTCTAGCATTTATAATTTTTAATGGTAGTATCCTTTTCAATAAACATATATATATATATATATCATTCAATTTTATGTTATTTCATAATAAAGTTTTATTCTCTCACTTATACAAATAAGATTTTAATCCAACGGAGCAATAAAATAAAAGTTTATAAATAATGCTAAACTAGTCACACATTTTAATTCAATTGAATAGGAACTAGATCCCAAAACTTTTTCTTTACTCTATTTATATTTAAATTGAGGTAAAACAAAAACAATTAAAAGTTAATTTCTGCAGTTTAATTCAAGTAATTAAAGGATAGTATTACCTAAAAATAGGAAATAGACTTCCTTCATGGTGTTATTCTATTTCTCAATCACAGAAGTATTTTTTAAAAAAAACAACAACCAAAAACATAAGGCTTCATTGCTGATTGACACCTGAAAGGCATCTTTACCTAAAAGTTCTTATTTCTCTTAAGAAACAAACTCTCTGTGCAAAAACAGAATGCAAGGCTTAATTCTTCTGGAGCATCACTCAAGAAATACACTTGATGTGGTTTATGCCATGATGACAAGAACACAATAAACTGTGAAAAATGTCATTTCTGAAAAATTTATTGGCTATGGTTCATCAAGAGACAAATCTTTGTAACAGATGTGACATGATAACTTCAATGAACATTTTAAAATATGAAGCATTTAAAAACTATTCCCTTAGAAATAAATTAATCTACATAAAACATACCATATACCATGACTAATGTGTTAATTTTCATCACTGCAGAATAGTTCTGTGTCAGTGTGACAATCTCTTCCTTCAAGTTCCTGTTTGGGCTCCATTTTGGGTTCATTAATTTTAAAAAACGAACAGAAAACTTGAACTCAATCTCTGATTTTCCCACCAATTGAAATTCTATACTTTTAGAATTTCACATACTCTAAGCTTTTCATGATTTGAAGATAAAAATCTCAGGAAAATATCTTTCTTCTAAAAATATCTTTGTTTTCTACTTAGCAAGAAAATTTGAGATTAAGACAACCTGACTGAGGAGTCAATATTTTGTATGAAAGAAACTAAAAGCCTTTAAATGCCAAATATTAGAACTTAGTATCACATAACATATATATTAGGATATTAGAAAAGTTGTTCGTTTTATATAATTACAGTCATTTTTATTAGTGGGCTTCATATGATGCTTTTAATTGATAAGGCCAAACAATATTTACCTAATTTTGGTTATAGTTTAAAGGTAAGAATTTTGGAGATCTATAGTTTGAGGATACTATTGAGACCATTCTTGGTATCCTAATGTTTTTAAAGACTAGTCCGCAAAGAATGAGACAAGGTGAGAATATGTAATAAGATATGTCTGTAAGATAATTATCATATTGATTTTAATAGTAAGTCACTGCTGTAGCTGCAGTCAGGAAGCCAAAGCAGGATGTAGAAAGGAAACATGTCACACCTGAAGTGAGGCTGACTTCCAGGCCCCAAACAAAAAAAAAATATTCTAATACAAAGCATTCCCTTTGTAATCAAAACTCTTCCCAAAAAGAATGCTTGTATTGTGCATGGAATCTAATACTGACAATATGATAAGGGTATTATAAATCACTAAAAGCACTAAAGTAAGTCCCGCTATGTTAATCACTATACTTTAGGTTAATCGATTGAGTTGCTTCTACCACAGAGAGAGAAGACAGGTCACTTTTCAGTAATAATTTACAGAAGTGAAAGCTTTCTACTTAATTTATTTTTAACAGAACACAAGCCTGGAAAATGATTGAGGTGATTTGGTTATTAGAGTCACTGGGAAGTTCTAAACATGAATGGGAATAAAAGAAACTGCCTACTCTTTAATGATACTTCCAATGACAAAATAAAAGCTTCCCCTCCTCACAATGATAAATAGGAGTTTTCCCAATCCAAAGTCATTTGCCTTGTGGTTTTGATTATTTATATGTACATAGGAAGCTTCATATTATAGGGAATATGCAATTTCTGTAGAGAGTTTCTTACAAATTAGGATATTTGATACAAGGTCAAGCAATTTTTCTTTTCATTTTGTTCAAAATGTTCCAATGATCTGAAATTGCCATCAGTTCATTCATGCTCTGCAAAGTTTCCCTTCCTAAACTCTACTAACATCAGCAAACTAAAGATAAAATAGGGATTTCCCCCACTCTAAACTGGACAGCTAATGCCTATGGGAAAATAACTTCTTAACAAATAAAACCCAGGGGATCTAGTCAGGCAAAGGAACAAATCCTCATCTTTCAAACTGGTAAACAATACAAGATTTCAAAAGCAGTTTCTTTTCAACTCATGCCATGTAATGTACAACTTAAGTTTGTATGTCATTGCAATGTCAGATCAACTTTCCAGACAGACAAGAAGAATCAATTATTAGAGGCTTAACTTTAATATGCAAAGTAGAGAGTTGGATGGCAAGGGGAGGGGCATGAGTATGAATAAACCCTGAAACTGGAAGTGGGACATTAGGTCATTTCCTGTTTGAGGATATATAGGGCCTATTGGATAATGGTCAGAGTACCTGAAAGGAAACCACAAGCTGATTAATTCCACTCCAAGAGATGGATTCTAAAAACCAGTTCTTATTCTTTACCCATTGATTAAAAGTCTAAATGGAAGGCTACATATGGTGAAAGTGATATACATTCAGCCATTATAACAGAAGAATGATAAATTACCCAGGGTGCCTGCAGAAAACTCTCTAATCCACTCTTTCAATTTTCACTCTCACCTGTGAGAAAGCCTGAAACTGCATGCCAATGGGTTGTTAATAATGCGCTCTGGAAGGGAACAAGTTGAAATTGTTCCCCAAACTGCAAATCAAGAGACAAAGTATGTGTGTCTACTACTGTTGAATGAAATTATATATCGGAACAAAAGACTGTGTCTGCAGTACAGGACTAAAGTATGCTTTCATGTGTCCTATAAAACCTGTGGTTCCGGGCAGCACACAGCCCTGGAGTGCTTATATTTATACTCCCAGAAGAATATCCTAACATCGATGTAGCTAACGGAAGCCTTGGAAAGGAAGTTAGTGATATGAAATTTAAAATAATTGTTTTTAAATTTGCAGTTTCCAGATTGGGTTTCTACTGTGCCTGCCAAACATTCTCCTTTTTCTGTGAGTTAGCTACACAAATAGGGATTTCATTTGTTTATTAATAGAAGGAAGTGGTGATTCAGCCACTTTGTATAGATGCCCTAGTTTTCCTATCTCGATTCTCCTTGCACAGAACACTGCAGGATGCGACAGGTCAAAAACTAAGAGGAAGGGAGAGTACAATGGGGCTGCTATTAGGAAGAGCAAGCCCCTTGCCTCTCTGGTCTGTAGCCCTTGGAGCTCCAGACTCATGCTCACCTCACATATTTTTATTGACTTCAGAGAGGAAAGAAGGGGGAGAGGGAGAGAGAGATAGAAGGATCAATGATGAGAGAGAATCACTGATCAGCTGCCTCTGCAGGCCCCACACTGGGAATCAAGCCCACAAAACCAGGCACGTGCCCTAAGGGGGAATTGAACCATGACCTCATGGTGCATAGGTTGACGCTTAACCACTGAGCCATGCTGGCCAGGCTAAATGCATTCTTTTACATAGGTCCAAATTTTTTCTTAAGTGTGATTCAACTCAACTGTGGCAAGTAGGAGAGACACTCTTGCTGCTTCTTTCTCTCAAAAGTTTGCAGGTCTGTGTTTATTTGCTACAGAAAGATCAAATAGAACCATTCTGGAGTTTAGTGCTGCCCACATGCACTTATGAGCCATATGCCCCAAGCATGTTATTCTACTTCTCTGAGCCCATTTACAGCTGGTGAGTGAAATACAGCAATACTATCAGCCCTACCTACTTCACAGGCCGTAGCATCAAATGATCTAGAAAAAAATGGCTTTGATCTCTAACTTCCAATTAAATGTACTGTGTAATTAATAGCAGGAATGATATTAATTCAAGTGGAAAATGTGTATTTACACATCACAGGCAAAGTTATATGGCTAAGCACATGGAATATGAAAGCTGATTCAAGAAACGGGTTGAAGGAGGGAGTATTTCCAGAGAGGGGAGAAGACAGCAATAAAAGACAAGCGCGAGAGTATGCCGAGCATGTTCGACAGGGATCTGAAAAACACAGCTCAGAGAGGTGCTTATTTAAAACATCATCATGATGGTTTTGTGCCAACAAGGCTAATCTATGTTGCCTTGTTGTTTGGTCAAATACCAGTCTAGATGTTGCTGTGAAGATATTTTATAAATGTGATTGACATTTATAATCAGTTGACTTTAAGTAACGCTGATTATACTGGATAAAGTGAGTGGGCTTTGTCTAATCAGTTGAAGGCCTTAAGAGCAAAAATTGAGGTTTCCCAGAGAAAAACGAAGTTGGCTTCAAACCATAACATAAAAAACACCTGCTTCAGTTTCCAGTCTGCTGGCCTGCTCTACAGATTGACTTACCAGCCTCCAAAATTATATGAGCCAATTCCCTAAAATCAATCTCTCTCTCTCTCATATATAGATATATAGATATATAGATATATAGATATATAGATATATAGATATATATAGTATTAGTTCTGTTTCTCTGGAGAGCCCTGACTGATACAAACACTAAGGTCATTTTTATTAGAAAATCCAGAGCCTTCTTCTCAGTCTTCATCTGTTTGCCATTTTGCAGGAACATATACACTCCAACCATGCCAACAATAAAGTGTAAAGAAAATATAGCCAAGTGGTCATTTTAGATCACAATGAGAAGAATTTGGTATCTTTCAAAGTCAATAAATATCTCTACTTAGTTATTCTTACCAATAACTTAAAATATTCAACACCTTGTCCCCCACAAAAAGCTCTTTTTTTTTAATAGCTGACCCTACAGTGTTCTATGCTGTCTCACTTCTCTGGCTCATTCCTTATATCCATTCCAGAAATCCTAGAACTCCTCCTTGGTAACATTGTCAGATGAAGCTCATTGATGCATGCCTTTAATCCAGCTCAGACTTTCTTCAGGTTTCCTGAGAATCACTCTCAAACCACTCATTCTAACTAGGTTCCCATTTATTGCTTATCAGTTGCCCACAACTGTTTTTTCTTAGAATTGAAAATTAAAAGTGCTAAGTCTGGATTCAAGGCTCTCCACGTGGAATCCAGAGCAACCCTCCCATGATAACCTCTACTCTCAAATGACTCATTGTCCCTCCTTTCTCTTCCCCTGCCACCCTCTTTCTTTTCACTGATCCAATTTTTCCCCATCTTTCAGGTCTCAGTTCAAGTTCCAATTCTCCTAGCCATTCATATGCTTAATAAAACTTGCTCCTTCTGAACTAGTGCTGTGACTATCTGGCATTCACTTGGCATTTAAATATTAAGTGACTTGTATTATTAATAAATAGCAAACATAGGTGAAGACTTTTCAACCAGATAAAAAGCTGTCTGATAAAGATTATATTTTAAAAAATAATTTAAGGAATGAAAGAAGAGAGAGTGAGGGAGAAACTAAACAGGAAACCTCCCTTTATGCTTACAGGTATCCTCCATGCAAATGCTCTATGTCCTACTTGACATTGTGGGAATAATCAAAAGAGACATTTTAATAAAAGGTGTTGTCCTGAGGATACATGGGTTTCCCAGTGTGGTTGATGTGTGTCTTATCCATTTCACCTAGCTTAGGGAAAACAGTTGATAGGTGTAGACCACAGCCAAGGAACAAAGCAAGTCAATTAATGCCCACGGTCTGCTCTGGACAGCAGCACCAAAGCCTTTTTTATTAGTGAACACAGTGGACATTTTTGGTCTTGATCCCAATTGCCATTTTATGGTATCTGACACTGTCTTAGCACTCTTTTCATTTTGAGACTTTTCCTTTGGTCTCCCATGACAGCAGTGTGTCTTAATTCTCTATCCACCTCTCCACACACTCCATCTCAGTCTTCTTGAAGAGTTCTAATTCTTCCATCTGTTTCTCAAAGGATAAACTCCTGGGGAAGCGGGGGTGTCTCATTTTCATGAGCTGAGTAGACTGATCTGCTTTAATCACTGCAACCACCAGCTATACTGTGACTATTCCTAAAGCTCTCATTCCAGCTCACACCCCTCCCCCAAGGGAAATACCAACATAGTCAACTGGTTACTAGAGGCTTCTACATGGATGTCCCATCTGCATCTAAAACTCAATAACTTCACATCAGGCCTCAGCATCAGCATCATCCCCTATGCAAATCTGCTCTTCTTCATTATTCCCTATGCCAGTGGCGCACTTTGTAACTCCCCAGAGCAAGACCTAAAAGTTACCCCAACTTCCCCTCCTTTACCCCTATATCTAGTCTCACATTTATGTCATTTCTACCTCATTAATACCACATGAATATATACTATTTTCTACATTTCTCTAGGCCATTTTATTTCTAAATAACTGCAACAATACCCTAATATCTCTCTCTTCCTTTGTCCTCTTCCTGTCCTTTAGCAAGAGTTCTCTTCCACAAATGTTTATCTGACCATGCCACCCGCTTCTGAAATCCTTCAGACTCTACACACTTTCAGGATAATTAGTTAATGAAGCATATAATTTCCTTTGCAGCCTCATCCTCCCCTGATCTCTATTCTTTCTATTTACATCCCAATGTCCTCCTTGAACTTTACATTTCAACCTTATTTAATAAGCAGTTTCCCAAAATTCCATTCTTTCCTATGTCTCAAAGGCTTTGAAGATGCGAGCCTCCTTGAAAACACTGTACTATTTAGGTTCTTCACTTTGACCATGCTTGGACCTACCTCAGGTCCCATCCAAACATGGATTATTTACTCCTCTACTGTTCTCCGGTTGCTCCTCAGCATACACTGAGCATTAATACTTCTCACATGATATTGCTTTGTTTTAGTTTTATTCTCACTGGACTCTAAAGCCCTTGAAGACAGTGACTATGTCTTATTTGCTATTTTATCTACATCACGTATAGCAGAGGTCAAGGCACATTGTAGACACTTATGAGTTTGATGAATCAATAAGTGAATGAACGGACACAATATTTTAAATAACTATAAGAATTAATTATTAGTAAGGAGTCTCTCTGCCATATATCCTATAAGTCTATCCTTTATTCACTTCCTTGACCTTACAGAAATACTTTATAATAAAATATTCTGTAGAAATAAAAGCTAGGGACATATATATTTTTAGACTGAAAATATTAGCAAGTAAGAAAACAAGAAAAAAGTTGTATTTCATTTAACCCTAAACAAATCTTTGAAAAGCACGAGGACTTGTGAAAATAAAAGGTGGATTAAAAATACCATTCACAGTCATTACTGTCAATGCTAACCAGAAAACAGATCAACCAAGGCACAAGAAGCATCTTGCTTAAGACAACCCACAAGTCCGCCACAGAGCCAGGATGGGCCTGGCTGGTCTGTCCACCCAGTCCACTGCATATCACAATGTCACACCTGGCCTGTCAGTCCTGAGCTGAGACCTGACACTCCCCTGCACTTGGTCTGCTCCACACCACCCATAAGAGTGCTGTGCCTCTGGCAGGCCGGGCAACAGTTCCCAGGCTCATAGGCAGTGATCTGGAGGGTCCTGGGCCTCATGGTGGAGCCCCGCAGCGCTGCTTACAGCCTGTAATCATCAGTGGGCCCTGGGAGGCTCAGGCTCATACCCTATGTTTAGTGTCCACAGTAGCTAGGGCTGACCCCAGCTTCCACTGAGATAGGGTGAAAAATTAATAAATAAAGCCAACTTTTCACAAGCCAAAACAATCATTCATAACAACTAAAACACACACACACACACACACATACACACCAAAAAAAAACCACCAAAAACCCAAAAACCCACATAAGAACATTTAGGTAACTTTAGACAGTTTAGATTCCACAGCTTGATGTCTCTTTAATTCCACCAAAGCAAGAACTAAAGTTCATTTAATAACTAAAGGAGGAAATTCTTTCTATATTATAGTCTAGGGCCCAATTCAGACTAAACAGGTCATTTAGTTAACTCGGGCTAAATGTAGGCAAACTTCATGGTGCTCGCATGATCAGAAATTAAACAGGGGCCACTCCTGTGTAAGAGAAAATCATAACCTTTAAGGAGCTGGTTTGGAAGAACAGGGAACTGAGTCTTCTCTATGATCAGGTGCTATGGAAGATTATTAGATACTTAGCCATCCATGAGGACACCAGGATATACCCTTAAATCACTCACTTGACCTTTATCAAAATATTAACACTAAAAAATATATCCAAACTACTTGCCTCACAAATCTACAGAAGACATATAATTACTTCCCTAATTTATCCCAGGAACTAATATATCCAGGCAGCCCCAGGGACTCAGCAACGTGACAAAGTCAAACAGGAAAAAGTGATATGACATCCCACTGGTTTATAGACTGGATATTAGAAAGTATGCAGGTGGCCAATCAGCAGCCAACAACAAAGATTTTAAATCTGAGAGGTTCCTTTTGAATAATTCTAACTGCCTTGTGCTCTCTATTTTTTTTTTTAATCTACAAAGAAATACTTTTCTAGCGCTCTTATTTCCTCTACCAAGTATCCGTGGGACAGAGAGGATTCACCCTTAAGAGCTCCCTTTTTTCTTTAATCATGTTTCCCACTATGAGAATGGCAGTTGCTCACTCTTCAAACCTCATAAAAGTGATTCTAAAAGTTTCTGTTAATTTTTTTCACAAAGCGATTTATTACTGAAAATTAAACTTTCATCTGAAATCATTGGGCTTTTGAGGCAAGATAATAACCAGAATTACTTCTAGTTGAGAAAGCCATCCTGGGCCCAATGCAAAGTAATGAAGTCATCTGGTTGCATGAACAAAAGTAAGAAGGAAGAGAAGGCCATAGCAGTGTCTGTGGGTGCTTTAAAGATTCTGTAAGTGCTTAAAGATAGGAAGCCTTCGTTATCATTGAGATTAAAAAGTAACAGAGGGTCATGGCCTGGCATTAATACCCTATTCTCCTTACAAACCACCCCAACTTCTATGCTGCTCTTTTAAAAAGAAATATCTTCCCTTTTTAAATTTCTTTTTCTGTTCAAGGTTTCTAATGATAATAGTTCTGATGAAGCATTTCTTCTCTGAAATGTTACAATAAGACACAGGTCACATTATTTCCCAAGTGACATTCCTATGACATCCCTCTGGGGATTTCTGGTTCTGTCTATTTCTTCAGGAATTAGTTCCAGACAGGGCAGCAGACACTGGCTGGTGACCAAATGTGTTTACTTTTCTTTCTGAGCTCACAGCTACATTTCTCTCCTTTCCATGCTTTTAGGTGTGAAAATGTCACATTTCTTTTGCCAAAGAAATGTGGTCAGAAGGATATAAACCATAAAATGTTTAACTTCCTCTGATCCTCCATTCTCTTTCCTTATTTGTGATATCTGATGGCTGTATGTCTATGCCCCTGGTAACCTTAGAACACACACACAAGAAAGACAGCAGACACTCCATGAGTCTGGGTCCCTGCAAGGAGCATTGCCCCTCACCATGTATAAGAAATAAATTTATATTGTGGTAAGCCACTAACATGTCAGGAGGTGTCTGTTATAACAGCAAACATTATTCTAAAACAGATGGCAACCAGAAATAGGCCACAAGAAAACAATAATTTTGCAAAGAAAAATATTGTCAATATTTTGTGTCTATTTTCTTCTCTTCTTTGTTTTTGAAATTTAACGTTCTCATTTATTTCATTTTGTAGTTCTTTACCCATTATCTTTGCCCCATCAGAAATTCAGAAGTCCTGCATAATCTGGCACAAAATCTACATAAGCAACATCAGAGGAAACATTAAAGCAAATTGCCTGAACACAGTTCCCTCTTCAAACGTGGTAACTTGAACCACTCAAAACAGAAGGCATGAAAAGGCACTGGGCAACCTATTCTATGTAAGAAGTATAGCTATATCCTCTTCTATCTTTTGTTCCAGGAGACAAACTGGCATGCAGAGTCCCAAAATGAACTAACTACTCCTCTGAGACAGCCTAAAGCCATTCTGCTATAACTCTGTTCCCAAACAGCCTTTAAACACAAGTTAATTCTCCAGGTTTGCCTCGTTAGGTTTTTGGTTTGTTATGGTAACTACATCTGACTTTATCTAGCCATCCTGATATTTTGTAGCAAAATTTGTTATTACAAAATTGCTCACTCCATCAACAATAATACCCCATTATTAAGAAAAAGTAACAGTTACTACCCATTCAAAAGCACATTTTTGAGCCTAAATATAAATTAAAATGTTTTACTAATTGAAGCAACTAAAGGAAAACTGGCTGAAAAACTCCATGACAATTTTAAATTGTTTTCTTTTTTGTGTGTATGATAATTTCTTCTTTTCTTTTTTGAAAAATACATTTTTATTTATTGCAGAGAGGAAAGAGAGGGGGAGAGATAGAAAGATCAGGAAGAGAGAGAATCATTGATCGGCTGCCTCCTGCACTCCCACTACCGGGTATCAAGCCTAAAACCCGGCCATGTGCCCTGACCAGGAATTGAACTCTGACCTCTTGGTTCATAGGTCATTGCTCAATCACTGAGCTGCACTGGCTGGGCTTATATTCTGTTTTCTTGACTGAAGAGCCAAAGCTCACACCTCCACACCATTTACTTCATTACATGAGAATTAGACGATTGATACGTTTGTCTCGAGTAACTGGCAGTATGAAAGAGCACATACAAGATATAAGATCTACTGACAACTAAGAGAAGCTTAAAACCATAGATGGTAGGATAAGGTACAAAAAAAGATACCTGTAAAGAAAGTGATAGTACTTAAACCTTATGTGCCTAAAAAATTCTTGTTGAAATCTACGTGGAGATAAGCTTTGAAGAGAAATAGGCCTGGGTTCATATTCTGGTTCTTCCACCTGCTAAATGTGAGCCTGTGGGCAAATTGCTTACCTTACCCAACCCTCAGCTTTCTCCTGGGCAAAATGGGTACAATCGCTGAGCGGATATGAAAATGGGTGTGTAAAGTGACATGAGGTAAGTTATTTCTATAAATTGTAGTTATTAGTATACCTAGAAAACATTTACCATGGACTTAAAAGTCATTTTTTTTTTCTAATATGAAGTAAGGATAGCAGAGTTTCTCTTGTAAAAGTTCCACAGGGATTTCTGTTCCTAATTCATTCACCACATTGGCAGGAATAGCGTTGTTAAGTTTAACATTCAACTGTCCATAAGATTCTGGGCTTCCAATCCAGTTGGCAATTGTTGAAGCTGGATGAGCAGAACAGGCTGCACAACAGTGTCGTATTCACCGCAGAGGTTTATGCTACCAACAATAACATCATATTTCTGTCAATCAAGCAAAATACAGGGCTTAAAAAACTGATACAGATAAAATAGGTCTCCTGACCCTTCTGGCTACAGGTACAGGACTTGTTTGATTCTGTTACCTCTGAATATTAGAATGACTCCTTTTTGGACAGAAGGACAGAAAATCTTCCTACCCCAGTGACTCCCCAAAAAGGGTCAAAACTAGTGAAAATTTTGCTACAGTTGAAAACCCTGGAGTCATTTTGTAAACTTAATCATGTTCTTTGCTTCTAATTGAAACAAGAGTTTATTTTATCCAAAATAGAGGGGTACCATTCCATGTCCTTTGGAATCAGGTAACACAATGGTTGGGCAAATAATTTCAGCAAATACATTTGTGATATCTGAGCTGGGTGCTCATATGACCTGCATAAGTTCCTTTAGAAAAATGTTTTAATACATGTTACCTTTATGAGAAAGAAAAAAGTGCCTAATAGTAACATCTACACTAAAAAAAGAGAAACATGCAAATTGATCATCACTTTGCTATGCTGACCAGCTAATCAGGACTGAGTATGCAAAGTAATCCAACAAATACGGTGATGGCCCTGCCCCCCAGCCACTCCTGGCCTCTGGGTAGCATGTATGCAGGCATGGAGTGGCCAGGTGGGGCAGGACACCTGCTATGAGGGGGAGGGCCAGGGGTGGAAGGTGGCCAGCGGAGGGAGCTATAGGAGCGAGGCTCCACCTGGAGCAAAGACTGAAGGTGGTGGCCAGAAAGAAGGAAGGCCTCGGTCCTGGGGGCCAGAGGAAAACCAGTGCCGGCAGCCAGGGGAAGGAAGGCCTATTGCATGAATCTCTTTGTGCAACGGGCCTCTAGTAAGTCTACAATAATAAAAGCGTAACATGCAAATCAACCAAACGGCCAAATAGCCGAATGACTGACTGTCTGAATGACCTTCCAGATGAAGTGGGGCTACAAGGGCCAGTCAAGGCAGCCAGGGTTGCAAAGGCCTACTCTTGCATGAATTTTGTGCATCGGGCCTTGAGTTACATAATAATAAAATTGCCCCTTTGCAACCATTTATAGCGTCATATTCACCTCAGACGGTTTATGCTGTCAACATTAACATCATATATTTTGTTAAAATGGATAAGGCTAAATAATATACTGAACAGCTTATAAAGAGTTAATTGATTTGTGGGATATAACTGAAGTTATATTTCATCTTTTAAATTATAAATTATACCAATATGCAAGATTTTTAAAAAACTGACAAAAGAAATGCTTTTGTGTGATATAGCCAAATTTTCCAAACTATGTCAATGAAGATGTAAATGTACTACTCCTAAATTAAATGTTATAATCAAGGTGGGGTTTTGTTGTTGTTATTATTATTGTGTGTAATTTTACTTGGGAGTATTAGTTCAGGAGGGCAATGAAAAATAATAACTCTCAGAGAGAAAAGAAATCTGCCATTGTTACTCAGGCCAACTAATCTACCATGCATTTGTTTATTAACAAACGTTAGAGTGCCCTTTTGCGCTACTGAGCACTACCGAAAGTGAATGACAAGAAAATGCACATCAGGACAATCAAGTTATATTTCAGTACAAGTCACAAGGCCACCGAAGCTCACGGCTAGCAGGAAGTGGGAGGGATTTGCCTGACTCATGTTCCGTGCCAAGGATAGCTCATCAGAAATAACCATTTGACTTATCAGCCTCCCTTTGGGCTTTCCATTTCATCTACAGAATGGACACATGGACAATTACCATTAAAACGACAGCATAAGTATTGATATTCTACCCAATTTCTTATTTGTGGAGAGAGCTAAATAATTTTTTAAAACACAAAACTAGGAAAATAAAATTATCTAAAAATAAAATTATAGAAACTCAAATTTCAGTTTATGAAGAAATGGAAAGAAAAACAGACATAAAATTAAATTATGCTAAAAATAGGAGGGATATGGTCAGGGCAAGTTACAACTGTCAGTAATTGGATTTGCATCTAACTACACATAAATTAATTGACCTACTTAATCATAATAATGCCACTGTTCATTAACTTTTATTCAGATGCAAGAAACATAATGGAAATGTTTTATAAAGCCACTTACATAGTGTAAAGCAAGATTTGATGAAAAACAAATATTTCTTGAAAGTCATATATGGAGGTTTAGGAATTAGAGGCTCAAGAGGGTTTCATTACAAAATATTTCACCCATAAGAGCCCACATAATATGGGGTCCCAAGTGCTATAGTAAGACTCCAATGTTTTGGTAAAGATAGCATAATCAATATATATTGATTTATATTGGTTTTCCCCTATCAATGGTTTTTCATTTTGTAAAATGTGAGAAACCTTAATTATCTTTTAGTCAGTATGAAAACTCATGATTATACCTTATTTCTTGGATTTGTTTCAATTTGCTAAACACAATATAACTTCTTTAAAATGCAGTTGAGATGGGGCAGTATCAATGCTTGTCTATAGATTAGCTTTTTACATTTTTTGATTATGCTTTTATTTGTATAACTAAAGGCCCCGTGCACAAAAATTTGTGCACTGGGGTGGGGGATATTCCTCAGCCCCCAGGGGATGCCCATAGGGAGTGGGCCTATGCTGTAGTGTTCCCTCCTTCTGCAGGAGGCAACCAGACCCCTATCACCCCACTCGGCCCTCCCAGCCTCCACACCCGCCCTCAGCCCTCGCAGCTACCGAGCCCTCACAGTCACTGCAGTTTTGTCTGGAAGGATGTCCAGAAGGACATTTGGCTGCCCAGTCTAATTAACATATTACACTTTTATTACTATAGATTATTTATATCAGGATTATCATTTGACCCATGCCCTGCCAAACCTATGTACCAATGATTCCTGTTGGTACAATTTGTAAGGACTCAGGGTAATGTGGTAAGCAGAAAGCATTTCAAATTAGATATATCTTGTTGAATTGCAGTTTTGCAAATCCTCTGTGGCTGTGCAGTTTTGACCCTCAATTTCCTCACTAAACAACGGGAATGGCAACATCCAACGGTGGTTATGAGACAAAATGAAATCATTAAATGCCTAGAGTATGGCCTGCCATCTAGTAGAGCAGTGGTTCTCAACCTGTCTAATGCCATGACCCTTTAATACACTTCCTCATGTTGTGGTGAACCCCAACCATAAAATTATTTTCGATGGTCTTAGGCGACCCTGCTAGCGGTTCTCAACCTGTGAATTCCCAGGTTGAGATTCCCAGCTGCTGTAGAGCCTACAACCACCAGAAAACACAGGTTCACATTACGATTCATAACAGTAGCAAAATTACAGTTATGAAGTAGCAACAAAAATAATTGGAGGTCACCACAACATGAGGAACTGTAATAAAGGATCACAGTATTAGGAAGGTTGAGAACCACTGTACTAGAGGGTTAAAATGTATTATTTATCAGTTTTTTTATATAATAAAAGGAAGAAAAATTGAAATCTGTAGCTAAAGGACCTGGACTAATAGATAGCCCCAAGAAAGCAAGAACTATGTGTCTGCTAAAATTGTGAAGGGGCAAAGAAGAAATAGTAGAATCCTGAAAATCATCATAAGGCAGACACAAGTTTTAACTACCTCTTGGCCTGCCTAATACTTATATCCACAAAAACAAACCTTGTACACTCTATTCTGGCTGTAATCTCCACAGTTTCCTCTGGGTAGTAGTGGTTTGTTGCCAGTTTTAAAGACAGAGGCTTAAATAAGAAGCCAAAGAATCAAGCTCCTAGGCCTGGGGCATGCCATCTGCCTAGCATTAAGCAAGAACCGAAAGTCAGTTACAGAAGCACAGTCATTTCCAACATGATTTATGTTCCATCCTTGAATGTGGCAGGAAGACTGCAAAAGATATTTGGAAGCCAATGCTTCCTCTGAATAAAGTAAATGAGTATATGCTAAGCCCCTCTCCCGGACCATGCTGGCCTGTTAGACAGGTTGCCAATGTGGAGTCTGTGAACCCTGGAGCAAAGTGGCTGTTTGGGGATGAGAAAATAGCTGGAGGCCAATGATCATCGCTACCGTAAACGACCAGCGCACAGTACAAACACTGAGGTCAGACAGCAGATATCCAGGATATTACTCAAAAACACATCTAGCTCAAAGCTGACAAGATAATCTGTTCCTGTGGGTGCAAAGCAGACTGGAATGCTGGCGCTCTGACCTACTCAAGGAAAGAAAAAAGAAAGTGCAACTCTCCGAGGACTCCATATCATGCTTTCCGCGCAGGCAAAAGTCCAGCAGACTTCAAAAGGAGTGATGCCTAAGGGGAGCGCTGGACCAAGCCCACGGGGGGTATCATTTCCGCGATCATGTTGCCATCTACATTTGGTGGACTGGCAAATGCAAATACTTCAGACACAAGTTTCAACAGATGAAAAAAAGAAGTGTGAAAGAGCTTGGAGATTTGCTTGCAGAAAAACTCCAAATTCCAGGAAAAGCCTTTACTATCAGGAACTTCATAAGTTATTTCAACAGTTCCAAGAGAGCCATTGTTTATGACGGCATTAAGAGTAAAAGTTTTTCTAACTGACACATATTGCACTCCAACATATCACACAATCACAAAACAGTGTACTTCAAAAATAACTTCCCAAAGTTAAGTACTCTTAACCAGTCAGTAACATTTTCCTAATTGAAATATAGACGATATTTTGAGATTTTAACTAGGTTTTAACATACGTGATCCTGATTAATGTAGAAGAGTCAGAATGCAGCAAAGATACTTACAGGAACACCTATATGGTGGTGGTGGTGGTGGTGGTGGTGGTGGTGGTGGTGGTGGTGGTGGTGTGATAAGAAAGAAAAAAGGAAGAGACAAATTAGTGAATATATAAAATATTAAGATTAAATAAAAAGATTAAAGCATCATCATAATCGTTAGCACAATACAAGGGACAAAAGTCAGTGATTCTTAATCTTTTTTTAGAACGTAACCCTTTGACACCATATCAGTAAACTACATTTATATATATGTGCATACAAAACTTACATTAAAATTTCAAGGAATGTTCAGATTCCCTGAGGCCTGTTTATGAATTACTGAGACATTTATATATTTTGAACAAAGTATGTCTAATATATATACCTACAAATTTAGATAAAATATGAATCATGAGGATCTTTGGACATTTATGACAGGCCAATTATGGAAAACTGATATGTAAACTTTCTTGAGTTTGGTAAAAAGGCTAAATTAAGAATGTACTCATTATTTGTTTAAGACTATTTTTCATTCAATAGTATTATAAATACATAAAAGAATAAGCTTTGATGTTTATGTGTTTCTTTAAAACTATGTTTTCTCATCAAAACACCAGCAAATTCTAAGAAAATTTCAACAGTTCACACACCATAGGTTCAATTAAAACACCAGTTCTAAGTAGCCAGAAAGTTGGGAATTAACTTTTACATTTTCTATAAAACTCTGCCTAAGCACCAAGTTTTCACTTTCCTCCCCTCAATCCTATTTCTCTTGACACAAAGATCAATTCAGTGACTACTTGACTCCACCAATGTTTTATCATTTCTTTTTTCTCAAAACAAATGTTTAAAGCATCCTCTGTTATGAAACTGCACTTTTCATAGGGAATACCTATTCAAATTACCAATCATTTAGACTTAGTGAGGTTTAAAGACAACTTTTGAGAATGCTCTTAAAGTAATTAAGCAGCTACACTACCCAAATTCTTGAATTTTCATAAACCCTTTCTACTTTGACATATTTTTTTTTCCAAAAGGAAGAAGAAATGAGACGAAATAAAATCAATCTGCACTCAGCTCTTTTTGATAGGCTAGTATTTCTACTGTTTGAACCCTTACTAATTGATTGTTTTTAATACTGAAAATTACTTATTGAGAATAACATTTCTTATCACACACCAGAATCAAAACTTAAATTGCCTTCCTCTTATCTTGCAAGTAAGAACTAATGGCCTCACATGGTCATTTACATTTTTGGAGTCTTAGACTTTATATATAAGTAAAACAGTAAATGAACTCACTCACTTGAATATCTTGGTTTCAAAAAAATAGTTTTTATTTCACTCTTCTGTTTCATTTTGCATACAGAGATTTGGCTGAAAGCAAAAACTCACTAAAGTGGCATTAAAACAGTTGGTTGTGTTTCAAGTTCTGCTCATAAAAACTGCATGGCATTGGCCAAATCACCTGACTACTGTGGACTTCCATTTCCTCAAATACAAAATGAAAATGCTGAATTGATTGTTAAGACTCCTGTCATCACTAAAATTCTATGATTATACAAGAATAAAAGTTCTCAAATTTTGAAATGAATGAGAGTAAAAGCATGACAAAATTGTACCAATTGGACAAAATAATAATAAAGCATTCCTAGACATGTGCCCTGGTGTCCCAAGGCAGATGTCTTCAGAGAGAACCTGTATGTGCAGACCGACCACCTATGAAAATGGAAGCACAGGTGATGTTGCCACACTGCGCATCTAAGAAACCTTCACAATACACTGAAAGAATGGACTTGACACTATAAAGAAGACAAAATTGAGTGCCATTGGTTAGTAATAATATTTGGCAAACTTTTCCTTTGATAGCAATAAGAAAATAAAAATATATTCTAAGTCTAGTAGAGATTTAAACACACACACACACATACACACACACACACACACACACACACAAACACACACACGATACAATAATTAATTAGGAGGAACAGATTCAGTAACCTAAGTGGAACTTAAGCAGCTGAAAAAGCAACTTACCAGATTCTCCTCTTCGGCCCCTCTTACCTCGTTTCCCTGGAGGGCCTGCAATACAAAAAATGCATACAGTTTTAAGTTTTGGTTCAGAAATGGCTAATAAGTAATTTATATACATTTTATCACTGTTTTTAAGAATGCCAAGAAATAGACCAGATATTTATAGAGGACAGCACTGTCTTTGGTATTTCAACATAGCTCTTCAGCTTCATTTACCTGTAAATGTTGCACTATTACTTTCACTATCCAGTATTGCTTAGAAACACTAAAGACACAGAATTGTTCATCCTGCCCAGATGTCATCAATAAAGAAAGACTTCTGTAAGCAAATTGGTGTTATTGAGTTTCATATTTCTTAGAAAAACTTATTTTCTGAGGGTGTTGGTAAAAATAATTAAAAGTAATAAGTATAAATAAATAATTGGTTTCTCTTTAGTAAGTTTCATTATGATTCTCTGAAAAATATTTAGTTGGCAGTTAGTTAAATGCATATATTAGTAATAAAAATAACCTTATACATATTCCTATTTTATTACATGTGAATTATCATATATTGGAATTTCTTTGATTGAAAACCAGCTGAGTTAAAATAACAACCCTTTTAATTGGAAAGTGTTTAGTTAGTAACTCTGGGTCTAAATTAACTAAGGACTAGCTCCCACTGTCATTAAATAAATACTTAGTATTTATGATGTCACCATTGTAAAAGTGGAAATAAAAACTTCTTTTCCAGTGAGTTGCCTATGAAGACCACCATGCTAGTATGTATCAGACTTAGCACAAGATTCTAGACATTCATGGCTTTCAAACTATTATTCTCAATTATATAATTTCTCCCCTCATTTCCTTGTGTAGGAATAGCTCCCATTAAATTATGGTTCCAGCAAATAGAAGAGAATAATTAGCCCACAATGAGAATTGAGGTCTTGTAATATTTGCTGGAAGAAAGAGGCCAAGGAAAATACAGAACTTCCTGGTTTTAAAGAATGAGCTGCTAAGTTGGACTGATGACTTCCAAATTCCACCAAGTTCAAGACACAAGCAGCACAGGCCTCAGCATCCAGCTGACTCTGACTGTGATCCTGAGCTACCGACTTCCACATGGAAACACTATCATGAGAAATAAAAACATTGGTGGGCCAGTTAGTTTCCTCTCAAGCCTGTACACAGAGTAAGTCCAGCCATCTGGGTTTTATAAGAGGTTAAAAACAATCAAGCAATAAAATCAATTGAAACTATTAGGAGAAACAGCTTTATAGCAGAGCCCAAATTTTTTCATGAGAAATTTCAGATTTCTTTCTATAGTCTGAAATAAAAAGATGTTTTAATCTTATTTGGGGTATTTGGGGCCAGACTGAGAGCATGAGTGGCATGTAAACAGGTAAATAAACCCAATGGAACCCTAGTAGGTATGGAAAATATACATTTACACACACATTCAAACGCACATACAGAGAGATATACTGGGGTGGGCAAAAGTAGGTTTACAGTTGTCCATATGGAAAAAGATATGCAGACTATTTACTGTGTTTCACATACTCACAACTACTTTTTCCCATCCCTGTATTTTACATATTCTGATATGTAAAATATCCTACAATTAAATTTCAGATTGTTTTTTATTATAAAATCAATTTAAGAAATTTTTAGAAACTATAATATACTTATGATGTCTGTGATTTACATAGTAGGGATTATAGGTGGTAAATAAGATGTGTATCTTCCAAGAAGAGGCATAAGAAGTTGAAAAGATTAAAATTTATACATGAAAAAGTCATTAGTAGCATGTTGTAAAGATGGCACAATGAGTTATACTCTGATTTGTTTCTTCTACTCCACATACATGGTCAATTATAGAAAGAAAAAACATTTTAGAAGTATTTATATTCATAAAGAAATGGACATGCCTACAGGCAATAAATGGACCAGAAATGCTAAGTGGAGAATAGAGATAAAACCATGAGCCGGCTGGGTTCCAGTTCTACAAGTAGAAATGGGGCCATGACTCAAAGTTCTCCTACCAGAGCCAGGTTCATTTCTTCAAAACCAGAGACATGCTGAAAAGATGCTGAAAATACCTAGGTGTCTGACTTAAAGGTTGGGGAATACAAGAATAATATCTCAATCAAGAAAGGTGATTTTTTTAAAAAAAAATTGATTTCAGAGAGGAAGGGAGAGGGAGAAGGAGAAGGAGAGGGAGACGGAGAGGGAGGGAGGGAGAAAGGGAGGGAGACAGAGAGGGAGGGAGGGAGAGAGAGAGAGAGAGAGAGAGAGAGAGAGAGAGAGAGAGAAAGAGAGAGAGAGAGAGAGTCTTTGATCAGCTGCCTCCTACATGCCCCATGCTGGGGATCGAGCTCGCAGCCAGAGCATGTGCCCTGACAGGGCATCGAACCATGACCTCCTGGTTCATAGGTCTACACACAACCAGTGAGCCACTCAGGTTGAGCAGCATCTGCTGATTTGATATCTAATTCTATGATATCTCCAACATAAATCTGGGACAGGGGTTTCAATATGACATTTTAAGATAAGTCTGATATAGAAGGTGGGACGTCAAATAAAGACAAACGTAACATTTTTAGATTAAGAAAAGGTAAACACAGGGAAAAGAAAGGCAATCACAGAGAAAACTACACACACACACACAATAATGATAATAAAATACTTTTTCTATTCATAATGAATATAGAAACCCAAATGCCAAAAATGTATGAAGAAATCTAATGCTAAGAAAGACAGCAACTCAATAGTAAGATCATGAATTCCTTAATTATTTTAAGAAAACATCAGACAAAGATTGGTCTGTTAAGTTGTAAGAAGTAACATCCGCTAAAGGACAGAATTTTAAATGTAAACAAGGGGGGCAGAGAACAAGGAGATTTGAAAAAGAATCCTTTAGAAATCTTGGAAATGAAAAAAATAGTCATCAAAATTTTTTAAAAGATAAAAAAATTAAATGCTAGCCTGAATAAGGTTGAAGAAAGAACTGATATGAAAGATGAAGAATTTCGTGCACCTCCGAAATTCTCATGTTGAACTTCTACCCAGAGTGTGGCTGGTGGCTCAGTGGTTGAGTGTCACTGCAGGAGGCAGCTGATCAATGAGTCTCTCTCATCCTTCATGTTTCTCTCTCCCTCTCTCTGAAATCAATAAATATATATATATATATTTTAAAATTATATCCTCCAAACATGATGGTATTAGGAGGTGGGACTTTCAGGAAGTACTTAAGTCATGAGGCTGGAGCTTTCACAAAAGGATTAGTGCCTTCTAAGAGACCCCACTGAGAGCCCCAGTCCCTTCCGCTATGTGGAGAAACAGCAAGAAGGTGCCGTTATGAACCAGGAAGAGGGCACTCAGCAAAAGAAGTAATGATTTTTTAAAGAAATCAAAATCAAAGAATATTTCTGTCCATGTCTGCCTCAAATATCCAACCAGAAGGCTTAGATAAATTAATCAAATATTGTGGGAAACCTGCTTATTAGATTGAGAACTTAAAAAAATAGAATATAAGGAAAGTAAAAGGTATTTGGCAAGACATATCTATTAAACAAGGTTTTACAAACAACTTCATAATATCTGAAAGAAAAACATGAAGCTAAACTAAGTTATGAGAAAATGGGAAAATAAACTGTATTGGGTTTACAAAGAAAATACTAGATTTGAGGAGATCATGCTATATAATTACTATAAGAAACAGAATTGGAGTAAGCACTATATTGAGCTTAAGGAAATAATAAATTACACAAAACTTTTAGTAAGACATAAAGATTTTGCTTACAAAAGAATAAATAGCAAATGGCTTAGGCTTCCGGTCAAAATGGTGGCATAGGTAAATTTGGTACTCAGTGCCTCCCACAATCACATCAAAATTTACAATTAAAATACAGAACCATCATTCAAAATCGCCTGAAATCTAGCTGAATGAAAGTCCTACAACTAGGGAATTAAAGAAGAAGCACATTGAGACTGGTAAGAAGGGTGGAGATGCAGAAGTGGCTGGTCCCACACCCACATGTGGCAATTGAAAATCAGGAGGGATGTCTCAGCTGTGGAGATTTCCCTGAAGAGTGAGGGATCGCTGGCCCACACCAGGGGTTCCAGTGTTGGAAAGAAAAGTACCCACAATTTCTGCCTATAAAAACCCACTGGGAGTGTGGTTGTGAGATTGCCAGGCAGTTCCTCTTGAAGGGCCCATGCACAGACTTACTTGGATTCACTCCCTCTGAGCTCCAGCACTGGGGCAGCAGCTTGAAAGGAACTTGTGACATGCAGGGAGGAACTAAATTATCTGGCATCAGGGTAAGAGCTGGAGGGGTAGCTTTCTCCCAGAGAAAGTGCTGGCAGAGGGCAGTGTCCCTTTGCTGAGCCTTCCTGCAACACTGACAAGCTGTGCCATATCTGAATCTCCATCAACCTAGCTCAGATTTTCACCCCACCCAATGATTCCCTGAGACCCCTACCCTTTCCTATTTGCAGGCTCATCCAAGCCTTTGACATAAACTGGCTTTTCTTGCCTCTTGGTTTGGACTTTCCTAAAAACTCTCAAACAAGCAGTAGTTGGCATCAGTGTGCCTCATACCTCTCCATAAGTGACCCCAGGTCCACCACGGTTCACAGCTTGGCCTCTCCTGAGCACTTCCAAGCTCAACACAAGTAGCAGCCATCTGCACCCACTGATTGCTTTTAAGGTCATGCTGGGTGGCCCTGGGCAGAGGACAGGCAGAGGCTGACTTTGCACCTCCCAGGAGGCCCCAGAGCCAATGCACTTAAAGATCAACTTCAACTACATCAAATTATAACCCTACCGCCTCCAAAAGTGACATATTCAAGGAGGGGACTTGGTAAGCACTAAAGCCCCCTGAAGAAAGTCCTGCTACATAGCAGAGTTTTTTGATACCTCAGCTCTTTAGCTATAGATGCAGCTGATCCTCACAACAGATTGGCCTGGAGATCATTTCTCCTCAGTGATACCAACATAAACCAAGGCTCATTTATCATAGGATTGTGCACACAGTTCACAGGGGGATGCACTTAGAGTGCTCAACTCATGGGCAGGCTGAGCCACTAAGCCCTCCAGGACACCTACTGTACAATGTGACTCTACCAAGTCTGGGAGACATAGAAAATCTACCTAATTCATAGAAAAAAAACAAAAGGAAGCAGCCAAAATTGGAGATAAAGAAACATGTCACAAATCAAAGAACAGAATAAATCTCCAGAAAAAAGATCTCAATGAAATGGAAGCAAGAAAGCTACCAGATACAGAGTTCAAAACATGAAGCATACACTAACTGAAATAAAGAATAACTTACAGGGGTTCAATAGTAGAGTAGAGGAGGATGCCAAGGATCAAATCAAGAATTTGGAATATAAAAAAGCAAAAAACAAAACAAACAAACAAACAAAACAGCAAAAAGAAAAAACAATCCACAAATATGAAGACAGTGTGAGGAGCCTCTTGGACAACTTCAAGCATACCAACATTCATATCATGGGGTGCTGGAAGAAGAGAGAGTATAAAATATTAAAAATCTATTTGAAGAAATATTGACAGAAAACTTCCCCTACTTGGTGAAAGAAATATACTTACAAGTCCAGGAAGCACAGAGTCCCAAACAAGATGAACCCAAGAGGCCCACAGAAAGACACATCATAATTAAGATGCCAAGATTAAAAGACAAAGCGAGAATCTTAAAAGCAGCATGAGAAAAGCAGTTAGTTACTACTTACAAGGGAGCACCCATTCAACTGTCAAATAACTTATCAACAGAAACTTTGCAGGCCAGAAAGGAGTGGCAAGAAGTATTCTAAGTGATAAAAAGCAAGAACCTACAACTAAGATTACTCTACCCAGCAACATTATCATTTAGAATTGAAGGTCAGATAAAGAGCTTCCCAGAGAAGAAAAAGGCAAAGGAGTACATCACCGCCAAACCAGTATTACATGAAATGTTGAAGAGTCTTCTTTAAGAAGAAAAAGAAGAAAGAAAAAATAAAAAGTATGAACAATAAAATGGCAATAAATGCATATCTATCAACAATTGAATCTAAAAATCAAAATATATGAACAAGGAATCTAGTGAACAAAATAAACTGATGAATAAAATAGAGCCAGAGGCCTGAAAACATGGAACAGACTGATGAAGGAAGAGGGAAGGTAAGGGAGGCCAGGACAAGATTAACTAAAGAATTTATATGCATATATGCATTACCCATGGACACAGACACTAGAGTAGTGAAGGCCTAGGGTGGGATGGAAAATGGGTGGAGGGGACAATGGGGGAATATTATCAAGAATAAAGGTAAAAAAAAATAGAACAAACAGAAGTTTGGAAGTAGTCTACTGTGCAAATGAGACAGTCTGATATTCCTTCTAAATTTAAGGGTAAAAATAATACAAATGATATGGATAGAATAAATTTGACAATGGACAGCTGGCAGATCACCAGAGTGAGAAGATGAAAAATCAGATAAGACAAATGATTGCTGTTTCCCAAAGTTTATGTTAGCAATAGTTCAAAAAGAGAGCAGCCATTTCCATTCCAAATTGAGTAATGAAGTATCAGCCAAACATGAGCAGTACGAACAAATATAGAAGTTGGAACCTGACTTTTATTTACTGAATTTAGCCAGATCCTTACAGCAGAAATTGTCAGGGAATTCTATCAGTGGAAAGACATGACTCTGCAAAAGAAATTGAGTCAAGAACATGAATGGGAAGAGAGAAAAAGCAGAAGCTATCAGCAACAAGGAAGTGAAGACTTATAAGCAGAGATTGCGTAAAATAAAGAATGAATTATAGAAAATAGAGGAAGGCTGTAAAACCAGAGTGGTCTTGCCGAGACCGGTTTGGCTCAATGGATAGAGCATCGGACTGTGGACTGAAGGGTCCCGGATTCGATTCCGGCAAGGGCATGTACGTTGGCTGCGGGCACATCCCGAGTAGGTGGCGTGCGAGAGGCAGCTGATCGATGTCTCTCTATCATCGATGTTTCTGACTTTCTATCCCTCTCCCTTCCACTCTGTAAAAAGTCAATAAAATATATTTTTAAAAAAACACACACACACAAAGGCCTAGGGTGGGATGGAACAGAGTGGTCTACAGGATAGGAAACTTCATGATAAGCAGTACCATTCTTGTTTCAGAAAGAGATTTTGCTTGAAAGATTATGCAAATTGTCAGCCTGAAATAATTAGCCATAATGGGTAATTCTTTAAAGATGTGTCAAAAAACAAATAAAACAACAACAACAATGCAGACAAATCAAGATCATTAAATCACATCACAGCAAGGTGTCATAAGCCAAGTCAGTACCTTTGGCCCACAGCAAATATTGCTGAAGCACTCTACTCTCCCCTAATGATGTACCTAAGGCTCTTAAGTTAAACAGGTGCATAGAAGTAAACATATGCCTATACATGGGGTGGGAGTGACGTGGGGAGGAGTGGTTATTGAAAGTATCTGGAATAACTTTATCTTGATTTATCAGAAAAATTACTTGTCAATTCTACTCCTATTACTTGGATTTGTTCACTCTTCTCCACTCCTACTAGTAATTTCGAGCTAAACTTAAACATAACCTTTCTGGGTACTCTGCCTTTGCAAAGAAGGAATTTCTGTCATTTGCAAAAATATGGATGGACATGGAGGACTCTATGTTAAGTGAAATAAGCCAAATGCAGAAAGACAAACACTGCAATGATCGCATTTATATGTGGAATCAAAAATAGTCAAACTCATAGAAGCAGAGAGTAGAATGGTCACACCAGGAGCTAGGAGCGGGGGTGGGGGGGGAGGGAGAGGTGATGATCTAAGGGTACAAAGTTTTAGTTATACAAGACAGATAAATTCTGAGTATCTACCACACAGTATAATACCTATAGCTAATGACACTGTGCTATATACTTCAAATTTTTGAAATAGTAGGTCTTATGTTAAGCGTTATCAATAATAATAATAACAATGACAGGAGGAAACTTTGGAAGATGATGAAAATGTCCATGGCTTTGGTAATGGTGATGGTTTCAAAGATACCCTAAGCTTACCCTAAACTCATCCAGCTATAAACATTAAATAGATAGTTTTTTACAAATCAATCATATTTCAGTAAAGAGGTTTTAAATAAAAGAAACAAAGGGAAGGCTCTAACTTAGGTCATTATACTTAGGTATGTTGTCATAAAAACCTGAGAACAAGAAGAAATGTAGCCATCATAGTACACAAATGGTCATTAAGGAATTAATTTCTGACTGAATTCCCATGAAAAAAGGTAATAAATGCATGTAAAAGCATAAGTGAGGAGCTCAATAAATATTGGCCCCCTCTTTTGTTTATATATTTTATATTTTTTATTTCATATTTATATTTATATATTTTATATAAATATTTTGTTTACATATTTTTATTTATATATTTTATATAAATATTTTATATAAACATTTTTTTCATTAAGTGATCAAAATATATTTGAGTATTCAATAAGAAATGAATAAAAATGTGAGAGATTAACATAACCTTCTAATAGTAATATTCAAAAAGGCAATTTAGTATAATGAAAAAAATATGGAGCAAAGGGTTAAAAGATTTTCACTACTGTGTAAATTGAGCAAACTTCCAATTCACTTCTTTGATTTTAGTCTGCTAAAAGATCTGGTAAGTAGTACTAACTCTACAAACTTATATGATTATTGTGAGGATGAAAACTGTAAAGTGCCACATACACACACACACACACATTAGAGGCCCGATACATGAAATTTGTGCACTGGGGGAGGATCCCTCAGCCTATCCTGCACCCTCTCCAGTCCAGGACACAGGGATCAGGCCTAAACCAGCAGTTGGATATCCCCCTCGCAATCTGGGACTGCTGGCTCTTAACCACTCATCTGTCTACCTAACTGCCCCTAACTGCTTGCCTGTCTCCCTGATCATTCCTAGCCACCTCTGCCTCAGCCCCTGCACCTGGGACCCAGACTTCCCTCCTTCGGCTGGTTGCAGGCACCCAGGACTTGGACCAGCTTCCCCCCAGGGCCAGCCGCAGGCACCCGGGACCCATGATTGCCCCTAACTGCTCCCCTGCCAGCCTGATTGCCCCTAACTGCTCCCCTGCCAGTCTGATCACCCCTAACTGCCTCTGCTTTGGCCCCTTCAGCCAGCCTCAGGCAACCAGAACCTGGGGTGGGGGTGTCCCTCAGCCTGACTTGCCCCTTCTCACAGTCCAGGAGCCCTCAGGGGATGTCCTACTGATGGCTTATATCTGCTCCCTGAGCTGCAGTCTGGCCTCTCTCTGCAGGAGGTGACCAGCTGATCAGGGGAAGGCACAACCCCCATCATCCCACCACTGCTGCTGCCTCTGGCCCATCACCCTGCCACTGCTGCTGCCTCTGGCTTCCCTCTGTGGGAGATGACCGGGCCTATCAGGGGAAGGTGCTGCCCCATCACCCCACCACTGCTGCTGCCTCTGGATAATTAGCCATAATGGTAATTCTTTAAAGATGTGTGAAAAAAACAAACAAAAACAATGCAGATAAATCAAGATCATTAAATATATAAATATATATATATCCTATATAATAAAAGAGAAACATGCAAATTTGACCCTTCCTTTGCTCCTGATTGGCTATGCTACCAGCCAATCAGGAGTGGGGGGCGGGGCCAAGTGGCACATGCCGGGCTCCCGGGGTGGAGATGAAATGGTGGTGGCGGTAAGCACCCAGCTCCCAGGCGCTGTGAGGGGAAGTGGTAGCAGCAGCGGTGGTGGTGGTGGTGGTGGTGGTGGTGGTGGTGGTGGCAGGGAGCGCCTGGTCCCAGGGTGATGTGAGCGGAAGTGGAGGCGAGTGCCCAGCCCCCAGGGCCGGGTGGTCGCAGGCAGGCAGGGCTGAGCTGAGTAGGGCGATGGCTGGGTGCACAAGCCATCTGGCGAGGCTTTAGGCCTTGGGCAGGCTGGGGGTGAGCCATCAGTTGGACATCCCCTGAGGGCTCCCAGTATGTGAGAGGGGGCAGGGTGGGTTGAGGGACCACCCACCCCCAGTGCATGAATTTTGGGCACCAGACCTCTAATGTGTGTGTGTGTGTGTGTGTGTGTGTGTGTGTGTGTGTGTGTGTGTATGTGTGTGTGTATGTATGTATATATAATGTTTCCTTTATTTTTATTATTCACTGCAAGCTTATTCATGCTATATTACTGTCATCTTTGTCAATAACACGAGTAAGAATTCTAAACAATTTGAAACATCCCAATAAAAGCTGAAACTTGTAAGTTTTGACTCCAGAGGCAGAGAGATTCTTTTTTTAAAAAAAATTTATTTTATTGATTTTTCACAGAGAGGAAGGGAGAGGGATAGAAAATCAGAAACATCAATGGGAGAGAAACATCGATCAGCTGCCTCTTGCACATCTCCAACTGGGGATGTGCCCGCAGCCAAAGTACATGCCCCTGACCGGAATCGAACCTGGGACCTTTCAGTCCACAGGCCAACGCTCTATCCACTGAGCCAAACCAGTTCAGCGGCACAGAGATTCTTTAAAGACATTAGAGAAAATACCATAAAATGCTTCAAACAGAGTATATACTCCAAAAAGCAAATACTCTTTCCAGAATTCTGAAGGCAGAGAAAAGATCAGGAGGCTGAACTGTGGTCAGGGAGGTAAAGAGTGAGTCCGAAGCAGCCAGCAGATGGAAAAGCCCCGTGGGCAGATGCATGCTGAGGTGGGGAGGTCTAGAGGAGAAATGTGAGCAAACCCAGGACAATACCTCTACCCCAATGGCCCCAAGAATAGGTCTCCAACAGCTGCAAATGGATTTGGGGTGGAGGGAACCTGTCTGGGCACAGAGGAGACATGGATCATCCTTCTAAACCATCCTCCCCATCCTCCAGCTCCTTTCGGCAGACTAAACCAGGTTTACCTTCAGATCCTATGGATTAACCTTACAAGTAGGCACAGATTCATTTCAGAGCTTTCCCAATATCCCTGCACCTGCTTGCTTGCCAAATGCCTGAAATTTTTCAGTATAGACCAAAGCTTTCATTCCACAATTAGAATCCAAAAGCTTACATAGTGTAGCCAATAACTGGTAGAAGTAGAATATTAGCTAAACCTACAACACGCTCAGGAGGCTTTCACACTGTGCTTCAAACTGGACCATCAGAGCAGTTCCAATATGTCACACTAAATGGCAACCATTTGCAGTAAAAGCTCGTTGGCTAAAAACAAGTTTATAAATCAACGATTCACATTTCTGCAAATGTAAAATTTAGGTGAGAACAACCTGCTGAAGTCCCACACAGCAGATGTGAGCTTCCTGAATCCAAGCTCAGTGTTCTTTAACTTCGCATGCTGCCTCTACTTTTTGAACTCACGTGCCGTAGACTGGACGTAACCAGCACAAACTTTCCTTCATTTTATCTGTAGCCTGACTCATGCTTATAACATGGCTATTTAGGCAGATGTCTTATTACCACCTATAACAGTCTCCTACTAAACTGTGAGCTTTAGAGGGTAGGAATTCTCTTGTTCATTATCTAGCAACTGGCAGAGCTTATCACTTGATGAGCCTTTAAAGGAAATACTGCCTATGGGCTATTTGAAGCATGCCAATATTATTTCAGACCATGTTAATTTTTTAAAAGAAATAACTTTTTTAATTCAATATATTTGTTTCTAATCTCCACAGAATGTCAATTTATAAAAGGAAGTTAATCATAATAAATAATAGATTTAATTTTATAATAGCCATGCTTTAAAACACTCACAAGAGAATATCAGCAGATAAGCAGTAGTTATTTTAAAAGCAGTGAATTCAATTGAGAAGTTGTAAAGTATTTCTCCCTTTACCAGGTAATTAAAAACACAAGAGACATGCTAACTAACGTTTCAGAGATTCTATTGTTACATGTCACTAAAGTAATAAAAATATGAAAATGAATAGTCATTTATAAAAATAACTCATTATTATTTTAGTTATAAAAAACAAAAATGAAGTTGCTAAATTTTTATTTTCATGATCTATCCAGGCTACATCATAACTTTAATAAGGTTATAAATATCTATAATGTACTGGCTTACTAATATTAATAATTACAGTTGTTTTGTTCTAGAGGGGATTTTAAAAATCAAATAAAAATGCCAAGTCTATAAATTAATTTATAAACATTCTTTTCATAAATATGCTTATTTCTAGCCTTAATATCAGAACTTTTTGACAATTTTGAATAAAACATATAAAAAATAAAGTATGTGCAGAAATTGTATTCAATGAATGGGAATAAAACAATACGACTCATGGAAGATATATAAAAGAAAAACTTCTTTCAGTGGCTAATAAATGAGTGTATTAACAATATACACATTTGGCCATCTAAGCCATAGATGGAAATATATGTGTGCATGGGCTTAAATGTAAAAAGTAATGCTCTTCAGGATAGTAGTCAAAATGGTTTGAAAATCACTGGTTTAGAAGAAACTGGACTAGTTAATCGAAAATATACTTCTCCTTAGGAGAATACTTAAAGAAAAAGCATGACCTTCTGAAAATGTATGTTTTCATCTTTCTCATAAAATACACCTTTCTC
This sequence comes from Antrozous pallidus, assembly GCA_027563665.1. Lineage (NCBI taxonomy): Eukaryota > Metazoa > Chordata > Mammalia > Chiroptera > Vespertilionidae > Antrozous > Antrozous pallidus. Next base: position 44,931,488 of record CM050511.1, on the reverse strand, counting down.
ATAAAATATCATATAAATATGTATATATATATGTATGTATGTATATACATACATATATATATAATTTTAACAATTTCTATGAACAAATTCAAAATTGTGATTAATCTAATTCTCAACATTATTTATCATTAGAGTTATTTTTAAAATATATCTATTTTTATTGATTTCAGAGAGGAAGAGAGAAGGAGAGAGAGATAGAAAAACAATGATCAGAAAGAATCATTGATTCATTGCCTCCTCCATGTCTCCTATGGGGCATGGAGCCTGCAACCCAGGCATCAAGCCTACAAACTAGAATCAAACCCAGGACCTTTCAATCCACAGCCGGGCTCTATCCACTGAGCAAAACTGGCCAGGGTTCATTAGGTGTTGTTTTTTTTTAATTATTTATAACTTTTTTTTATTTAAGGAGACATATGTAAAACTTTAATTATTAGAGTTATTTTAATTGCTTCAATTTATATTCCTTATGGGAAAAGGCCAATGAGCAAAAATTACCTTATTACCCTTCTTCCCAGTTATCTCGATGTGTATTCAGTTCCAGCCTGTGCTAAGTTTAAATGAAGTATTTCAAGTTTACCCAAGTATTAATCAACATTTTATAATGAGGGGGAAATGGCCATATTTATGAGGAAACTGGAGCCTATCACAAGAACATACTGGGAAGGACAGGTTCCAGTATTTCACCTAAACAGTAAAGGAAGGGATTTCAAACCAAGTGCAAAGAAATATTTCTGGACGTTATGTAGATGGTTTGTTTTCAAAAATAATGCCAGCAAATGAGGAATTGTCTTTGTTGCCATTTTCAATATTTAGATAATACATATAGCAGAATATTGTTCAGACTACACATCGCTCAGTGTTGTAGTGCACTGACTTTAACAAGATCTGATGTGGCACAGTTGTTATTTCTATCATACTTCCCTCACATATGAAGTGTTTCATTATTATGGTACTAATGTTTTGCCCCAGGATCCTACAGAAGATCTGTCATGACAACTTTTTTTTCTTATTTGCAGGAGAGGGGACTGCAAGATGTCAGAGAGTATGAGTTGAGAAATAGAAAAGATACATTTCTTTGTGAGATTATATGCCTTATAAGAAGAGTGGTTATTATATATGCAATGCAATATACTAATCTTTTTTTAAAAGTTTAGTTCCCAAGCTTGCAGGAAAAAAAATAATGAATTCTCTAGATTGCATGTTTCTAACAGAAAGGAGAACGGTAAAAAGATCTTTTAAAGATAAATAGAATTTTTAAAGTAACAGGAAAAGAACCCAAGATAATGGCTGAATATAGTTTGTCACACACTCAATAAATTAAATAATACTAATTCTTAATTTATCCAAGATTGATACAGTCTTTCTTATGGGAAATGGAAAAATAATGTGGACTAATGGAAAATAGGATTTGTTTTCATTAATGGCTTTGCAATGTCGCAAGCTTTTGCCAAATTGCTGATGGATGAATTGTTCACGGTAGCAGCACAGACACCATTTACACGTTTCTTTAAGCTAGTGTTAAATGAATTATTGAATATGTCTATTGCCTAAATTAGTCTCCAATAGGAAAAATAATCATAATAGAAGTGGTTTAAACCTGGAATCAATGGTGGAAAATGAGTAAACAAAAAGCTGAGATGAACACCAGTATAGGAATAGGAGTGCTTCAGCAGGAAAGGCTCCAGGGCCGTCCAGACGTGATGAAAAAGCATGAAGGCATGAGTGCACGACAGCAGTTAGAGTGGGGCCGTTAGAATAAGGCTGCCTGTGGAAGCCAGCAAACCTGAGACCACATAGTGTCATGGGCACAAAAGCTCTTAGACATAATAAAAGAGATCATGATGACAGCTAATATTTATCAGTGTTCACCACCATTCTGGCATTTGGTAAGCACTGTTTATGCATTATTTCACTATTTATACTAACTATGTGATCGCAATACACTTTTGAAAAGTGATGATAGAGAGAGGTTAAGGGACTTGCTCAACATCACACATCTAGAAAGTGGTGGGTTAGGGATTTACACCCAGACAGTCTGACTCCTGAACTGCAAATTCTACAACTAAAGACTTGGTATTTGCTGAGCACACTATGGTTCTCTATATTTTCTGATACAAGCACAGTGCTGCTGTTGAGGAAAACAGGAGCTTTAAATAAACTTAGAAAGAATAGGTTCCTGAGCATTTCTGAAGACCTCTGTTTACAATTCTAGTTTATAGGCTTATTTTTAGCTTTTCATTTTAAATGTGAAATAATCATGAGAAATTATTGGCCAAAAGTTAATAAACTTTTATTTTTATGAAGTTAAAAATGAACAATTCTCTCGTCACACACTGAAAACACTCCTAGTTAATCCAGGGAAATGTGGTTAGCACATATTAATGAACATGCTCAGTGAATGCCCTCTTACACCAGGCATGCCAGTTTTTTAATTGTATTGTTGGTAAGGACACTTGACACGAGGTTTATTCTCTTAACAAAATTTTAAGTGAACAACACAGTATTGTTAACTATAGCATACACACCAGTTTTAATAAGTCTGTTATATATAAGTTTAGAATGAAACCAAAAAATAATATTGACCTTTTTGAAATGAGGAACAGTGTCTGTCTTGTTCATATTATGTTTTCAGAGGCTGGCACATAATTAAATGTTAGTTAAATGGACAACTATTTTTAAACCACTAAAACAATGACACTTCTGTAGTATTTCTTCTGATTAAAAAAATAAAAGAACAGCAGAATGCTATTTTTGAAATCAGCCATATGGATACATGTTTGAACCTGATTCTTCTACATTGGCTGTGTGACTTTACACCGACGAACCTTGTAGAACCTGCTTCTCCATCCACAAAATGGAGATAATACCTACCCCAGACCATTTAGGTATTTCCTCTTCAGCTCTAAATTCTTACTACCCTCTCTCAAATTCATCTGCATACACTTACTAGGGTAATCATTTTAATATGTTTTTATCATGCAAGTCCAAAGATTGATTAGCTTCCATTAAATATGGGAGGGAGTACTTACAAGATTTTCCCACTAGGAAAACCTAGTCCCCATGTCTCCATGCTACATAAGTCTCTTTTGCCTAATTTCTCAGTTTCATCATTCTTGTCCTCTCCTTACTTAAATTTAATTTTAAGAAGATATAATATAGATGTGACAATCCTTTCTCCCTTGCCATGTATTTGGCCCATTTTTCTCCCCCCAACTTTTTTCCAACATACCTATGAATGATATAAATTTTGCCATATTGCAATATCACTACCAGTTTAATAAACATTTTAATAGAGTTTTTAAGTAAAAACACACATTTTTACTATTACTCTTAGTTTCCTAAATAGCAATAGAAATGGCATTTCAAACTCCAAACCACCGTTTAAGGAGGAGCTGCTGTTAGCCTACATACAGAGCTAATTTGTTCAATGCTATGATGTATTTAAAATGCCTATGTATATGGAAAGTACTCTATAAAATGCCAAATTATCTTGTTAAACTAAGACAAAATATAGTACAGGTTAGGGTAATGGTTGGCCTCCCACAGAAATTCTAATATGCATGATCTTCCCCAGAAAATCAAGTCCCATCTGGCCATTAAAAATAAGATACTTGAAATCTCCTAACCACCCCACAGAGTTTCAGTGCCGCCTTCAAAAATACACGCAGTTGTTTCCTTACAGTTAAATCTCAGATTCATACTGACAGGCAAATTCCCTAGAATACAAAACCATTATGAGTAGATTTCTATGAATAAAATGCTTCCCCATATGATTTCATAATGACTCTGGCACTGTACTGCTGCTCTATCCATCACATGGCCAGCAAACATTATGCAATGAAACTGCAAGACATATGATTTTAACTTTGGAGTTGAGTTTCTTTTCTACGTTGTACAGAAACTAATAAAAATTTTAAAAAATAGAAAAGCTTTTATTTCAGTAGACATACATTCTTAGAGCCTTAAATAATAAAGAAAACACACACCAAAAATTTGGCTCTGTATCAGGCATCCTTTGTTCTAACCAAAATGGGAACCTCAAAGCACGCTAAGGTTTGGATGTGTGTCAGAGGCCAATAAGCAATATGTCGAAAGCCTAATGACAAATGCCAATCGTCCTTAAAGGACTTATGAAAGACCCAATAAAGTAGAGCAGGAACCCTGAAATTAGTAATCAGGGATAAACATTCAAGAGTTACAACTTTAGGTTATGTCACAGAGGGTAATTTCAAAGTAGGATTTTAGTTCTTCTCTTTTTCAACTTGTTCCCATAAGAGTTTTTAATAAAACAAAATAAAATGGTTTAAAATATAACATTTTATTATGATACCAGGTAACACTAAAGTGAAAACCTTCAAGGAAAATATAAACTGTAGTGAATATAAAAGGAACCATGATGCTCAAAAAATGGAATTGGTTATATGAAATCTCTTTTATGCTCTTTAATAAAATGACTCATATTTTTAATGTATCCATATTTGGCCTCATTAAAACACAAAAGAAGGTGTTTTGAATATGATAATTGTACAATATAAGTTAAATAAATTTCTTACATGAAGAGCTTTATGTAACATGCTTAATAGAATAAGTTTTCATTTATTGTGATTCTCAATATCTGTATTTGAGTGTGACAAAAAGAAGAAATCAGGATCTTAGTAGATTTTGACACTACTTATATTGCATCATATTTTTTAAAATGTGTGATTTAATCAGGTCATGCAGCATTCATTATCCTCCATATTCAAGCCCCCTCATTACACAATCATTATTAAGAAATTCTCAAAATCTACTAGTAGCTTTGAAGTTAGTTAAAAAAAAGACAAAGAAGAAGTTTCCTAAAATGCTCTAGATACCTGATTGAACTTGATTTTTCTCTGAATATTTTATGCTGAGATAAAGGTGGGCATACTTAAAAGAGCTGTTGAATTTTAATGTAAAGAATAGGCAAGGATGCCTTATGTTAGTATGGTTTCTTCCTGGAAAGATCTCATGTTCTATTATCTTGTTAGAAATAAAAGCCCTAAAACAAAAACAAGTAAAGAGCAATGTTAGCCAGTATGCAATACAGTGTTATAGTATCCTGCATATAGTTTTTGTTACACCAAAGAAGCTCAGTGAAGAAAACTGGGAAAAGATCCTCAGAGATAAAACTTTAGCTTGACTTTAAAAAGTAGGTAAAAAGAGGGTGAGACAGGATATAAAATTAAGTAGTGAATAACACAGCTAGCTAGGTGCACTGCAGCTAAGCATGAAATGGCTTTATTGGAACTGAAATTTCTGTTTGGAAAAAGGTTGGATGAATAAATTGGGTCTAGATTATGGAAGTCCTCAAATGATAGAAGTTTAAAAATTCTCCAATAGATATTATAGATTGAGTAGCAATATAATGACATGAAGAAGGTGGTATTTGGAGAGGGCTAACCTGGCAGGAGTTACCAAAGTTTATAGAATAAAAATTTGGTAGTACTATCCTATATAATAAAAGAGTAATATGCAGATTGACCATCATTCCTACACACAAGAGGGCTGCCCCCATGTGGTCAAAGATCCTGCCCCCATGTGGACACAAGATGGCCACCACAAGATGGCCAGCAGGGGAGGGCTGTTGGGAGGTTCCAGGTCTGCAAGGAGGGCAGTTGTGGGCAATCAGGCCCATAGGGGAGGGCAGTTGGGAGGACCAGGCCTGCAAGGGAGGGCAGGTGGGGGCGATAAAGCCTGCAGGGGAGGGCAGTTAGGGGTGACCAGGCCAGCAGAGGAGGGAAACTGGGGGCAAACAGGCTGGCAGGGGAGTAGTTAGACATCAATTAGGCTGGCAGGGTAGTGGTTAGGGGGTGATCAGGCTGGCAGGCAGAAGCGGTTAGGGCCAACAGGGCGGCATGCAGGTGAGCAGTTTGGAGCCAGCAGTCCTGGATTGTGAGAGGGATGTTCAACTGCCCATTTAGGCCCAATCCTACTGGTATCAGGCTTAAATGAGCAGTCAAACATCCCTCAAGGGATCCCAGATTGGAGAGGGTGCAGGCTGGGCTGAGGGACACCCCCCCCCCCATGCACGAATTTCATGCACCAGGCCTCTAGTTTATATATGTTGGGTAAATAAAACAAAATGTCCCCCTAAATTTAACACAATAGTCAGATGTTATCCTTGGAAACAGCATCAGAATATTGGCATATTATGAATTAAATTCTCAGCGAAGTCAGCATTCCATTTTTTTTTTCTTTTAAGATGTGATTCACAGACCTTTACAATTGAAGGTACAAGTCCAAACCTTGGGAAACGCTGCTCTTGTATTTGAACATCTATAGTATTGAGGGTTAGTGTCACAGACATAATTACAAAGTCTAACTCAAGTGAAATGAATATTAACTTGATGAAGATATTTCAGAATCTGTAACAACAAATCACAAAACTGAGGCCAAACCTACTCATTCCCTTTCAAAGTCTGTGAAATTATTTCCAGTATTTCCATTCTCATACAATGAGTTTATTCAAGATTTCCATCAGTGGAATATTGATTTGAATTATCACTTAAATAAGGAAACAGCAGGACTTATAGGTGGAGAGCCAGATAACTCCTATACCTTGTTGTCATTGTTTTTGAAGAATTTTAGACCTCCTACCTGTAATATGAAAAGATTGTACTAGAACTCCTTCCAACAATATGCTTTTATGAGAAACAAAAGAATATAATTAATTTCCTAACTATGCCCACACCCACTCTCCCTATAAAAGTAATGCCCTGGGCAATCCCTTCTAGGTCTCCCAAAGTAAATGCAATAATGCCAGTTTAGTTCATTAATTTCCCATCAAACAGGCAGATATATCGTTAGGTGGGTATAATGCTAGCAACCACTGTCAGATATTTTCATATCACGTGTGGAGGCCTGCCTTGAAAAAGGAGAAAACAGAGGTAGAGGAATGCTGTATCAACTGCAATGGTAGGAAGATCAGCCAGAGCCCACAATTCATTGACTTTTCAGAACCTTGGCAAAACTAGGCAGTGGGGATGAATGAAAGCAATGTGGTCTGCTTCTTTCAGTCATATCTAACCCCTAGGACTGATGGCTGCAGCTGAGAAATTCCACAGGGATTGAGGAGGGGAAGTGCCCAGGGCATGATGCAGGCAAACAAATCCCTCTGGAGTCTGAAGCATTCTGCCCGAGTACACACAACCTTGAAGCACAGTTGTTTGATCTTGCTACATACCCTGCCTCCCTGGTGAAGAAATGTTCGGAAGTAGGAGCACTTCCATTCGATTGCATCACAAGCTGTAATAAACCAGCAGGCAGTCTTTGTTTACCTTTGTCAATTACAATCTAACCTGATAAAGTTATACATTCCAGAAGAATGCAAAGAACTGACTTCTCTAAGTGTCTAGAAACATTTTGTGCTATAAAATATTGATGCAGTAATTCAAATAATGCCAGGTTTATAAATACCTTTTTTGTGCTTTATGAATATGTGTGTGTGTTTAAAGAATAAGTTTGTTCTCAATTTTATTTCTCAACTTCTATTCTATTGAATGAAATAACCAAAAATATCTAATCGTGATTTAGAAGAAATCATATAAAGATACGTAGTAAATGACCTCTATTTTTATTTGTCTCCAGTTTAGTCATTACATCTAGATTTTTGAGTAAAGATTGACAAGGCCTTCTTTATGACGATAGATTAAAGTACTTACTATATGGCAAGGTTTTTCATTTCACTGCAGCAAGCAATGATGAAATGCAATATGGTCAGATTAAAGGTAGGACATAGCTACTCTTTTGTAATGGTAATATCTTTGGTGAAACCACACATGCTATCAGTCATTTAAATCCAGAACTTCTAGCTGAGCAGAGTCCCATCAAAGTCTTCACATGTCCCACCTGCCCAAGGGTGATACATATATCATTTGAAGCAAAGCTTAGTGACAGCTGCAGAAATGCACTCAATAAATTTAAAATAGACAGCAATCTAGGATAATAGTGACAGAAATATCTGAAGATTCATTTTTAGGTAAATCACAACACTCCAAATGCAGTGCTGGTTTGCAGCTGGTACACATCAGCACTACCACACTGGTTGTTAGCCAGTTTTGAAGCGTCCACTCTCATCCCCCAACCAAGTACCCCTCCTCTTAATACCTTGACTATACAGGCTCCAAACTGTAAGCCTCCTGTATCTCCACACTGAAGGAGGGAAGCCCTGGCCCAGCAAGAGATCTCTCAAACTCCATCTATTTCAGCATCGAGGCTGGTGTCTATTCTGATTTGGTGCCATACTGTTTGATCAATATTTTGAATACCATCTTGCCCGTCTCCATCATCACTTTAGCTATATTATAATTATTGCTGTACAAGTTGGCTTTCATCTCCTCTTCTCAAGCATCTGAGAACAGAAGATCAATCTGATTCATCTTTGAGCCCTAGTGCCTTGGAGAATGATATAATATTAAGAGATGTTTGGTGAATCTATGAATGAATGAATGAGCTATAAAAATCAGACTTCATCATATCACTGTGAGAGTATAACATTTAAAGATAAAATTATTCTCATTCTCATACAGCATTTGTGATCCCTTTAAGGATTTTCCTGTAGACACCTGTGACCTCTAAATCTTTTTTGGCTTTCACATAGGTAGTAATGATGAACTAAAAATCCCAAGAGATAACACTTTTGAGTTAGTTGTGCTTTTTATCTTACTCCTGTGATTTTTCAGGAAGTGTAATAAGGTACATGAGTATAAAAGTATTAACGAATTTAAAACCATCTATTATCTGACTTACTATAGAAATCAACTTTTGAATTTGTGTTCATCAAATATCTACACTTTCTGAATGTGTATGATTCCTGAGAGATTCCACTGAGCCCCACCCCCCACCCCAGCCCCACCTACCCAGTTTTAATGGCCAGCCTCATCATCTAATACAGTGTAACTCTTTGATTTTCAGGGGGGGAAATACTTTATCTTTATAGCATTTTAAAATTAGAATCACAATGTTTTTTTTAATGCTTTGGCACCAAATAGGAACATAAATTTTTTTCATAACATTGTAGACCATTTAGGGCATCAGGAAGCACAGTGGAAAAATCTCTTTATATTCTCCATCTCCTGGTGAACAATTTTTGTTTTCTATTCCAGAGAGTAGTTTATGTGCTATGTTTAGGCCACACATGAAAGTAATATTTCCCTCATGAGACTGTCTTTGGCTTATGCTGATTTTTTGAGGCCAAGATTATGGTAATGATTTAAAGAGGAAAAGAAGCAAAACAGAATAGGAGGAAAAGTTGGAAAGAAAGATATTAGAGAGGTGAAACTTTTCCCAATAGAATTCAACTCAGTAAAGTATATCTTAGGAAATGGAGAGGAGAGTCAGATCTCAAATAAAACCAAAGACACTGGGATAGTGTATTGATCATATAAACAACACTGGATATTCTTTACCCTGATGCACCAAAAGAATGTCAATGGGTCCCACAATAACCTAAAACTGAAAACCTGTCTTCTAAGTTTAGGTCTTATTCTACGAAATACCCAGAAGTCTACTGGGGCGCGTGCCGCTGCTTTCAGGGGCTCCTCAGGGCCAGCTGTGCATATCTCTTCAGTAACTTGGAAGCTGGCCAGTGGACTAAGCCCCATGCTGGACTTGGAAAACTAATCCCCTCTATTATTGCTTTTTCACAGGTGGGACACCTGCCCTTTTCTTTTATCAAGGTCTTCCTAATGACATATTATAGGCGCCCCAAACTCAACACGACATTTAGATCATTATATTTGAATGAAAAAAAATAAAGGCAATGAAGAAACACTAGTAATGGGTAAGTAGGATTATTAGTCTAAGGGCTTGGTGCACATGCAATAGATTTATCATTTTGACAGAGTAAAAGGGAAAGGAGGAGAAGAGAGAGGGAATGAGGGAGAGAGGCGGGGTGGATAGACCAGGGCACTTTGTACAAACCCAAACAAGCACACTTTCTGGGCCTGTGCAAATGAAATATTCATATCTATCTGTGGCTCTATTTTCTTGGGGGGTGGGGGAGGAAAGAGAACTAGGATTGCCTAGAAGATGTAGAAGATGCTAGCTTTTAAACATTTGAAAATTCATTTTATTTACTCATTGTAAACCAGGCAATAGCATTATTACCTTAGATAGCTAAATTTTTAAAAGATGCAATTTTAAGAAATAAAAGCAAGATAACTATATAACAGAAAATTTAGAAAATTAAGAAAAGCAATTTTAAAAAAACCTTCACTTCTCTGACACTGCTATTGTTTGACTGGTGTATTTGATATGCGTATTTTATGAACATAACAGTTTTATTTTTTTAAATATTTATTGTTGCAAGTTTTACATATGTCCCCCATTTTTTCCCAGTGACCTCTTCTAGTCCATTCCTAACCCCTATCCCAGGTCTTCACCACCCTATGGTCTGTGTCCATGGGCTATGTATACATACATACATGTTTTTTGGTTGTGCATAACATTTTTAAATCTTTCTTTTTTACTTAATCTTGCATAATAAGCATTTTCCATATTGTAGCAGTCTTCATAATCATGATCTTTAACCATATTTAGTTAAGAAGGTGTTTAATTTTAGAGTAAATGCCATAATCCTTGATTCTGTTGAACATTTTGGTTTCCCACACATTTTGACTTCCTTTAACCACATATATCATGATGAACATCTTTGTGCATATGGTTTGCCATGATCTGAATGTTTGGTATTGCCCTAAAATTCATATAATGACATCCTATCCAGAAAAGTGATTATATTAGGAAGTTGGGACTTTAGGAGGTGATTAAGTCATGAGGGAAGAGTCTTTTTTAAAACATATATATTTGTACTGATTTCAGAGAGGAAGGAGAGGGAGAGAGAGATAGAAACATCAATGATGAGAGAGAATCATTGCTTGGCTGCCTCCTGCACGCCGCCTACTGGGGATCAAGCCCGCAACCTGGCATGTGTCCTTGACCTGAATCAAACCTGGGACCCTTCAGTTCACAGGCCGATGCTCTATTCACTGAGCCAAACCAGCTAGGGCATGAATCAGATTACTGCCTTGATAAAAGAGGCTCCATAGAGATCTCGTGCCCCTTCCACCATGTGAAGACCCAGTGAGTGAGAAGTTAGCAGTCTGAGACCTGAAAGAGGGCCTTCATCAGAACCTGACCATGTCAGTGCCATGACTTTGGACTTCCAGTCTCCAGAAGTGTGAAAAATAAACTTCTGGTGGCTTTAAGCTACCCAGTCTGTGGTATTTTGTTATAGCAGCCTGAATAGACATAAAGGGATATTTTTGGTTTTGTTCCTTAATAAGGAATATTTCCCTGTATGGACTTTCAGAAATAAGACTCCTAAGCTAAGGTAGTCAAAGATCCTTGATGGATGTTGGCCAGAAATACATGATAGGTCTAGTCTCCATATCAAGGCCAGTACTGAATAATCTCATTAATGTGAAATTTCTAAGTTAATAGATGAAAGATGTTACCTCAATTTAACTCACATATCTTTCTTTACTAATTAGGGTGAGCATTTTGTATTTACTAGTTACATTTCCTCTTTTTTAAATTCAGTTGATGTTTTTCATAAGAGTGAGTTTTGAGAGTGACACAATAAGAGTTCATTGTGTTATTCTGAATATTGTTACTCAAGGTTAGTATCACTAAAGTTTTATTACCAGTCTAAAACATTTTGGAACTTTGCTTCTCCTTCAATAAGGATCGATAAGGATCTCTTAAATCCTAGTAGTTGACAGTGATTTGGCCATTTCTGTATTTCCTGAAGTCTATAATATAGACTCGCCCATGTCCTCAGCGTGCAAAACCCTCTGCAATTTTTCTGTCTTCTTTATGAAACCTTTGATTACTCTGAAATGACAGACACCATGACCACTGCAGATCCCCAACCTCACCAAGATGCCTGATTTCTCAATAACAAATGTTGCAATCAGTACTAAAGCTGCCAAGCTATTCCTTACCCAGATGTGCTGAATCAGTCACATAACTCTATAGGGGGCCCACATAAAACTTTATACTGTTCAGCACCACCCCATTCCAATCACCAAATGAGCTGCTCTGACCCTGTAGCACAGTATAGGATTTAATGGCTTATTCCATCCCTTCAATGTGTCCTAGACTGGTACCTGCAATCCAGGATAATCAGGTTGAAGTTTTTCTCTGAGGACAGATTAGCATTATTCTCTACATATGCAGATGGGATCACTATACAGCTACACACAATCTGGGCTCTCTCAGAGAAAGTGTGTGTGCGTGTGTGTGTGTGTGTGTGTGTGTGTGTGTGTGTGTGTGTGTGTGTGTGTTTTGTTGGAAGGAGAGAAACCAAGATCTGAGCCTCTTATCTCAGAATAAACAAGCACGTTAAACATCTTTTAACTCCTAAACATTATTTCTGCTGCTAATCTATTAATATCCCCCAAAGGTTTGGAACCAACTCTAGAGAGAACCTCCATGATGTACACCATGAGAACATTGAGAGCTATTGGAGCAGAGATGCCATGTGGACAAACTCATCTTCCCCCTTTGAGCTAGCTCTCTCAGCTGGTGTGCATTTGTTCAAAAAGAATAACACAATTACAGCAGATCTGCTTTACTAAGTGTTCCCTGGAATTATAGCTTCATAATATAACATTTCACTGTTGACTTCTAGATACCTAAGGTTTAGCTCTGAACCACAATGCAATATATACTTTGGAATATTACAGCTTGATCTGTTTTTGTGGTCCACTGATAATCAATATTTTCCTACTCATCCTAGCATTAACTTAGAGGTTTAGATGGTCTCATATCTTCCCCTGTTGCTTTCCCATCAAGGCTGGCAACACTCAGTTCTTTAATATCCTCTCATAGATTATATCTTCAAGCCTCTATCATTTTGCTATTCACCCTGGGATTCTAATTTTTTGGTGTCATTTCCATGACACAATAGGCACAACTAAAAGTGGTAGTTTAACATATCAAAAGAAAAAACAAAACATTGTCCTTTTGTCCAGATCCTAATCATTCAATGCACCAAAAAAAGTAAGATTTAGATTATCTAGGCAGGGTCAATAGTCAATATAAACTAGTATGTTGTTCAAACTAGTTGCAAAAAGAATCATAGTGGCTTCAGACAACATGGCCTCTCTCAGTACACACACAGTATAGCTTTCATTGCTTTGAAGATGAAATAAAGATTCCTACTGTTATCATAGAAAACAATGCATACAACATAAATGTGCCAAATGACACAAAATGTTAAGCAGGGTTAGCTAATGTGTAAATGCCAAAATGTTCTCCCAAGTTACTTTAACTGCATCCAAATCTAATTTATAGGCAGATTCCTGATGATGTGATTTGTTTTAAGTATTGAAATTAACATTAGACCCAAAGGAAATTCCATGGATTAGTCTCATTAATTATGAGAATATGATTAAATGATTTACACTCCATCCTGACTAGTTTGGCTCAGTGGATAGAGTGTCAGCCTGCGGATTGAAGGGTCCCAGGTTCGATTCCAGTCAAGGGCATGTACCTTGGTTGTGGGCACATCCCCAGTGGGAGGTGTGCAGGAAGCAGCTGATTGGTGTTTCTCTCTCATCAATATTTCTAACTCTCTTCCTTCCTCTCTGTAAATAATCAATAAAAATATATTTTAAAATTAAAAATAAATGATTTACACTCCAATAGTGCCATCACTTAGGCATTTCTTGAACCGTATAGTTCAAGAAAAATCACAGATGTTTCATTTTAAAAAACTGAGCTTGTGTCATGCCATTGCTACTAACTCAGGCCCTAGTAAATAAAGCAAATACACACTTGCTTTCTGAATAAAGCTGAAAGGACTATGCACTTGACTTTAAAAATTGGGTGACCCCCAGACCCATCCAATTCTATCCAAAATAGGTTTCCTAAAACAAAATGCTGAAGAGAATTTTTTTCTTATTAGCCATCAAAAAAAAGCAAAAAGATTTTTTTAAAAATATGATTTCATCAAAATAGGTGACTGAGTTTCTCAGTAACAGATATTAGGTCCTCTAAGGGCTGGAAAGATTCCCTAGATGACAACATCAACTCACAGTTATATTATGGGAATACTAGAAGCTCGGTGCACAAAATTCGTGCACTGAGGGGGGTGTCCCTCAGCCCAGCCTGCACCCTCTCTAATCTGGAACCCCTCGGGGGATGTCTGGCAGTTGAACATCCCTCTCACAACCTAGGACTGCTGGCTCCTAACCATTCGCCTGCCTGCCTGCCTGATTGCCCTTAACTACTTCTGCCTGCCATCCTCATCACCCCAACCACTCCCCTGCCAAACTGATCAATACCTAACTGCTCCCTGCTGGCCCAATCTCTCCCAACTGCCCTCCCCTACTGGCCTGGTCACCCCAACTACTCTCCCTTACTGGCCTGGTCGCCCATAACTGCCCTCCCCTGCTGACCTGGACCCCTCCTAACTACCCTCTCTCCCCTGCAGGCCTTGTCACCCCCAATTGCTCTCTCTTGCTGGCCTGGTTATCCCTAACTGCCTTCCCCTGCTGGCCTGATTGCCCACTACTGCCATCTCCTGCCAGCCATCTTGTGGTGGACATCTAGTGACCACATGGGGGTGGCCACTTTGTATGTGACAGTCAATTTGTATATTACCTCTTTATTATATAGGATGATAGTCAAATATCAAGTCAAAATCCAGACAACACCAACATTCAGTGAGGTTCTAATATCTATGGTGGCAGTTTCAGCAACCTGAACAGAATATTGTTATTAGTTTCAACATTCAAAATTTCTTCAAATTTTAATTTTCAAGTGATTTAGAAGTACTTTATATCCTATTGTAAGAAAATATTCATAAAGAAGAAAGTTTAAGTTATTCCATAATTTTGAGACTAAAATCAAGACTAGACAGAATCATGTTTAAAAGGGAAACAAGAATTGGTATTTTGGAAATTAATTTTCTGGAGTAAGAATTTTCTAGATGTAATTTACTTACAGGATATTTTCCCTTACATGATATTACCCCACTATGGCCCCCCCCCTTTTTTAGTTAATGGGGGCTTTTGGAAATTTTATATTGCAATCTTGGTAACTTCAAATTTTAATTTTTGCACAAAAATATGACTACTTTAGGTTCTTTGCATGTTAGGCAATTTTACAGTGAGATGAAGTACTAATAGAAAGTTTAGTTAATATTTTAGGAACAGCTTTTTGTCCAGTACACTTAAATTTTCTTGCATGTTTACTTATTTCAATTGGCCAATTTAAATTAATCTGAAATTTTTTATTATTATTTTACTGTCAAATTTAATAGTCAAACAATAATCTTAGTTTACTCTATAAATATTAGTGGAAAGGATTATTTTCATTCTTGAGTAGACCCTGAGCATTCCTGATGCTATATTGAATTTAGATATAGGGCAGCTGTTGCTGGCCGAGACTCTGTCTGTACCCTGGGTCCTGATCTGAGCTGTGAGTGGGAGGCAAAACAGCCGTGGGGGCAGGAGACCTTCCTCAGAAGGGGTGAGAGTTCAGGCCCCTGCAAGGTTAGAGGGGTGAGGGTCTATGCCCCACCTCTGTTGACCTTTAAGTTCTCTGCTGTTGGACTCTCTGTGACTGTGCCAGCCTTAGGTTGTTCCTTCCCTGAGGAATCTTACCCATCTCTGGCTAACCAGCCATCCTTCGGGGCCAAGCAGGGTGATGTGAGGTTCAGTTCTGTCTCCTTGGTCTTTTATGCCCCCGTGGCCTCCACGCCCAGCCCCTGCCTTGTGATCCCCTCGCCTGCTGGTGGTGTCCCGTTACTGATCACATAACTCGGGAGACTCAGGTTTCTTCTCCAGGGAGGGCTCAGCTCACACCATTGGCTAACAGCAAGACACCCATGAAAAACACACATGGTGTCAAAATAAGCTGAAGGAAAAACAATTGGGCAAAAATAGAAAGAATCCGAAGTCTAATTTATAGAAAAGATCCCTTTATTAACTTTTGGTCGAGAATATGTTTGTATATTTTCAGAAAACAACTCCAAGACCATATGAATTCCTGCAACAAAGAGGAACTGACAGGTCTGTTCCAACTGCGAAGACAGTCCAGAGATGGAAGACACTGATGACACCTTGCCATGCTAGCAGTCAGAAGCTGTGCATTGCTGCAGATGGCCCAGGTCCAAACCAGAGAGGGTGGAACCTGCATTGCCACCATATGTCCACCATCCAGATATCATTGCTGACATGTATACATAGGGAACTATTTGACATTGAAACTGGGACTCAGAACTGTTGGACATTGAAACTGAGACTCAAACATTGTTTTTTGTTCTTATATATTTATTTCCAGTATGCAGATGCAAGATTTTTTTAAAGAAAAGTAACAGAGGAAAAGATTGATACAGAGGGAAAGAAGCATTGAACAGACTGTCAAACTACAGTGGGAAGACAGAGGAGGGTGGGGAGCGGGGGCTGTAAGAGATCAAAGGACTTGTATGTATACATATAAGCATAACCAATGGATACAAGACACTGGAGTGGGGGGGCAGGTGAGGGCATGTGCTGGGGGGCAGAGGAGGCTTGGGGGAGGTCAATGGGAAGAAAAAAAGGAAACATATGTACTACTATTTGTAATACTTTAAAGAATAAAAAAATAATTTTAAAAAATAATAAAAATTTTTTTAAAAAAGAATTGGTATTTTGGCACCTAAAAAAGATAAAATGAGAAAAAGACAAAAGATAAAAGCATATTAAAAGCCTCATTTTTCATGTACTAGATCTTCTCATAAAATTGTAGAATACATACTTTTATATTTATATAAAAATTACATTTCCCTCAAACTTCCATTTACATTGAAAAAATATAGCCCCAATGGAAAAATAGTTAGCACAATGTGCAAAACAAACACATTAGAAATTTTAAGGCATATTTAACTTTTTATGTTGTGTATTTTTGTTCCACATAAACCATTCAGACTCAGTCAAATCAACAATCTGCATAATCTTATACCAGGTGAGGCAAAAGTAGGTTTCTATGAAAAATAATACAATAATTACTAAAAAATAATACAAGAACAAACTCTGTTTCATGCACTCATACCTGTGAACCTACCTTTGCCCCAGCCTTATGTTCCTTTGAAAGCCCATACAAATGCCAAAAAAGCATCTGCTTCCTGGGAACCTGGCTGACAATAAAAATGTAAATGCTTAAAAAGAGAGAGCTCCTGGGCAAGGATCACAGTGGTGATGGGGAAGGAGGAGGGAGAAACAAAATAAAATAAATAAATAAAAACTTAAATGCTTAAACTCACAATAAATATATCTATGTTGTAAGCATTTAGCAGAACTCCCTAAGTGGAAGGGAAATCCACTTTTTCAGGTGTTTTCAAAACTCGGTAAGCAATATCTGCTTTGTAATTTGCAGTAAAATTATAACTTACATAAAACTTGCTCTCTTGCCTCTCTATAAACTTCTATTAACCTCAGTTAATAGTCAATTCATTTACTAATCAATTTAGCATTTTTGAGTGCTTATTATGTGCCTCACCTTGGTGTTCTATAGACTCCTAATTGAGAAAAGTGACAAAATTTTGCAAATCATTCCTAACAAGAATACTGTTATGTTATTTTAAGCACAGCAGAGGGTCCTGCATTGATTACTATTACTGGGTTTAAAGTAAATCATCAGGTAAAGTCATTGGCACACTAAGTGAACAGTTTAAATAAACATGTAATAGGGGCAAAAATAGAATATTCGGGACTGGCTATAATACTAAGAAACATCAATCATGCTCTGTTAACTGTGATTGTTTTGTTCTGATTAAAGAAAGCACATTCTAACCTGGCTGGGAGTTGCAGTGGGACCTGGGAGCTACCTGGAAATGTGGCCCATCCTCCCCATCCAGTACTGTCTATTATCATGGAAATCTTAACAACTTTGTTGCAGAAACCAGAGCCACCAGCCCTTTGAAGATTTCCATCCCTTTGCATATTCATTAGTCCTTTGAAGACCCCCAACCTTTGCATACCTGCAGGTCTTTCAAATCTCTTGCCCCCATTACCTATAAACTGACCCTCTGGCATACCCTTTTGTCAAATTCCCCATGTAATCTTTGTCTTTCTACCCAATATAAGCAGCTGGCTTATTCCATACTGCTGGCAATATTGGAATAAATGCTCACAGATGATTCAATCCTGTCTCTGATTAATTGGCTCAAGTGGTAACAGGCAACGCAGACCCATTGATTATCCAGTTACACATGGGTTAAGTGAAAATGGAAAACAAAATCAGACAGCATTAAAATTATATCCAGGAAAGTTTTTTTAAACAAGAAATTTTTAGAATAGAAATCTAGAAGAGAACAACAGATTGTAGAATTGATATATGACAACTGGAGGATCAGTGCATGAAATTCGTACACTCAGAGAGAGGGGGTCCTTCAGCCCAGCCTGCACCCTCTCACAGTCTGGGAGCCCTCGAGGGATGTCCAACTAATGGCTTAGGCCTGCTCTCTAGAGAGCGGACCTAAGCCGGCAGTCAGACATCCTTAGTGCTGCTGCTCAGCCTAGCTTCTGGCTGAGCAGTGCTCCTCCTGTGGAAGCACATTGACCACCAGGGGGTAGCTCCTGCATTGAGCATCTGCTCCCTGGTGATCAGTGCACATCATAGTGCCTGGTCATTGTACAGTTCAGTTCAGTTGCATGTTAGCCTTTGATTATATAGGATACTTAAGCACTAGGCCAACCTGCTGCTCTAGGGAACATGGGAAAAACTATCAGCTTGTCAGCTTGTAGAATTTCTTTCCAGACCTGTACTTCCATAATTCCATTAAAAACAAAATTAGTTCTGACCTCTTACCTCTTTCTCCATTTCTTCTCAAGGAACAAAAGTGGCAGTAGCATCTGGAAAGTTAAAGCTACCACTGACAGCTACTACTGTGTCTAACAGGCCAAGCCCAATGGCGGCCTAAAAGTTTCAGTAGCTTTAGGCCCATGTTAGGCCACTGAGCACCAGCCTCAAGCCCTTCAGCCCCAGAACAATGGGCGGCCATTGATACTTGATGTCAACTGTCTACAGGGCAAGAATGAAACCATTTAAAAACGGAAATAGACAAAAAGGCAAACTCCCTTAAGCATTTTCAAACTATATCATAATCAGTGGTGTTGAAAGCTGTACTAAGATCAAGTGGGGAAGGAGAAAAGAGTGAAGGAAAAAGCAAAATCTGCAATGCGAGGAAGTCATTTATAACTCTGACAAGGTCATCTACCCACTCATTGCATTTTAGGTGACTGAAATGTTCACATGTCCAGCAGTGTAATAGCTATACATTTAACTCTGTGGCCATAATCCACAGAGGATAATTCTGGGAGGCAGAGAGGATAGACAGGTCTCCTCTTAGTATAATGCCGGTGGGGTGTTTTCTTGTATTTTCTTCTTGGCTGATTCTGAAAAATTACCATTACAGTGTCTACCCAGAGAGCCTCTTGATTTCTTTGTCTTTTAAGAAGCTTTTTGCAGTGTTTGAATTTCTCTATTAAACTAGTTTGCTATGCCTTCCACAACTCAAAAAAAAAATCAGAAAAAGATCCCCCATAACTCATTCCTTACAATGATGTGAAAGCTTTTGCTTTTCTTGACCTTTTAAACAAAAATTGGGGATTGTGGTGCTATTTCAAAGTAACCTCTGATATTTATGGTGCTCCTTTAGAGCATTTATCACAGTGCAATGAAATCAATCAAGCTGGTTTGGGAAATTTTAGCATTACTTTATTTCATGATCATATATTACCAAATACTCTAAAATCCATCTTTTTTAATTGAATAAAAGACATGAAGCATTTATTTGCATTATCAGAACTGACAAGCAAGCTTTCCTCAAAAAAAAATAAAGTACATTTTTTTAAAAGTACTTATTGTAAAGCTGCTTTTCACAGCTTTCCAGCATCAGATTAAACATACACATTTATTGAAACAGTGAATGAAGATTCAAATGAATTGTGGAAAAAGAGACCATTTACCATAAACACATTCAAATGTGTAAATAGGGCTAACATCATGTAGGAGGGTCATTTCCAGATGACATGTCCCAATCCTTTGGGGCAAGCACTAGAGGATTCACAAAGCAGGAGTATAGTGTGGCCTGTGCTGTGATGGAAGTGGTAACATTGTCCAGTGCTGGCAACAGCATTGCAACTCAGTCCCACAGGTCACTGGGAGCCAGAACCCTGTGCTGAAATCCTGGGGGGATTCTTCCCGTCTGCCCTTGTCATCAAGCCTAACGGCTTCCCTGGTGCGGTCAGCAGCTGCAGCACATGGCTCCTGGGACTGAGCATTGGGGGAAGAGCTGCCGACAGAGCTTTTGGAACCTGACTTGTTTCCGCTGACTACATGGCACACCAGATACAAAAGGCAAGAAGAACAACATGCATGTTTTCACTGGCAAGCTTTCAGAACCTCGTGGTCAGAGGGCTCTCACCATTTCTGCTGACACTCCAGGAAACAGACTGATGAGCTAGGTTACTGTGGGTTATTTTGTGTTTTTGTTGTTGTTTTCCAAACTTGAGTGAAAGAAGGGCATTAAATAAGACAGACCATTCTGAAATGCAGTTTTATAAAAATCCAAAACGCAGATTGAACTAAAGTAAAGCCTCACAGTCATTTGTTCCTGGTGTCCAGTTTCCCTGCTAGTCAGTTGAATGCCATTATTGTTCCAGTGAAGAATATTCTCCATTATTCAGTAGTAATCCACTTTAACTGAGCAGGATAGTGTGTAGTACAACTGAAAACTTTATAATTATTTGGGCAATCCTTTTGAATTGATTCATACATCCATTCATTCAACAATAAATGTTGACATTGTTTAAGCTGGGTACTTTGCTAAGCACGGGGGATGAAAAGCAGAAAATAGCGCATTGCCCTTATCTATAGGAAGGTTCCAGTATGTAGAAGGAGGCAAAAACAAAACAAAACAAAACAAAAAAAACCCTCAGATGATGAGATAATAACAGCCATAAGAAATTAAAGGTCAGAGACCTAAAAAATACAACAAATAAAAGAAGATTAATTCTGTTTTATGGAACAGTGAATGGGAAAAGTCTATGTTTTTTCACTGCAAAAAAAAAAAATGACAAAATGTTCTTATTTACTCAGAGCAGACTTTTCTACATTTTGGAATTGGCACACTAATTTTTATAACACATACTTCCAATGCTCATGATTGAAAGTATGTGATATTTTACATTTTAAGGAGTTGATGCTAGTAGTTTTGATAATTTTATCACATCTACTGAACTGACAAGAAACAATAAAAACAATGTAGAACATGAATCAATGATATGAAATTCAAACTCATATTACAGTTATTCCCTGATAGATATTGGAAGGGAACCGAATGGCTTTCTCTCCAGTCAGTATAGAGCTGTTCACACGCAGCAGGTGACTTCTTGCCTTGTTCAAAAACACTGGGCTGTGCCGCTTTGGTGTGCACGTCATCACCACCAAACTGTGTTGTCATTATCATAACCAACACCACATTAACAACAACCAACACGTATGTAGCAAAGCCAATGTGCTAAGCACTGTCCTATTACAAATACTAATTCATTTAATCTCCACCTCAACTTTATGGACCAGGGACAATAGTTATTCCCATTTTCCTGATAAGAAAATTGAGGCATTAGGTAACTTCTTAACTACTTAGTAAGAAGTGAAGCTGGCAGTCTGGCTCCAGAGTCTTAGGTTTTAACTACTATATACAACCTGTTTCTCACTTAAGAGAATTAATCCTAATAGAAAATAATGTTAAGTTTATATTCAAGAAGCATGGGACAAATCACCTCTAGGTCTCTATAACTCTATTATTTCATACAAATATGTCCACTGCAAAAAAAAATGACCATTTTTTAAATCTTGTATTCTCATCATCTAAATAAAGCCAACATTAGAATATGTAATTCATTAAGTTTACCTTAAGTGCAGTAAAGGACAACTATACTTTTTATGTAACTACCAAAAGACGCTGAACCAGTATCATATGGGATTCCTACACGTTTTATGTTCTTTAGCCATCTCACAAACTGCCTGCTATTTATCACTATTCTTTCACAACTGTGCACCTATTAGATTTTATCTTTTAAATTTTATGAATATTTCCTAATTATATACCTTCCTTCCCATCTTCATGATAAGGTTTTACTTTCAGCTTTCATCTCACTTGAATTACTGTGATCAACTCCCTTAAATTACTGAGCTTCTACTATATGTCATTCATTGTGCTAGAAGCATGATATATTTCTCTCATTTGATTCTCATAAAAGTTGTAAACAGGGTTGCTGTATCCACATTAACAAGTAAAGAAAAGTTTCAGAGATTAAGTATCTTGGCCAAGGTCACATTGCCGGAGAATTTAACACTCTTTCATGTATGTTCCCAAGATACCATCTTAATTTACTGTGCATTTCCTCTGTCTCATACATATGAATTGATTAATACATGTTTGGTGTATAATAGTAAACCACTATGGCTTAACCTTTAATAATCTATTGCCCACCATAATGTTATTGTATCATATCAAATATGTTCTGGATCATCTATTATGATCCAGACTTTTTTTAAAAAGGAGAGAAATATATAAACATTTGAGTAAGTGGCTTTAGGAGTGAAAGACTGAAAGAAAATAAATTCCATTTATTTTCATTTTTTCCTATTACAATATTAGTAAGCATTAGTAATGAACCCAAACTGATCTAATTATACCTTGTTTTAGGATTAATATTTTCAACAAAATAGTGTCTTTTTTCCTAAAGAAAAATATTTCTCATAGAACATTATCGGCTGAGAAATACAATATGATAAGAGAAGAAAACTAAAACTGCAGTATCCATATATATAAAGAGCCAGGGGCCGTCACAACCCAAACAACTGAATGGAGGAGCGAACAGGCTGCATGGGGCAACCAGGCCCGCAGGGGGGTTAGTGAGAGATGACCAAACAACTGAACAGCAGGCTGTGTGGGGTGACCAGGCCAGCAGAAAGGGGCAGTAAGGGGCAACAAGGCCAGCAGCCAGATGCAGTTTGGGGTGATCAGGCTGGAAGGGGGGCCAGTTGGGGATGATCAGGCAGACAGGCCGCTAAGCGGTTAGGAGCCAGCAGTCCTGGATTGTAAGAGGGATGTCCGAGGGGTCCTGAATTGGAGAGGATGCAGGCTGGACTGTGGGGGCCCCTCCCCTCCCCTCCTATGTACAAATTGTGTATCAAATAAGTCTAATACAGCCACTTCTAAAATAAAACTTTCTAAAGGAAACAAACGTTTTCAAAACTCTGATATGGTCATGAAAATATAAGAAGACTTCTAAATAAAAAAGCATATCTATTTCAGGACCTTTTAAGGAAAAATATTCAAGTACTTACCTAAAAAGTCTAGTCTAAGAATGTTTTATAGTTAACACCATAGTAGTCAGATATTTGATTTCCTGATATAAATTAGCTTGTTTAGTTTCAGCTTCTAAAAATATATATATATGATTGTGACAAGCTAAAAAAGAAAGTCTGAAATTGGGAAACAGCTTCCAAAAAAAAGTATAACAATTTATATTATTCCATACATCCAGACAGCTTCATTTCTTCTTTAACTATATATTTAGTACAACTAAAATACAGCAACATCAGTAATTTTCATACTAAAATAAAATATTTTCATGCAGAGCAGACAGGTTTCTGTAATAATCATCCACAAAGAAAGATATAAAATAAAGGGACAAAAATGTTAGCTGTCATCTCCCCAGTTATTCATATAGATTCCCTTCTATCTATTCTCTTCTCTCCATTGTCTAGTCTGTTAAGTTCAGCAATAGGAAAACAATTTAAATTAAAGGAGGGGGAAATTACATGTAGGTGTTGTTTTTTTAAGGAGAGAATAATCCATCTACCACATTTCAAAACTCAGCTTAAGGTGTCACCAATTTTCCAAAGCTTCTCCTGCTGACCTTGCCCTCAAGTAGAACTCAGAGTTCCCTGGTTTTGCATCCTCTTGAAACCATGTATAGATATGTTAGCGGCTACAATGGATTATTGCATTCATTTGTTTTATCTGTCTTCACTAAAGTTCCTTAAGACCAAATGACATGTCTTATTCACCTTTGACTCCCAGGTACAGGGTTTGGAAGGGACTTCATTAACTAATGTTTGCTGAAAGAAAACAATAATACGTACAATTTAAAAATGAATAAATTATAAGTATGCCTTTCCCTAATTAAGGCCACAATATTAACATCATTTTTGTAAACTTGAAATTTAAAAACCAAAACTATAATGAAGGCAACTGCTTACAAATTATTTCTCAAAAAGAAGAAAGTCAGCAATATAAAGTAGAAAAAAACACATTTTCCACTGCAAATATTCAAAGATATGATAATTCCTGGTGACCCAGATGGTTGAAGTATGTTTATTTTCCCATCACACACTTAATCTCTCTAACACTACAGGGGAGCCTAACCACTTTTTATGTTAAATTGAATTCCCTGAGAATTTATTCGGGTATGTTATTATACAAGCAATGCTATCCCAAGAACCACATACCAGGTTTTCATGCCCCATATCCAAGCTCATATTCCATTATGTTCTGTGGGCCCAGCAGGACTCACTTATAATGCAATACCGACCCCTCACTTGGTAAAAATCAACAGTTTTCACATCTGAGAGCTACCTGCTTGGTTTTCAGATCGTTTCATTTCATTTGACTTTGCTTTGTTTTCTGGGACATGTTGTTTAGCGCTCCTCTGTTTTTCTCAAATCACAAGAATATTTTTACATGTGCCTTATTCTTTCCTGCATTTTTATTTTTAGCCCTACAATTCTAAAAGAGGTCTCTAAAATTTCGCCAATAACTTTCCAAACTCAATGTTTCTATTTTCAGTCCCCAACCTTTTCACTTCTGTGACTCCACAGTAACCTGTTTTTTATTCCACTCCTCTCTGGCCGCTGCTTCTCAGTTCTGTTTGATATCAGTGTGCCTTGTCCACGACTCTGTCCTTGTCCCATTGTCTCCTCTGTCTACTCTCTTATCTGCCTGACCTAGTCCTACATTGACATGCTAATCCTGGACCCCACGTGAGATGCAAACCTGCCTTTAAAATTGTCCTGTGTGTCCACCTAGATAACCATCAAACTCCTCAAATACAAAATTTTTGAAACAAAACTTATCCTCTCCTCAGATGGACGCTTAGGACCTCATTTCTGTCATACTATATACTACTGTCTGTTAGGTTCCAATCTTATAAACTGACTAATTTTTTTCTCCATTGTCTATTTTGCCATTTATCTTGTACCCATTCTTTCTTCAAATCCTACTTATTCCACCTCAATTTACATCTTTAATTCCATTCAGCTGGACAATTGTAAAATTCTAAGCAAATGCCTAGCTCCCAGTCTTTTCCCTCTCCAATACAATAAACATATCGAACCATATTGAAACATGAAGAACCTTCCTTAAGGACATGTCATGTTTCCACTGTGCCAATAGCCATTAAGGCATAGAATGCAAAAACTTCAGTCTAGTATTCAGGGTCCTCTGAGATATCTACCACTTTCCCAAACTTATCTCCCTCGATTCCCTTTGGGTATTTGGCATTTCAGCAAAACCGTCTTACTAAATCTTCTTTCTGAGTGCTCCAAGTGAGTGTGTTCATCTGCATGCTGCTAGCACCAAGAACATTGCCTGCCACATAAAAATGCCCAATAAATATTTGTGAAGAGATTAAATGACAGCAGAGAAGAGTCTTTAAACCCAAAAACATATCCTGGATATTTTGCAAAAATAAGGGAGAAGAAACCGTAAACTTTACTAAATGCAGAGTAAGCCAAAGGACTAATGGGAGTGGAAGCTACTCAGGAAGCCTGAGGAAGACCTTTCCCTGAAAATATTATTAGCTCTGCTGGAAAGCACATGAGTTTTCTAAGCAAAAGTAAAAGGGCAAATGGCAACTTGCCAAAGAAGCTCCCAGTACTACACACTTTTTAGAAGAAATTCAGTCCCTGCTGTTCCTCATTTTCTTAAAAGTGGGTGTAACTTATCAGAGTCATTTGTCAAGGACTGAACAGTTGCAGCATAACAAATTTAAACCTTTCACTATGAATAATGCATCATTAACATACTAGTCCAAGGATACTAAATGTTCAACTCAAAAACATTCTAATACCAAAAGAAAAAAAGGAATCTTACTTAGTAAAACAAAACATATGTTGCCTGTTTGACTTCAACACCCATAAAACTGAAGAAGCGGATGCCAATTTGTCTAATAATAATGATAAAGTGGGAAGAAGAGTGGGAAAAATCAGCCCTAAAATGACTATATTACCGATAATCTCTCTCTTATCTTTGCGTTGAGATATGTTTTGTGATGACATCTTTATAATAGGATTTGAACCATGAGACATTTAAATACACAGATCTTAATTTTTCTCACTTACAGGCAGGCAGACAGCATTTTTTCTCTCCCCGTTCATTTCCATCCAAACTTCAGGAATGTGAATAACAAGACAGTGCAATAAACAAGCTAGCTGTTTCCTAATTGCTACTCTTGGTTCTGTCATGATGAGGCTTCTAAATAAGAAATCAATATTATACACTTCCATGCTTGACCATTGGAGTTACTTCTTTTTCTTTTCAATATAGTTTTACTAGAGGCCCGGTGCACGAAATTCGTGCATGGGGAGGGGGGGATGTCCCTCAGCCCAGCCTGCACCCTCTCCAATCTGGGACGCCTCGAGGGATGTCTGACTGCCCATTTAGGCTTGATCCCGGTAGGATCGGGCCTAAATGGGCAGTCGGACATCCTTCTCACAATCTAGGACTGCTGCCTCCCAAGTACTTCCCTTCCTGATTGCCCCTAACCCCTTCTGCCTGCCAGCCTGTTCACCCCTGGCTGCCAGGGATTCAGAGCAGGGAGGGATGAATAGGTGGGCCACAGGTGATCTTTAGGGCAATGAAACTACTCTGTCTGATACTACATTAATGGTACATTTGTCAAGACCATAATATGTTCAACACAAAAAATGAACCCTAATGTAAACTGCAGATTTTACTTTTGCTAATAATGTATGGATAAAGGCTCATCAATTGTAATAAATGTATCACATTAATTTAAGATGCTAATAATAAAAGAAGCTTTAATGTGGTGTGGCCAAGCTTTAATGTGGTGCAGCGGCACGCGTCCAGACCCCCTGCTGCCTCTGGGGCAGCCATCGGGACCCTCGCCACTGCCCCAGGTTTGCCATGGCCGGGCCTCGGGGCAGCAGTGGGGTCCGGACCCCCTGCTGCTTCTGGAACGGCGATTGGACCCCCACTGCCATGCCAGGTTTGCCGTGGCCGGGCTTTGGGGCGGCGGCAGGGGTCTGGACCCCCTGCTAGCTCTGGGGCTGTGATCAGACCCCCACCGGCCCAGCAGCTGCCTTGGCCTGCTGGAGTGGAGGGGGCCCATCTGCCATCTTGGTTGAAGGTTAATTTGCATAGTGGTCCTATTGGCTGGTAGCATAGCAAAGGTACAGTCCATTTGCATGTTTCTCTTTATTAGACAGGATTGATTTCAGAAAGGAAGGGAGAGGGAGTTAGAAATAGAAACATCAATGATGAGAGAGAATCATTGATCAGCTGCCTCCTGCACAGCCCACACTAGGGATCGAACCACAACCTGAGCATGTGCCCTGACCAGAATTGAACTGTGACCTCCTAGTTCATAGGTCAACACTCATCCACTGAGCACCACAGGCCAGGCTTATTTCTTGATTCTATAAATACTACCTGTACCTGGCTACTCAAATAAAATTCTTATTAACTCTTCTTGGAAGCATCCCTCCTTACTCACAGGAGCCTATGAGAGCTGCTTTTTTTCAGTGCATTTGGGCTCCATTAAAGGAGCTAGTTTGTCTCTTAAAAGTGCCTAGAGCATTATCAAAACACCTAAATATAAAGAATCCAGACAAACATTACTCCATCCAGGTGATTAAGGTCAACATCAATGGTCATAAATCCCAATTCTACAAAATATCTGGCTGGTAGATAGTTCTCAAAATGGTCAAAGTTATCAAAAATAAGGAAACTCTGTGTCACAGACAATAGGAACCTAAAGAGGCTTGATGACTAAATGTATCATAGTATCATGGATGGGATCCTGAACACAAAAAGGACACTAGATTAAAAACAAAAAAATGTGAGTAAGTTCCTTTAATAATATTACTTTCATTAATATTATTGTGATAATATTAGTTCGTTAATTACTACAAGTATACCATATTAATATAAGGTGTTACTAATAGTAAAAAGTATGGAATGGGGTTCAAGTATATGGAAATCTCTGAACTATATCCTCAATTACTCTGTAGATCTAAAACTATTCTCAACAATAAAGCATCTTAATTTATAAAAGGCCAGGTTTGTAACAACCAATCATGACTGAAGGCTGACCAACCCAAAGATCTTCAGTCAGCAGTGGGTCGCTGAGACCCAGAAGGAGAGGCAGGGTCTGATTTGCAGCCTCAGTGGCAGCTGTTGATCAGTACTTGCCTCTCTTTTTCTCTCCCTCTTTCTTTCTGAGCTTCGCCAGCAGCTGGGCTTTTCTTTCTCTCCTGGCCTCTGTCGGGGCTGCTGTTAAGCCCTGCCTCTATGATCAGGTCCAGATATAGGCCCAGAGATGCTGGCTGGCATAGGAACCGACCAATCAGAACCAAATCTGGGTGCTATGGGGAGCCAATGGCTGCCTAAGAGGTGAAGCTTTTGATGCTGGTATTGAAACTGACCAATCAGAACCAAATTGGACAGGAGAGGAGAGCAGTTGGGGACAAGATCAGGCCTACAGGGGAAGGCAGTTAGGGGTAAGATCAGGCTGGCAGGGAAGGGCCATTGGGAGTGAGATCAGGCCGGCAGGGGAGGGCAGTTGGGGGTGATCAGGCTGGCAGGCAGAGGCAATTAGGGGTAATCAGGCAGGCAGGCAGGTGAGCAGTTAGGAGGCAGTGGTCCCAGATTGCAAAAGGGATTTCCAACAGCCAGTTTAGGCCCAATCCCTGTGGGACATCCTCCAAGGGGTCCCCAACTGGAGAAGGTGCAGGCTGAGCTGAGGGAGCCCCCCCCAGTACCATGGACAAATTTCGTGCACTGAGCCTCTAGTATTAAATACAGTAAAATGTAACAAATAAGTTCATTGAGAGGACCTATGACACAGAGTGCTATCCTATCTAATAAAATAGTAATATGCAAATTGACTGTACCTCCAATACACCCACAAGCCACGTCCAATACGTCCACCAGCCAATCAGAATGAGTATGCTAATTAACCCAACCAAGATGGCAGCTAATTTGCATATCCAGGTGCTGAAGATGAGTAGAAGGAAGTCAAGTACTACAGAAGGGAGCAAAGCTGCAGAGAAGCAAGCAAGCGGGGAGGGAGAGAAAGGAGGGAGCAAGGCAGAAGAGACAGGAGGGAGCTGTGCTCAGGCTGCAGAAAGCCCTATTCTTGCAGGAATCCTCCTGCAACGGGACTCTAGTATTATATGTTTTAATAGAATGAAGGGGAGGGACAAGAAAAGGGTCTAACAAATATCAAATAATGGGCACCTGCTGTCACCTAGTTTGTGTGGAATCCTATTCAGAATGTATTATTAAGGCTGAATATGACCTGCCTATCAATCATCAGTGTGGGAAAAATATTCCAAGAATCTAGTGGAGACACAACATTCAAGTAATTCAAGAGCCATGGCTGAATCCAGGTCCTCAATATTGCTACTGTTATTTTCATGCTGTGGAATTATTTTATTTTAGTAAAAAAAATAACTGTCTGAGGGAAACAGCATATACAGAATGATTAAAGTCAACATCAGCAGTCACAAATCTTGTAGATAGTAAATATCTTAGGATCCTTAGGATTATCTTAAGCCTTTGGACTAAAAAGGGCAATAAAGGTGTTTTGCATCTGTAACACATAAATTTAACCACACCACCTATCCTCAAACCCTCCCTCCCAACTGCCCATCCCACACACTGAAATAGCACCTAGCCTAGAAACATTACCAGCTAACTCATGCTTTGAAGTCCAATGGCTTTCTCTGAAGTGCTCCCTTGCCTGAAAGATAGAAGTAGACTGTAATTCATGTGCACACCAGGAAATAGACTCATCTACAATGCACAAGGTCCTTGTTTCACATTCTAAGGCCATCTGCCCTTTTTGACCACTTCAGGTTTATTGAGGTCATTTTATAAATTACTAATTGAGCTACTTGTTACACCCCTTAGGGGCATATTACTTTTATTTTGCCTTCTTTGTGTTAATAAGCTCTGGTATTCAAGAATATACATTAGGATATATATTACTTAAAAATTTATTGCTCTCTGCATCGTATGTCTTAATCTGTACTTTTCCTTGAATAATTAGAATTCCCAAAATGGTTAAATATTGGGTCAAGTAGCTGCATGGACTCAAATATATACTGTTCCCTGATTATTATTTAAGCCTTGTTATATACACTATTCATATCATTAGATTTTTAAAACAACACACAACTTGACTAGAATCCAGAAAGTTAGTACAGGAGTTATTTAATACTCTGAAGCTTCTAAGTAATGAATAGACTTTAAGTTTCTTTTTTTTAATTGAAAATGCATTTTTACAAAAAAAACTTATTTAAAACTTGGAATTATATTTTAAAAATAATTGACACACAAGGAAGGGCATATGTTATGCTTCTCATCTCTGTATTAGATAAATGCTTTGTAAGTTTCCATCTTATTACTCTTATCTGATACTTGAAAATGTTAGTTAACAAGGTTAGTAGGCTGTCTCAGTTGAGTTTAATTTCTAAAAAACATCTCTATATACAGTGCGCTACACAGGTGTTCACCAAAATACTATTTTGCAGAGACAAAGAGCAGAGTATTTATAAACTAGAGAATATACTTATAAAAGAAAACTTTTTATCTTAGGTAGTAACTCATACACACATATATATCATAAAATTTAGCAAAAGTGTCAAAGATGTTTTGTGTAATCCACAAAGTTTATCAAAGTTGGTAGTAATATATGTGACTTTGTTTTATAGATTTTATAACTTCATTATTCTCAAAATTTCAAAAATAGGCAATAGATATGCAATGTTAATTTTCTCCCTAATCTGCCTAGGTATAAATTTAATTTGAAAGTCCCAAATAAGAGTTAAACGTAAACAGGAGTAAACTAAAAACACCTTTTATTTTCTCAGCTTCATGAATCTACCTTTCTACTATCATTAGATGACAAAAACAGTTCTGAATTTGTTAAGAATTTGGAATAATTATAGCTTCACAATGAGTGTCAACCATGGGGGAACAATTTCAAGTTTTGTTGCCAACTGTGACAAGACCAAACCAAGGTCCCAATCAGTGGTTCTGAGCTTTTGACCACATACAAGTTGCAAGAACAAGCTCAAATTTAAAAATCCACACGAAACCTAAATCCTCACAACTGTCTGGTAGAAAGAGGGTTGGATTGTTTTCAATCCACACATATAAGACAATTCCCAGACAGCTAATAAAGATTTCACCCTGAATATGTTCACAATGAATATATGGTGTTATAATTCTTCACAGCCCCATACTTTATATGCACAATTTGTTAAACAAGACCAAATGTTACTTTTTCAATTTTATTGATCCAAATAATATAGCCTTCAATTTGCATAAATGAGGAACCTTTACATTGTCTGATTCTGTGGGGGGGGGGGGTGGGGGGATCAAGATGAAAGTAATTTGCCACTTCATGAAATCACTATTACTTTTAGTACATTTTGTAATAGCTCAGATCTATTATTCATAATGTTCTAGGCAGTATGCTGTTTCATATTCGTTATCTACAGAGGCCACAAAATGTGTGCCAACTCAGTCTGCCCTCCCCACTAGAAACAAAATCAATAATGAATCCTACATAATAAAAGGGTAATATGCAGATAGGCTGAATGGCAGAACAACTGAACAACCAATCAAAGCATAACATGCTAATGATATGCTAAGGCTGCTCAACTGCTAGCTATGATACGCATTGATCACCAGGGGGCACATTCAACTGTCCCACCAATCACTATGACGTGTACTGACCACCAGGGGGCAGATGCTCTAACTGGAAGGTTAACTTGCTGCTGGAATTCAGCAGATTGGGACTGAGCAAGCTAGGCCAGTCACTCCCTGGAGCCCTCACGCAGTCCCTTCCTGGCCCAATCGTGCACTGTGCATCGTTGGGGTCCCTCAGCCAGGTCTGCACCTTCTCACAATTCAGGACCCCTCAGGGATGTCAGAGAGCTGGTTTCAGCCCCATTTCACAGGCCACTCCCCTTGGGAGGGTGCCAGATGCAGGGCTCACGGCTGGCAAGTGCTGCTGCTGCAGCAGCACAAGCCTCTCCCAACTAGGAATGACTTGGGCATGAGCCTGCAGCAGGCACAGAGGGACTGGGATGAGTGGGAGTGGCAGGTAGGAGCTGCATGCAGCGTTGGACTGTGGGTTTCGGCCTGATCATTGCAAGCCACTCAGAGGGACCCCACCCGTGCATGAATTCGTGCATCAGGCCTTTAGTCTAACGATAAAAAAGCATTAAGGTATATTTTAAGGGTAGGACTTCTTTTTAAAATACCTCATTTTAACTTTGCCATAATACCATAAATTAAGACAGACCAAGTATCTTATCCCCATGCTAAAGATGAATAAATACTTCCAGATACATAAAATATGTATCACTTTAGAACTTATGGGCAGGTCCAGGACTAGAATCCAGGCTCGCTCTCGCTCTCTCTCTCTCTCTCTCTCTCTCGCTCTCGCTCTCACTCTCGCTCTCTCAGTTTAAAACAACATACTTACTATTTCATGGTCAGAAGTTCAGAAACAACTTAACTGGGTCCTCTGCTCAGGGTCTAGGAATCTGAACATCAAGGAGTCCACTAGGAATGTTCTCTTCAAAGCTCACATGAATGTTGGCAGAATTTATTTCCTTGAATTTATAGAATTAATCATGACTGGCTTCTTCAATACCAGCAGGAAAGAGAAAAATCTCTAACTCTTCCATCTCTGGTTTATAGGTATTCTTTTCAAGGGCTCATAGATTAGATAAGATTGAAGCAGCAAAATTGCCTTTTCATATACTTAGAGTCTACTGATTAGAGATCTTAATTCTGCCTGGAAAATCTCTTTGCCTTTGTCATATAATGTAATATCATCACAGGAGTAATAAATAGCCTATCAGCTTTGCCATATCCTATTGGTTAGAAAAAAGTTACAAATCCTGCCCACAGTAAAAGATTGTACAAAGTATTGGCCATTAGGGGCAATCTTTGCAATATTTCTCAGGGTATTGACATATGTCTTTAATTAATTGTTGTCTTCTAGTGCCTAATAATATGCCTAGTTTATAATAAGATTTCAATAACAGATTAATAGGTATACTAATACTCAAAATATGTAAAATATTCAACAGATCTCTTTTATCTAAACTGCACTGAAAATGTGAAAATTAAGTCTACTGTAAAAACAACAGTGATTATCAATAGGTCTCTTTTAAAAACAAACAAACAAAAACACCTCTTAGGATATTCAAGAAATAGATTTAAGATATTTGTTCTTTCAGTAAACCCACTGGGTACTGCTACCATCACAAGAACCACACTGTTCGAAAATGGTTGATTTATCTGTCTGCCTTTCCCATAAATCTGCAAACTTTTGGAGAGCAGAGGCCTTGTCCCATTCAACTTGGTTTTGATAAACTTAGTAACTTTTTATTAATAAAATATTTTAGAGATGACTAAAAAGGCAGCTGTGCCTGTACATGGCTGGCAACTGAAGAGGGTTAAACAAACACAATCAGAAACGTGGAAACAGTAGTTGAAGGAAGTCTTAAAGAAAACATTTGAATTGAAAATTTCATTACATCCAAGGAAAAACTGACACAGAAGGTTATTGATTAAATAAGAGACCTAATCTTAAAAAGTTACAGATAAAGAATCATTTAATCATCCAGGTAGAAATATCAGATCATTTCAGTGAGAGAAAAATCCATCAGACTGACCTCACCCTTCTCTATGGCAAAATTCAACAGTAGACATTAACTAAGTCATGCTTATAAAAAAACCCAGAAAAGAAAAGTTCTTCCAATGAAATGCCTTTAATCCATTTGGGGCAGTATATATATATGTATATATTCAGAGAGAAAGGGAGAGAGAGAGACAGAAATATCAATGATGAGAGATAATCATTGATCAGCTGCCTTCTGCACACCCCTACTGGGGATTGAGTCCGTATCCTGGGCAGGTGCCATGACCCAGAATTGAAGCTCAGTCATTGAGCCATATCTGCTGGGCATGGTCTTCAATTTCTTTAATAGCATGCCTACCTCACAGGATGTGAAAAAAAGGTACATGACAACACTTTTTTATAAACATTAGCTTCTCTTCCTTTCTAAAAGTGGCAAATTCAAAGTGCTTGGAAATAACTTACTGATTTTATTTACTCTGTTCTTTTATTTAAAATGCAAAGGTAAAATGCACTTCAATTCTTATTTGAATGAGCATTTATAATGAAATCAGATCTGCTTAAAGCATTTAGGACAGTTACATCCACTAGGTGACTTATTTGAATATATTTTAGAACTGAAATTGCTGAATAGGTAAAAATTTTTCAAAGATTCAAGAAGTGACTTCAATCTGAAATATTATATTCTGTACAAAATTTGAAATTACAAATTCATTATATAAATGTAAAGCATTTCTAGTTCAGATAAAGTATATATAAATTTTAAATGTTTCTACTTCAGAATAAAGCAGTTGTTTTTAAGACAAATTATTTTGTCTCTAAATAGAGTTGAAATTCAAATTAGTACATCTGAACTATAAAAGGCATAGGGAGCTGGTAATTTTACATAATTCCTTCTATAACAAACCTTCGATAAACTTTATCCATGAAAGTTGAACTTAAGTCTTCATCTTCTATTATTTCCTTGGAAATTAGCTTTATTTTTCTTCTATATTCTATCTTCACATAGTAATTTTTCCCTTTTGGCAAATGACTTTGCATCTCAATTAAACATGGAGGAAGATATATTTCATCAATCACTTCATTGAATTTATCAAAAATTCAAGAGCTGCTAAGAAACCCCAAAAGTCTTTTCTGAAATTAAATTTAAAATATACAGCTGTAGATCTTATAGCAAGCATAACTAAACAAATTGCTTGCACATGCTGAAATGAAGTTATGTTATGTCTAAATGTCTTATTAATTAAAAATAATATACTTATAACTAAATGCTATTTTTAAAAAAACAAAAACAAACCTTCTTTACTCCTTAGGTTTCATACACTTACTTACTCTTGGTCAGAATACCAAGTAGAACATACTGGTTTTAAATTCTACTTGAAAGTTTATTCTCTGACTTAACATTATTGAGAACTACAATGAGTTCACATGATGTGATGTAATAATAAAGCAAACTATCTTTTGTACTCAACATTAGTGATTGCTATCTTTACAGAATTAATGCATATCACCAAAGTTTAATCAAGGTTGCTAATATTTATAGTCTGGATTTAAAAAAGAAGCCCTCCCCCCCCCTTTTTTTAATGAAATAGTCAGAGAAAAGTCCTCTCTTCAGCAGAGCTTATTCTGTATGTACAGGAATGGAATCTAAATTTTCTGAATTCTGTTCTTCCCATACACACTGTGAAGGACAAAATACAAATGTGGCAATACCCACTAGAAGACAGAACCATAGAAATAGTTGACCAAGAAGTTAGTATAAATAGAAATAGTTTTGGAATGCTTCAGGATAAAGTTGAATCTTGGCCGGGCATTGAAGCACTTCTATAAACTGGCTTGAAACCTTAATTTATACTTTGTTTGCTTTAACTCTCCTTCCCGTAATCCTGTAATCAAAATGATACACATTTCACTCTCCTTTAAAAGGCTTTCACTTTCTCACCTCTGTTATTTTGCTCATGAATACCCTCTCCCTTCTTTTTGTTCCTCCAAATCCAATCACTCTGTAAGATGCATCTCAAACTCATTTCACTATGAAGCCTTCCTTGGTGCAAAGTACTCCCTCTGCCCTCAAAACCCTACAGCGAGTATCTACTCAGTTTAATTCTCATTTCTTTCTGACGTGTCTCCTATTGTTGCTCAAAAAATTATATTAGCCTGGATTATGCGGTTCAGTGGTTGAGCTTCAACCCATGAACCAGGAGGTCATGGTTCAATTCTGGGTCAGAACACATGCACTGGTTGGGGGCTTGATCCCCAATAGGGGGCATGCAGAAGACAGCCGATTGATCATTCTCATCACTGATGTGTCTATCTCTTTCTCCCTCTCCCTTTCTCTCTGAAATCAATTTAAAAAACAAAACAAAACAAAAAAGGTTATATTTCTACAAATTGTCTTTGCATTGTGTATGTGTGTCAGTCCTGTGCTTTTATACATAGCCATAACACTTAATACAGAATCCATAATAGAGTGCTCAAGAGCATATATCACTTCCTGTGAGCTTTTTTAAAAGTCAGCCAATGTATTTCCAGGACATTTCTTCTTCCCTTTCCTGTAGAGTGGCTCATATTTTTGACTAATAACTCTTTGGGTCAAAAAAAGTCCTGTGCAATGCTGTTGTCCTTAACACCAGACTCAGAGGGAATCCATTTCAATCTGAAATAGGCCAGGACACATCACCACTTATTTTTAAGAGTCTGGCTGCTCTGCCTGAACACACAAGAGCAGAAGTAAGTTTTACAAGATTCATTGAGATGTGAGCCTGTGCTGTGTACCTCAGACTAGAACTAAGCCCAGAGCTAAAAGAGCCACAGACTCTTAAAAACATTTATGACATGTTGGTCAGGGGCAATGGATGGCAGCCCAGGGAAATAGTAATGTGATACTGAGCTTTTCACCTTGAGGTGACTGGCTTAAACTCAGCTTGGGATCTCAAAAAATTTATAGCCTTCTAATGCAATACAGAAAGCTATTTGTGACCCAGGGAAATGACCATAGGCAAGGCCCACTACCACTGGTCCGCAGTGAGACCTGAGACAGAGGCACACACCTGAAAAGTTAAAATGCAAACATACACTCATGCATGCACACACACACATACAACATCATATACCACACACACAGTGGAATAAATATTGCTTTCAGAGAATAAAAGATTTCCTTTGGGGCAACCCTCAAGACTCATTCCCATACCCTATTTTTCTTTCAGAAACTGCCTTCAATTTTAAAGTACTTGTACTAAATGATGGATAAGACAAAGCTGTTAAAACGTGTTCCCCTTGCTGTCAATAAAAAAAAGTGTAAATAAGTGTATAGGTAAACAACAATGTTCATAAGACTATTCTGGCACCTCCTATATGTATAGCACTTTTATTAACTCCCACAATTTCTTGGAGGCACCTACACTGTAATGAAAAAAATCACATAACTTGGCATGAGAAGCTCCAGCTTGAGTCTCAGCCCAGCTGTGTGAGCCCAAGATTCTCATCTACCAAATGTAGATGACAATACCTTATGTTCATAGGAGATTCAGAGGGTGGAAGGTTAAGTAAAATGTTGTTAGAAAAAAAAAGTTAATGCCGACAACCACTTTACAAATTAATGTAAAATTAGTCACTTTTTCATCCTCACTGGGGAAAGTAACACTGGCCAGATTTCCTACTCTGCGCCTGAACAAAACAAGCAATCTTAGACTTATGTGATCTTCCAAACACATGTAGAGTTT
The DNA here is from genome assembly GCA_027563665.1 of Antrozous pallidus. Taxonomy (NCBI): domain Eukaryota; kingdom Metazoa; phylum Chordata; class Mammalia; order Chiroptera; family Vespertilionidae; genus Antrozous; species Antrozous pallidus. Next base: position 44,893,768 of record CM050511.1, on the reverse strand, counting down.
GAATGATAAATTAAAAGGAAACTGAGACAAGACTTTAATAATACTTTAAAAAACTCCTAAAAATTACATTCCCTTTCTCCTTGTTAAGATAGAATTCCCAACTCTTTTGTGGATTAGAACCAAAAATCCTTTGACATCTCAACTAATTTAATTCTTCCTCTTAAAAAATACACAGAGCTGCAAGGTAGGGTTGAAAATAAAATCCTGTGTTCTAAGGAGTGTGTTCTAAAAATAATTTCCAGAACTAATGACAATCTTGTAAAATAATCTGAGGCAAAGCATATTGGAACCAAAATTTCCAATAGCGTGTTTTTGTATTATTAATATCATCTAGATGATAACATTTGGGTTATTTCAGAATTTTTGTCAAAAGACTTTTCTAAACTCATAGCAACTCTTACTGATTTCTTTCAGTATTTCTCACTACAAAAGTGGTTATTAACTACTTAAGAAATTTTAGTTGTAAAATACCCAAAACAAATCGAAGAAATCATCATTTTAAAAGCCCTATTTTTTTGTAATTGATTTCAGAGAGGAAGGGAGAAGAGGGGAGAGATAGAAATATCAATAATGGGAGAGAATCATTGATAGGCTGACTTCTGAATGCCCCCTACTGGGAACCTAGCCCCCAACCCAGGCATGTCACCTGACTGGGAATCAAACTGTGACTTTCAAATTCATAGGTCAACACTCAACAACTGAGCTATGTCAGCAGGGCTTGGCCCTATTTTTTATAGTATGTAACTAGTCAAATCAAGCATAGTGTCTGAAAGTGCTTTAATAAATATTGGTTGAAAAAATGAAACTATAAATAAAAGATGTAATGAATGAGTAAATAAATGACAGCTAAAGTTTGTCTTCAGAGTTCTTAACCCTTTCCATGTACATAAAGTATATTTTCAGTTGAGGACAGTGAGCTCTTCCATTCTCCATTGATACTTGCATAAAAATACAAAGGAAATCCATCCAAACCACAGGTACATGTTGGATAACAGATAATATTGAAGGCGGACTAGTCAAACAAGTCCTCATTCAGATCCTGCCAGAAGAACTGAGGTTTCACAGACAAACGCTTGAATTTAATTTTCCTCATTTCCATTACATTTCCTTGGCACACACACTGAACTCCATCAGAAGAGGACTATGAAATGCACCACCATAATCCTCCTGAACATTCAAGTTCACTTTGTCTCAAGATTACTTTTCCTTTCCTTCTTTTTAGAAAAAGTATTTAAAAATTATTCCTCAAAAGTAATTTGTGGCTTTATGTTAACTATCTTAGGAATCTTCAACTCTTACTTGTCTCAGCTTTCCTTTGGACTTAGCTTGATTCATACCTTCTATCTGACATGAGGCTCTTATGTTTGGTAGCTAACTGTCAACTTCATCAAATCATTTACAGCATTAAGATACTCCATTTTGGCAATACATTTCATGCCACATGTCTGAAAACTTAGGATTTCAGACATTTATCAATGGAAATGTGGATTGTCGATTCGTTTCCAAATCTTCCCTTAAAAGTAAAAATAAAAAAAGTAAAAATCTTCCCTCAAGTCATCTGATGAATTACAAAGATTACATTTGAAAACTGGTTTTTCAAAAATGTCAGAAGGTAAAACAAGCTTCCTAAAGATTAGACAAGAATAAATCACTTTAATTATAAACTTACTAATAATACATTTGAGTCATCAGCCCACATTGTTTTCTTATCTCTTTTCTTCATGTTTTCAAAAGACTATCATTCACTTTATTCTATACCCATATAATCATCCAGCATTTATCGTTAATGTGGCAAAACATTATCCCAAAGAAAACTTTTCAGCTTGAATATTGTTGGAAATTTCAAGTCCATGTAACAAATGACTTGTTTATCGCTGTCATAGGCAGTGGTCTTGAGAGGATGTGAGGGTCAATTTGCATATTACCTCTTTATTATATAGGATATCATATTGCTGTTATTATTTAAACTTCTATAGATTTAAAATCCACTGGCCAACTGGTTAACCTAATAGAAACTTTTTAAAAGTTCGCCTTCTTGGCACTCAATTGCAGAGCTCCTAACAAACAGAAATTTCTCCTACCTTATTATGAGAGAGTTGCAGACAGGTGAACCATGGTCATTGAAATTGTATTATCTTAGTAAACAACAAATGCCACTTTTTAAGATGTAAATAATCATTTGAAGTAATGGGAGCATTGACTGGAACAGATGGTATATCAACTTTATGAAGGCTTCTGCTTCAGTAAACTATTTCTATCACTATACAAATGCACATGCATGAAGACCTCTTGTTTCTCTAGAGAGCACTTTTGTGATCTTTCATCAATATACTTCTTAAAATTTTTCTTGATTTTTTAGTATGCTACTTTTCTTCAAGCAGACACAGAAGTGCTAAACTGGGTAAGCTGATACCCAGTTTCAATACCAAAGCTGTCTTGCAGATAAGCATCTCTGAACCAGAGGAAGACCCTGGGTAATCTGATGCAGGAATGTGTTGGTTTAGCAGGGCTGCTCCAAAACACAGGGAGGCCAGGGACCAAGAATGCACACCTCTGGACAAGCAGATGTTTGTACTGATGATTCCAACACTTGCTTTAAGTAAATAGCCCCTTAACCCATGCAGATCTGGGCAGCTCACCCCTTGGCCGCTGAGAATGCGGGGTGCCCCTGCAGCTGGGCGATTGCCGCCGGGGCTAAGGCCTGAGCTGGGGGAGCGAGGCCGAGGCGTCTGGGGCAGAGCCAGCCATCAGCCCCATTGAGGGTGCAGGCTGGGCTGAGGGACATCCCCTGCCCCCTGTGCACTAATTTCGTGCACCGGGCCCCTAGTCTTACTAATAAAAGAGAAATATATAAATTGACTATCATTTTGCAATACCCACAGCCAATCAGAAGTGAGTAGTGAGTATGCAGATTAACCCAACAAAGATGGTGGTGGCACCACCCCCAGGCAACTCTGGGCCTCTGGGCAGCATGCCTCCTCAGGGCCTCCCTGTCATGCTCCACACCTGTCAACTGTCCTTGCAGCCTCCCTGTGGCCCAGCCCCTGGCCTTAGAGGCAACTTTCTGGTGCCTGTCATAGCTTCTGGTGTCTGGCGTCTCCCTCTACCCCACCCCTGCCCTGCTGCTCTGATAAACAAAACCCTAGCATTGGAGCAGCCTCACGGGCATGGATGCATGCAGTAGCTCACTCAGTGAACAGTTAGCACACCCCCGGTCAGCCAAGGGGCGATGGTTTTGGCTGTGGCTGTAGTGGCAAGCAGCTCACCTTTGTTTTAAATAGATGAAAGAGGCCACCTACACAGCAACCCAAATTATCAGATCTTCCTCCTCTTTATCTCACCAAATCAAGAGGGGAGGAGTGATGGGCGTGGAGGGAGGAAAGGATAGGCAGGAGGTGGAGGGCAGAGGAGGAAAAGGGTGAGGAGGGGGGCCAGTTGCATCCCACTTTCACAATGGGAAAGTGAAATGCACCAGCGTATCCAATCTCTCCAGTCCTCCCCGTCTGCCTCGCCTCTCCCACCTCTTCCCCTCCATGTCTCCCTGGGAGCACCAGCACTGCACAGAGGAACTCTGTGGAGGAGGGTGAGGAGGAAGTGGCACTAGAGCGTGCAAGGCTTGCCACCTGGCTGCTGGAGTGATCCTACTGCATGCCAGCAGCCACGGGAAGTAAGGCCTATTCTTGCATGCACCTTCGTGCATTGGGCTTCTAGTCTATATAATAAAAGCCCAGTGACCATTATGGCAGAACAACCACAACAATCAGTCACTATGACTCGCAGGCTGCAGGTGCCACAGGGGCTGCCACCAGCACCGCTGCCGAGCCCAACGTCCCCAAGGCCAGTTGGGCGGCCGCTGCCAAGGCGCTGGTAAAGAACACAAATGTGGGCCAGCATGAGTGTGCACCTTGAGGTGAAGACTCTGTGGGTCTAATTCAATCAGGTGGGCACCAAGATGATCGTCACAAAGGCTGGCAAGTCAGGACGCCCCCTCTCAGCAGCGGGCTTTGGCCAGATCCACGTGAGTAAGACTGAGAAGCGGGATGGGGGATGTAGCTTGGCCATCTGTGGATCCCTCTTGGCTCAGGCCAGCTCCTTAGCTCTCAGAGTCGCGATTCTAGCGACAGCTGCCTGGCGCGCCGGGCTGGAGGGTACTGCTTGGGAGGCCAGGAAGGAAGCGAGGATAAACCCTATGGACCTGCTGCCCAACCAGCAGCCCAGTTCCCGGCACTGCCAGAAACTGACCAGCTCAGAGTACACGGAGCTTGGGGGTAAGGCAGCTGCCTGTGAGGGCCCTTGCCATAAGCCAACTCCCTGTGGATCCCACCTCAAAGGAAACTCAGTCTTCGGTTCCTTAGTTCAGTCTATCCCCGCTAAAGAGGAGCAGCTTAATTATTTTAGGAGATAATTAAGACTCTAAACCAGTGTGTTCTGTTCCGTGGAGATTGCTCCCAGTTGTCTTAGGCCTAAATTCTGGGTGATTATGGGGCCTAGCTCTGCCACTGGGGCCCGCATCTTCCAATTGGCCTGTATTTGTTGTCAGGGTCCAAACAGAAGAAGGGGAACATGTTTTTCAATGCAATGCATTTGACCAACAGACAAAGGTGAGTGCTAGTCTGTGTCTAATGTGCACACAGAGACACCAGCTCTGTGTCTGCCTGGCCAAAGGGAGCTCAGGGCCTGTTTGCAGAGCCTTCTGGTGGCTTCTGTTTTCTGGTGAGGCCTTCCTCCCTGGGAAGCCTGGGCCCCATGCTCAGCTCCAGCTCAGTGGGTCTTCCCCAGGTCCTTCCCCCCGGCAGCCCCACTCCCACTCCATTGGCCCCTCCAACCCAGATCAGGGGTGGGGTGGGCCAGCAAACCTCCTGAGGCCCCTCCCCCAGCCAGCCCTGCCCAAACGGCCCTGATCAGGGCAGGCCAGCCAGACCCCAACCGTGCACAAATTTGTACACCAGTTCTCTAGAATTTACATAATGTCCTTTGATCAAATGGAAACAACAGAGATGCTGTTTTCTCATCAAATCAGAAAATTAAAAATGATAATATAAATTCACATGAACTCAGTCCTTTCATACATTGCTAGTGGGAATAAAAATTGGTGAAATTTTTCTGAAGGGCAGTTTAGCAACATGAGCATAGTCTTTGACACTATATATATATATATATATATATATATATATATGTAATATGCAAATCAATGGAATGGCAGAACACTCAGAACAACCGCTCTACCAGTCATTATGAGGTGCACTGACCACTTCTTGGTCCTTACCTCTGGCTGGAAGGCTCCAATCCCTCTAAGGTGAATGGAGAACCAGGGGTGGGTGGCAGCAGCTGCCAGCAGCTAGGGAAGATGGCCCTGATTACAGGCCAGGCCTAGGGACAGTACCCGTGCATGAATTTCATGCACTGGGCCTCTAGTTTTTAATAATCTAACCTAAGGATATAGTTATTGATATACTTAAGAATTTGTCTAAGGCTATGTCACAGTAAAACATGCAATCATAATAAAGGATAAGCCACTAAATATTCAACAATGAGGCATATTCAGTAAATTTTCAATGAACACTAGTATTCATTAAAAATTACAAAATAGAATGCCAATGAATGATATTTATTTAAAATATTGTTAAATGAAACTAAAGCCAATTATAAAAACTACACATAATAAGAGCCTATTTTTGAAAGGAAAAAAAAATAACTGAAAACATAGACTCCCAAGGTAATAGCAGTTCTTTGGGCAATCAAAATAAAGGAAATTGTTATTTTCTACTTGTTAACCTTGTTTATATTTTTTTAAAATATATTTTATTGATTTTTTACAGAGCAGAAGGGAGAAGGATAGAAAGTCAGAAACATCGATGAGAGAGAGAGACATCGATCAGCTGCCTCTTGCATGTCCCCTACTGGGGATATGCCTGCAGCCAAGGTACATGCCCTTGACAGGAATCGAACCCGGGACCCCTCAGTCCGCAGTCCGACGCTCTATCCACTGAGCCAAACTGGTCTCGGCACCTTGTTCATATTATTAAAAAAATTACCATAAATATGTATATACATGTACATGTATTTCCTCTATAGCATTTCCATCACTAAAGAATAAAAATAGTTGTAAAAAATCTCTTTAACATTTTTAATACTAAGTTTATCTTTTGCAGAAAATAATGTTAACTTTTATTAATTATTGCTAATCAAGTATTTCCATTTGAATAACCCTGGAAAGATTGGCTTTGTAGGATGCAGAGTTCAGAACTTAATCCTGGAGAAGGACATTGTATTTCACTGCAGTCCTAGAAACAGTGAAAAACTCCCAATTCCAGTTGCCTTACAATCAGACTTTAGAACCGAAGGCAGAAGACCACACAGTGATGGCCATGAAAAGGTTACCTCACTCACACTTAAGTTGGTTTTCTCTGATAATTTAATACAAGTTTATTAATACCTATCTCTACCCTCAGAATTCTAGAGTGAGAATTGCAGGGAAGTTAAAAAGTGACTACTTCAGAGGGGCTTAAATGAAAAGAGACGTGGACTATAAAACACCTAGGCGACAACTCAGAACTTCCCATTTAAAATGCTATGAGAGAATATTGTTTAAGTCACAGAATTGCCCCAAATTAAAAAATTTGAAACTAGTTGAAAGTAGGATTGGGAGAGAATTAGGGAGAACCATAATATTCAACATAATTTGTCAAACACTATGTGGGTTAGCGATGATCGTGATTGTAGAATGAACAGGTAAAGCTGAACTCTCAATGATTACAGGTAAGAGAAAGATTAGATTAGTGAATAAAAGTTGCAGTCAGTAGCAGCAAAGTTTATATGATCTCATGGAATATAAAGTTAAAAAGAAATTGTTCGTAAAAGAGCAGTGTGATTTGGGGAGAAGATTCCTTAAAATAAAGATTTAAAAATATGTAAAATGTAACGGTAAATCAAAATTGTAAAAAGTGTTCAAAAGAAAAATACCCATACAGGCTAACACAGACCTCCTGCTTTCCCATAATAGTCAATTCCCTTTCTCCCGAAACAAGTCTAGGTGTCTCTTGAACTCATCTGTGCTCTCCTCTGTTGCCTTCCTGGTAATTCATTCCATATGTGTATTATCCTTTTCATGACATTCTCTATCCAGCATGGAAAGCAGGAAAAGGCTGCCCTTTGGGCTGACATCTGGCTGTCTCTTTCACAGAGCTGAGACTCTTTCAATGCTTCTCTTAGGTTTCCCCTTCACACACCCTGAACTGATTGAGCTACTGCTGAAATGTTCTTCCTGATCCCCTGAGAAAACTCACAACCAAGAAGAGTTCAGTGAATTTCTTTCTATAAATAAATTACCCATTATCCAGGCTATTATCTTTGTAAAAAGCTTAAAGAGTAACATGAAATGCACTGCATTTATATTTTTTGTAATATTGTGTTCCCATTGGGAATTAAGTTCCTTATGAGGAGCACTTCCCATCATATCAAGCCACAGCACAATTATCCTCTTTGCCCTATAGAAATCAAGCAGTTACATTCAACTATTCCAATTCTATTCATTTAAATAAACTCAAACATGTACAAAACTTTCAACTGTAAATGCATGTGTACTTATTTGTAAAATGTGATACATAAAATTATACATGTGTAATCATTTATACAGGTAGATAAACATGTATTTAATTACTCTGTGATTTTTTCCTCAGTCTTTGTTTGATTTAGTAATGTGTTGTCTAATTTTAAGATATAGTTTCTTAAATTTTTTTCTTATTTAATTCCATTATGGTCAAAGACTATATCCTGTGTGGTTTTAATCCTCTTAAATTTATCGAACCTTATTTAATGTCTCAGGATATAAACTAGCTGGTGAATGTACACTGGAGAATGTTCTGCTGTGGGATGGGAATGCTCTAGACATATCAATAAAAGCAAATTGGTTGATATATTTTTCAGGTTTTCTATTTCCTTACTTATTCTATAAATTTCTGGAAAAAAAGTACTGGTTCTTTAAATTGGAGAAATTTTCTATTTTATCTTTGTAGTTCTACCAATTTTTGCTTCATATATTTAGAAATTCTGTTACTAGTTGCATATACTTTTAGAATCATTATGTCCTTTGATGAACTGACCCCTTTATCATTATGAAATATCTCCATGTATCCTTAGTAACTTACTTATTTGAAAATCTACTTTAGATGTCACTATAGTCACTCCAGCTTTCTTTATATTTATAGTGAATTTCTGAACATATACATAGTTGAGTCTTGCTATTTATCCAATATGATCACATCTGCCTTTTAAATGAGGGTGCTTAAACTATTTATTTCTACTATAACTATCATTATGTTTGGGTTTAAAACTACTATTTTCGCTATATATTTAAGTAAATTCTTACAAGTCATGCAAATACTGAACTCATCTCCTCAGTTTGGTAACAGCACTACCATTCCAGATTCGTTAACACAGAACTTTAGTTAGGGGCCACATACGTATACTGCTGTTCTGATCCACTCACCCTTGACCCCAGAGGATGCTACAAATACATCTGACTCCATGAACTTCAACTGAATTCATACTTTACTATGCAAAACAAATAATAGATCCAGATCTAAATATTGATTATCATATACAGTTCATTCTTTTTCTTAGCACCCAGTTATACTTTTTAAATTATGGTTTCACAATCAATTCCGCATTCTAAAATGTTAACCTAAACAAATTCAGTGAGACTTTGCAATCTGTGTTCCTTTTGGCAGCATTACCAAATACTTTTGTTTTCTGTCTCACCTTATATTAGCACTCAATGTTTATGCTAGTCAATTGCTCCATCATTAAAATAAAAATCAATTTCCCACCTATCTTTCAGGATGACACACACACACAGTTGTGTGATTATGCCTATGAAGTTCCATAATTTTATCTTTATACAGAACTACATATCTACTTTATCTTAAATTAGAAAACAAATTTCCGAGTAACTAGTCTTCAAAAAGCCAGAACTGTGAGATTGGATAACCATTTTACACTGAAAGAGACCAGAATTACTTGGAGAAATGTGTAGATTCATAGGAAGGAAATGAACAAGAACTCAGGCATTTTGTCATACTGGGTAGCAAGGATGCTATCAAGACTACTAGAATTCTGACAAAGGGCTCAGGACTCATCCTAGATAAAAGATGGGCCATTTATATAAAGCAAAGAACATCCTTACATGATATTATTCTACAATGTCATTATAATTTTTGATATTTTAAAATAGCATATTGTACAAAGAAAATTACAAACTAATTTTTTAAATGTTTGGCAGCAATTTAAAAAAGGGACATGAAAAAATTTAATCTCTTTCTTAAGGTATTAATACACTGGGAAAGCACTTGAAACATTCTATATTGGCCCCTCTTGCCCTTTTTGCCAAGAGGGACCCTCTTCTCACAATCCAAGTACACACAGCTGTTGCCTGAGCTTTCAGTTCAAGCTGAGGTTGAAGCCTCTGCGTGGCTGGCACCATGGATCTGTCTCTCGCTCAATGGTGTGAGCTGGGCCCTCCCTGGAGAAGAAACCTGAGTTCCCTGAGATATGCGATCAGTACCAGGACCCCACCAGCAGGCGAGGGTATCCCAAGGCAGGTGCTGGGCATAGAGGCTACGGGGATATAGACTACCAAGGAGACAGAACTGAACCTCACATCATCCTGCTTGGCCCTGGAGGATGGCTAGTTAGCCAGAGATAGGTAAGATCCTCAGGGAAGGAACAACCTAAGACAGGCACAGTCACAAAGGGGCCAACAGGAGAGAACTTGAAGGTCAACAGAGGTGGGGCACAGACCTTCGCCCCCCTAACCTTACAGGGGTCTGAACTCTCACCCCTTCTAAGGAAGGTCTCCTGCCCCCATGGCTGCTTCGCCTCCCATGCCCAGCTCAGATTGGGAGCCAGGTTATAGACAAAGACTTGGCCAGCAACAGCTGCCCTATATCTAAATTCTGTATAGCATCAGGAATGCTCAGGGCCTACTCAAGAATGAAAATAATCCTTTCCACTAATATTTATAGAGTAAACTAAGATTATTGTTTGAGTATTAAATTGGATAGTAAATTAGTAATTAAGTTTTCAGATTAATTTAAATTGGCTAATTGAAATAAGTGAATGCTCAAGAAAATTTAATTGTATTGGACAAAAAGCTGTTCCTAAAATATTAACTAAAATTTCTATTAGTAGTTCCTCTCATTGTAAAATTGCTTAATATGCAATGAACCTAAAGCAGTTATATTTTTGTGCAAAAATTAAAATTTAAAGTTACCAAGACTGCACTATAAAATTTCCAAAAGCTCCATTAATTAAAAAAAAAAGGGGGGTGGATAGTGGGGTAATATCATGTAAGGAAAATATCCTGTAAGTAAATTACATCTAGAAAATTTTTATGTCAGAAATTTAATTTCCATTTGTAATGCTAGCAGCAAGACAACCATGAAAAACACACATGGTGTCAAAATAAGCCAAAGAAAAATTATTTGGGCAAAAATAAAAAGAATCCCAAGTCTAACTTACAGAAAAGATTCTTTTTGGTGAGAAAATGTTTAAACATTTTCAGAAAACAATTCCAAGACCATATGGATTCCTGCAACAAAGAGGAACTGACAGGTCTGCTCCAACCACGAAAACAAGAGAAACAGTCCAGAGATGGGAGACGCTGATGACACCTTGCCATGCTAGCAGTCAGCAGCTGTGCGTCGCTGTAGGTTGCCCAGGACCAAACCAGAGAGGGTGGGACCTGCATTGCCACCATTTGTCCACCATTCAGATAGCATTGCTGACATGCACATATAAGGAACTATTTGACATTGCAACTGGGACTCAGAACTCTTAGACATTGAAACTGAGACTTAAACATTTTTTGTTCTTATGTTTGTTTCTAGTATGCACATGCAGGATTTTTAAAGAAAAGAAGTGTGTGTGGGGGGGAAATAGTTACAGAAGCAAAGAAACATCAAACTCACTGTCAAAATACAATGGGAAGGCAGGGAAAGTTGGGGGTGGGGCTGTAAGAGATCAACTGAAGGACTGTATGTATGCACATAAGCATAACCAATGGATACAAGACACTGGGGGGTGGGGGGCAGGTTTGGGCATGTGCTGGGGGGTAGGGGAAGCCGGGGGGAGGTCAATGGGGAAAAAAGGAAACATATGTACTACTATTGGTAATACTTTAAACAATAACAAAAAATAATTATAAAAAATTTAAAAAAAGAAAATGAAAAGAAAAAAAAAGATGAGCCATTTAAGTGCTAACAAGGATAATACTACAAAGTATTGATTGACACAGTAAATGATATTAAAACACATGCATTATCTCTTTTGGTAGATGCCAAAATACTTTTCTCTCTGACTCCCTGAAAGGAAAGATGCCTTTCTAGAATTCTAGATATAACTCAGAAGGTCTTTAAGAGTTATTTTCCATAAAGTCTATATTTACACATTCTTCCTCTATTTCATTCTCAAAGATATTTTAAAATTTAGACCTCAAAATAACAATTCAGAAGTGAGTAACATTTATTATAGTTCCCTTGAGTTATAAATTTTTCCTGTATTTCTAATGAGAAACAAGAATTAGTCATTTGCCATTCAGTGAGATGATAAAATTTTTTCACCATTAACAATTGAAAAATGGAAATGTTGCATGTGGGGAGAAGGAAAGATCAGAGGAAAACAGAAGTGTTGAGAGTCAGGTATCCCTTCCCTTTCATCAACAGGACTTCACCTAAAATAAATGGAGAAAACATAGAGAAACCAGCACTTATTTAGGAAATAATGCTGATAACTCTATAGTCACACCAACAAATATCAGAAACTAACAAATTTCACACAAAAGAGGACCATCAACAAGACTACTAATGACTTTTCTTTAAAAAAAGACATGCTTAAAAATAAGTCCAGGGTCTTTGTTCTTTTTCTGACTGTGTGTGTTTCATGGATACACAGCTTAATTGAGCAGAGGATGGAAACAATGTATAACATTTTTTCTTAAATTCCATTCAACTTTCAATCCCATGTGATTAACTGTTCCTTTTCTTTCATTTTTAAAATAAAATCTGAAGTGTATCAGCATAAGTTTTCTACCAAACCTATTTATGTACTTGGCCAGTTTTCATAAAACCTTTATCTTACATTCTATCTGTGGAAAGAGAAATGAAATACTGTGTTTAGGACATATTTATTTCTATGCACATTCTAATCCCCAAAACACACATATGCATAAATTATAGAAACACTTAAGTATATACATATAAGTATTAAATATTTCAAATAATTATTTCTGATATAGACACACTCTGAATAACATGAGAAGATACAGAGAGACTGAGTGTGTGCTGTAGAGCCAGAGGACAAATAATTGCTGGGAAGAGCTTTTCTTTTAAAGTTTTACATGGATTTATGGTCATTCAGGGTGGAAGACAGTAGCAGCTATTGATCACCAGAAGAGTCAGAGATCAGCATTATCTCCATGTCTTCTGTATTTCTTGTCCTTCCAGCCATACTACATGACTTCCTTTGAGGTACACATTAAAGGAAACCCCTTACTCTACCTTTTAATGATGGGTGTGTGCTACTGAGCATGCTCAATATTCCCCATCACAAAGGATAGGGCACTGGAAGCATGGGGGTGTAAAGTGCAGCACAGGGGATATAGTCAATAACACTAATAACTAGGTACGGTGCCAGGTGGGTACTTAAAATATAGGCACTAACACTTTGTAAACTAAATGATTATCTAATCACTACACTGTACATCTGAAACCAATACAAAATAATACTGAGTGTAAACTATAATTGAAACATTTTTAAATAATAATATTAAAGTTTTTTTTAAAAAGAGAAAGATTGGATTTTCTCCTTCTCTATTCTTGCCAAACTATGGTAGCCATTTGCTACTTATTTTCTATTGACCAAAAACTATTAACACTGTTCAACGTTGGACCTTTCTGTTACATTTCTCCTTCCTTCCATCCTTCATTAAGATAGTTTTTAAGATAATTTTTATCTTATTGTTCATCTTATTGTTTCCTTTTATATTAACTAGTGCCAATGCCCTCTAGCATTCTTGAATCACGAGACTGGAGGTAACAAGGTACTCCCAAAAGGGTACCAAATCAATGAATATCAATCCGAGATTGATATTCAGCTGGCACCTCTCAGCAAACCTCACTTACTCTCGTGCTTATGTTCTGCAATCTCATTGAAACACCTCCACTCTCCGTTCCCATAATCTCATTCTGTTGTTTACTCACTGTTCTTGGAATGTTAATGTTTCTCAGAGTTCACATCATTTGCACACTCCTCTGTTAACTGTTGTTCTTGAAGAAGTTACTTTTCCCTATGGCTCAACCTAAATATTCATGGCTCCCAAATTTGTAGCTTTAATTCACATTCCATTCATGATGTCCAAGTTAATGTTACCAATTTCATATTGGCAAATTCTCCAAATACTCAAATGTAATTTGCACAAAACTGAGTTTTTCAGATTCCTTCACTCCTCTCCCCCAGTTTACCCTGCTCCTTTTAATCCTCTAATTCCAATCAAGAGTAGTAATACCACTGCCTACCAAGAACTTAGAGATTTATCCTGGACCCTTACTTCTCTGTCTCCTCACACACCTATAGAGTATATACAATATATATTTCTCTTCCCCCTATCTATGTTACTTTCACTGTCTTAGTTTAGTCTTTCACCTGCTATTACCCACACTGTATCAGTAGCATCCTGCCTTAGTTTCTGTGACTCCAATCCCTTCTCCCTGAAATTTACCTCTAAGCTTGTTTCAGAGTGAGCTTTCTAAAATTCAAAGCTGATAACATTTATCCTTCAAGGATTTCTCATCTATTGAATCAGTTAAAAATTCCATGTGGCACACTAGACCCTACAAAATCTTTCCCTGGCCACTATTCCATTTTTTTAACCTGTCCTTGTGTCCTTGTACACCTACGTGTGGAGTCTTTATTCAGTCATAAATTGTGTTTCCTCAATGTACTGTGCTATGTTTTTGCAACTACTGTTCGCTCTGGTGGAATGTATTTCCTTCCACTGCTCTGCATCCAGCAGGAATTGACAACTTTAAGACAAGTGTGAAAATCAGAATGCAGTCCAGGAAACATTTTCCTGGACTGACTCTATCCAGCAATCACTCTTCAGTTGTCCTTAGCTGCTCTGAATCTGAAGTGCCCATATATCCTCCTGGCTTTCCTTTTCTATTTAGTCCTCTATCTATGGTTAGTTGATTCCTTGCTTTACAAATTCTTCAGCCCACACCCACCATTCCACCTCATATGACACAGCTTGTTTACATTATTTCTTGGCCCAATGCAAATAAACCAGTAACGTGACCTCTCTCTCTTGACTTTGGAATATTCCTCTGGAACTTCTCTCCTGGATACCATGGGACAGCCCAGTGCTTCCAGTCTAGATTTGGTCTTAGCCAGTTGAGTACTGGCTACAAATGCTGAAAAATTATTCTTATCCTTTAAGTCTCAACTCAAACATTAAACTCCTTTGCAAAGCTTTCCCTGACCTTAGTGTCATTAATTCTTAGGTTTCAAATAAATTCCATTATACAGCTTTGTTGTTAAAATTACATGTTTATTTCTCCCTCACTAGGCAATAAGCTCTTTAAAGAAAGAATGTATTATTTATTTTATATCAACAAAACCAATACTGAATAATGTCAGGAATTTAGTAGATGCTTAATGCTTAATTACATAATAATTGGGGGAAAATCTTGTTCAGTGTCATTTTTTTCAACAGTGGAGATTCCCTTAAGACTAAAGAAATTCATGTTACAATACTTTGGAAGAATCTCATATCTAATGTTTGAGACTAAGACTATGGTTCCTCCAGGCTCTGGTTTCTGTTCACCTGTGTTTCCTCTTAGTTTCTAATTTCTTTTCACCTGTTTTTATCCTAGTTCCTTTTGCTTTATCTTTTTGCTTTTAATTGTACTACTAAATATTTATTGACTCAATTTAAAAATAGTAAATGAATGACTAAATTGACTTAATAGTACAAATTAAATTACCTCACTATATTCCCATTCTCTTATGAATAAACATAGACCATAAAGTTGATGTTATGGAAGATCTCAGGATATGTACATGAGTCCTAAGGCCCCTCCCCATCACCCCAATCCATTCCGTAGTGATTTACTCCTTCTCAAGAGAAGTAAATGGGATTAAAGATTATGACTATAGCCTGTTTTTCTTAACATACATCAAGGCACACATGTTCTTTCCAAGCAAAAGCTTATCTATCTATAATAAATATGATGAATTATGGAGTGAAATTTTTCTTTACCACAAATTCCTCTTCATTTGAAAACTACTCTTGTATGTGATTTTACAGAAGATTAGAGAAGACTGTGTTAGAACCTAACATCAAACTTTTTCTAGCAAGGTGGCTAAGAGCACAAGCTAAGAAGAAACAGGTTGCCCTGGGTTTGAATTTCAGGTCACAACTCATTAGCTGTATGTGGCAAACATAGCTGGTCACCACCCCAGCGGCCATACACTCCTGCCCCACTTTATTTGTTTAAAAAATCCTATTTTGGTCACTTTCCTCTGAAAGTCTACTGCTAGGAGAGGCATGTCTTTCTCCTTCTCCTGGGAGTGAATCTAAATTGGATTAAGCGGACCTGGTGGTGGTTTCCTTCTTTTTGGTGATTAGGTAAGCCTGAGTATAGGATGCAGTTCTGGTCAATCACATTGTAGAAGACTGCCCAAGGAGTATCTGGAAGGGATTCCTCTTTTTTTCCGAGGAGATCTGAAAAAAGAGCTCCCCTCACCTTTTTTCTGCCTAATGACAAAGTTTTCTGCCTATGATGCCTGCAACTATGGAAACAGTCTCGAGGGTAGCTGGCCTGGGAGGACAAGACAATATGCTAAAAAGAGCAAAGTAAAAGATGGAGAGAAAAAAGTGGGTCTTTGATGATATGAAATTATCCAACCCTAGAGTAGCTCTACCACTAGACTTCTAGTTAGATAAAACAGCGAATATCTTTGTTTTATTTCATTTTATTTTACTTGTCATCAAAAGCATACTAACTGAAATGCTATGTGATCTTAGGGAAGTTTCTTAACTTCCCTGTGCTTTGTTTCCTTTTTTGTAAAAGGTAAATAATAAACTAATTAATCCTCATAAGATTCTTGTGAATATTAAACAAACTGATATATGTACAGCAATGAGAACAGTTCCTATTTATAAATATTAAATAAATGCTCAATAAACATTTTTGTCAGTTATTATTAATGAATTTAGTCATGAAACTTTAAGAATTATTTTCTCCCCTGATGCCTTTAAAGGTTACCTAATTAATGAATAACTTATAAAAACCATTATTTCCATTTTTCTATGCTGTCTATAAAAAGTGAATTTTATTTTTTATTCCTTAAGTGTCTCCTCACAGTATATAATAATGATGAAAGTAAAATGAATACGCAAACATTTCTACATTTAAAAAATGTATCCTCAAGAAAGGAAAGAAAAATGAGTCATTCTAAGAAAAATCAATTTTATGTTTAATATAACTTGAAAAATTCATATCACTACAAAACAGGGGAAAAAATGAGTAGATATATGATACAAACTAGTCCATCAGATTTCCACAAAGGTTTTTCTATTCTCTATGTAGTGTTCTTTCTATTCTTACCCCAGATCTTTTAGAGCTGGAATTTTGCCAAGAATGTGAAAAGTCTGCTGAACTCTGCAGCAGTTTTACAAAATTGGCAAATGTCCACAAAGACTTGAAGAAGGGCCACCAAATACATCTGAGCTTTGAACTAAAGGCCTCCATACCATCAAGCTAAAATGTGACTGATACGGGCCTTGGCGAGATAGCTCGGTTGGTTAGAGCATCCTCCCATTAGGCAAAGGTTGTGGATTCGATTTCCGGTCGGGGCGCATACAAGAAGCAACCAATGAGTGTATGGATTAAGACGAACAACAAATCAGTGTCTCTATCTATATCTCTCAAATCAATATATAAAAACATTTTAAAATCTAATTTATTTGGGAAAACCAAAGAACTGATTCAGCCGTGTGGCAGGACCTAGCAGGTATTCCATTTCTTTGATAAGTGGAGAATCGAAGACTGCTACGCTAGAGAGAGAGAGAGAAAACAACTGTTTTAGTAGTACTGGGGCAAATATGGATAATCTCCTCTTCTGATGTATTTTCCTGATCTCTTAGTGGAGGGAAAAAACCTCTCTCAACAGCACAGGAAGAAAACTGCTTCTTTAACCCCCTGATGACAGAAACAAATTGTTTTGCAGCCCAGGAAAGAGATTTGTCACAAATGTGCAAACCAGACCCTGTATCCTGGACACTGTGCAGAGCTTCAATATCACATTTTTAGGTAATTCCAAAATGATCCTTTAATAACATGAGGTGGTTTTCTTTAACACAAAGCTGTGTCTTGATGGTTTAGATGTATGGATTTTGTGTGTGTGTGTGTGTGTGTGATATCAAATATAATTCTGTTTTTAGTTTAAGTGTTATAAATTTGCTGTAATTCTCAAAGCATCCAAGAAACTTTATTTGTATAGCATATGGTCCTTGAAAAAGCTCACTTCTGTTGTTGTTTAATGTACATGTTTAAAGCCAAAAATATTTAAAGCTAAATAGTTATTCATGGTAAATTGAGCAATAAAGAAGAGTTGGTTAATGAGCTGTAATACCATTTCAATTGAAAAAATGTTCCTACAATAACCTTTCAAAATTGCTTATTATGCATCTAAATAAATATATGTAGTGCAAAAAGTATGAGCTATAAATAATAGATGGACCTAGAATTCAACTCCTGTCTCTGTCACTTAGCAAAAATGAAGTTGAGCAAATTACTGAACTTTCCTCATTGTCTAGTTCCTCATTTATGTAATGAAGGTGATAAAAACAGGATCGTCATAAGCAGTAAATGAAAACACATACTAAGCACCTAATAGAAGGTTTGGCATACAATAGATGACTAATAATTACAATATCCATCTCTCACAAACATACAAAAATATTAATAACAATAATAGTTCTAAAATAAGGTCAAATGTATTAAGAAGTGAAATAGTCCTTCCAATAAGATTTTCAAATAACTTAATACAACAGTAAACTCTGCATACATCATCAAGGTACAATAAAAAAAAACCCATAATGAATATTCAAATAAGACACCACAAGCAATGCTGCCATTAATGCATTAAACATTACTGGCCATCTACTATGCACTAGCAATATAGAGATCAATTACACAGTTCCAAAGATCAATAGGCTTACAATTGAGGACAAAGATTTGCAAAATTGTATAACTGCAAAGACAATAGTAATATATAAGTATGAATGCAGGGTGGACAGTCAATCCAGATTTGAAGGAGAGGGTAGAATCAAAAAAGGCTTTCCAAAGCAGCGTTTGCCAACCAGTGGTTTGCGGACCACTGGTGGTCCATGAAGGCCGAAAGGTTGGCGACCGCTGTTCCACAGGATAAGGCATCTAAGCTGAGTTTTAAAAGGCAAGGAGTTTGCAGGTGAAGAAGGGGATGTATGGTAAGTGTGGTAGAGACATGGAATGTGACATCTAGGCTAAGGGAGCAGCGTGTGAAAGTCACGAAGACATAAAAAAAGCAGTCTGTGTCCTGGGAATCCTAATACTTCAGTAAAGCATAGGACTTAAATACACTTACCAAGAATATCTTTATGCCACAGGGAATTTCATTTTTGGCAGGTACTAGAGTGTGAGGTTGCCAATGCTAGAGTATAGGGTCTTTTCTTTATGCAAGCAATGTGCAGGGCTGGTAAAAAATAAAAGTGGCAATCTGGATGCTAAAATTACTCTTGAATTTAAATTATGGTAATACTACATCATTAGGACCACCCACTTGTTTGGTCCTCTGAAAGAGTGGCTATATATTTTAAGGCATAAGAAAATTGCCAGCATAGTAAAGAAAGGTTTCAATAAGGTATTTGTTCAGGCAAAATCAAACTGAAGTCCAATTAGACAGCTAGACCATTAATTGCTAGAACAGTAGGAAGCAGGATATCATTAAAATTTATGAATATGGGCATCCAATAAAATATTTGTAAAATAGAAATAAAATGCATTGAAATGATTTAGTTCAAAATCAAATTCACATGTTTAAATAAGAGTCTAAATAAACTATAACATTCTTGCAACTCCTTAGAATTATATCATTATATACATTAGAAAGGTTTCTTATAAATCATCTTTTCTAGCAGATTTTAAACAGCAAATCCAGATCTTATTTTTCTTCTTTCCTCTTCCAAAGATTATTGTAGGTAACATCTTAACTCAGAATGTGAGATGACATAAGCTACAGAAAAGTACAAGGTGTGCCAGTTAATAATGCTGGTTTTTTTTTCAATAGATGGAGTTACTAGTACATAATATATATGCTATTGGATATGTATGCTATTTTTTGTATTGACAGCAAGCTTCAAAACTTCATATGTCAAATTTTCTTAAGGTGTTAACATCATAGGTATTTTTATTTATCATAGGTGTTTTTACCACTTAAAAACATAGAATTTCATGTAAAAAACAAAGAGCATTTAGGGGAAGTTTTAATTCATTACTTTATTTTAAAGGAAAGTGACGCTGAAAGTTATCTTATACTTCGGGAAGCTTATGGTGAACATGCTCTACTTCAAGATAATTGTGAAAGCTGGTTTAAACACTTTAAAAGTGATGATTTCAATGTGAAAGACAAAGAACATCCAGGTCAACTGAAAAAGTTTGAAGACCAACAGCTACAAGCACTATCGAATGAAGATGCATGTCAAACTCAGAAAGATTAAATGTTGCTCAGCAAACAATTCTAATCATTTACAAGCAATGGAAAAGATTTTAAAGGAAGGAAAATGGATGCCACATCACTTGAAGGAAAGATAAATGGAAAATTGAAAAGTCATCAGTAACATGTTGCTTCAACAGCATGAAAGTCAGTCTTTTTTGCATTGAATTGTGACTGGTGATAAAAAGTGGATTTATTTTGAGAATCCCAAATGCACAAAATCCTGGCTTAATCCAAGTCAATCATTAACATGGACTGCAAGGCCAAATTGCTTCAGTAAGAAGACAATGCTCTACATTTGGTGGGATCAGGAAAGTGTGGTGTATTATGAGCTTCTACAACAAGGTGAAACAATTAATACTGATCGCTACTGACAACAAATAATCAATTTGAACTACGCTTTGATCATAAAACGACCAGAATGTGCCAGAAGACATGGCAATGTAATTTTGTTTCATGATGACGCACCATCAAACACTTCAAAACCAGTTAAAGACACATTAAAAGATCTTGCCTGGAAAATATTAACCCACCCGTGGTATTCACCAGACCTTGCTCCTTGAGATTTCCACTTGTTCTGATCAATGGCACATGCACTTTCTGAGCAGCACTTCAAAACATACGAATAAGTGGAAAATTGGGTCTCTGAATGGTTTGCCTCCAAACAAGAAAAGTTCTTTTCTTATATCCACAAATTAACTGAAAGATGGGGAAAATGTGTAGCTAGCGATGGACATTACTTTGAATAAAGCACTTACGATGTTTCTCTTGAAATTATCGTGTTTTCTTTAATTATAAAACCCTCATTATTAATCAGTACACCTGGTATAATTTCAACAACATGCCATCAATTAGCAGTTAATTCATAAGTTGATTATTTTGAACAGATCATGCTAATGAACCCATTCCTCATGCAATATTGACCTCTGAGTACAAAATGGTCATTGAGGGTTTGTGGGCATGGAAATCTACAGGTTTAGTTATGTTTAGAGAAAGACATTTATTTAGTATGGATCTCTACTGTTCTTCAATAAAAATCACCTTTATATTTGGAGAGGGTGTGTGTGTGTGTGAATGTTTGTGTTTGATTGAATAGTTGTCACCTGACCATCATGAAAACAAAGGAGCAGAGCAATACTCCACAGTAGCAGGGAGGCCTAAAAGAGATCCAGAATTGAAGTAGAGAAGCCCCCCAAACCCTTCTGCTGGAGGGTCACCACTTCCCAACATATTCCTTCTTCCATGCCATAACTGAATTATTTCAGGCTGTGGAAACTGCTGTACTGGTAATTCATGCATTTCAAAGACTTTCTTATTCATCTGAAAGATTTTCTTGTGTGAAAAGAAGATTAATTCTAAGGAGACCAAACCCTAATGGGTGAGACTGGGTGGAGGTAAATAGAGAGGCAAAGTGTAGATTTTGGAAGACTTCTGTGAAAAATCAGAGTAGCCATCAAATCACAGAGCAAATCTAGAAAATAAAATAGGTAGGGCTTAAACTTCTTAGCTCCTTTCAATTGAACTAGAAGGACAGTCACACATCAATTTTATATATTCTTTCTTTCTTTATGTTCTAACTTCCATCAATCACCCCCATTCCTTGGATAAAGTTGATTAAAACTATAAAAGTTGATTAAAACTATAAAAGTTTATTAAAATTATAAAAGTTGAGTGGAGATGTAATCCAGCAATTTTAAAAAATTGTGGCTTTTGTTACATAATCCCTCACCTGAAACCAGAGTAAAGATAGTTGCATCAAGAAGTCAATAGTTTGGGAAATTCTAGCTTCTTATATATCAAACTAGAGGCCTGGTGCACAAAATTCATGCACAGTGGGCAGGGGATGTCCCTTAGCCCAGCCTGCACCCTCTCCAATCTGGGACCCCTTGAGGGATGTCCGACTGCCCATCTAGGCCCGATCCTGGATTAGGGCCTAAACGGGCAATCGGACATCCTTATCACAATCCAGGACTGCTGGCTCCAAACTGCTCACCTGACTGCCTCCCTGATTGCCCCTAACTGCTTCTGCCTGCCAGCCTGATCACCCCCTAACCACTACCCTGCCAGCCTAATTGATGTCTAACTGCTCCCCTGCCAGCCTATTTGCCCCCAACTTCCCTCCTCTGCCAGCCTGGTCACCCCTAACTGCTCTCCCCTGCAGGCTTGATTGCCCACAACTGCCCTCCCTTGCAGGCCTGGTCCCACCCAACTGTCCTCCCCTGCTGGCCTGATCGCCCACAAC
This sequence comes from Antrozous pallidus, assembly GCA_027563665.1. Taxonomy (NCBI): domain Eukaryota; kingdom Metazoa; phylum Chordata; class Mammalia; order Chiroptera; family Vespertilionidae; genus Antrozous; species Antrozous pallidus. The sequence continues at coordinate 44,871,714 of CM050511.1, read as the reverse complement.
TGCCCTCTCTTGCAGGGCCTGGAACCTCCAACAGCCCTCCCCTGCTGGCCATCTTGTGGTGGCCATCTTGTGTCCACATGGGGGCAGGATCTTTGATCACATGGGGGCAGCCATCTTGTGTGTTGGAGTGATGGTCAATCTGCAAATTACTCTTTTATTTCTTTTATTAGATAGGATAGAGTCCTGGTGCATGGGTGGAGGCCAGCTGGTTTGCCCTGAAGAGTGTCCCAGATGAGGGTGGAGGTTCCCTTGGGGTGAGGGGTGGCCTGGGCGAGGGGCCTGTGGAGGTTTGCAGGCTGGCCACACCCCCCAGCAACCCAAGTGGAGGCCCTGGGATCTAGGATTAATCTATGTCTACAGTTGAAACTTTGTAGCCTGGAGCGGAGCCAAGCCTTCTGCTCGCTTCCTGGCAGCAGCCATTTCTGTTTGAAACTTTGTAGCCTAGAGTGGAGGCCTAGGCTACTTGGCTTCCTTCGTTGCCAGGGAAACCCAAGCCTCTGTTCTCTCCAGCTCAGTGGCTGCCACCATTTCTGTATCTTTTATAATTGAAACTTTGTAACATTGAGTGGAGACCTAGGCAGTCAGAAAGTTTGGCTTCCTCTGTTGCCAGGGAAACCCAAGCCTTCCTCCTGTTCTCAGTGGCAGCAGCCATCTTGGTTGGGGTTTATTTGCATAATCTGCTCCTGATTGGCTGGTGGATGTGGCTGTGGGCGTGGCTTGTTGGTGTGGTGAAGGTACGGTCAAATTTGCATATTACTCTTTTATTAAATAGGATTGGCTCTCTGAGATCCCTTAGGGGGTCCCAGATTGCAAGAGAGCACACACTGGGCCAAGGAACCATGGGAGGGCTCCATGGTGTGCCAGGCCCATCTGGGCCAGCAGCAAGCTAACTTACTGGTCAGAGCATCTGCCTCCTGGTGGTCAGTGTGCATCATAGCAACTGGTCGAACGTTTGAATGACCGGTGGGACACTTAGCATATTAGGCTTTTATTATGTGACTAGAGACCCGGTGCACAAAATTCGTGCATGGGAGGTGGGGGATGTCCCTCAGCCCAGCCTGCACACTTTCCAATCTGGGACCCCTTGAGGGGTTTCCGACTGCCCATTTAGGCCCTATCCCAGTTGGACATCCTTCTCACAATCCAGGACTGCTGGCTCCAAACTGCTCACCTGCCTGCCTCCCTGATTGCCTCTAACTGCTTCTGCCTGCCAGCCTGACCACCCCATAACCACTACCCTGCCAGCCTAACTGATGTCTAACTGCTCCCCTGCCAGCCTGTTTGCCCCCAATTTTCCTTCTCTGCTGGCCTGTCACCCCTAACTGCCCTCCCCTGCAGGCTTGATTGCCCCCAACTGCCCTCCCTTGTAGGTCTTATCCCTCCCAACTGTCCTCCCCTGCTGGCCTAATGGCACACAACTGCCCTCCCTTGCAGGTCTGGATCCTCCCACTACCCTTCCTTGCTGGCCATCTTCAGGTGGCAATCTTGTGTCCACATGGGGGCAGAATCTTTGACCACATGGGGGCAGCCCTCTTGTATGTTAGAGTTTCATAATAATACTCCAGCTGTAGGAAATAAGAAAATTGAATCTAGAATGAAAAAGTGGGGAGAGAATTCCATACATTTACTTCATCCTTTGTCACCCATTCTCTTCTCTAAATGCATTGTTACAGCATCAGACACCTGCCAGCCTCCCAAATCCTTAAGGGTTTCACAAACTTCTGGCTGGGGCTCCTTCTGCTCAGAGGCTGGTATTGATGGATGGCTGTAGGGACACACTATGAGACAGAGAATGCCCAGATCCCACACAATACAACAGGAACTGCAAAAACAACCCATGGAATGAACAGAGTACCAGCTGCTCCACGCTAGTTCCCAGTGATTAAGCCGCAGTTCGCTGAACAGCGACAGGATGACTTCCTTCCCTCCCAAATAACAGGCAGAGAGAGGGTGCAGAGGTGGGATGGGGGTGTCTCTTAGCCCAGCCTGCAAAGACACAAGCAGCCTTCACCCTGGCCTCTAGCCAGAGGTTCCTCTCCTCCTTCCACATAGCCTCTGGGAAGATGCTTGTCCTGGGGCCTTCTCAGGGCTTGGCACTGGACACCCTGTCGGGTACTCGAGGTCTTGGGCTTTCAGGTCTGGCTTCCCTGCCTGGCATGGTTCCCATTTGCTGTCATGGGAGCAGTGCCTCTGGAGTCACCCCTTTGGACCATACTACTTGGGAGTGTGTGTGTGTAGGGGGGGGCCCGGGGTCGCGTGGGGGGGGGGGGGCTTCAGTGGGAGTGATTTGATGCTTGTAGTGTGCCTGCGGGAAACACCCCTGGCCAGCCCCTTTACCTCTCTCTGCGCCCACGTGGCTGAGCCCGCTGGCGAGGGACAGGGCACAGACCCTGAGCTCCGGCCCCTTTGCCTCTCTCCTCACCCGCATAGCTGGGCCTGCTGTCCCGGGGCGTGGCACGGATGCTGTGCTTATCCAGCCAGGGGCAGGGCGTGGATGCTGAGCTCCGGCCCCTTTTCCTCTCTCTGCCAGCCCCTTTTCCTCTCTCTGCCAGCCCCTTTGCCTCTCTCTGCTGGCCCCTTTGCCTCTCCCCTCACCCCTGTGGCTGGCCACAGGGCTGGCCCGCCTGCCGGGGGTATGGCGTGAATGCTGTGTTTGGCCGGTCGGAGGCGGGGTGTGGATGCTGAGCTCTGGCCCTTTTGCCTCTCTCCTTGCCTGCGCAGTTGGGCCTGCTGGCCAGGGGAGTGGCACGGATGCTGTGCTTGGCCAGCCAGGGGCAGGGTGTGGACACTGCACTGAGCTGGCCAGGGGTGGGGCATGGACACTGTGCTCCAGCCCCTTTGCCTCTCTCTTCCTGCGCGCTGAACTTGGCCTCGCCCCCTGCTCCCGTGTGATGTACTCGGCCTTGCCCCATGTGCTGTGCTCAGCCCTGTCCCCTGCTCCTGATTGGCTGGTAGCATAGCGAAGGTACGGTCAAATTTGCATATTACTTTTTTATTAGATAGGAAGATAGGAGAAGTAGCCCTCTATCTACCAAGTATTTTGGAGAAGGTGACCTTTAGGTTACACATAAAACAGATAAGGAATAATTCCCCTGATTAAAGCTCAGACAAATTCCAGTTACATAATTCAATTGTCAATCAATGTCTACGCCTGCAACAATGGGGGTATCACACTTTAAGACAAATAAAGGGCAGAGGGATGAAATTTCAACAGTTAAAAAGGGATCACAGAAAATTTTATGAAAACTGTAGATATGCATATAATCACTCATTTGAAAGTATTTATTGAGAATCAACTATCTGGGAGGCATTGTGATTGTTATATAAAGGGAGTAAAAAAAAGCCAAAACCGGTTTGGCTCAGTGGATAGAGCGTCGGCCTGTGGACTGGGGGGTCCTGGGTTCGATTCTGGTCAAGGGCATGTACCTTGGTTGCGGGCACATCCCCAGTAGGGGTTGTGCAGGAGGCAGCTGACCAATGTTTCTCTCTCATCGATGTTTCTGGCTTTCTGTCCCTCTCCCTTCCTTCCTCTCTGTAGAAAAATCAGTAAAATATATTTTAAAAAATAATAATAAAATAAAAATAAAGGGATTAAAAAGATGAATTTGACATATCTGTGCTTCCAAGAAACCTAAGTAACTTCCAGTTTCCAGTCCAGCATATAAGAAGTTTAGAAGTTACCACTCCATCCTAATAGCAGGTAAGAAGTTGAGCAAATTGAAAAATCAACAAGTCTTTTAAATCTTCCAGAGAAATGAGGGCACAGGGCAAACTGCTGCCTCCAAACAGGAGGAATAGACAGGCAGCTACAGAGAACTACAACTTTCATAATTTACTGGAGCAGAAATCACCACCAGAATTAGTTCAGGAGTAGGGAAGTCTAAACTATAATTGATAATGTGGGCAAGTCTTATTTAAAAACTACAGGGGATCTTAGTCATAGGAGGGCCCCCACACCTCTGTGAGTTTTACTTCCAAGATGTCACAGTGAATACTGGAAAAAAATCCCCTCATGCTTATAGCAGGGGAAGAGGAAAAGGAACCACATTTAAATATGCCAGAAAGGTCTTTTTGTTTTGTTTTGTTTTATTTATTTACTTATTTACTCACTTATTTATTTATTCATTCATTTATTTATTTATTTTTGGTAAAGGTTTGTTCTTTTTAACAAGGTCTGCCATCAGGAGAAACAATGTTACCACAGCAAAACCCGCTGGAATGACCTGGGAGAAGGGAAGTACTCAGCTCCAGCCCCTCTGACTATCAGTGCTTCTAAAATCCTGGGGCATTTGCTCATCTAAAGACTGGGACCTAATGCAGAACTATGGAATGCTTCCCTAACTCCACACATTACCCTACATTATTCAAGGCCTATTTTTATCACACTTCCATTTTCCCAGTACATCATGTCCTTTCAACAAAAAAATTACAAGGCATAGTGAAAGGCAAAATACACAGATTGAAGAGAATGAAGAAGCATCAGGGACAGAGTCAGAAATGGGAGAAATGTTAAAATTATCAGATTATGTATTTAAAAAACAACAACTATGCTTTATATGCTAAGGACTTTAATAGAAATGATATACAACAATGCAAGAACAGATGAATAATGTAAGCAGTGACATAGAAATTCTAAGAATGAATAAAAAGAAATGCTAGAGATAAAACAAAAACGAAAACACTAAACCAGAAATAAAGAATGCCTTTAATGGACTCATTACTAGACTGGATATGGCTCAGGAAAAAAAATTTATCTGATCTGATAATATTAACAATAGAAATTTTCAAACCTGAAAAGCAAATAATAAATAAATAAATAAATAAATAAATAAATAAATAGCAGAATATCTAAGACCACCAAACAGAAAAATTGAAAGAAATAAGCAAACAACCACCATCAACATCAAAACTATACCAAGGTATATTATATTCAAACTTCAAAAATCAAATATAAAGACCTTGAAAATGACAAGGAGTAAAAGTGAGGTAAGTGTCTTTGCTACAGAGGAGTAAAAAGAAGAATTCCATGCTTTGCTCAGTGGTTAGAGCATCAGCCCACAGACTGAAGGGTCTTAATTTGATCCTCAGTCAAGGGCATGTACCTTGGTTGCAGGTTTGGTCCTGCCCCAATCAGGGCCAGTGTGGGACGAAACCCACTGATGTGTCTCTCACACTGATGTTTCTCTTTCTCTCTCTCTCTCTCCCTTTCTTCCTCTCTTCTCAGAAACCATTTAAGTAGGAAGAAAGTAGAGTGAAATATTTGATGTGTTGAGAATTCTAACATGCAGATCTTATAACACAGAAACCCATACCTGAAACCTATATGATCATATTAACCAGTGTCACAAAAAACTTCAATTTAAAAAGGAAAAAGAACTAAATTCACTAACAAAAATTCTATACCCTGTGGTGATAGAAAATTAAAGACCAACTCAGACAAGCAAAATTGAGGGAATTTGTTGCCAGTAGACCTGCCTTGCAAAAAAAAAATGGTAAAACAGGTTCTACAAAGAGGATGAAAATTAAATAGTTCAGAAACTTGGATCTACATAAAGAAAGGAAGAACACTGGAGAAAGACTAAGTGAAAGTGAAGTGAAAACTTTTATTTTTCTTATTCTTTACTGACCTAACAGATAGCAACTTCCTCAAAATAATAACAATGTATTCAATTATATATGGTTATGTATAAATGAAATGAATGACAAAGATACAAGGGATGGGAGAAAGAAATTAGGACTGTTTTGCTATTAAAAGGTATTTGCAGTACCCATGAGGTGCTATAATGTTACTTGAAAGTGGATTTATATTAGTTGTGAATGTATATTGTGGACTCACGGAGAACCACTAAAAAAAGATTTAAAAAGAAGCATAATGCATAATTGATATGCAAAGGAACAAGAGAAAATGGAATGATATAATATGTTCAATTAAAACAAAAAAAAAGCATAAAAAATATGAAAGTCAAAAATAAGAACAAAAAACAAGGACAACAAATATTGTGGATATTAATCCAACTATAGCAAGAGCCACTTTAAATTCAATGGTACAAATATACCAATTAAAAGTCAGAGATTGCATTGAAAACAGTGGGTTATAAAACAAATCTCATCTATATGTTGTCTATAAGAAACTACCTTGCTAATATTAATCAAAAGAGTATTTATATTAATTTCAGCGAGTAGTCTTCAGAGCAAGGAATATTATCAAGAACAAAGAGGGGCATTGCACAAGGTTAAAGGGAGAAATACTCCAAGAAAACCTAACAAGCCTTAATGTGTATGTACCTAACAAAAGAGTATCAAATCACACGAGGCAAAAACTGATGAAACTGAAAGAAGAAATAGAAGAATTTACTATTATATCTGGAGACTTCAACACCCCTCTGTCAGAATTGGATAGATATAGCACAAGTCAGGTGCATAAGAAAAAGATGTCCAGGCACTACTTGTTCAACATCTCAGCAGAGGCATCTACTTCGGCATCAAGAAGAAAACTGAAAGCTCAGACGGTGTGGCCAGTGGTTGATCATTGACCTGTGAACCAAGAGGTCATAGCTTGATTCCAGGTCAGGGCACAAGCTTGGGTACAAGCTAGATCGCTAGTAGGGAGGTATGCAGGAGGCAGCCAATCAATGATTCTCTCTCATCATTGGTGTTTCTCTCTCTCTCCCTCTCCCTTCCTCTCTGAAATCAATAAAAACATATTTTAAAAATAAATAAGTTCCTAGCTCATATTAATAATATTTGTTGAATGGATAAATGATTTAGATGTTATGATTAAATTAAGGCAAAAATAAGGTTTAGGTAAATCAATAAGTATATGGAAATACAAACAATAATGTATATGGAACGTCTCCCTTACAAAATATATATATGTAGTAAGGTATTTATATTTGTGATTAAGAAATAAGACATTTCACAATAATGAAAAAATATTCTATTGGTGATATTAGTGTTGAAAAATGAAATTACTTCCACATTTGTATAAAGAACCACGATATATGTATATATTTATAACTAGAGGCCTGGTGCATGAAATTCATGCACTGGGTGGGGTGGGGGGCTGTCCCTCAGTCCAGCCTTTACCCTCTACTATTTGGGATACCTCTCACAACCTGGGACTGCTGGCTCCTAAATGCTCGCCTGCTGCCAGCCTGATCACCCCCTAACCACTCTCCTGCCAGCCTGATAGATACCTACCTGCTCTTCTGCTGGCCCAATTGCCCCTGTCATTCCCTGCCACCCCGATCACCTCTAACTGCCCTCCCTTGCAGGTTGCTCCCAAACTGCGCTCCCTCCCCTGCCGGCCCAGTCACCCCTAACTGCCCTCCCCTATAGGCCTGGTCCCCCCCACAACTGCCTTCCACTGCTGACCTGATTGCCCACAACTACCCTTCCCTGTTGGCCATCTTGTAGTGGCCATATTTGGTCACATGAGGATGGCCACTTTTGACCACATGGGGGCAGCCATCTTGTGCGATGGTGTGAGGTTCAATTTGCATATTATATCTTTATTATATTGGATTATTGTAAGCATTTGATGAGTCCAGCTGTTCTTGAACATGCGCCTGGGCCTAAAGCTACCACAAATTATTTCTTTATCCCTATGACTTCTCCTTCATCTTGAAACTCCTGCATGTCCTTACCTTTGCTCACTGCCTCTGACACACAATGCAAACACCTTGAGCTTGTACAAACTGAGGAACAGATGTAAAATATCTGCATGCCACTTCAACCTATTCTCCCCAGGCCCAGGTTGCACACTGACAGCTTTACATTGAAAGTTCAGAGTAGGATCAATTCACAAAGAAAAAGAAATTCACAAAATGCAAAACTAGAAATATAAAAGGGAAATTCTGCTTTCTATAGCCATTTTTATCAAGCTTTCCCAGGCACTGACAAGGCCTTTAAAATATATCAAATCAGCATTTTTGTGCAAGATAGTATTCTTTTTTACAATCTCTGTTTCTATTTAATCCGTGTTTAATTTCATACAGCAAGATAGTTATTCAGATTCCCCCCTACACCCCTTATATTTCTCAGCATTTTATCCTGACTTAAATTGAAGGTTTTAATTAATGTCCTAAACTGTAAAGTTAAATTACACCATGCAATTATGTGGGCAAAGCACTCAGTGGAAGCTAGACATTATTATTTATATAATTATCCTCTAAAATAAAAAAATCTAAAATACATGATTTTGTGAAATTTTCCATTCTGGTTACAATCTGTCCTTAATGATACACCAACGTTTTATTTTATTTTTCTGTTCTAAAAAAATGTTTTTAAAGAGAATATCACTAGAGAACATGCATTCACAAAGAAAGATGAAAAAATTGACATGTGATTTATTTATTCTTTTTACTTCCTTCCTTTATTGCCAGTGGAGGATGAACAATTACCATACCTTATTTTTTTAAGGTGGATTAACAGTTGAAAAGTAATGAAGTTTCCCTTCTCCAGATGCTAAACAATAAATGCAAACTGGTCCATCTCAATTTGAATTTTCCTATTCCTACAGAAATTTCTACCCTAAATTTAAGAAGCAAAAGACAAATTTATATAGCCAAGTAATTCAGGTCTAATCATTTGTTATCTTTTTGGATAGAGAAACATAGCAAAAGATAAAAAAATATTATTTTCATTCCCCCTTTTACTATATAACTGGGAATTTCTCGATGAATACATTTAACTGTGCTTGATACTTGGGTAGCCTGTTTATCATGTTTGCTTAATACTTAGAGAATTTTTAAAGACAAAGAATACCTCAGTTTTCCCCCTAGAATAACAACCACCACAAATTAAGCAGAAGTAGTCTGAGACGTAATTCTACCTAACAAGATCCTCCTTCTAATAGGACCTACGTCCACAGATGAAAAACTGCTTTTCTAAGTGTTATCAAAGGGATGTAAACTTTATTCTTACAATCATTTGTGGAGAAAAGACATACAGAAGATCACTATCTTTTAGGGAATAAACCATGATGGTACCCATCACTAATGATTTAAAAAAATGTTTTCAATGTAGTTCAATACACAGATTTATCCACAGCAAAAGGGAAAATAGCTTTCTCAGGAAGTAATACCTCTAAATTATAGAAACTTTGTGCTAAGTACAGCTGGCAGGGTGCTGAACACTCGATTTCTTTTAATGTGTGTTTTCATGCCCAGTCTAAGCTACCTGAAATGAATCCTCAAAAATTGAGACTAAAATAGGTAACTTCAATATATCCTCTTAAACACAGTACTTTTGGGGCATAAAACTCAATATACTCTATGAAATAGACTTCATTTCTCTATGAAATTATTAATCTTAAGATTTTTGTGCCCAGGATCATTGGCTAAGAAGGCTAGCACTTGTTAGGGAAAGTAGTGTAACATCATTATTACTGTAATCATCATCCATTTTCAGCACTTGGGAATCAGTCATCTATCTCCATTAAAGAGTAAACTAAAGCTAGAAGAACTCTGGTAGGAAATATGTGACAGTAGTCCCACTTCTGAAGCCCCAAACGGCTGATAAGGTGAAAATTGCAATTGGTAGTAGATATAAACATAGGAAGAATGAAGAACTGAACATGATTACAATAACAAATTGAAAACAACATTGCTATTTTTCTGGTAAAATTAAGTAAGCAATATTTTGTGACTTTAAAATTCTACCAATTAACAGGTCCTGCTTTGAAGAGAACAAAAAGAATATACATAATAATTCCAATTCATATTCCAATACAAAGTCTTGTTCTCATTCACCAAGCTCTTTAATTATTTCCTGTGTGCTTTGTTTTGCTGTAGTATCTTTTTTAGGAAGAAAATATGCATGTGGGAAAATTTCATTATTTGGCTAATTGAAATGAAAAGGAGTTTTAAAAATCCTTTTTTTTTTTCATAAGTCTGTGGTAAACAGGAAAAGCACCCAAATGAAAAACATACTTTCTTGGTAAATCTTGACATTCTTTCTAAAAACAAGAAAAAGTGAGTCATTAGAAGCCAATTTACTCGTTTTTAATACACTTTTTGCAAATCAAGAATTTCAAGGAATCAGCATATATTTGCAAATGATGAGATCCACATTTTAAATTCACCTCTGGAAACAAGAAGGTAGAACAAAGCTTCGTAACCTGGTCTGCTCTGATTTAAGAAAAGAATTCCAAAATATTTCATTACCATATCCTGTACTGACAGTTAAAGACAAAAACCTCCAAAATCTACAGGGAACTTATGGCATTTAACAAAAGGAAAATAAACAATCCAATTTAAAAATGGCTCAAGGACCTCAATAGACCCTTCTACAAAATGGACATACAGAAAGCCAGAAGGTATATGAAAAAGTGATCAAAGTCACTGATCATCCGAGTGATGCAAATCAAAAGGAAATGAGATACCACCTCACACCTGTTAGATGGCTATCACCAACCAATAACAAAGGAAAGTGCTGGTGCGGATGCGGAGAAAAAGGAACCCTTGTGCACTGCTGGTGGGAATGCAGGCTGGTGCAGCCACTGTGGAACACAGTTTGGAATTTCCTCAAAAAATTAAAAATAGAACTCCCATTTGCTCCAGTGATCCCACTTCTAGAAATATATCCCAAGAAATAGAAACACCCATCAGAAAGAACACATGCATGCACCCTATGTTCACAGCAGTACAATTTACCACAGCTAAGATTTGGAAACAGCTTAAGTGCCCATCAGCAGTTAAGTGGATTAAAAAACTATGGTACATCTACACAATGGAATACTATGCAGCTGTAAAAGAAAAGAATTCTTACCAGCATGGATGGACCTAGAGAGCATTATGCCAAGCAAAATAAGCTAGTCAGAGAAAGATAAGTATCACATGATCTCACTCACATGTGGAATCTAATGACTAACATAAACTGATGAACAAAAATAGACCCAGAGACATAGAAACATTGAACAGATTGTCAAACCTCAGAGGGAAGGCAGAGGAGGGTGAAGAGGAGAAAGAGATTAATTAATAAACTCATATGTGTGTATGCATAACCCAAGGACACAGACAGTGGCTGGTAAAGGCTTGGAGAGGAAGAGGGGGGAGAGAACAATGGGAGAAGAAGGGACATATGTAATAATTTCAATAATAAAGGTTCACTAAAATAATAATTAAAAAAACAGAAAAATGATGTTAAAACAAAAGAAACTCAAACTAGTGCACGATTTAAAATATTCCAAAGTACAGCATATCTTCCTGTTTATAGACAAAATAAATTCTCATACCAGATATCAACTACGGCCTAAGAAAATATCTACTGCATTTATTCAAAATATCAAAGATGACCTGTTAACTTTTATTTTAAAAGCTATGGGATATTGCCTCATAGCATCCTTCTCTCTTTGCTTTCTTTTACATTCTTATTTCCCAACTCGTGGTTTTTTTTTTCATTCATTTAAACAATTAGATAAGAGCAATAACAAAAGTGAAGAAAATGATAAGTGCTTCAAAATATTGAATAAGAATACTCATGATCAGGCAGAATATTGCACTGGTACTGTATGTTATTTCCTAGCCATAAATATTCTAAAGTGCTTTGATACATTTGAGCATTAGAACATGACTTCAATCCTTAGTATATGCCGTACAAATTAAACATTTATAAGGCATAATGAAGCTTTAACATTTCTTGGTCATAATTTGGCCCATCATTCTTTCCGATATTCAAAGAAGGCATCAGTGATTGATGCATAAGTAAATTCTAGTTGAAACAGTATGCTAAACCAGTATGATTTTTGATTCAGTGGTGTGGCATATAAATACAGTTCCATCATTTATTAGTTGAGTAACCTCAGATAAGTTACTCTCTGAGCTTAGATGGCTCATAGGTAAAAAATAAAATAAAAATTAAAAAATAAGACACACAAAAAAGAACACACAACACACCTTAGGAGGGCTATCAGGAAGACTAAATGGACTAAAAATCACTTAGTACTCAGTGAACAGTAAATGTTAATTTCTTATATTTGCGATATTGTGCCTTTATGGTCTATGTTGTTATACACAATGTGTATCTAACTAGTAAGTAAATATTATTGAATGTGATAGTGGTGTGATAACCATAAACAGACCTGGAGTGGGGAACAGTGTATAATATTGACCTTGTACACATCACAAACTTAAAGACAACTTCCAGACACCTATGGCAACATTCATACTTCATGTGTATTTAGTTTAAATAATTTTAAATCTTTTATAAAAGAAACAAATAAAATTTAAATAGTCAAAAAGGATGAGAAATTACAAAAGTATTCCCTGATATGCCTCCTCTGGTATCTAAAGATGTGCTACATTGTATTTTAGCCTCTGAGTCCCCAACTCTCCAAGAAGTATCTCTACTATTAAGTCATGGCAGGGACTTTGCCTTGCAGTTAGCTCTGTACTAAATGGTATTTGGCTTCTCTGTGCCCAAAAAATACTTGAACAGCATGGTTAAGTGCTTAACCTTGGCCAAGGAACATCCTAGCTCGAGTTATGCTTGCTTTTCCTGGGAGCTGATCATGCCTAGGCTGTTACCTGGTTGTGCATCCTAGAATAGGTGAATATAAGACTAAAACCAGGGTCCATGGTAAACTGGAAAAAACCTTTTTTAAATGGTGACTTCAGGGGATTGTCTGCTATCTAATTGCCACAATTTCCTTTGGAGAAGAGAGAATCAGAGAAACTACTATCCAAGGTCCCTTCTGGCTTACCTGCCCTGCCCCAGATTTAGAACATGGAAGCCTTGGTAAGAAGCACGTTGTGCTCTAACAGTGTATTAACTGAGAGCAGGGGGAACAGAGGGTTTCCAAACTGGACAGACTATAAAACATGATTCCAAGCCCAGAGAGTCTGATTCAATAGTCTAAGGGAAACTGAAATGTGCATTTTATAAAAGCTCTTCAAGTGATTCTATGTAAAAACAAGTTTGGGAATAAGTCAAGTAAAGCATGGTTTTTATTTATTTGCATTTTATTTTGTCAAATAATTTCTATAATTTTTCATTCAAGTCTTAATTGTTGTGCTCAAATCTAACATATAAAATAATTTCTAACTTTCCTCAAAACTAAATAATAATTAAATGTTATAGAAAGATAACACAAAAATGTTCAGAGAAGACAATTTATGATTAACATAAGCAAAATATGAGTTAAATGGCGATTAGATGATGAGATTACACTGAAGCCTGGGCCAAGCTTGTGAAATTTGTCCCATTCCCTTGACAGAAGTCAAATATTACCTTATCACCTACATAATGCCACAGCATTTCTTTTAATAAACTACACCATATTTCATATTAAAATAACAAGCTATGGGAGATTATATAGAGTTGGATAAGTTTATGAAACCCTTTTAGGAAAGTCTCTAAGTGGCCCCCTCTCTTGCATAGATAGAGTTGTTTAGGAATAAAAGAATTGTGGAGTTCTGAGATGTGATAAGAGAAAGTTTCTTGGCAACTCATTATTTATTAAACCCATCTTTCTACAGAACATATACACATTAGTCAATAAAAACCCTCTGACCAAAGAGACTATGATAGGACATACTGATGAGAATGATCTTAATTCTGTTTCAACTAGTGCTTATTTACATAATATTCTGTAGCTTTAAACACTGTAATAGGTACTAAAGGCAACACAAAGACATGCAAAACTCTTGCTTTCAAAATACTTAAAATATAGTTGAGAAAAGAAAGGGAGTGCACATTAAAAAAAAGGACTTGTAATAAAAGGTAGTCTATAAATAGATATAAAAATAAATGACGTGGGAAAAGTAATGTAAGAATTCAGGCTAGAAAAATAAAAATGTAGGATGGAATGATTATTCAGGATGATTTCCAGGAGTTGGAAATTATGCTGAATCCTCAACGATATTTTTTATAGTTGAAAAAATGAAGGAGAGAAGCAAACAAAAAATTAAGCTTGAGCAAAATCACAGATATGAGAGGTGAGTATGCTGGGTTCATAAAAACAAGTTAAGAAGGAGGATTTGGCTTTTGTTAGTGGCCTTCATTTAGAGGAACCATGGGGCAAAGCATTGATAGCTACAAGGGGTTAAGGTGGGCAAGGAAGAAGGACCTTAAAAACCAACTAAAATATTTGGACTTTACTGATAGCCAGTGGTCATCAAACATTTTTGATCATGTACCCTTTTCAATTTTGAACCTATATTTATGATATGTTTATCTATAAATTATACATTATTGAACTATCCTATCCAATAAAGAGGGAATATGCAAATTGACCATCATGCTGTCACAAAGCTGGCTGTGCCCACAGTTGAGGTAGGATTTCCATAACACAAGATGGCTGCACCCACAGTGGAGGCCAAGATCCCATAACAAACCTTAACGAGCAATCAGCAGGGACCTGAGGCTGCGTAGCGCTAGGCCAGGGCAGGGGACCTGAGGCTGTGTCCTTGCCTGGTGGGGCCTCAGGCCACATACCCCTACCCCAGCACCAGGTCAGGGGACCTCAGGCTGCATCCCCCATCCAACAGGGCTTGATGGGGAACCTCAGGTCACAACCCCTGCCTCAGCACTGGGCTGGGGAACCTCAGGCCAAGCCCCCTGCCATGGTGCCAGGCTGGGGGACTTGGGGTTGCCAAGTCACCTGAGGCTGCGCACTCCCACCTGGTAGGGCTTGATAGGGGACCTGAGGCTGCATCCCCACCCAGCACTGGGCCAGGGGACATGAGGCTACGCCCCCTGCCCATTGGAGCTTGATGGGCATGGGGTTGGCTGGGGCTGGATCTTGTTCAATGGGGGTGGAGCTGGTCAGGTCTGGATCTCACGCATTTTCAAGGCGTGCAGGTGAGCAGGGACTTGACTCTGGGTCTCGTAGCACACCCCAGACTCTGACAGGAGGAAGATTTTCATATACATTTTACTAATTTTCTTTCATCTCTAACATTTCTATTATATAGAAAGGGCAAATAGCAATATTAAAATATTTCCTCTAATTAATTCCTTTTTAACATGCACGAATTTCATGCACTGGGCCACTGGTTACTTTATAATTCATAAACAAAACTATAGATTTTAAAAGAATGATATAAAAAATAAAAATAATTGCAAAGATCTTTCTAATAATAATAATTTTATACCATAACTCATATCTCAAAGTATAATATCTACAAGGGATGAGTTTCAGCATAATGGTAGTGAACAAAATTTATATTTCTGACACTCTTTTGGTTGATTTCAGATTATCTGTCAATAAGATCCAAGTATACAATAGTGTGCAACTTTATTTGATAAAGAGATCTTAAGAGATGATAGTGAAGAAGTGGCTCTTTCACTTTTGAAGACTTAGCATGAAAAAAAGAATAAAAAATATTTTATAAGTATATATAATGTTTTGTTGAATATTGAAAAGAATGTTTTGGATACAATGGATTAAATAAAATACATTAAAATTTATTTCATCTGTTACTTCTTTAAGTATAGCTATTAGAAAATTTCAAACTGTATAAGTGGTTTGCATTGTATTTCTATTGGACAGCACTACTCTAGGCACTGAATAAACATAAATGTAAAAGGTGCCTGAGCACAAGACTATCCTATCCAATAAAGAGGGAATATGCTAATTGACCATCATGTCCTCACAAAGATGGTGGTACTCACAACCAAAAAGGAGGAGATATGCTAACTGAGTGCCATGGCCTCAAAGATGGTGGCACCCACAGTCACAAGATGGTGGCACCCAATCCCCTCAGCCCCACCTGCCTCTGGAGTCCCCCAGTTCCCTCAGTCCCCCAGCCACCCAAAACCTCCCAAGGCTCAGGTAACCAGTGCTGGCCAAAGCTTATGCTGCCAGCAGTGGCAGCAACAGAGGTATGATGGGGGCATCATCTTCCCCTGATTGCCAGGTTGCCTCCTGCACCTGCGGGCTCCTGGACTGTGAGAGAAGGCAGGCTGGGCTTAGGGCCCCCCACCCCCAGTGCATGAATTTTCATGCACCGGGCCTCTAGTCCTATATAATAAAAGCCTAATATGCTAAGTGCCTGGTCATCCAGTCATCCATTCAGCCAATCAAAGCATAATATGCTAATGACATACTAAGGCCTCTCAACAACTCACTATGATATGCACCAACCACCAGGGGGTAGATGCTCCAACTGGTAGGTTAGCTTGCTACTGAGGTCCAGCTGATCACGACTAAATGAGACAGGCCAAACATGCCCTGGAGCCCTCACATGGTACCTCACCAGCTGGCCAATCTCCCGCATCCCTCCCTGGCCCTGACTATGGGTAGGTGGGTGGGAGGTAATCAACCAAAGACCATCTATGATAATAAAAGCATAAGATGCTAATTGGACATCCTTCCAGATGAATCCAAGGCTTGCAGCTGCGGTGGCTGCAAGGAAGGGATCAAGCAGCCATCAAATCTGCGAAGGTTTACTCTTTCATGAATTTTGTGTATCAGGCCTCTAGTCCTATATAATAAAAGGCTAATATGCAAATTCACCAAATGGCAGAATGAACAGTCACTATGATGCTCACTGACCACCAGGGGACAGACACTCAATGCAGGAACTGTCTACTTGTAGTCAGTGCTCCCAGAGGTGGAGCAGGCCTAAGCTGTCAGTTGGATATCCCCTGAGGGGTTCTGGACTACGAGAGGGTGCAGGCCAGGCTGAGGGACCCCCCAAGTGCACAAATTTTGTGCACTCAGCCTCTAGTTCTGAATAAAGGTTTAAACATACTGCTGTATCGTTGCTGGGCTTAATCAGATTATCTTTGGCAGTGTATAGATTTTGGTTTTTAAGACCACATGTTTATAGACATCCAAAGGGAATATACAAGAAAAAAGATGAGGGTAGCCCATGAGTATGGGACAGGGCGATAAAGATATTACATGATCAGAGTATTGTCAATGAGGGCAATCAAATTCTTTCTCTTTTACATCCTTATCCAGAGCAAATAGGAAAGGTACCACCTTTTGATAAAGATACAAGTTGCTACTCAGAGTTCATCATAACTAGATTTGGAGACTTGTGGTGCTGAAAAGTGCCAGTAAGGTTTTAATTTTAAAAATAATTAGATTTGAAAAAAGAATGAAGGTAAAGGGATGGCTAGTCACAAATTCATCACCATATGGTGTCACAGCGAGAAAGAGTGGTTGGTGCTCAAAGACCATATCTCAGGGAGAGAAAACCA
Source organism: Antrozous pallidus (assembly GCA_027563665.1). Lineage (NCBI taxonomy): Eukaryota > Metazoa > Chordata > Mammalia > Chiroptera > Vespertilionidae > Antrozous > Antrozous pallidus. Next base: position 44,854,563 of record CM050511.1, on the reverse strand, counting down.
TTAGACTTTAAATAGTCTAATATATATATGTAAAATTGCAATTTTGCTTTCAGATTCTCAAGAAAGTTTTCAAAGAGGCTACTTCCAACATCTTTTGAAGAATTTACTTTTCTTGGAACCCTATCCTGCCTGATCAATTATGATTGGTAGATATAAAATAAGGGTCTTATATCAGATTTGCTTTTTACAACTTTTATTCTTGACAACATATAAAGAAATTTTAATTTAAATAAAATCTCAAAAAAGTCTAATAATCTAATCCAATAACCACATTTAAAATAAATCATACCACATTAATTTAATAATAGAATGTTTTAAAGTGTAAAGAGTCCTAGCTGGTTTGTTCAGTGGATAGAGTGTTGGCCTACAGACCAAAGGGTCCCAGCTTCAATTCCAGTCAAGGGCATGTGCCCGGAGTGCAAGCTTGATCCTTAGTAGAGGGTACGCAGGAGGCAGCCAATCAATGATCTTTCTCATCATTGATATTTCTCTCTCGCTCGCTCTCTTTCTCTCACTCTCCCTTCCTTTTTGAAGTCAATAAAAATATATTTTTTTAAAAAGTAAACTGAGTATTAGTAAAATTTCTATTAGCTATTGGTAAAATCTGTTGAACTAAGAGAGAGGTTTTAATATTTTGGAATGCACTTTATGATGTTATACAATATTTTCTGAAGATAAGGAATTATAAGTAAAGATTTTTTTTCATTTTTAGGAAATACAGAAATTAAAAAGATAACTTTAATAACCACTTCTAATAATATAATTCTTTAAACTTTCCAGGGTCATAACTTACTTTGTAGAAATATGTTGTTTTGATTTTTCCACTAACACATAATGAATAGCAGTAGTATTTTGAACTGTGAGGATTAATTCATGATGATATACCATGGCACAAAAATGGGAGTATTAGTTTTACATATTAGTGTATATTTTTCCTAGTGAAATACTTGATTTGTGGACATGATTTTTTCCTCCTGAAAAATGACTATATTCATTATTGTTTAGAAACACAACTTTTAATATAGAGCCCATTTATGATATAAATTAGAACAGCATCTACTGCCATCAGACTAGAGCCATGGACCTATCAATGGGTCTATTCTACACTCCACTTTCAAGACTAGGATATAATTCCTCTCTTTCTTAACATAATATTTAGTATGAAATATCTGTAAGAAAACTAATTTTATAATTTTAATTTGTACAAGTGTTAAAGAAAGAATATATTTTAATAATTATATATTAAAGGAAGTTTGCCACTGAGACCCAAGTAATTGAAGTAAACTTTGACTGAAACACTAGATCCCATTTTAATATTACTACTTACTATTGTCCAGTACTGTCTAGTATTTAATATTGTGACTTATTTTTTCATAACTCTACCTAATAAGTGCTTGCCCATGAGAAAATGTTGAAGAAGAAATATTCATAGTACAATTTTTAAAAATAATTAGTAGAAATTCAATCATTCACCAAGAAAGGGCTCAATTGGCTCATTGTTTATCTGGAAAGTCTTTTCTCCTTATTAAAATGTTTATGTAAGTATCAATGGTTATTATATAAAAATGTATTAGAAAAATGATGTAAGATCTATAGAGACAGGAATTCATTACCGTTTTAAAAAAATTGCTATAACACTCTGTACGCTTAATGGTAGTTAGGATAAAGCAGGTACACAATAAATATTTTAAAGTGAAGAAATGGATAGATATAAAATGAGGGTCTTATATCAGATTTGCTTTTTACAACTTTTATTCTTGACAACATAAAAAAGAATTTTAAGTTAAATAAAATCTCAAAAAATTGCTTAAATCTATTAATTCACCTTTTCCTTCAAAAACATTTATAAACATGTAGAGATAGTATATAGACACTAGAGATAAAAATGAATAAGACATGATCCTTACCTCAAAAAACTCTTGGTCAATGAAAATAGAAAACAAATAATAATGGTAAATCATGGCAAGTGCAATGATTTAGATTTTTCACAAAATGTTGTGTGTACAAATTGAACATATCTTGGGAGGACGGTGGAGAGAAAGATGTGGGTCAGGAAATATTTCTTGACAGAAATGAGTATTATGGTGTCAAGTAAGCCAAAGGAAAATCTTTTGGACAAAAATAAAAAGAATCCCAAGTCTAATTTACAGAAAAGATTCCTTTATTAACTTTTGGTCAAGAATATGTTTGTATATTTTCAGAAAACAACTCCAAGACCATATGGATTCCTGCAACAGAGAGGAACTGACAGGTCTGTTCCAACCACGCAGACAGTCCAGAGACGGAAGATGCTGACGACACCTTACCACGCTAGCAGTCAGCAGCTGTGTGTTGCTGCAGATTGTCCCACACCAAACCAGAGAGTGTGGGACCTGCATTGCCACCATTTGTCCACCATCCAGATAGCATTGCTGACATGTACACGTGAGGAACTATTTGACATTGAAACTGGGACTCAGAACTGTTGGACATTGAAACTGAGACTCAAACATTTTTTTGTTCTATGTTTATCTCTAGTATACAGATGCAAAATACTTTAAAGACAAGAAATGGGGGGAAAGAATGTATACAGAGACAAAGAAGCATTGAACAGACCATCAGACTATAGTGGGAAGGCAGGGGAGAGTGGGGCGTGGGGCGTGGGGCTGTAAGAGATTGACCGAAGGATTTACGTGCATGCATATAAGCATAACCAATGGATACAAGACACGGGGGGGGGAGGGCAGGTGAGGGTATGTGCTGGGGGGTAGGGGAGGCCAGGGGGAGGTCAATGGGGGGAAAAAGGAAACATATGTACTGCTATTTGTAATACTTTAAACAATAAAACATATATAAAAGAAAAAAAGAGAGAAAAAATGCCATATGCAGCCAAGCTTTAATAAAATTTGAAGGTAAAAAAATATTTCCTCCCATTCAACTATTTCTAGGAAGTAACTGAAAAATGAATTCCAGGAAAAGGAGAGAATAAACCAAGAAAAGCATGTGCTTTGGAAAACAAGAGCAAAGACAGGAAAGAAAAAAGAGAGCCCCCAGTTTGATACTAGTATACTAATAGTGCAGTGAAGACCTGGGACTGGGGCTTAGTAGGAGGCATAGGGAAAGACTTGTGGTAAGAAAGCAGCCAGAGGGCTTGGGGGGAAAAGAGATAAATATTCTTAAAAAATGAAGCCAATAGATTACCAATATTTAACTTGATTGAAATGAATCAGCACTAAGTACATAAAAAATAAGTTACTAGCCCTAGCTGATTTTGCTCAGTGGATAGAGTGTCAGCCTATGGACTGAAGGGTCCTGGGTTTGATACCAGTCAAGGACACATGCCTGGGGTTGCCAGCTCAATCCCGAGTAGGGGGGGGGGGGGGGGTTTGCAAGGAGAAGCCAATCAATGACTCTCTTTCATCATTAATGTTTCTATCTCTCTCCCCCCTCTCCTTTCTTCTCTGAAATCAATAACAATATTTTTTAAAAGAAATAAGTTACTAAAAAATGATACAATCTTTCATTCAGGAAAATAAAAAGCCAAAAAGACATTTCAGAGCACCCTGCCTAGCTCAGCTGTGCACAGCATTTATATGGTCACTAGGGAGGCGATGCATGAAAATCGTGTAAAAGCAGGCCTTCCTTTCCCCCAGCTGCTGGCATCAGCTTCCCTCTGGCCCCCAGGACCCGGGCTTCCCTGGCAGCCCTGGCTTCATCCAGAAGAATATCCAGTCTAATTAGCATATTATGCTTTATTATTATAGACTAGAGACACAGTGTACAAAATTTGTGCACAGGAGGGGGTGTCCCTCAGCCCTGCTTGCACCTCTCCAATTAGGGACCCCTTGAGGAATGTCTGACTGCCTGTTTAGGTCCCATCCCAGTAGGATTGAGCCTAGACGGACAGTTGAACATCCCTCTCACAATCCAGGACTGCTGACTCCCAACTGTTCACCTGCCTGCCTCCCTGATTGCCCCTAACTGCTCCTGCCTGCCATCCTGATCACCCACTAACTACTATCCTGCCAGCCTGATTAATGCCTAACTGCTCCTCTGCCAGCCTGTTTGCCCCTAACTTCCCTCCCCTGCAGGCCTGGTCACCCCTAACTTCCCTCCCCTGCAGGCTTGATTGCTTCCAACTGACCTCCCTTGCAGGCCTGGTCCCTCCCAACTGGCCTCCCCTGCTGGTCTGATCACCCACAACTGCCCTCCCTTGCAGGCCTGGAACCTCCCAACTACCCTCCCTTGCTAGCCATCTTGTGGTGGCCTTCATGTGTCCACATGGGGGCATCCATCTTTGACCACACGGGAGTAGCCATCTTGTGTATTGGAATGATGATCAATTTGCATATTACTCTTTTATTAGATAGGATGGGAAAGTTAATAGCACACATAGGTTAAACTAGAAAGAATGATTTAACTAGATATTTAGGAGATGAGGAAATAGAAATTATATATCAAGTGGTGTGGGACAAGCTGATAGGACTGGATTCTTTTCTTCTTTAAGTGGAAGCAATAGAAAATATCTAGAGCTTAATCATACATATACAAGAATATACAGCATAAACATTTGGAGTTGTATGATAGGAGAAATAGCTAAACAAGTTAAAAGTGGTTTCATTAGTGCATCAAGGGTTGGGGATGACAAGTGGTTGAGTAAGGTGCTGCTGTTTTTCATTATAAACTTTACACTACTATTTGATTCTCTATACTACATACCTGTATTAAATTAATAAAAATAAAATATTAATTAGAAATTCCCACATCAATAATCATTTTATATCTAATCTCTTTGAAATTTTGATAGATAATGCTACAATTCAATCCAAGAGGAATAAACACATGTTCCAGTATCTTTTATGATACCTGGGGGTAGGGGGAGGAAATTGGTGAATCAATGGTGTTTGCATGCAGACTGGCTTTAATGATTTGATTTCCCATCTTGGTTCAGATGAAATACAATGGCTTTCCTGAACTGCACCCATTTTACCCTTCATCTCAGCTAACTTTTCTTCAGCCCCTGTTAAACAAAAAGAAACAGCTGGTGGAGTCTAGGTGAATGTTGTAATTTTGATTCCTCTCCAAATTTGACATTTAACCTGGATGAGTGAGAGAAGAGTTGAAGGATCATCGCTTTCTCATGTTATAATTTATGTTTATGTCAGCCAAGCGAACATTGTTCATATATCAAACTGCGAAGTATTGTCACCTTAATAGTGTAAACAATTAAAAAGAAGAATTGTATAGAGCGTCGGCCTGCGGACTGAAAGGTCCCGGGTTTGATTCCGGTCAAGGGCACGTACCTAGGCTGCGGGCACATCCCCAGTAGGAGGTATGCGGGAGACAGCTGATTGATGTTTCTCTCTCATGGATGTTTCTGACTTTCTATCCCTCTCCCTTCCTCTCTGTGAAAAATCAATTAAAAATAAATGAATAGATAGATAGACAGACAGACAGACAGACAGATAGATAGATAGATAGATAGATAGAAAAAGAAGAATTGTAACAACCGGGAAAAAAAAGGAAAGAAATTAGTATTAAATGATAAACAACTGTCAGTCAAAACAAAACAAAAACAAAAAACAAGGTAAAGAATACAGGCTAGAAGAGATTAATGGAGGAACAAGAGAATCATATATAATACTTATAACAATAAAGATTTAATTTAACATAAGTAAATATGTACATTGCTGAAAAGAAATTAAAAAGAATATGCAGACAAAAATGTCCGAACATGAGAAAAAGAAGGGGATGCTAAAAAAAAATGACAAATTCCTCAAGGCTATGAATTCAATGAAAGTTTGGAAATGAAGACAGAGACCAGATCATAGAACTAATTTATGTTTTCTTATGCATAATGGGAAGCTTTTCAAATGCTTTAGTGGGAGATGATACATAGGCTTTTTATTAGATAATTACTCTGGTAACTATATAATAGATTATACTACAGTCATCAAGTAGGGGATTAATAAAGGCTTGAACTAGCACAGTAGCATGTGCAAGGAAGAGAGAATCTGATCCCCACAATGCTTCCAACATCAGTTCTTGATCTCTAAAGTCTATTAGAATCACATAGAGGCCTATTTCAAACTACCCCCATTACCTGTAAGGATTTTCCCTAAGCACTGCACCCCAACCTTCAGTGAGACTCAGTGACATTGTTACCTAATATTAATGATGCATGTAAGTGTGTTAAAGCTCTCAGGTGTTTGGGGAAGAAAAAGGTTGAGAACCACATGGAAGATAGAATCACTTGGTCTTGATAATTAAATGATCACATAGAGGAGTGGGTGATGAAAAAGAAGAACCCTAGAAACAATGTGTGAACTGGATGGATGGTAGAATCATCCAAATTCAATCTGCAACATAGATCTACATATTAGGTCACAAAAATGAGAGCAGAAAATAGAATAAAGTAACAAAACAGAAACCTGGCTTTCTTTTCAAAGCAACAGACTTGGTTCAATAAAACATATTCAGAGGATGTTACATGTGGTGCTCTCTGATACATCCATCAAACGTATGAGAACATGAACTTGTTGATCAGTCTGACATATTATGCATCTTGGTACTCACTCAGACATTCATTCAACAAACATTAATAAGTGATACTATGCCAGGCAGAAGCCCTCGTGTTGGGGATACAGTTTACAGTTGGTAGAAAAGACAATTTAAAAAAAAATAATCTTCAAGTCTGATACATGCTAAAACTGAAGAAGGTTTGAGAGTTCTTATTCTAATTTGGAAACTGAGAAAGAATAGTCAGGAAATGCTTCCTGAGGAAAGATACTTACTAGTAAGCTGAAATCTACAGGGCACGCATGAGTTAACCAAGTGAAGAGGAGACGTTCTTGAGGCAAGAGAGTATGGAGCATTTCAGGAACTGAAATAAGTTTGATTTGTCTGGAATCTAGTGTGAACGGAAACTTAGCAAGGCATGAAACTGGAGAGCTGGGTAGCTGGGGTCCAGATGATGTAAGCCAGGTGTGGTAGACAGCCTCTGAGAAAAACACAAACATCCCCAAGTTTTGTAGCCTTCAGCCTTTTGAGTGTGGGCTGGATTGCCTCACTTCTAATAGTAAACAGCAAAAGTAATGGGCTCTAACTTCCAAGATTAGTTATAGAACATTGATGGCTTCTGTGTTGGGGGCTCCTGCTCCTGGTGGATCACTCACTGAACCTCTCTCTGGGGGGAAGCTGAGTGCCATGACATGAGGCAGTCCTTTGGAGAGGCCCACGTGTCTTTTTGAGGCTCACATACATGAGCGTGGAAGTAGATTCTCCCCAAGTTTCACCTTGATATGTCAGCAGTCCTGGTTGACACCTTGATTGCAGCTTTTTGAGGGAGTTACTATAGTATCACCCACTCCTGGACACCAGACCCACAGAATTGCTGAGATGATAAAGGTGCATTGTTTCCGCTAAATTTTGGGGAAATTTTCTAACACAGCAAGAAATAGCTAATACAGCATGTTAAGGAACTGGATTTAGAATTAACCCAAATGAATGAAAATTAATTACAGGATTTTTAAGCAGGGAAGAACATTAACTATGTCCCTATTTGTAATTTTAGACATTCAGTAAAATTGTCACAGTAAGTAAGCTTAAAATAATAATCTGGAACCAGCAATTAAAATAAACATTTAAGCAAATAATTTCTGCTACAGTATCCTATATAAAACGTCCACCTTACTCCTCAAATTAATCAGTCAACAATCAACCTGATTAATTTCTTAAAAATTATAGAATCTCCCCCTTCCTGTTCAGACTCACTAGCCTTAATTTAGACCAGTGGTCAATAAACTCATTAGTCAACAGAGCCAAATATCAACAGTACAACGATTGAAATTTCTTTTGAGAGCCAAATTTTTAAACTTAAACTTCTTCTAATGCCACTTCTTCAAAATAGACTCGCCCAGGAAATAGTATTTTGTGGAAGAGCCACACTCAAGGGGCCAAAGAGCCACATGTGGCTCACGAGCCACGGTTTGCTGACCACTGATTTAGACCTTAATCATTTCCAACCTGGACCATTGGCAAGTCTCCTAATCATTTCCTCGCCTAGAGTCTGGTGCCTTTCCAATCCATTTCCAAACTACCCCCAATAAAAAGGAGGGGGGGGGGGCAGGCTAAACAGATCATAAAAGAGAAGGTTAATCACATTATGCCTCATCAAATTATAGGAAATGATTCAAGCTGTTATGCAAGTCATACATATTCCTGCCTCTTCTCCATCATCTCCAAATCCCAACTTGGTACAAACAGCCCAAATTTAGTAGGCTCTCAAAAAAATCTCGGAGTGCTTAGTGTAATTTTTCAATAAATTCAACGACTTGAATCCATGATTCAATGAGTACTGTGTTGTCCTAATACATCACAGCGAAGAAGCCACAATGCTGAAGCACTTTTGATTGTTATCACTGCTTTCAAAAATACACTCCAATTTGAGAAATTAAAATACTAGGGGGAAAAGAAGCAATTTCATTCTTTTTGATCACTTAGGCTAAACACATTTTGGAAAAATAATTGCAGACTTACATCTCATCAGAAAACTATTCCATTTACCAGCTTGATACCTCTGTGTAGCACTTCACAACATAGATTAAGTCCATGGCCCATTCGGGGAGACACAATTTTGTAAGGATTTAGAAACAGAACAAGATTAGTATCTCAGGAGCCATTAGCATTTCCAAAAGCATTATATGAATTATTCCTATGTGAGACATTTAACTGTAAAAAGGAAACTTGTAATTAATTCACAGTCATTGCAAACTTCACAATTGTCTCAAGTAATATAGATGTTATAAAACCCTTTAACCAAGTATCGCTTCTCGGCCTTTCGGCTAAGATCAAGTGTAGTATCTGTTCTTATCAGTTTAATAAAACCCTAACCAAGTAACAAACTGTTAAATGAGTATGTGACATTCCAGTAATCACAAAAGGAAAGATCTCTTCCCCTCTAAATCCAACATCCTATCTATGCAGAAATTTTCAACTAAAATTTAATTCATATTTATCTAAATGATGTAGCTATATTTTGTGAAGTTTAATTTAAAAATTACACATAATCACTTATCACTGCCTCTCATTGAGAAAAATTCTAATTCTTTTTTTTTTCATTGCTTTTATAACTTTGACATAGTCAGTGGTACTATCAAGATAGAAAATAAAAAATACTCTCTTTTTAACCACTTTGATATCTCTCCAAATATAAAATAACTCTCCATACTGCAGTAATATTAATTAGTCTGTTAGGTAATTTCTGCAAATTGAAACCCATTTCCTTCCAAATTAAATGTGTAAGTCAAAATTAATGTCAAAAACATCTTCTATAACATACTAAGTTTAAAACAATCAAATTCTTCTTCAAACAATCAAACTAGCATTCTGAAATTTTAGCATCAAAGGGAAATGTTCATATTGCTATAAATTCAGTTTAGAATGACTTGAAAAAATAATTTGAGGGGTTTTCTTCTCATCGGAATTAGAATAACCATGAAGAAGGTAAGACAACTGTTAAGTAAACACATATTTTCTAAAATTTTAAGAACCATCACTAACTAATATTCCCCCTATAAATACCACTTAACGAGAAAAATCCATTTATGTCTTATTTGCAATTTACACTTCACTTAGACAGTTCAGAATCATAAAAGCATCCATGGAGAGAGATTTAAAAATCATTATTTGACAATATTTGTATAATAGAAAGTGATGGCTTAAATGTTACAATATGTTTCTTGAATAGCTCCACATTAAATAGTAATTGAACAAAAAGCCCCCTGGTTCTGCTCAAGGGCAAGTCCCACAAAGCTCCTCATTATTGGAATTTCCAACTTGGAAGCCAAACTAAATAACAAGGAGTAATTTGCCAATTAGAACTTCCTGCTCTTTTCTCTTTATTCCTTAAACACCATTCAGAGGCTGAACCGGTCAAACACTTTTAGCTTCAAAACAGCAACTGAAAGGATTTAATTTGTGTCTCTCCAAGGTGAACCTGTCAAGAGGCAGCGGTGATGCAGTCCATGTCCCCTGCAGCAATTTCCCTTAAAGACAGAGAAGTGGATTTCCACTCTGGCAGACTATGGGTTTCCTTTTCTCATTTCCCTTTATTTCACTTCAATTAATGACCTCCAAATTTTATACTTGCGTAACTCCTGGGCTTAAGAATGTTGAGTCAATGTGTCTCTGGAACCTAACAGTGTCTTCAGACCAAACCTGCATGCACAGTGAAAGGACATGAATACCTCACAGGGGCCTGATACCAAGACTGAAACAAGAACCACAAAACTGGGTAAAACCCCAAACTCTATGGACCTAGAGAGGATCACAGTATTTTTATTAGCACCAGCCATGGTAAGAGATCAAATAACCCTTGACAACATTTGCATTTCTCACATGCATTTTCCTCACTGTACCTGACCTTGCATCTCCGTCTGGTTTTCAGTTTAAAATGCCCAGTGACACACAGAATTTAGATGCAGACTTCTAAGTTGCAAACATGTTCACAGATTAACACTAAATCCGTGAAATCCGGTCATCTTCTCCAACCTAAGGAGACCTGACAGGAAGTTCTGGGCTGCCCCTATGCTTTCCAAGTTTCTAGGGGCTCCTCTTTAGCATAATATTCAATGACTCTTCACACTCTAGCTTTAACCTCTAACTAGTTTCCTCTGCTGCACCTCCTCTACCCACATTTTTGGGGTGTAGCTGCACCAGCCTTCTCACCATTTTGCCAATGTTTATGCCTCCACATGGTGGCTTATGCTTCTTACTCTTTTTGTAATTAGCTGATTGCTCCTCCAACAACAGTTTATCACAGCACATTTTATTTGTATTGTCATATCTGCCACTGGAATACCATCAATCTCAACTTCCGCATAAACCTTTAAATTTTAAGCTACTTGTTTATGTTGTAGCCCTACTTTATAGCAAAGAGCTTATATACAGTAAGCATGCTATAAATATTTGTGGAATAGAGTCACTTTGGCAATGAATCCATGAATTGCCAGAAGATAATGATCATAAGCCATTTCAGAAATGATCTACTGGATCATTTGCCTTCATTATAGAAAAGTTTAATAATATTAAATACAACTTAATATATAAAATGTCAGCAATTAAATATTAAAATATATGGAAAATTACACTATTCTTAAATGTTCATCAATGAATATTGATTGAGCCCACTAAAATGCATGTGACAGTGCTGTTCATTGAGGTGATTTTTACATAACATTAATAAAATATAATCTCTGCCCATGAGAATTTATAATCTAAAAATCAGGACATTGGCAACAACACAATTGTGATCAAAAGTCATAAGAATAATATATGTTTCACTGAAGTCAGGAGTTGATAAACATAAATGAATCTACAAAACACAGATATCAGACAACAATATGGATACTGAATTGAGATCATTGTGAAATATTTGATTCAGTGCTAACTATATTTTTTGCAGCTTCTTCATTAAATAAGTAGAGTTTTCAAAATTAATATAAATAGTATTATATATGATGTAAAGCATCTAATAGCTGGCTGTTCTACAGGATTAGATGGACACATATACATGATTAAGAGGCCATTTCTAATTTTCATAATGAAAGTTTCTGGATTAATAGATTGCTGGAAATATTAGAAATTTTATATAAATGTATGAACTTATAATCACACATACAGCGTTTTTAATTTATATAAGCTGCTTCAAACAAATTGGTTGCCATTACTTTGAGATAAGGAAAGTAAAGCCACACATAGGCCATTGCAATACTGTGAATGACTGCATTCTGACCTATTTTCCTATGACTTTTCTAAAAGCAGTCTAGCCCTATTTTGATTCATAAAAAGAGAATCTATTAGGCTTCTTAAATTTCTAAGATCTTTGGCAGTTCTCTCCTGCCTAGTTAATCAAATAATACCTCCTATAGAACTTACAATATGAGAAAAAACTGTGGTCATAATTTCTATACTGCCAAGAAATGGAATTTATACTTTGGATAAGCCCGAGGGATGTTACATAGAAAGAAGTTCTATTTCAATCTAGGGAGAAAAAGGAGAGATATAGAGATGTAGTAAAACATTTCTTGCAGCTAATTTATTTTAACAGCATGTTTCAAAAATAATTGTTAATATAATCAACAGTTATGTCAGAGGAAAATTGCATCTTGAGTTAAAGTGGGAAAAACAATTATTTTTTTGAGAATTAAACTTGACACCAGGACTTAATGTCTAGTGATAAATTTGAATATTGGAATACATTATATTGCATATATATTTATATTCTTTACCATTCTGCTATCTAAATGATCAATATTAGATCTCAAGATTATCTACACATCAAATAGTCATTAAATTTCTTGTGAAAGAAACTATTCTTGAGATTATATTCCTTGACTGAAACTTTGAAAAAGTGAGTTATATTCTCTATTCATTTATTAATATAATATTTCCAATTACATTAGCTCTGTAAATGCAAAAGAAAATAATTATTAGATATCAACCCTTATTTTCCTGACTTCTATTTTGGTTGACTAAAAATTAATTATATCTGACCTACAAAAAGAAAAATTTGAAATCTGTTTTAAAGTTTTTTCAAACAGTAATTTCTATGAATGCCATAGATACTAATATTACTTAGCACTTAGTAAAAAATAAGGTACAGTTTTCACAATATTGCCAATGTATAAAATGCCGCTAAACTATAGGCTTTATGTAAATCTCACCTCAATTTAAAAATTTATAGATGTTACTAGAGATCATTTCTATCCTGCTGAAATTTACCTGCAAATTATCACATGCTCTAATGAATAAAGTCATCCTAACTATAAAATCCTTCTAGAGTTGCTGACCATTTAGTGTCTCTTCTAAAACATACTAGACTTAGCAGTATTCTTTTCATCAACTCTCCCATCCTATATAATAAAAGGCTAACATGCAAATCGACCAAAGAGCAGAACGACCAGTCGCTATGATGCCCACTGAAAACCAGAGGCTCAACACAGGAGCTGCCCCCTAGTGGTCATTGCATTCCCACAGGGGGAGCACGGTTCAGCCAGAAACCAGGCTCTTGGCTGGAGAGTACAGCGGTGGTGGGAGGAGCCTCTCCTGCCTCCCCAGCAGCGCTAAGAAATGGAGGAAAAAAGACGACTAGACATAAGAGTTCAAAACCACAGTTATAAGGCTTTTCAAGAGGCTCCTAGAAAAGGCCAATGAACTTAATGAGAACTATGAGGAAATAAAGCAGATCAATGAGGAAATAAACAAGACCAACCAGGAAATGAATGAGACCTACAAGAAAATGAAAGAGACTTACAAAGAAATGAATGAGACCCTCAAGGAAATGAACAAGACCTCTGAGGATATGAACGAGACCCTCATGGATATGAAAAAGGACCAACTAGAAATCAAGCATACACTGACTGAAATAAAAAATATTACACAAAGTCCTAAAAGCAGTCCAGAGGGCCACAAGAACCAAGTCAAAGATTTGAAATACAAAGAAGCAAAATCCACTCGGCTGGAAAAGCAAGAAACAAAAAGAATCCAGATAATTGAAGACAGTGTAAGGGGCCTCTGGGACAACCTCAAGCATGCCAACATCTGAATTATTGGGGTGCCAGAAAAAGAGAGAGAACAAGGTAATGAAAACATACTTGAAGAAATAGTGACTGAAAACTTCCCCCACCTGGTGAAAGAAACTGACTTAAAAGCCCAAGAAGTACACAGAACCCCAAAATATAGGAATCTAAAGAGGACCACACCAAGACACATCATAATTAAATGCCAAGAGCAAAAGATAAAGAGAGAATATTAAAAGCAGCAAGATAAAAACAGTTGGTTACCTACAGGGGAGCACCCATACGCTTGTCAGCGGATTTCTCAACAGAAACGATGCAGGCCAGACAGGAGTGGCAAAAAATATTCAAAGTGATGAATAGCAAGAATCTACAACCAAGATTACTCTACCCAGCAAAGCTATCATTCAGAATTGAAGATCAAATAAAGTGTTTCACAGATAAGAAAAAGCTAAAGGAGTTCATCACCACCAAACCAATATTATATGAAATGCTGAAAGATATTCTTTAAGAAGAGAAAGAAGAAAAAGGTAAAAATATAAATTATGAACAACAAATACACATCTATCAACAAATGAACATAAAAATCAAATGAACTGATAGGTTGATGAACAGGACAAACTGGTGAATATAACAGAATCATGGACATAGAGAGGGAATGGACTGACAATTCTTGGGGAGAAAAGGGTTGTGGGAAGTACAGCAAGAGACTGGGCAAAAATCTTGCAACAATGGGAGAGGACAGTGGGGAGGGGGAGGTGAGGGTGGAGTGTGAGATGGGTACAGGGTGGAGGGGAGCTATAGGGGGATAAAAAAGGGGAAACAATGTAATTAATAAACTGAACAATAAAGATTAAAAAAAATTTTACACACACACAAAAAAAAAGAAAAACAAGAGTAACAACACTTGTATAACTAGACTTACCAAAGGGAAACATTTCACACAAGATAGCTAGCTCTGCCAAAACTAGTTTGGCTCAGCAGATAGAGTGTCGGCCTGTGGACTGAAGGCTCCCAGGTTCAATTCCGGTCAAGGGTATGTATGTACCTTGGTTGCAGCACATCTCCAGTGCGGGATGTGCAAGAGGCAGCTGATTGATGTTTCTTTCTCATCTCTCTATCCCTCTCCCTTCCTCTCTGTAAAAACTTAATATATTTTTTTTTAAAAGATAGCTAGCTCTCCTGCTTTTTACAATAGAATGCTTAGGCCTATGAAGAATAAGCACATATTTTACCACTAATCTTAACAAAACTTAGTCACAAGCAACATACTCCTTGGGTGATTTTTATGAAGATACATAATATTTGAAAATATTAGAAAAAGAAGTTCCATATTTGTTCAGTATAATTTATGCATATGTAATTATGTTTATCACCAGTAATTATTCAATTAATATATTTCCATTGACTGTCTTTCATATGCTTATCAAGGTTGTAAGCTCTATGTAACATACAAAAAGTTACCACCAAGTAATAGTTAACTTTTTATTAAGTGCCCTATTGTGTGGCAAACACCATACATTAATTTCACCCTGGAGGATCAATGTATGCCACTTTTCAGATGATGAAATTGAAACACAGGGAGTCAGCATCTTGCTGAGAAGCACACACAGTGTTTGAGAGAGGCTCCTGAATTTATACTACCAACCCATGGCCCTGTCCAAGAGTAAGTAGAAGCCAATAGACCTGAACAAGCGAAAATTTAGAGCAGTAGTAAGAAAATGTTTTAGCCCTGGCCAGTTTGGCTGGGTGGATGGAGCATTGGCCTGTGGACTAAAGGGTTCCCAAGTTCGATTCCAGCCAGGGCACATGCCTGTGTTGCAGGTTCAATCCCCAGTAGGGGCCTTGCAGGAGGCAGCTGATCGATGATTCTTTCTCATCATTTATGTCCCTTCCTTTCTGAAATCAATAAAGAAATATATTTTTTTAAAAGAAAATGTTTTAAATAATCTATTTGCAACTAGGAATAATGCAGAGATTCTAGCAATCATCATGACAGCTAATCAAATGTAGGTTAAATATATTTTATGTGTGGGTGGCAATTAAAGGCTACCCAGAGATATGGTGGAATTTATACCTATAGGAATCTTTAAGAATACAACAGAATCAGAAACAACCATCTGTCTTACATAGTTTATGTACAGCATTACCTAAGATCATTTCTTGAGGTCGTTCACCACTCAAGATTTCTGTTCATCATGTATACACTTTCAGTGCCTTAATTACAGCCCTAACCCAACTGCTGTGGTTTATCCAGTTTGTTTCTCAAGACCTTGATCAATTCTTTCTCCCTCCCCCTCTCTGCTTTTCTCTCTCTCTTTCTCTCCCTCCCCCTCCCTCTCTCCCTCTCCCTCTCCTCCTCCTTCCCTTCTCCCTCTTCCTCCCCCTCCCCCTTTCTCTTCCTCTCCCTTTCCACTTAAACCCCTCTATATTTCACACACATACATGCACAAGTACAATCTTTAGTTCTTTCCAAAGCCCAGGAAGAGAAGGTTCTGCTGAGGACAGTGGATCTGAACAAGATAAAGGACTATGTGGTATGACTGTGCGGTCATGATCATGGGACATACGTGGACTTAATGGAGACGTTGGCAGGACAGTTGATCATCTCTATACCTGAGGAGGTTCCCTCATCAGCAATAACACAAGCAGATGTGGGAAAGAAAACATTCAGGATATTCATCAATGAGTACATGTAAATAAGTAATGGTGAAATGAAATCATCAGCAGACAATAAAAACCTTCCTTAAAGCATTAAAAACCCAAAGTGTCTCTACTGAAGAAAAGTATATAGAATGTCTCTTCTTTTCATTTAACTGCCCTATCCTTAAGATTTCAATCAGGAGAAATCCTTACTAACAATTACATAGCCTGTCTTTTTTCTTTACTGGACAATGGGGAAGGGCCTGGCAAATGTATCATTAGCTAGAAGGAGGAAAGGATAATCCTGTCATACCCTCTTTTAGCCTCTATTTCCCCCATATTCTTAGATCTTTCTGACCACAAAGTAAGCTCTAATATCACTGAAAGTATTTCAAAGCAAGCCAGGAAAGATGTTTACAGTGTTAAGTATATTCATAATGTTATGTTTTTCCCTTTTTAAGCAATTCTGGTCAAGGGAGCATAATGCTAATCAAACTTGGCGATACTTAAAGATGAGAGTCACTTGGCACTTTAGCTTCCACTGCTCTGAAACAATCCTGCTCCTTCTTCTACAAGAACACTACAGAGCCCATGAAAGAGAAACAGACTTAAGTTGTCTGACCTCCCCTGTTATCCCTCAGGCTGTTGGGAAAAAGGAACACATACTTTGGTCTCCAATTTATCACTCTTATTTTCACAGACATAAATTACTTTTCAGGCTTTAAAAACAACTGGATCTAAAAGGACACTGTAGGGTACTTAAATTCCAGTAACTGATCTCAGATGTATGAGGCAATCTAAAATCTTTATAAAGTCTTTCTCTTTCAAAGTTATCCAGAGTGGAATCTTAGAAAATCTGTGTACCAAAATGCTATAAAAATAAGGTTAAAATTAATCCATTAAACATACCTTCAAAAGTCTTGGTACATGATAATCAGTGAATTGATGAATCTTTTGAAGGAGTTTTCCATCGCATCCTGTCTTTGCCAATCAATCAATTTTGGTTGTGCTAATACTAAATATAATGTATTATCTTTAGCATCAGAACAATTCAATTTTGGTTGTGCTAATACTAAATATAATGTATTATCTTTAGCATCAGAACAATGCAAGTGTCCAAAGTTCAGTTGTGTTCATTCAAGAAGAAGAAATTTTCCTAAGAGGTCAATAAAATTCGGAAAGTTGGTTAAGCCAGACACCATTATGAAAGTATGCTAGATATGATGATACATAAACAAGAAAGTCAGCAAATGCTTTTGAACAATCAGAATCATGGCAAACAAAAGGCAAAGCAAAGAGAACAAAGCAGAAATAAGGGGGAAACCATGCTTTTGGCACTGATCCAGAAGAAAAACAAAAAATGTCTATTAGGTGCACAGTCAGAGTGGGACCATTTGTCAAAAGTCTGTAGGAACAAACTCTAAGTGGCTGTCTTACATGTCTCAAGAGGCAGAACTGAGCTGATGCTGTCAACTGCCAATGCTGGAGCTCCAGTCACAGGAGCTCTAATTTGACCCTCCTGAGAAAGAATCCCAATTAGAAACACATAAAGGAAGCTGGTTAGACATGGCGCTCTGGGACAAGTCTGACCTAGTGTGTCAATGTCAAATGAAACAAAAAACTAAAGGAACTTTCTCAAGTACGTTGTCTGTTCTAGATAAAAGCTAAGGACCTTTGAGACCCAGTTTTTGAAGTAGGCCTCCCCGAACTAGAATGAGGACAACTATAATATTAAAAGCTGGCTTGCTTTTTTTCCCCCCAGGCCTGCTGCTGTGCTTTGTGAAAACTGAGGTGTGCCATAGAAAACTGTATGTCATATTCTCGCAAAATTAGCTAGTTAAAAATGTTTAATTCATAGTGGTCAAATAGCAAGCAATGAAGAGTATTCATCTGCAAGTGATTTTAAACCTGGCTTCCTATATAAATTTGTCATCACTGACAATTCCTTTTGGAATTGCCCCAAATCTATACTATGTTGGTATTACATCAACTACAATGCAGAGTGGTCTGCTGAGATACAAAAACTAGAGCCTGGTTGGGGATTTAGAAAGGTAAGGGTATGGGGGGGGGGGGGGATATTGAAGGATTTTAACTGTAAATCACAGAGAAGTAAGAATAGAATGAAACCAAACAAATATTCACTCACTTCATCCAGTTTTGGTTGCCAGTGAACCATAGATCAAAGGTTTTTTCTTGCACTGCAGCATGTCTTTTAAGCTTCTAAAATTCCATACAAAAAGTTTTGCATAAAATGTACATTTTTCTATGAATAGGTACCATAGCTTTCCCTAGATTCTCAAAGAGCCTGTGACCCCCCCAAAAAAAGTCAAGAGTCACTCTTCTAATTTTATGTGAATTTGCACGTGGATTCTAGCTACCTGTGATGAGACCCGGAGCACCTCTTTCACTTTCAACTGTAAGTACAAAAAATAATAATAATGTATAAGCATCATAGCAAACAGGTGCAGAAGACCTAGTGCAAGACCATGCACCTAGTTTTTACTGCTAGTCAAGTGCCTTACACATAATTCCTGAATCTGAAGAACTTAAAAGGCATTCCTAGGAACGATCAAGTGACCTAAACAGAGGAGCTGTGGATTATGCATATGCTCAGTTGGTAAAGAAATTTGAGACAAAAATACACAAAATGACTTTGACTCAACAAAAATGACTAGGATCTTTACAAATCTCATATCTTCAAGATCAAGTCTCAATTTAAAAACCTGAGTTAAGACAACTCCAAAGAGCATACTCTACTAAGATCATAACGATTTTCAATTAATGCAACTTAGGAAACATCCTTGGCAGATGACCTCCAGAGAACAGTGCAGAATCAAGCTGTTCTATAATTTAGTCAGCAAAGTAAGTTCTGGTGCTTCCTGTGGGGGTTCCCCTGTAGATTCACCTGTACTATTTCATAACTCCTCAAGGGAATCTTGACGGCAATATGTACAATGTGTTTGAACTTCCCTAAAGAAAGATGGCCATAAATTCAAAAGCATTTTAATACTCTTGCCACTTTTGATATATATTCTTAGTGATAATTAGCTGAAGTCAACCAAATTTAACCACAGCTGCAATTTTATTTTGTAATTATTTTAAAATCACCAACCTGTCATGTGAGAATTTTGAAGGCTATTGGTAACAAGACAACCATTTAGTATATTAAAAAAACCACATCTTTTACAAGTACAGCTGCCTGTTCTTGTCCAGGAGGAGCAGCCTGTTGGCACTGAGCACACGGCCCGCAGCATGCTGCTGAGCACTGTGTGGAGAGCCAGGCCCAACACCGAAGCACACACGGATGAAAGGCATGCACATAACTGACATGCCTTCATTTGCAGTGCTAAAGCCTCTGAATACTTCTATATAAAATTACATGGATGTTGACAAACCACCTGTTGGACTCAAGAAAAAAAAATAATTAAGTGGTGCACCCCTTCCCCTGTTTGCTCCTATAAAATTAGTTTTTTTCATTTTATTCAATGCATATATTCTCTTTTAAATATGTTGCAGTATCCAGCCTGTGGAAAGCCATAACCTTTTTTTAAAAAATTTTTTAAAAAACTAGTTTGATGTTTTAGCTTATCAAAATGCTTTAAAGTTGATTGGGGGAAGGGAAGGAGGGACAAAGGAACTATCTTTGTTATTCACCAATCTGTGTGCCTTCCTATGAATGGCAATATTTTAAAGTTAATTTTTTTAAAAAATAAAGCATTTTTTTAATGTTGCCTCCAATTATCCCCCACTGAAAGTTTCTAGGAAATATTATCAAAAATTTGCACGCTGTTACACTACCAAGTTTGGCTCAATGGAGAGAGCATCAGCCTGCAAAATGAAGGGTCCCGGCTTCGATTCCAGTCAAGGGCACATGCCAGGGTTGTGGGCTTGACCCCCAGTGCAGGAGACAGCCAATCAATGATCCTCTCTCATCACTGATGTTTTCTATCTCTCTCTCCCTCTTCCTTTCTCTCTGAAATCTATAACAAAAATTTTTTTTAAAAATTGCAAGCTGTTATATTACATAGTCTTGTATTCAGAATATCTCGAATATTCAATACAATGATAATAAGGCAAGGTAAGAATAAATATAAAAGACAATCAAACAAGATGTTTATTCACTCCTTAAACAAATACCTTCTTAAGTACTTACAATATACGAGGAACAAATGTGGGCCCTAGAGGTGAAAAGGAGAATGAGTCAGCACCCTACTCTCATAACTATCTAAAAAGGAGACAGAAATATAGGCAATTACTGGAATTATATGAAATGAGTGGATTAATAGATGTGTGTGCCTGGTGTTGTGCTTCAATGATTCAGGGAAGGCTTTGCAGGGAACAAGACTAAGAATTCTAAAGAGAATACTCTACATTCTGATGTTCTAACACTATTTCTTAATAGGCAATTCAGTCAACTGGTTCAAAATCAAAAGGAAACAATGGCTATAGGGTGAGAATTTTCCTTGCCATACCTGTCCCTAATGACCTAGTCACTTCCCTGTGGACATCCAATGTTAACACAGGAGATTCTTATAATACACAAGTTTGGCTTCATTGATTAACAAAACTTTGCCTACTAATGCCACGTGCATGAATCTACTGTGTTTTATTATTTACTGATGTATTATTCCCTTTATTATGTGATTAAAAGCAACTCTGTAGTTAGGTGCATTAATTACCTAAATGGGAGAAATCCTTTAACAATGTATACATGTATCAAATCTTCATGGTGTACACTTTAAATATAATCTTATTTGTCAATTATTCCTCAATAAAGCTGAAAGGAGAAAAACCCAACTCTGTAATAAGTGGAACAATCCATAAAAACAGATTTCCAATGTTATTAAATATCAAGTAAAAGTATATATTTATTAGTTCTTGCTAAAATTTCTCTTTGTACTCTAAAATACAGAAGATCATGAATAGGAACAAAGTAAAAGCAAATATATGATATATTCTGGATGGAAAAAGAAAAAGGCAAGAATATCATAAAAAAAGAATACTTTAGTACATAAGGCTTTAATTGAATCTAAAGTTACTGTCACAAGTTCAGTTGAATGTATCACCCAAGTGACTCTTGCTGCAATCTAATCAAATGTTTCCAATGCTAATAGGGGTGATTCTTGTGATAATTTTTTAAGGAAATAAAAAGATAATTTATACAATGAGTTAAGAGAGACCTGCAAGAGGACAAAAGTTTGACAGACTCCTCTGCTCCCACTCTCACTCTGAGCAGCCTCCTCCTACCCTTTGCTAGACTCCACTGCACTGGCTCCTCTCAGGCTTTCTCCCAAATAACTACATTGGCTAACAGATAAGTAATTGGATAGGATGAAGCATGACATGTAGTACAGAATAGATGATTAAAAGAGAAAGATCTATGGAAAACATTAATTGTGAAGCAAACATAATGAACGGTCCCTATCTTAAGTATTCTAACATCACAGACAGAGTTCTGAATTTGGGGTGGGAATTAAGCGGGTTTGGTAGAATCCTCAGGCACAGAAGAAATATTCATAAACTAAGAGGATCAAAGTATGTGGGGTGAAATAAGCCAATCAGAGAAAAACAAATACCATATGATCTCACTCATATGTGGAATCTAATGAACAAAATAAACTGACAAACAAAATGGAACCAGAAGCATGGATACATGGGGCAGAGCCAGTGCCCCAGGGGAGAGGTGTGGGTGACTGCATAAAGAAGGGGAAGGGATTAGCTGAAGAACATATATGCATAACCCCTGGATATGGACAATAGTTCAGTGAGGGCCAAAGAAGAGGGAAGCAGGTATGGGTAGAAGTGGGCAAAGGGGAAGAAGTAAAGAGAGAACACCTGCAATAATGGCAACATTAAAATATTTTCATAAAAAAATAAAATAATAAAAATAAATAAATAAGATCCAGTGTGCCTGGCACATGGTGATACTCACTAAACATTACTTCCTTCCACTCCTCTTTGCTAATTATATATTTCTGATTCTGTATGGAACCAATCAGAAGGATTAAAATATTAGGGAAGAAAATGCAAGTAAGTAGGTTTATGGGCATCTGAAACAAACAGAATAATCTCCATAAAATAACAAGGTAATTAGAACAAAAGGATTGAAAGTAAGGTAGGAAATAAAATTGATTATTAAAGTATGAACAGAAGAAATAGATATTTTAAATGATCCACTTTCAAAGAAGTCAAAGTATAAAGTAACAAAAATTTAATTTAATTACAAAATTTTGTTATTCTAAGAGAAATTGGTTTTAAAATGTAACCAACTTCTCTTAGAATTTGTAAACATAAAAATCACAGAAGAAATAGTGCAAGAAAATCATGACTGCAGTCTATAAACATGAGTATCAAAATCCATGTTACTTTTTTTCTAACTTATATTCTATTATAAAAATTTATATTGCTTTGCTTAACATACAGTCAAAATGCATCCATGAATAATAAAAGTCGAAGAAAAACTCATATCAGAGCTCCCTAAAAACTGAGCATATGTTAAAGTTGAAGAGAAGAAAAAAAATCTCTTTGGTTCATTTTTAGTAATATTTGCATTAGCATAATGAAATCCAACAAAAATTTTAAGATATGTTTAAATATAGAACACACTGTTTGAAGAAAGTAAAGTCTGGGAAATTTGCTATAATTAACCAAAATTCCTATATAATAAAAGTGTAATATGCAAATGACTGAACAGTGGAACAACCAGTCAACAGGGGACAAGGGGTGGGCCCCGCAGGCAGAGGGAGGGGACAGTGATGGGGGGAGTGGCAATGACCAGTGGCGGCAGTTGAGCGATGAGGTGTGGGGTGACTGCTGTTCCCTGATCAGCCTGCTGGTTAACATTCCCTGAGGGCTCCCAGACTGCAAAAGGGAGCAAGCCAGGCTGAGGGGAAACCCTCTTCCCCCCAAGTGCACAATTTTCATGCACTGGGCCTCTAGTAATAAATATTATGACAACTTTATGTTACTCAATTTTAAGAAGATAGAAGCCAAATTATCTTTTAATTGAAGGAGATTTTTACATAATATTTTTATATCTAAGTTTGCCCTGCTTCAGTTTATCATGGATAAACCACTACCATCTAAAGTTCTCATGACCAGCCTCTGTCCATCTGCACAATTTAGCACATTTGCTTTAATTACTACGAGAGTGGTTTATTGTTGATCCAACAGAGAGTCAGTGAGCTGGAGGTCAGCAGTAAGAGTTGTGTGAATCAACCACTGACTCCGAAAGACAACCAATGACTTGTTGGCTTGACCTGTAAGTGAGGAAATAACTAAACATTCTCATGAGTTTCATGTTTGCCAAATTCACAAAACAAAGTTTTTAAATAAACATACCCAAACTCCTTTGCCATCTTGCATAATCTAGAGTTAGCTTATTACTTTTCCTTATAATATACTAGAGGCCCAATACACAAAATTCATGCAAGAGCAGGCCTTCGCAGCCTCAGCAGCTGCCTGGATCTGGTGGCTGCAACCTCAGCTTCGTCCTGAAGGACATCGGTCTAATTAGCATATTATGCTTTTATTATTATAGATCATGTTCTCTTATGAATTTGAATATTGTTAGACCTGCAAATTTTATACAAGAAATATTTATGATACTTTAAAAGTTTCAACTTAAAAAATTTTTTCAAGTTATTTATATAGTTCACTATTCTCATCCAGGGCAATCTTGTCTCTCGGGTACATTTGACAATCTCTGGAAATATTGATTCTCACAACTGGAGATTTCTACTGGCATCTGGTGGGTAAAGGCCAAGGACTCTGTTAACCATCTTACTATGGATAGCCCTCCAAAACAAAGAATTACCAATAGTGCCAACATTGTTCTAGCTGATGGGAAATCAAATTAGTTCTTATTGCTGCTATGCTTTATAATCCAGTAAATAAATTATTTTTCTTTTATGTCTCAGGGCCTATTTTTTGTGGAATCTCAGAGAGAAGGCAGAGGAGGGTTAGTCGGTGTGAAATGATCAACCGAACAACTTGTATGCATATATGAATAATCCATGAACACAGACAATAGGTTAATGAAGGCCTAGAGTAGGGGTTGGGAACAGGCTAGAAGGGATCCATACAGGGGAGAAAGGGGGGCATCTATAATACTTTCAACAAGAAAGATTTAATTTAAAAAATAATAAAATAAAAAATTTTTACCCCTAAAAACTTACATCAATTATATATTATCTTGTATTACACCTACTATAGAATTACCTGGATTGATGGTTTAAATATAAGCTTCCTGAACCCTTGACACTGAATCTCAATTGTCGGAGAAATGATGAGGGTATTTTCAATTCTATCTAGACATACTGTTTTTCTTGGATTCAAAATTTTGAAAGCCAAAAATTTTCTTCGTTTTATATAACAAAGTATTTCTTTTCCCACATTTGAATTCTAGAAGTTATGGTCTGTTTCCTTAAATAATTCAGAAAAATAAAAACAGATAACAATATTTTAGTTATAATGATAACATTATCATTTAAGTTACACTGAAACTGGAAAATATGTTGGAGCTTATTTATAAAAATCTCTAATTTTGCTTGTCTGATAGTTTATTTTGTTCATTAGAGTCCACATACAAGTGAAATCACATGGTATCTGTGTTTTTCTGACTGGCTTATTTCACTTAGCATAATACTCTTCAGGTCCATCCTTGCTGTCACAAAAGGCAAGATTTTCCTCCTTTTTTATCTACTCATCTACTGATGGGCACTTGGGCTGCTTCCAAATCTTGGCAAGGGCCTTAGCCCCCACTGCTATAGTGGGGGGAGGCCTCTGCTGCCTCTGCCTCGGCCCCCACCCAATGCGGCTTTGTCCAGAAGAAAGGACGACCAATCTAATTAGCATATTAGGCTTTTATTATTAGACTAGAGGCCTGGTACACAAAAATACATGCACTCAGGTGGGGGGGTCCTTCAGGCCAGCATGCACCCTCTCACAGTCCAGGAGCCCTCAGGGGATATTCAACTGATGGCTTAGGCCCCTCCCCCCAGCTCGTCTTGCTCAGTCCTGATCAGCTGCCCTAGCAGCAAGCTAACCTACCAGTCAGAGCGTCACTGCATGTCATCGCAACTGGTAGACAGATCAAATATCTGCTACCTGGTGGCCAGTCCATGTCATAGCGACTGGTCAACCAGTTGACTGCCCCCTGGTATTCAGTGCATGTCACAGCAAGCAGTTACGCAGCCTTAGCATATCAGTAGCATATTACGCTTTGATTGGTTGAACAGCCAACTGGAAGACCGGACACTTAGCATACTAGGCTTTTATTATATAGGACTAGAGGTCTGGTGCACGAAAATTTGTGCACGGGGGGGGGGGGGGGGCGGGGGGGAGAGTGTCGTCCCTCAGCCTGGCATGCCCACTCTCACAGTTCGGGAGCCCTCAGGGAATGTCCTAAGCTGCAGTCTAGCCTCCCTCTGTGGGAGGAAACCAGGTCGATCATGGGAAGGCACTGCCCCCATCAACCCATTGGTGCTGTCACTGCAGCTGCAGTGGCAGCTAGCCCTGGGCCCTCGCTTCTTAGCACTGGCCCCACACTCCGCCCACTGGGGGGGGGGGGGCGATCTGGGGCCAGGCCGGCTGGGGAAGGGGCTGTGGGAAGTTGAGGCACAGGTTGCACCCTGTCCGGCCTTTGCGGAGGCATGGTGCTGGGACTGGGCCCACGCTGCTGCCTCTGTGGCTGCCTCTGCACAAGGGACAGTGGTGGCAGCAGTGGCAGCGCTGCCTCCTCTCCCACCGTGGCGGCACCTTAGCTCCCACTCCCTTGCTTTGTCCAGATGGATGTCCAGAAGATGTCCAATCTAATTCCCATATTAGTATAGATAGCTGTTCTGACAGACATGGCATAATATCATGTTGTGGTTTTAATTTGCATTTCTCTGATGATTAGTGACATGGACCATCTTTTTTATGTCAACTGGCCATCTGTATGTTCTCTATTGAGAAGTACCTATTCAGGTCCCTTGACCATTTTTTAATTAGTTGGACATTTGGAAGTTTGGGGATGGAAGGAGGGGAGGTTTGGTGTTCAGTTGTGTAAGTTCTTTTATATATTTTGGGAATTCTCCCCTTGTCCGATTTATTATTTATTATTGGCAAATACGTTCTTCCATTCAGTGCGTTGTCCTTTCATTTTGCTGATAGTTTACTTTGCTGTGCCAAAATTTTTTAGTTTGATATAGTCTCATTTGTTTATTTTCTCTTTTGTTTGTTTTGCCCCAGGAAATATGCCAGGAAAATACTGCCATGAGAAATGTCTGAGATTTTACTGCCTATCTTTTCTTCTAGAATTTTTATGGTTTCGAGTCCAACATCTAAATCTTTAATTCATTTTGAGTTTATTCTTGTGTATGGTACAAGAAAGTGATCTAGTTTCATTGTTTGCATGACCCAACACCAAATATTGAACACACTACCTTTAGACCATTGTATGTTCTTGCCTCCTTTGTCAAATATTAATTGACCATTAAGGCATGGTTTTATTTCTAGGCTCTCTATTCTGTTCCATTAATGTATACCAGTGATTTTGAACCTTTTTCATCTCATGGCACACATAAAATAGTTACTAAAATTCTGAGGCACAGAAAAAATATATTTTTTTTGTCAATCTGACAAAAAATATAGGTATACTTTGGATTCATTCACACTGTATTGTTGTGTTGGCCATTGTCATTTATTTATTTCACAATCTAATTTTCACTGACTAAATATGTTTTTTAAAATTTTCCAGCACACCAGTTAAAAATTGCTAATCTGTTTCTTTGTCAGTACCATGCTGTTTTGATTACTATAGCCTTGTATTATAGTTTGATATTAGGTAATGTGATTCTCTAACTTTGTTCTTTCTCAAGATTGCTGTGACTATTCTGGGTCTTTCATGGTTCCATATAAATTTTTGGAATATTTGTTTTAGTTCTATGAAATTAGTATCTTGATAGGAATTGCGTTGAATCCAGAGATTGCTTTGGGTAGTATGGACATTTTAATGATGTTAATTCTTTCTACCTATGAACACAATATATACTTCTACTTATTTGCATCTTCTTCAATTTCTTTACTCAGTGTCTTACAATTTTCTGAGTGTATTGTCTTTTACAATCTTGGTTAAATGTATACCTAGATATATGTCTGTTGATGCAATTATAAATGGGATTGTTTTCTTAGTTTCCCTTTCTGATAGTTCAACATTGTGTATATAAATGTAACTGATTTCTGAATATTCATTTCTTATCCTGCTACTTTGCTAAATTCATTTGCCAGTTCTAGGTGATTTTTTTGTGTGGAATCTTTAGAATTCTCTGTATACAGTATCATGTCATCTGCAAATAATAAGTTTTACTTCTTCCTTTCCAATTTGGTTTACTTTTCTTTTTTCATCTTGTCTGATTGCTGTGGCTAGGACTTCCAGGACTATGTTGAATATGAGTGGTGAAAGTGGACAACCCTGTCTTGTTCTTGATCTTAAGGATTGTAATTTTTGCTCATTGAGTATGATGTTGGCTGTGGATTTGACAAATATATCCTTCACTGTGTTGGGGTATGTTCCTTCCATTTTCACTTTGCTGAGAGATTTTATATAAATGGGCACTGGGTTTTATCAAATGCCTTTTCTGCATCTATTGACATGATCATATGATTTTTATCCTTTCTTTTGTTTATGTGGTATATCACATTTATTGATTTATGGATTTTGTACCAACCTTACAAATCAGGAATCAATCCTACTTGATCACAGTGTATGATCTTTTAAATTTATTGCTGGATCCAAATTGCTAATGTTTTTTAAAGATATTTTTATTGATTTCAAAGAAGAAAGAAGAGGGAGAGATAGAAATATCAATGATGAAAGAGAATCGTTGATCAGTGCCTCCAGTACACCCTTACTGGGGACCAAGCCTGCAATCGAGGCATTTGCCCTCGACCGGACTCAAACCTGGGACTTTTCAGTCATGGGCCAAGAGCTCTATCCAAACCAGCTAGGGCCAAATTACTACTGTTTTGTTGAGGAAGATAGCATTCATGTTCATCAGAGACATTGACCTATAATGTTCTTTTCTGTGTGGAAATATATTGACTGGCTGCCTCCTGCATGCCCTCCCCCGACCCACTACTGGAGACTGAGTCCACAACCTGAGCATGTGTCCTGACCTGGAATAGAATTAGTAACTTCCTGGTTTATGGATCACGCTCAACCACTGAGCAAAACTGGCTGGCCTATTTGAGATTTTTTCCCCCTGTATCTTGAGGTAAGCCTACAATGCTATAAATTTCCCTTTTAGAATAGCTTTCACTGTGCCCTACAGATTTGGGGTTGTAGTGTTCTCATTTTCATTTGTTTCAAGGTATTTTTTTATTTCCTCCTTGATCTCATTGTTATCACATGCATTGTTTAGTAACATTTATTTAGCCTCCATGTCTTTGTGTATTTTTCAGTTTTTTCCTTGTGATTGATTTCTAGTTACATATATTATAGTCAGAGTAGATGCTTGATATGATTTCAATCTTCTTAAATTTATTGAAACTTGTTTTGTGTCTAACATGTGGTCTGTCCTAAAAAATGTTCTATACACACTTGAAAATAATGTATAGTCTGGTGTTTTGGGGTGAAATGCTATGAAGATATCAATTAAATCCATCTGATCTAATTTGTCACTTAAGACCACTGTTTCCTTGTTGATTTACTGTCTGGAAGATTTATCCATTGATGTCAATGAGAAGTTAAAATCCCCTACTGTAATTGTATTACTGTCAATCTTTCCCTTTATGTCTAACAATATTCGATTTGCATATTTAAGTGCTCCTATGTTGGGTGCATAAATGTTTACAAGGGTTATATCCTCTTGTTGGATTGATTCCTTTAGCATTATGTAATGTCCTTCTTTGTCTCTTATTATGGCCTTTGTTTTGAAGTCTATTTTGTTTGATATAAGTATTGCTAACCCAGATTTTTTTGCCTTCCATTTGCATGAAATATCTCCTATCCCTTTACTTTACTTTCAGTCAGTGCATGTCTTTAGTTCTAAAGTGTGTCTCTTGCAGACAGCATATATAAGGGTCTTGTTTTCTTATCCATTCTGCTACCCTATGTCTTTTGTCTTTTTTTTAATCCTCACCTTATGCTTCTCAGGAGAATCCCCCTTTGGCTCCCAACTGAGATATATATCTGGAATCTCAGATGCCACCCATGGAAGTGGGGCCAGCCCTTTTGCATCTCCATCCTTCTACCAGTCTTGCTGTGGTTTCTTCTATAAATCCTTGGTTATAAGACTTCTCGTCAGCTAGTGTTCAGTTGGTTATTCAGGTTTCTTGCTATACATTTTAGTTGTAATCCCAGCTTGGTCCTAGAAGGAGGTGAGTATAACATTCACCTATTCCACCTCCATTTTGGATCTACTCTATTCCCATTCATCTTGAAAGTGAGGCAGGTTAGTAAGAAAATAAGAAATTCCCGGGCAAGTAGAATGAGGAAACTGAGACAAATGGCTGAACCAAATTGCTATAATAGCAAATGGTTGGAATAGCTGATCAATAACAGCCAGCTAATTCTCCCTAACAAAGATACCTAAGAGCAGATGGAGGAAGCTGCGCAAAACTCTCATCTTATAGATGAGAAGTGTCTGAGTTCATGGAACCATTTAGTGACCAAGTCAGAGATCTTGTGTTAACTAGTGTGAAGTATGAAGAAGTGATTTCCTCCAAATCTCATACAGCAGGTAACATTTAGTGCATCTCTTCTCTGTGGGGCCCTGAAATTTCCTGAGTGATCTCTGCCGGTTATTCTAACACTTTCATTCAAGACTCTGCATTCTGCATTATGGGGCCAGAAAAACAATGTTGAATAAAGAACTTTGAGGGAGAACTGAGAACATTTTTAAGTTAATACAGAATTCAGTTCAAATTAGTGTAATATAGTGCAGTTGACATAAATACAGAAACCTGAAGATATAACAGGGGAAAAGTATAACAGAAAAGGCTTCTTGTAGGACATGAGTTTTAATCAGAATTTAAAGGAGGAAAAGTTAATTAGGAAGAGGTAGAGAGAGCATTGTTACTGAACAACATGGAGGCAAAAACCAAAAATAAGAAATTAGCCTGTCAAATTCAGAAGACTGCAAATAGTTTTAAACTTCTGGAACACAGAGACCTTATTGGGGAGTAATCAGAAATTTGTTGAGATTAGCGAGCAATGCAGAGCTAGGGAAAGAATTAGTAAAAGTCTCTAAGTGTCAAGTATGGGTTCTCAGAACACCTGCAATTACTATACATCCCTCTGTTTTGTTTCCTACATGGCACTTACTGCTCCCTGAAATTATATTTGTTTACTTGACTTTTCTTCGTCTCCCCAAATGTAATGTAAATTCAGTGCACTGAGAGTTGGAATTACAATGATAAATGTCTAGAGTCAAGCCAACCACTTTAAAATGAGTTGGACTGAGGGAACCAAGATGGCAGCAAGGCAAACACATGTACTTGCTACTTCCCACAAACACATCAAAATTACAACTAAAATACATAACAATTATCATCCAGAACCATGGGAAAGCTGGTTGAGTGAAAGTACTACAAGTAGAAGTAAAGAATAAAGCACATTGAGATTGGTAGGTGATGCTAAGGTGCAGAAAAGGCTGGCACCCAGGTATGCTGCTTTTTCAATCAAGAAGGAGCTACAAGCTCCCACTTGCTCTGAGCTCTAGTATGGGCGAGACTCAGGTGGGTGAGGGGACCCAGACACACACTGGGAGAAACTGGATTGTCTGGCATCAGGGAAGGAATGTAGGGGAGGCTTTCTTCCAGACGGAGGAGCTTGCAACAGTCATTGTTCCCAGGCTGGGACCTCCCCGGTGCAGGGCTAACTGGCAACCATTGCTGTTTTCTCTGCCCTGAAGATTCCCTGAGACCCTACCCTACCCATTTTGCAACCCCACCCAAGCTGTGTGAATAGTCTTTTGCATATGAATGGCCTGTCCTTTCTCAGCCTAAAACCTGTCAAACTAGCTGCAGTTGGGTCAGGAAGCCCCAAAGCTATCACAAGAAGGCCAAGGCCACACCAGCACCAGCCTGCCTTGCTTTACAGCTGGGCCTGGTCTGGACACTTCCAAACCCAATACAAAGAGAAGGAATATTAAGATCTCTCTGTAGCTCCTGCTGGGTGGCCCCATGCAATGGCTAACTTTGCACTTCCATGGATATCCAAAAACCAGTGTACCCAGTGATCAGTGTGAGACCATAACAGATTACAACTCTTCATATCTGTAAGTGACACACTCAAGGGGAAAACTCAGTGAGCATCAAAGCCCCACTGAAGCAAGTCTTGCCCCATAAGGGTGTCTCCTGCATTGCAGACACTGCTGGTCCTCACAGCCAGTTGGACTGGAGGTAATTCCTCCCAGTGACTCCAACTGGTACAATAACTGGTAAAGCAATCAAGACTCAACTACAACAAGACCGTGCACACAGCCCACAAAGGGGTGGACTAAGAATGTCACCTCAAGTGACTGGGGAGGCTGAGCCACTGGGCCCTATAGGACACCTACTATACAAGATCACTATATCAACTCAAGGAGACTTAGCAACTACCCAATAAATAGAAACAAACATAGGGAAGCAGCCAAAATGTGGAGACAATGAAACATATCACAAATGAAAGAAATGGAAGAAAACAAGCTACTGGATGTAGAGTTCAAAATAACAGTTATACAGTTACTCAAGAATCTTCTAGAAACCTCCGAGGAGTTTAGTGAGACCTTCAAAGATCTTAGTAAGAATGCCAAAAAATCAGTCAAAAATTAATCATACACTGACTGAAATAAAGAACAATATACAGAGATTCAACAGAAGACTAGAGGATCTCAAGAGTCAAGTCAAAGATTTTAAATATGAGGAAGCAAAAAACACCCAACTGAAAGAGCAAAAAGAAAAAAGAATCCAAAAATATGAAGATAGTGTAAGGAGCCTCTGGGACAACTTTAAGCATACCAACATCCGAATTATGGGGGTGCCAGAAGAAGAGAGAGAGAGCAAAATACTGAAAACCTATTTGAAGAAATGATGACAGAAAAGTTCTGCCACCTGGTGAAAGAAATAGACTTAGAAATGTAGGAAGTGCAGAGAATCCCAAACAAGAGGAATCAAAAAAAACCCACACCAAGACACATCATAATTAAAATGCCAAGAGCAAAAGACAAAGAGAGAATATTAGAAGCAGCAAGAGAAAAACAGTTAGTTACCTACAAGGGAGTACCCATACAACTGTCAGCTGGTTTCTCAACAGAAACTATGCAGACCAGCAAGGAGTGGCAAGAAATATTCAAAGTGATGAATAGCAAGAACCTACAGCCAAGATTACTCTACCCAGCAAAGTTATCATTCAGAATTGAAGGTCAGATATAAAGAGCTTCACAGATAGGAAAAGTTAAAAGAGGTCATCACCACAAACCAGTATTATATGAAATGCTAAGGGTATTCTTTAAATAGAGGGAAAAGAAGAGAAAGGTAAAGATAAAAAATTGTGAACAACAAAGTGACAACAAATGCATATCTATCAACAAGTGAATCTAAAAATCAAATGAGTAAAAGATCTGATGAACAGAATAAATTGGTGAATGTAATAGAATAAGGGGAATGGAAATGGAGAAGACTGACAATTCTCAGGGGGAAGGAGATATGGGAGTTTCAGGAAGAGATTGGACAAAGAAGATCTTATATGCATGTATGCAGTACCTATGAACATGGACAGTGGGGTGGTGAGGTGCTGGATGGGGTGGGAACCAGGTGGAGGGGAGCTATGGGGAAAAAAGAGGGACATTTGTAATAATCTGAACAATAAAAATTTAAAAAATAAAATAAAATGAGTTGGACTAGTTCATAACTATAGAAATCAAAATGGGTATATGGCTAAAAAGAATTAGATGGAAAGAATAAACATTTACTGGGCTCAGTTTATGTGGCCTCCCCCTACCCACATTTGAACATTGCTTTCTGGCCAGAGCAGCCTCAGTAGCAGCAGTTCCTGAGGAGTTGGAGCCAGACCACTACTATGTCAGCTGATGAGCCACTCAGATGCAGGAGACACGCTATCCGAGACACTGACTGGACTAGACTTGTGGGGAACTATAATTATGGCAGCTACTTGGAGATGCAAGTGACAAAACCTGAACTGTCAGAGGAGTTAATAACCTGCTCTCTGTGATGGGGAGGAGGTGAACTTTGACTCATAGAAACTTGGACTAATTTTAACAGGATAGAGTTAGTACATAAATTCTTCTCTTTTCCTTTCCCTCGGAGATGATTCTGACATGCAGTAGTTCATGTCATCTCTGGTAATGTCCTATGAGACTGAGCAACACTTGGCGAGCTTTTTATAAAGTTGTAACCTGGTTGGAAGTGGACTGCCTGTATTTATTCACACCTATCTGCTATTCTCCCCACCTAGCTCCTCTTGCCCCCTCACTCCTGCTTCCCTGGGTTTGCACTCCCCAATAAAGTGCTGGCATGTAAGTTTCTCACTTAGACTCTATTTCCTGGGCATCCAATGCTAAGGTAAAGCTGTCCTGCCTAGTAAATGAAATGCAATCCAAGCACTTGGCTATATCTGTATTTGTGAGCAAATCCAGCAAGGTTTAGAGATGTGTACAATGTTATTAAGTTGGTGGCATAGACTTTAAGTTACCAGTTCATCAGCCCCAAAATTTTTCCACCAAAAATTGTTCTTGCCTCTGCTGCAGCCATGTAGCAATCAATCCTCCAGAGTTTTATTTCGTATGACTAGAGAATATGCAAGATTGGATATGAAGGAACTAAGGGTGAAAGAGAGGTGGGCTAGCAACATCCAGAAGAGAAGCAATGGGGAAATTGAAGCAGACTAATTGCAGAAGATCAACCATTTCCTCTCAGCAGGAAATTCTGCTACAAGAGTTGCACAGGAGCCTTTGAAAGCTTAAATGCATAAATGGCTAAAGGTGTTTTCTGATGAATGAGGCTTTACTTCTTTGGCAGGTAACAAAGTCTGACTTCGGGAACAAGAACACCTGGAACCCAGCTCAGCTCTTGAACTGCTCCAAATTCCTCATATCGGGTTCATTATGAGAAGCCACCTGTGTCTCTGCTCATCAAATCCTGCCAGTTTCTGGTTCTGATCTATTGCAATACACCAGAGTCATTTCTAATTATAGAAGTAAAATAAATAATTCATGGGGATTTCCTGACCCTTCAGCTTAGAGCCCATGTGAAACTGGTCTATGTTGATGATCACAGAATTGTAAATTGCTTCAACACTTCTGCTAAGTAATTACCTAATCCAAGTATAAAACCTAAGTAACATAGATTAACAAGTGGCATGGCTCAATTTTAATTGGGAAAATTATGAAATACAGAATGTTTTCTCAGGAAATGTTTGTAGAAGAAAATGCTATATATTCAACAAACTGTTTCCTTTTTCTTAGGCACACAAAGGAATGTGGGCAGAAGTAAGAAGGACAACTTGGAGCCCTCTATGCAAATCCTCTGTGATTTTTCTTTTCTTATCCATTGTTGATAAGAAAGGAAGACAAGGCCCTGAAGGGATGTTAGCCCAGAAATGCAATGAAAGGATCCTTCATCCCCAAATAACTGCTTAAGCGAAGACAATCCCTTCACCCACACCTCCATCCTCAGAGTGGATGTGACTGCAACGGGAAATACACATTTTTTATATTAGGAGACTGGATTTGGGGGGATTGCTGGTTAAAACAGTAAGCCTACCCAGACTAGTGCAATACAATTTCAGATTCATAATTCAAACTAGGTTAACAACATGCATTTCATCATTTATTTAACAGGATTAGCCACCTCATTTGTTTACTATTCAACAGGTCTTCAGGGATAGTCTTTTAATGAATGGAACAGACTAATGCAAATCAGTTTCTCTGAATGGCTTTAAATTATATGAGAATAATTTGTGTTTCATTAAATATTTTAAACACTCCACAACAATTTTACTTATGACAATAATTAGCTATATGAAATGGTCATCCCAGTCTCTATCTGAATAATCACAATTACATATAGTCTGATATGCCAGCATTTCCTGCTTGTTAATAATTTGCTTATTAATAAGCCTGGCTGAGTAGCTCTGCTTCCTTCTATGGTTTAGATTGCATACCTGAGCACAAAAAAAAAAAAAGCCATCTTTCAAATGTTTGCAACAAGGCATTATCTCCAAACAGAAAAACAACATGTGTTGGTATGTTGATATGATGACAGTCATGTAACACCATAGAACAAGGATGTATATTTCCTGAGTTAACAACAACAAAAGATTCAACTATATACATCAACCTAAGTTTAGGCTTTAACTTCAATAGTTCATAAACAAGACCAGGCAATTTTAAAATTTTGCAATAAAGTTTTATAACTTTCAAACAGAATATGTAAAGTGGTCACAAAGTCCCTATGCATTAGGCTGAGGAAGAAAACACTTTTCAACTCAAACAACAGTCAAGACCCCAAATCAGTTATTGGGGTCATCTCTAATAATTTCCAAACATCCATATGAAAAACGGAAACCAAGAAAATGTGGAGGAAACTTACAACTAGTGTATACATGTAAACTTTAAGGATCTTTAAAGAGAATTGTGGATCCTTTACATTGTTAAAAACAAACAAACACTAAGATTAGTAGTCAGATGGTGTAAACTAGTGACTAATTATAATTCACATTAAGTTTATGCTATTTCTATGACATTAGGAATTTTTAAAATAAGTTAAATATAACGTAAGTCCTGTGCTAACATAGGGTTTGTTTTCAGAAGAGGGCTTGTACACACATAAACAGGTGTTCAATGTAATGTTTCCTGAGCTGAGGCATCTTCAGCATCAGAAAGTATCTGGAATTTCCACACTAAAATTTCTGATTTATGGAGCCCCAGCTTTAGTGGACATTTTTTGGGTTGGATTTTCATTTTTAATTTTTTTAAATTTGCACAGAGTAAAATTAGTTAAAATTTTCAGTATACTAGTAATAAGAGCCATACATGCAGTACCTGAATTTCAAATCAGTGCAGTCCATAGCAATGCCAGCTATCTATGAGTATGTGCGTGTGTATTTTTACTTACAATTCATAAAATGAGCTTAAGGTATTCAGTGGCATATTCCAGATTCCCAACTGAACAACAAATGTATTTCATTTGACATGTCTGTTAGATCAATTATTCCAATCTCCTTCTTTCTATTGCTGCTTATGCTTAAAAAACCTTAATGCTGTCTTTTGAATACAGCTGCAACTCATTAGCTCCTCTCTGCCAATCAAACTATTATTCTGTCCTCTTTCTCTTTATGTCCTCAACCTAATAAGTGTTATTTTCCTGCTTTCTTTTTGGTTGGGAATTCAACTGAATCAGCTTTCCAATAAACCTGGTGTGTAGAATTTAAAGCTTCCCTATTACTTTTGGCTAATAAATAAAAACAATCAAGTGGTGCAGTGATGGCTGTTTATTTTGGGTTCTAGTGGTGCAGTGACCGCTGTTTATTTGGGTCCTGCATTCAGAGTTGGAACAGGTGCTATTTCATCCCAGAGCCTAAAGAACAAAATATTTGTGAATTGAGCTTTGCACTCTACTGAGTTATGCCAATTCATGTTTCACAGTGAATATATTTATAACAAAAAGGATTTTCTGGCACTGTGAGAACACGAGTCTTAGTAAGATTCTAAATGTTGCACTTTGCCATTGCTTTGTCTCTGGAAAGTAAAGCCAAATAATGCACTCCCTGGATGTGAGTCAAATATGCAAATTATAGCTTGTGACTAATGGCTTTGTTTAGAAGTCTAAATTCCTTTCTTTTTCTTGCTGGGTGATATGAGAAATTTCTACTGGATCTGTTGTATCTGACATTTTCTTTTATTCTATTTAGTGACTGGGAAACCTGCAAAAAATAAAGTTATTTATAAGTGTTAGAAAAATATCATGTAAATAATGTACCTTTCAAATTAGAAAATTAAGTTTATAGAAAGTAGATATGCTCGGTTAGGTATCTGTTCATTTTATTAAAATTAATTAAATTTCTAGAAAATGGATATGCTCAATGAGGTGTTTGTTAATGATACATGTTCTTCCTAAATTTTATAAAATGGAAGGAAAATTGAACTTCACCCAGTTAGGCAAAAGTTTGTAAGGGGGAGAAAAACCCCATAGGAATCTGCATAACATCTTAAGTGGGTTTAAATAATCCTTGAAATTGAACCAGAAGTACATTTTATAAAACTCATCTTTCTCTCTCGAGTCCCATTCAGCATAACATGTGTGCAAATCTTAGGCAATATACGGCTGCAAAGTGAGGCAAGGGACACATCAAGAATTGAGCCAACTTCTTTCTGAATTATGCCCCATAAGTCCTCTATATCTTCAATCACTAATTTTACATATAAAATAAAATCTTTCTGTCTGTGGCTTACTGAAAGGATGAAGAAAAATTTGAGAACATATAAGAAAAATAAATATCTGGGTGGGGGGAGAGATTAACTAAAGTACTTATATGCCCAAGGCACAGACAATAGGGTGGTGAACAGGTGAGGCAGTGTGGAAACAAGTGGAGGAGAACAATGGGGGATCAACAAGGAGTTGGGGGGGGGGATATCTGTAATATTCTAAACAATAAAGATAATAATAAATAAGTCAATATTGTACCAGCCACTATTCTTAAAATGTATCATTATAATGTTGTTCACCTTTTAAGAACAGTGTCAGTATTACAGTTGCAACTGTAATTGAAGTGATGAGATTTTACCCTGTTCTGTGTTATCTAAAGCCAGCTTCCCTTCTTTTCTCTCTCTCTCTCCCAACCTTCCCTTCCTTTAAAAAAGAAATTAGACATATTTAATGTGCCTTAGCTTGGGGCCGGGCACTGTGTTAAATTCTGAATACACCCATCAACAAGATGGATACAGTTTCTGACAGTCTAGTAAAAGAGACCATCGTTGAACAGGTAAAAGTAAAGAGGAAAAAGTTATAGGTATGAAACAACAGAAGGAGATCATCTATAGTGACACAACAGCTTATCAAGGTGGATGAGCATAGAAGGTTGACTAATTAGTGATTTCTGGAACTAGAGAAACAATTTAGACAAAGTTGTTCATCTTGGCCTCCATTCATTTATACCTTTAATTCATTAAAGCAGTAAGTCTTGGCAGGGAGAGATTGCATAACAGTAGCTAGCTGAGCTTTTAGGGTGCCATTTCTGAGGATCCTAAAAAAGAATGATGCACTTAGAAATGAGAATTCAACTCTCCCATGATGGCTCGTTGTTTCTTCTGAAAGTGGTTCTGCATCTTGATGAAAAAATTAAATGAATTACAACAATCCCTTAGGTAGATTGTTTTCAAGACATGTGAAAGTTCAGTGGTATCCCTATGAACCCTTCCTCTACATTCTTGCTTTCTGTACTTACTGACTTTTAAGATGCTGAAGATTTTAAGTCAATTTACTACAGCAGCCTCACTATCATGGACTGAAGAAATACTACCAAATAAATATAAGAGATCAAAAGCAAGTAACAGCAAGAGAGGGGGAGTTTTTGCTAGTTCACTTTGGAAATACACCATACTTCTCTTGCCTTACAGCTTCTCCATAAGTTATGGCTCTTTCTTTGACTTGCAATTAGGAAAAGGGAATTATATCATGCCAATGCAATTTTTACATGCAAACATACACATAAGCAATGCTCAGTCATAAAAGATTCACAAATTTATATTATAATATATCCCTTTTACTAAACTCAAAATATACCTATGAAGTTCCAGTTCCTGTCGACATATATGACTTTCAGGGCCTGTTATATATCATGTTAAAGTCTCCTTGCAGGGGATGCTTTTAGTGCTGTGCCAAAAGTTTGATCTGGAACCAGACAAAACTAAACCAAGCTGGGATTCAAACCACTACAAAATTTGACTTAGAAAGTATCACAAGCTCATAAAATAAACAAAATGTTAACCACCCTAGAGAAAATCAAATATTTTTAACTAAATTTCTGAAAATCTCCTTATAATCTCTTGACAAAAAATCACTGGAATGTCCACATTTGCCCTTCCTCATCCCCACATCTACTACTGCTTGGCCTCTCTCGGCATCTCTCATCTGCACTATTGCATATGTCTCTAGTGGACTCTCCCCATCTTCTCCCTTTACCACACGGTTCTGAAAATTACCTTGCTAAAAAAATCTGATAATGCCATGTCCCTGTTTAAAAGCTTCCTCATACTCCCCACACTCTTTATTTTAATTCTTTAACTTGGCATAAATGTCCCTATACAAATTTACTCCTGAGCTACCTCTCCAGCCTCAGCTGCGACTCCACTCCATTCACTCAGTGTGTCCAGCCACAGGCAATACCTTATTTTTGCCCCTATGTGCTCCTTAGTGAATTCTGTCCTATGCATACTGTTTACTTTTCTTACAATTTTCTTTCCTTCTACTTCTGTGTGGGAATCTTTCTAACCCAGCCTTCTCTAAATTTAGCCAGGAATGCTTGGCAACATTGTCACAGTAATTTATTCAGCTCTGTTTAGACACTTACTTATATTGGCCTATCTCCCTTCTTCACCTATTGTAGTCCTGATACTCTTTGGGGACAAAGACTATGTCTTGATTATCTTCATGGGTGTATGTATATATCTAGACCTCTATAGCTATCACCTATCTGAAGCTTATTACAAATGCTCAATGACAGCTGAATAAATGAATTTTCAAAATGCATATTTACACTGAGTTGAACTATTTTGCTTAAAGTGATCAGATTCTGCCCATTACAGTTTTATATTTTTAATTAAGACTAATTAGTCCAGATTAATCTATATAACAATTTATTTCTATCATAATATAATGAGGTATACCTTTCCTGCAAGTAATTTATTTAAATTTATATGTAAAAGTTTACCTAAAATCATTAAAATGTTTGTTTTATTTCCAAAAGGATAAGATATAAAAGAGACAAATCAATATTTTATGTTTTATATTTTCTTATTACATAGTATGTCTCTTTGCAACATCTATAATAATAAAAGGGTAATATGTTAATTAGACCGGACATCTTTCAGACATCATTCCAAACATCCTTCTGACCAAGTCGGGGCCGGAGGAAAGCCAGCCCAGATCCCAGGTGCCTACAGAAAACCCGGTGCCAGCAGCCAGGGGGAAGGAAGGCCTACTCTTGCACAAATTTTTGTGCATCAGGCTTCTATTATCATTATATTGATACTAGAGGCCCGATACATGAAATTCGTTCACGGGGGTGTGTGTCCCTTAGCCTAGCCTGTACCCTCTCCAATCTGGGATCCCTGTCACAATCCAGGACTGCTGGCTCCCAACTGCTCACCTGCCTGCCTTCCTGATTGCCTCTAACTGCTTCTGCCTGCCAGCCAGATCACCCACTAGTCACTCCCCTACCAGTCTGATTGATGCCTAACTGCTTCCCTGCCTGCCTGATTTCCCTAAATGCCCTCCCCTGCAGGCCTGGTCCCCTCAAACTTCCCTTCTCTGCCAGCCTGGTCACCCCTAACTGCCCTCCCCTTTGTAGCCTTCAGGACAGGCCGGGAAATTGGCTTCCTCCATTGCTGGAAAAACCCAAGCTGCCTGTTCGCTCCATGGCCACAGCCATTTTTGTTGGGATTTATTTATTTCCTATAATTGAAACTTGATAGCCTTGAGCAGAGGCTTGGGCCAGCCATGGTGTGCAGGAAGCTTGGCTTCCTCCATTACTGGGGAAACCCAAACCTCCTGCTTGCTCTGTGGCTGCAGCCATCTTGATTGGGTTAATTTGCATGCTCGCTCCTGATTGGCTGGTGGGCGAGTTTGTGGTTGTAGTAGCAGTACAGTCAATTTGCATATTACTCTTTTATTATATAGGATGTTTTTAGCAGGACCTGGTATGGATTTCCTATTTCAAGAACTACTCTCTTTAGTGTATAAACAAAATTTTATCTGTGATTTTCATCTTTTCTATTAGGGAATTGTCTCTTGTCCCTAATAAATAAAATATCAGGAAATATATCTGGATACTGTTTAATTATTTTCTTACCTGAATTTTTTCTTAAGGAAAATAAAATATTAATTAATAAAATTTATGGAATAGACCCTCAGTTCAGATTAGTTCTATGACATATTTTCCCCTTTGAACTAATATAGCTAATAATTCCATATCAATGATTTTAAATTTTATTTTTTGTACAATTAATGTGGAGGTTAATTCAACTATTGTATTAATTAATTATATATAAATGAATATATGAAATAACATATTTTTCAAATAAGTCATAAGATTTAAAATTTTCAATTATGTAATTCTTGTGGTTGATTAGACAATCTTGTCTAATAAAAGAGAAACATGCAAATTGACTGTACCTCTGCTATGCCCACAAGCCACGCCCACAACCAATCAGAAGCGAGAATGCAAATTAACCCACCAAATACGTCAGCGGCAATGGACCTGGGACAGCAGGAGGCTTGGGTTGTCCCCAGTGATGGAGGAAGCCAAGCTTCCCACCTACCCTGGCCAGCCCAGGCCTCCACTCAAGGCTACAAAGTTTCAATTATAGAGGATAAATAAATCCCAACAAATATGGCAATGGCTACAGAGCTGGAGCCAGCGGAAGCTTTGGTTGCTCCTAATGATGGAGGAAGCCAAGCTTCTCACCCACCCTGGCCTGCCCTGGCCTCAGTTCAAGGCTACAAAGTTTCAATAAATAGAAGATAAATAAATCCCAGATACCAGGGCCTCCACTTGGATTTCAAGGAGGTGTGGCTGGCCTGCAAACCATCACAGGCCCCTTGTCCAGGCCACTCCATGCCCCAAGGGAACCCCCACCCTGATCTTGGACACTCTTCAGGTCAAACCAGCTGGCCCCCACCTGTGCACCAGACCTCCATTCTATCTAATGAAAGAGTAATATGCAAATTGACCATCACTCAAACACACAAGATGGCTGCCACAAGATGGAGAGGGCAGTTGAGAGGGACCAGGCCTACAAGGGAGGGTAGTTGTGGGTAATCAGGCCAGCAGGGGAGGGAAGTTGGAAGGGACCAGTGCTGCAAAGGAGGGCAATTGGGAAGGATCAGGCCTGCAAGGTAGGGCAGTTAGGGGTGATCAAGCCTGCAGGGGAAGGCAGTTAGGAGTGACCAGGATGGCAGAGGAGGGAAGTTGGGGGTGACCAGGCCTGGAGGGAAGGGCAGTTTGAGTGGGGGAAGAGAACAGGCCTGCAGGGGAAGGCAGGTAGGGGCAATCAGGCTAGCAGGAGAGCAGTTAGGCATCAATCAGGCTGGCAGGGGAGCAGTTAGGCATCAATCAGGGATGTCCGACTGCCTAATCCCCTGGTAGGATTGGGCCTAAACAGGCAGTCAACATCCCTCAAGGGATCCCAGATTGAAGAGGGTACAGGCTGGGCTGAGGGACATCCCCCACCACCCATTCACGAATTGCATGCACCAGGTCTCTAGTTCTAGAATAAACAGCTTTCATAAGTTCTTTCATTCAAGTACAGAGCCGAATGTAGGCTATACAATTCACACATAGGGAGAACTCTTGCTGTTTCCAGGAGCTAAGGGAAGGGGAAATGGAGTGATGGTGGTCAAAGTTTCAATTATGCAAGATGAGTAATTTCTGGAGATCTAAGGTATAGCATGGTGATGATAGTTAACAATACTGTTATATACTTGTAATTTGCTAAGAGGATAGATAACAAAATGATAATTATGCAAAGATAATGAAAATACAAATAGTTTATTGTCAAAGAATTAGGATCTGGCATAACATCTCCAGACATTTTAAGGTCTGACAAGGCCTTCACCTGAACCACCAGCTCTGGAAGCAAGAGACTATGTAGAAGCAATTAGCTTACTGACCTTACTGAGAACATTCTCTGATGCTTAAACCTCCCTTTGCTTTCTCCCTCTACCCACTGTTCAGCAAATATTTAGGTGCAAGGCACTGTGCTAAGGAATGAATATAAAACAGTACTACAATTATGATATTGGCCCTCATAAAGTTCATAGTTTAACAGGAGAAACCTATTTAAGCAAGCAAGTAGAATAAAATGTGGTAGCATAAAGGAATAATAAGGCACTTGGCAGGGTCACAACCCAAAGGGGTAGGAGTAGAGGCAGGACAGGCATTCCTGAGGCAGTGATGACTATGTTGGGCCTGAAGATAAATTTAATTGATTTAAATCTCTTTGTAAATCTACATCCTGACCACAATCTGATCATTCTTGCCTCCTGCCTGTAGGACCATAATCCATCTTGATTATAATCCATCTTGATTATACCACTTTGCCACAAAATACTCAACTAATGACTGGACTCTTTTTTATTCTAGTAAGACACTAAAATCCAGACTCCTTCTCTGAGGCCAAAATTTGAAAAAAAGTTTAATGCAATTCAGTTGAGTAAACAGCATCCTAGGATCTTGCAAGGCTGAGAGCAGTAATACAATGTTTTGTGGGCTTTTACACCAGCCATACCTCCTCCTGTCAAGCCCTCACTATATCTAAGTTGAATAGAAAAATAAATCAAATCCACATCATGGAAAGATCGCTACCAGGTGGGTAAACAGAAAACATGATTGACTGGCCAACAATCTACAAATCCTATCTAATAAAAGAGTAATATGCAAATTGACCATACCTCCGCTATACCCACAAGCCACACCCACAAGCCAATCAAGAGTGAATATGCAAATAAACCTCTACAAAGATGGCTTTGGCCATTGAGAACAGGAGGGAGGCTTGGGTTTCCCCAGCAATGGAGGAAGATGAGCTTTCTGCCTGCCCTTGCCAGTGTAGGCCTCCACTCAGTGCTACAAAATTTCAATTATAGAAGATATATCCCAACAGAAATGACAGCAGCCACGAAGCTGGAGAGAGCAGAGGCTAGGGTTGCCCCAGCAATGGAGGAAGCCAAGCTTCTGCAGCCCTGGCTGGCCCAAGCCTCCGCTTAAGGCTACAAAGTTTCAATTTTAGAAGGAAAATAAATTCCAACAGAAATAGCTGCCGCCACTGAGTGAGCAGAAGCCTCGGCTCCGCTCCAGGCTACAAAGTTTCAATTGTAGAACATAAATTAATCCCAGATACCAAGGCCTCCACTTGGGTCGCTGAGGGGGGGGCATAGAGGGCATGTGCCCCTCACCCAGGCAGCCCCACACCCCAAGGAAACCCCCACCCTGATCTGGGACACACTTCAGGGCAAACCAGCCAGCCTCCACCCATGCACCAGGCCTCTATCCTATCTCATAAAAAAGTAATATGCAGATTGACCATCACTCCAACACACAAGATGGCTGCCCCCATGTTGTCAAAGATTCTGTCCTCATGTGGACACAAGATGGCCACCACAAGATGGCCAGCAGGGGAGGAAAATTAGGAGGGACCAGGCCTGCAAGGAAGGGCAGTTGGGGGTGATCAAGCCTGCAGGGGAGGGCAGTTAGGGGTGACCTGGCTGGCAGAAGAAGCAAGTTGGGAGTGAATGGGCCTGCAGGAAAAGGCTCTTGGGGGGGTGGACCCAGGCCTACAGGGGAGA
This sequence comes from Antrozous pallidus, assembly GCA_027563665.1. Taxonomy (NCBI): domain Eukaryota; kingdom Metazoa; phylum Chordata; class Mammalia; order Chiroptera; family Vespertilionidae; genus Antrozous; species Antrozous pallidus. The sequence goes on along the minus strand of CM050511.1, from coordinate 44,809,816 downwards.
GCAGTTGGTGTGAAGGAACCTTGCCTGTGGGGGAGGGCAGTTAGGGTTGACCAGGCCTGCAGGAGGTTGGAGCAGTTAGGGGCAAACAGGCTGCCAGGTGAGCAGTTAGGCATCAATCAGGCTGGCAGGAGAGTGATTAGGGGTGATTAGGCTGGCAGGCAGAAGTAGTTAGGGGCAATCAGGAAGGCAGGCAAGAAAGCAGTTGGGAGCCAGCGGTTCTGGATTGTGAGAAGGATGTCCCACATTGTAGAGAGTATAGGATGAGCTGAGGGACACTCCCCCCACACACACACTTGTGCAAGAATTTCGTGCACAGGGCCTCTAGTAGAATAAAATATGCAAATGTTACACTTAAGAATTTTAGACATCTTGGGGTATATGGACATTCTATCTAATAGTTTTCAATGTGGAAAAGCTTGATCTTTAAGAAGGTACTGCTAGAAGTTGCTGGGGCTCTTAAAATTGAACATGGTAAAAACCATGCAGTGAGATATATGGCATTTTTAAATATATTAAATGTCCTTCAGATAGCATTCCATCTAACTAATATATTATGGGAAGTATTATTTTGAGTGAATTAATAAATTGCATTAAATAAATATATAATTTTACTGCATTTAAGAGCATGTAGTCACATTCTTTCTTAGAAATTTAAAGGGATAGCTTCTCCATGAGCTTTTCTATAAGCATTTCTTCCCTCTGAGCCACCAAATGACAAGCCTGAGCTGGCAAAAATACCGACATAAAACCAATTCCATTACAGAAGTTCTCACAGAGCAAGAACTCAGTTTTGTTATATAATATGTCATAACTGCAATAAAATATATCATCCATAAACCCCAAAATATAATTATGGACAGATATAATTTTTATATCTTCAGTATTACTGTATTTTCTAATTTTATAAGTATTATAAGCTAAATGCTGAGCAAAGTAGTAGAATATACAAAATATAACCTTTAAATTCTAAATTCCAGCTGTAGACTAAAAGTAAAAATTTATCTCCTTCTTAGTTTCTGGAGTTTATGCATAATGAATACACCTCTATACCAAACACACACACACACACACACACACACTAAAAGCTGTGAATCACACTGGGCTCGTGTTGCTCAGTGGTTGAGTGCCAACCTATGTACCAGGAGGTCACAATTCAATTCTGGGTCAGGGAACATGCCCAGGTTGCAGGCTTGATCTCCACTAGGGGACATGTAGGAGGAGCTGATCAATGATTCACTCTCAACATTTGATGTTTCTATCTCTCTCTCCCTTTCTTTACTCTCTGAAATCAATAATATATATATATATAACTGTTAATCCCAAGTAACAAGTGTGGTACAGGGCAAAAATTAAGGCCCAATTATATGTGTGGCCTTGACATCTGGTGAAACCAGGAGGACTAGGAGTAGCCTAATTACAGTTGCCCCTCTCCATTCTACTCCTACAGATAAAGTGCTTTTCCAAACCAACCTTTTTATCAAGTGACCAGGTGCAGTTCCTGCTTATCCCTGAGCTGTGGGTTTTAGTACCCTGTCACTCCACAGAATTTCATCCTCCCATGGGAAACTGGGGCACTCCATCCTCTTGATACTGTGAAGCGTGCTTCTCACAGCCTTTAGTTATGCAGCCTCTCTGTGGCCATACATAGCATGTGGTGTCCTCCTCCTCCAGCTATGGGAATATGTGACTAGTAAACTGCTGTCGATTTCATCTCTCCAGTGTCAGGTGTTATGTGTTCAGACATCCCTATCACTCTAGAATAGGAATCCTTCCTTCACCAGTGATGTAAAAAGGAGAAAAGTAAAACATCAACTGTATTGTTCTAATGAAAAACCAAAGACTTATCTTTCATTCATACACACCAACATTTTAGTGTGAAGCTCTATTGCCAGAAAAGAATATGGAAGCTCCAGGGGCTTCTATTCATGATCAAAGACATGAAATGATAGCAAGTGTCTAGTATTACAAAGCAAATAGTTTGTACCAAATCGTTTTCATACAGCTAACATATTTTTATTTGAAAATTTACCACTCAATGAACAATCTGAAGTCATTATTACTGACCAACTTTAACTAGTTTACTATGTTTAAGTTCAGGAGAATCTCGTCTAACTGAACCTGAGGGTTGGTGAACTATACTGCATTTCACTAAGAGTTCTTTATACAAAATACACAATTGAGATTATATCTTAACATGTGGCTTTTTTTCTCCTCATACTTTTTAAGATTAAATAATTCCTTACTGGTACTAAAGTCAACCAACCCACATATTTAGGAAACAAGAGGTTTTATTTATTCATTGATCCCAAGATATTAATTTTTTGCAAATAATTAGCCTCAATTTTTCTGAGAATAAAATACATCAATATCTATTGAGCTTTTAGCCATGCAACAGATATACATAAGGCCACACAAAATGTCATGGTAGAACTGAAAACACAGGTCAAATTCTGTCTAATGTAGACCTACTGGGATCATGGTGTTAGTATCTTATAATTCATTTAAAATTATTTTTAGCTTACATTTCACGACCTGCCAAATGTCTTTCCCGGTAAGAGTTAATACCTATATTGAAGATGATGCTTGATGTGGCATTAATAGAGAATATTATAAGATCACAGATGTTTGAAAGGGTCTATTTGTTGTTATACAGCCATTCATCTGTTCAAAAAATATTTATTGGATACCTACTAGAGCCTTCCACAGAAGCTATAAAGATCAAATATATAGTCCCTATCTTCAAGGAATTCACTTAGAATCTAGACAGGAGACTTGAATTTATCAGAATAGAGGCTCCATGGGAAGTGCTGATAATTAATGTTTCTCCCAGAGACTAGAAAGGGACAATAAAAACACATTAAAATTGGGAGGAACAGAGGGGTGAAAGTGAAAATGAGAAAGTTCCTATAAAAAGAGTAAAGTTCTGTTTAACTTAAGATATCCTAAGAATGGTACAGTGGGTTAAACTGTAACCCCCAAAAGGTATGTCCAAGTCCCAAAGCCAGTACCTGTGACTAAGACTGTTGAGAAAATATGTTATTTGCAGATGTAATTGACAGAGTTTCAAGATGAGATCATCTGGGATTAACAAAATGGGCCCTAAATCCAATGACAAATGTCCTTATAATAAGAGGAGAAGATACAGACAGAAGAGGAGAAACTCAGGGGAGAGGTCATATAAAGACGAAAGAACAGATACGTGTTATGCTCTCACAAGCCAAAAATACCTGGAGCTACCAACAGCTGGAAGAGGCAAGGAAGGATTTTCCACTAGAGTTCAGAGGGAACGTGGCCTTGATGGCACCTTGATTTTGTTACAACAGCCCTAGAAAATATTACAGGTAGGGCATCTATACATGGATTTCCTGGTCTGAGGACACATGGCAGAAACAAATATGGAGACCAAAAAAATCAAGTTTCTAAGTTAGAAAACAACATTCTCATTGATGATGGTAAGAGATGGAAGACAGAACAGTCTATATTGGCCTAGATCAGAAGTACCATCTGTCATTGCCTAGCTGTGTCCCTTAACACATTCCTCTCAGAGCCTCAATTTCATCATCTGTAAAGTGAGTAAGACTGAGGAAGAAAGCCTTCAGGGTAAAAAATGTAGTATAAACAAAATCTGAACAATGGCCTACAAAACCACCCACCCATTACCCCACGTTGGGATTGTTGGTAAAAATCTACACTCAAAAGCATTACTTGGAGGATCTCATCTTATTCCAGGACCAAAGCAGGGAAAACTTTTATTCCCACAGGTTTCCTCCTAGAACTTACCCCCATTTCCAGACCTTATTCCTCCATTTTGATGCTGAACCTTTAGGCCAAATGGAATGGGCACCACATGCTCCATACAAAATTCTTCCCAGCCAACAGGAGTTCCAGGCCAAGTTTATCTTGTGAGTTAACAGGAGGTGACAAGCTTGGCAGGACTCATTCTCCTTGCATGACTGATTCAGCCCAGCCAACCAGCTCCATGCTAATGAGGATGTACCAGAGCTCATGACAAAAACATTGTTGAATAATTTAAAACTTTAGACCATGATTTGCCATATAATGTGATTCACTGTGCAATTATGGCCCCAGTTAAATCTGCTTCCTTGGGTACCTTGATAACACACACCAGCAACTACAAACTGCCTATTCTCAAAATTAACTATCTAAAAAATGTGGAAGAATAGAAACAGGGTCATCCTGTAAGGGGAAGACAGTGAAGGTAAGGCTGGCCTAAACTCTCAGGGGCTGCTGCTTTATAAGAAAAGAGTAGTATTTCAAATGTAGTACTTTAATATGTATAGAGGAAATAAATATAGTAAAATATTCTTTCTCATCCAATCTAGTATGCTTTGGTACAGATTGATCCTTATAATTTCTGGGGAATTGACTTTAATTTCTTCTCCTATTTCAGATATCCATTTAAATAAGTTTCTTTGTACCATCTGGCCACTTAGATTCCCTCCTGTATATATCCCCATGCCAATGATTTAAATAAAGTTTAACCAATTCAAATATTTGAAACATACCTTAAAAGAGGTAATTGTCAAGCATATGTATTCTAAGGGATAGATGCTCAAACACTTTCTCAGCAATGTTAGCTAAGGGTTTATTAACTGTGGGACCAGAAGTTGTTCTTTATAACATGGTCCTTTCACCTGAATATTAATGAGTTAAGGGGAAAATAACAATAACCAGAGCTTATCATCTCAACAGAGCCTAGTCATCGCAAGAGAACTGAACTAAATGTGGAGCCAAATTATCAGTTTTACATTTGACCTTGTTAGGATGAGGCCAAGGACAAACAAATCTCTCCAAACTTCAGTTTCCTCATCTGAAAAATAGATTTCATAATATCTAACTGAACTTTGAGCTTCAAATCAAATGGAAAAGTATAATATAGAATTTTTTCTGTGACAACAGGACTTCACAAATCAGTAGGATATTAAGCATTCAAGCAGGTAACATTAAGAAACATTCTCATTTAAGCAATATTAGACCTTCATTTACAACAGGGAGAGGGGATAAGTTGTCCTAAAATATTTTTCCAAGTTTCATCTGCCACCAACTACAAGAATTCAGGAGACCATAGATTCACTTCCTAGTCATAAGGCATGGCAAATCATTAGCCACTGATGACAGGAGGACCTTCAAGGTGACAGTTGCCACCTGTGTCCCACTATTACATCAACACCTCTGATATTCCTCCAAACTGGCAAAGGCAGCACATCCTCTCCTGAGTCACACACAGCCTTCCATCCACCTGCCTTCACTGTCCTTACCTCCCCCCAAAGGCACCTGACACAACAACTGTTTGGGCATCTCCCACAAGGGCGGATTTCAAAGCCCTGCACTGTTGTACTAAGTGTGTTCATCCCACCCTGTGACACCACAGTCATCTGAGACTTCTGATATGCATCCGTGATCCTAAACATTTGTTCCTCACTTGGATTTCTTTGAATTTCAGAAACCAAACTCCTTGTTAGAAACCTTGCATAAAAGGATAAAGGGGGAAAAAAGAGAATAAAGAAAGGTAGTCTCCATGTGAATGTATAATAATTTATCTCAATTTGTCTTATGAATCTCATTATTTAAAATCACCAGTCACAAAAGCATTTAACAACACTTGCTTGTTGATGATTACTTTCTGCATTATAAGCCTAAATATTGGTTTCAAATCTTCTGCAAAACCAAAGTTGAGGTTTCTGAAATTTTATTTTCATTAACGCAGTCATCTATAGAGTTTGCACACTTGGAAACTTATTAGAAGAGTTTAGCGGAATATGGCTTTATTTTTAAATAGGCGTTTAGAAAGGTCTGTGTATGGTTCTTGTTATTTAATCAACAAGTAAAACCTAATGACAAAATGCTTCACATCTGAAATCAATAGGGACTTTTCCATGAGTAATGACTATAAAATCAGCCTATTATGAAGAGATTTGCATATTTTAATTATTGTGTTCTAAGGCTTTTGTCAAATAGATGCTACAATGCATTAAGTACCATGCAGTTTTGGTATACTGTTAACTCAGTATCCTATCTAATAAAAGAATAATATGCAAATTGACCATATCTCCAATCCAGTCACACCCACAGCCATGCCCATTAGCCAACCAAGATGGCTGCAGCCACTGAGAGCAGGAGGGAGGCTTGGGTTTTCCCAGCAATGGAGGAAGCCAAGCTTTCTGCCTGCCATTGCTGGCCTAGGCCTCCACTCAATGTTACAAAGTTTCAATTATAGAAGATACATAATCCCAAAAGAAATGGCGGCAGCCACGGAGCTGGAGAGAGCAGAGGCTAGGGTTCACCGGGTGATGAAGGAAGCCAAGCTTCTGCAGCCCTAGCACCTAGGCCTCCACTCTAGGCAACAAAGTTTCAATTATATCACCGCCACTGAGCCAGCAGAAGGCTTGGCTCCACTCTAGGCTATAAAGTTTCAATTGTAGAACATAGATTAATCGCAGATTCTAGGGCCTCTGCTTGGGTCACTGGGGGTTGAGGCCGGCCTACAAATCACCATAGGCCCCTCACCCTGGCCATCCCATGCCCAAAGGGAACCCCCACGCTCATCTGGGGCACTCTTTAAGGCAAACCAGCTGGCCTCCACCCATGCACCAGGCCTCTATCCTATCTAATAAAAAAGTAAAATGCACTCCAACACACAAGAGGGCTGCCCCGTGTGGTCAAAGATCCTGCCCCCATGTGGACACAAGATGGCCACCACAAGATAGCCAGCAGGGGAGGACCGTTGGGAGTTTCCAGGCCCTGCAAGGAAGGGCAGTTGTGGGTGATCAGGCCAGCAGGGGAAGGCAGTTGGGAGGGACCAGGCCTGCAAGGGAGGGCAGTTGGGGGCAATCAGGGGAGGGCAGTTAGGGGTAACCAGGCCAGCAGAGGAGGGAAGTTAGGGGCAAACAGCCTGGCATGGAAGCAGTTAGACATCAATTAGGCTGGCAGGGTAGTGGTTAGGGTGTGATCAGGCTGGCAGGCAGAAGCGGTTAGAGGCAACCAGGAAGGCAGGCAAGTGAGCAGTTTGGAGGCAGCAGTTCTGGATTGTGAGAAGGATGTCCGACTGCTTGTTTAGGCCCGATCGGATCGGGCCTAAATGGGCAGTCGGACATCCCTCGAGGAGTCCCAGATTGGAGAGGGTGCAGGATGGGCTGAGGGACATCCCCTACTTCGGCGCAAATATGTTAAAATAGAAATATGCCTTGTTAGAGTAAGGCCTTCATTCATTTTAGTGAGAGTGTTTAGTATCTTGTTCTCAGAAGTTGTTTAAGGAATGGGAAGTTTAGAAAGATTAAAATGTAGATAAATTGCTTGTAGGTCTCAAGTTAAACACACAAATGACCATAAAATAAGACCTGTGGCAATATTGCCAAAATAGTCTCAAAATACAAAGCTGATTTCTAAAATAATCTTGACTTAGAAGCCAGATAAGGAGTCAAATGCATAAGTATTCAAGCTTTTAATAGTCCAGTAATGATGACTAAATATAAAGAAAAACCAAGATACTGAAACTCACTATCCCAAGTCAGAGAATACAGGTAAGTTATTTAACCTCTCTTTGCTTCAGTTTTCTGGTCTGTAAAATGGGTTAATAGTATTATCTACTGCATATGATTCTTATAATAATTAATTCTTATAATTAATACATGTAAAGTACTGTATATGCAAATTAACCCACCATATTTGTTGGGTCAATTTGCATACTCACTCCTGATTGGCTGGTGGGCATCATGAGGTATAGTCATTTTGCATCTTTCTCTTTTATTACTGTAGATTATTTGTATAAAATACAGAGCAGGAAGTATGGGCAAGTTTTGTTCAACACTAAATAAAAGGAACTTGAAAAGATAAACTGTAGAGGGATTATACTGATCCCAACAACTACATATAATAGTGTTTGAATAATATAGTCCTCATTTTAAAAATCAGTCTGTAAAATATTTGATAGATATGGTAAAGGTTTGGGCAATTTTTGTAGTGAGCAGACTTTGGGCACTTCCCAACAGTTCTAAGGAATACTAAAACATTAAAATGCCCAAGTAATAGCTGAAAACACAAGTCATTTAGGTAGCACTACATAAAATTTATTTTACAAAAAATATATATATATATACACACACACACATTATTGATTTTTTATAGAACGGAAGGGAGAGGGATAGAAAGTCAGAAACATCGATGAGAGAGAAACATCAATCAACTATCTCTTGCATGCCCCCTTCTGGGGATGTGCCCACAGCCAAGGTACATGCCCTTGACCGGAATTGAACCCGGGACCTTTCAGTCCACAGTCCGGAGCTCTATCCACTGAGCCAAACCAGTTTCGACCATAAAATTTATTTTAAAACTAGAGGCCCAATGCACAAAATTCATGCAAGAGTAGGCCTTCCTTCCCCCGGCTGCCAGCTTCTGGGACCTGGGCTTCCCTCGCAGCCCCAGCTTCATCCAGAAGGTCATCTGAAAGGACAACTGATCTAATTAGCATATTATGCTTTTATTATTATAGATCTTATTAAACAAAACTGGAATTAGAGACATTTAGAGTTTGCTCACAGTAAGAGCAAGTGAATAGGTCACACACACCACAGGCCATTAGAATGAGGCTGACTCAGAGAGTCCTGGGGCCTGCCCCAGCAGGTATTAAGATAAATGGCAAACTTGCAGCTAAGAATTTTTTTATTATAATATAGAAAATGATTCCTATTAGCCCTTCAAGTTTCAGGCTGCTTTTCTGAGAACAGTAGAGTTCACAGCACATTTTAAAAAAATAAAACCAGCTTAGCTTTAACCAAATCTTTTTTGTCCCCACTTCACTGCTTATTATACTGCAACCTTTTTTATCTGGTATCGGGAATATTTATAACAAGATTGACCTACTTATTTTTAATGCATGCAATTATTAAATTCATAGTGTGTTAATCTAATAGGACCATTAACCTAAATAACATGGTGAAAAAGAGAGAGAAGCTCCTCATCACTCCAGGCCTACAAACACATTGAAGGAGGTCATAAAAGAAATTAACATAACCAGATTGTTCTAGGTTTCCACCAGCTTCCTGATTATACAATATGAAGGATTCTGATCGTTTGCTTCCATATCCACCTGCCAGTCTTAAAAGAACAAAAAGAGAATGGAAGGCAAGGGTGAGGGAGAGAAATGATGATGAACTATTAGTGCCCATACCAAATGGTGAACAAAACATCAAGTTCATAGGTTTCCATTCATCAACCACGTCTCAAAGAACTAGCATTTATTTTGTAATTAGTGAGATGCAAGAACTTTTATTGCATTTTATAAGCTTCACTTTTCTGTGATTTTCTCTTTCATTTTCCCCAACTCCAAGTGACTTCAAATTAAAAAGGTCATTTTAAAGATGATTTGGAGACACAGCAAGCAGTTTTTTTATCTTTATATTGATCAAAAACTATAATGAGGTATTTCAGATCCTCTAGACCATCTTGAAAACATTTGAAACTCTAATGCAAATAAAAAGGCTATGTACTTTAAAGCATTTTTAAAAGAAATAAATGCAAAACCTAAAAGTGAAATTTTCACGGAGAGCACAACACATAGGCCTGTATGTACACTTCCCTCACTGGATTTTAATTAGGCAGCTAGAATATTCAGCATGGCATTGTGCTTTAGTGTCCGAGTTGAAATGGTAAGGAATACACTGATTTTTATGCATAAAATATTTATGAAGTCCATATTACTAAAACCTTTAAAATACACAGCAGCTTTAAAAAATGAGTGAGCTCCGGAAACTCTTTCAAAGGTTCTTTCACAAGTCTCCTTTGAAACCAGCTTCACGAAGAAAATGCTGCTGTCTAAAATTCTTCAGCTTGGAGAATACAATGTTATTATTGTCTTGCCCTTCAGAGCTAGGAAAGGCATATATTAGTTTTCTTGGCTATAAGTTTCCATGACTGAGAAAGCATATGGCCTTGTTCCAGATAGAAGTTTTCCAGGAATTTTGCTTACAAGGAAATGCTAACCCGGGTATTTTAATTAATATTCATATTCACTTTGCTCTTAATGAATCTAAGGATTCTATTAGCATGAATTAACTCTCACGTCCATAAATCTAAAAAGTCTCTAGAGGACTCTGCTCCAGGAAGAGAGTGAGATGCATTAACACTCCATTAATATCTTCCTTGGAAAACATTCTTTTTAACATTTATCTCTTCATCATTTCCTGAATCCGTAATGAAATGCTTGTGCTGGCATCTAACAAAAGGATCATGTCCAGAGCCTAATGAAGTGTTAGACACCAAGGTAAGAAGCAAGTCTGCTGCACTGGCTCCTACAGTGGGATACACAATGGTACTCTCTAGACTATATTTAGCTCCAAAGTCATGGTGAGTAGCCTTTTGACTTAAGGCACAATCTGAATGAACTTCAAGTTCCAGAGCTGCCTGCACAGGCCAATCACAGTTCTATTTTCTAAGTTTTAAGCCAGACACTGAGGTAATTTCCATTTGTATATCCTTTTCTAAAACGAGAGACTTCCTGAGAGTGACATTCTGTAATCACAGAATTTCAAGGAGGAAGAGATCTCTGAGATCACAACTGGCTGCTTCCTGTTTCTTTCTTGAAACCCTACAAAAATATACCTGCCAAGTGGTCCTGGAGCAGAAATGAGGAACTCACCACCTCAAGAAAACCCACTTCTTATTCAGACGACTCAAAACTGTTTCACCATTCTTTCTTTAGTTGAGATTAAACCTTTTCCCTGGGAAATCCCATCTCTTGGTTCTGATTCTACTCTCTGGGGCCCCCAGAACTAATTGAGTCAGTGGAAAATCTTCATTGGTATAAACGGGTTTGATGTTTTGAAATTCAAAGATTTGTAGAGAAAATGGTGTTAGTAATCAAGAATCTCGTTAAGGCTAAAGAATGTCATTTTTAAAGCCTTTAAAAAAAGGTATACATAGTTCTGTCTCTTCCTACTCATACACTTCATAAGAATAGCTTTTCTTCTAAGAATATTCATATCACAAAGTAGCCAAAGACTAGGAAATATTTCCTTATCACAGCTTTACTTAGACTATGCAAATGGAGCCCTTGGGCTATCCTCAATCTATGGACTACTAATAATAATAACAACTTTCATATATTGAGCACTTAGCCATATGAAAGACATTGGGCTGGGTGCTTTACAATAGTCCTAATGAGAAAACTAAGATTAAATAACTTATCAGTAGACACATAGATACTAAGTACTGGTTCAAATTCAAATCTGTCTGATTACAAACCTAAGTTTCTTCTGTTTATATAAACCCTCTTGCCCACTTTTTCAGATAAAGAGCTTCTAAAGTGTTCCCTATTCTTTTTATAATTAGAAGATACTATAGGCTTATGAAATACTAGAGGCCAGTGCACAAAATTTGTGCACAGGGGAGGGGCAGTGTCCCTCATCCCAGCCTGTGCCCTCTCATGGTCTGGGAGCTCTCAGGAAATATCCAAGAGGCTCCCGCCACAACCACTGTGCTTGTCAGCTATGAGCCCAGCTTCTGGCTGAGAGGCGCTCCCCCTGTGGAAGCGCACTGACTACCAGAGGGAAGCTCCTGCATTGACTATCTGCTCCCTGGTGGTCAGTGTGCATCATAGCAATTGGTGATTCTGCTGTCAGGATGAAACTGACTCTCTGACATCCCCCAAGGGGTGCCAGATTGTGAGAAGGTGTAGCCCAGGCCAAGGGAACCCACCAGTGCATGACTGGGGCCAGCAAGAGATGTGAGAGGTTGGCTAGCTGGGGAGGGACCACGGGAAGGCTCCAGGGAGTGTTAGTCCCAATTGGCTGGAAGACAGCAGCAAGCTAACCTACTGGTTGGAGCATCTTCCCCCTAGTGGTCAGTGCATGTCATAGCAACTGATTGACTGGTCAACTGTCTGCCACCTGGTGGTCAGTGCATGTCATAGTGAGTGGTTGAGTGGCCTTAGCATATCATGCTTTGATTGGTTGAACAGCTGACTAGATGACCAGATACTTAACATATTTGGCTTTTATTATATAGGATATTAATTTTTTTAAGGACACTGAATGTTTGTGTCCTCCAAAAAAATCATATATTGAACTCCTAACCCCTGATGTGGCTATATTTGGAGATGAGGTCCCTAAGGATATAATTAAGGTTAAATGAGTACATGAGGGTGAGGCCCTAATCTAAGAAGAGAGAGTAGAAAGCTTACTGTCTCTTTTTACCATGTGAGAACACAAGAAGATGGTCATCTGTAAGCAAGGAAGAGACCGCTCACCAGAAAACAACCCTGTTGTATAAGCCACCCAATCTATGGTATTTTTTTATGGTAACCCAAACAGATTAATACAGTTATTCTGGCATTTGCCACAATCTACCTAATATATGAGAGAAGGATAACAATAAGACATCTCTCTCATCAGGACCTAGTGCTATTCTCCCTGTCTTCAAGTAACTGTGATCTGGTGGAACAAAAGAGAAGTACTCTCCTAGCCCACTTGCTGACTGAGTCACCTTAGACTAATTACTTCAATTCTTTGTGAATGCCTTCTCAGCATGAAAAGAAAACGTCTCATCTATGTTCATTTCTTGGTGATTTTTGCATTTTCCTCATTTCTCAAATATGTTACTTCTCTGGATTTTAAATGTAAAATATTTGAAGAAACACGTGATATAAATGGTAGAAATTTTGATTTAAAAAAAAGATCTTTAGTTTTAAAGTTACTTTTGTTTGTGACTGTATCCTAGACCACATCTTTTATTTTACTGTATGATGCCTATGAAAACATCCCAACACATTTTTTCAAAAGAGCATCCCTAGAATGTTCTAGCAGATTCAAGGATCCTTAAGAATGCAAACAGGCTCACCAAAGACACTGGAGGCCCTTCAGTGACAGTCCATTCAAGTTGTCTCCTCCAGAAGGGTAGCTCATACCATTGCCTGACAAGTGAGACATGGTTACCATACCTGCGAGACAATAGTATGTAGGCCTACCTACCTGAGGATAATTCTGAGTCCCTACAGAAAAATGTGGGGAGAAGAAATATTTACATAATGTTTGCTTTCCAGATGCAAACAATCTGCTCCAAGGGCTGATCTGATTAGAGAATGTTTCTCAGGAGATCCAGAGCCAGAAATTCAACATCAGTGTAAGATTTGCTCTTCTGTGGCCAAAAACTAGACTCAAAACTATGTTCATCTCACAAATTCAAACTATCAGTTAGGCCTTTAGAAAGTGATATGAAGAAATAAAGAATGAGTCAATGCATGTTGTCATTGCTATAGGGAACAACTTTTAATGGTATGATATTGGAAAATCATTGGTGTCATTTCTCTTTACCAAAGAAGTCAATCCTATCTAATAAAAGAGTAATATGCAAATTGACTGTCACTCCAACACAAAAGATGGCCACCACAAGATGGCTGGCAGGGGAGGGCAGTTGTGGGCAAGCAGGCCAGCAGGGGAAGGCAGTTGGGGGGAATCAGGCCTGAAGGGGAGGGCAATTAAAGGGGACCAGGCCTGCAGGGGAGGGCAGTTGGGGGGAACCAGGCCAGCAGGGGAGGACAGTTGGGGCCAACCCAGCCAGCAGGGGAGGACAGTTGGAGGGACCAGACCTGCAGGAGAGGGCAGTTGTGGGGGACCAGGCCTGCAGGGGAGGACAGATAGGGGAAACCAGGCCTGCAAGGGAGGGCAGTTGGGGATGACCAACCCAGCAACGAAGGGCAGTTAGGTGTGACCAGGCTGGCAGGGGAGGGCTGCTAAGGTTGAGTAGCCTGGTAGGGGAGCAGTTAGGCATCAATCAGGGGAGTGGTTAGAGGGTGATCAGGCTGGCAGGCAGAAGCGGTTAGGGGCAATCAGGCAGGCAGGCAGGCAAGCAGTTGGAAGCCAGCAGTTCTGGATTGTGAGAGGGATGTCTAACTGCCCGTTAAGGCTTGATTGTAGTGAGATTGGGCCTAAATGGGAAGTTAGACATCCCTCGAGGGGTCCTAGATTGGAGAGGGTGCAGGCTGGGCTGAGGGACAACACACCCCACATCCACACCCACACCCCATGCACCAATTTTGTGCCTTGGGCCTCTAGTATTATTATAATTACTTTGAAAATACTTGAAGAAAAAGAGAAACTTTAGAAATAATTATAGTAGGATACTACCATTTTTAATACTAATGTGGTATAGAGTTGTTTCTGTATGTCTATATTCTCTCAGTGGTCATTTTACCAAAATCTCTCTAAAGATAGACATAGATATTTAACAATCTATTCCATCTTTTCTTCACAATGAAAGATTTCTCCAGGTTTCTTTATTTGTATTTAAATTAATGACATTAAAAAAATACCTGAATTGGGGATTTTAGGATAAAAATTTTCAGTTATTTGTCTTCTGGTTATCTAACGTGATAATTAAAATCATAGATTTTAGAACCACACTGCCTAATTGCAAATTCTACCTCTGACACTTACCAGCTACAAATCTTAGGGCAAGTTACTTGACTTCTCTGTGCCTTAGTTTCCTCATCTGTAAGACTCTGAAAAGAATACTTATCTCACATAAGTATTCAATGAGTTAATATATACAAAATGTTTAAAACAGTACCTATCACACTATAAGAGCAACATTAGCCAGTTAGCATTATTAATTGATACTAATAAATCATGACATAGCTTCAAAATTAATTCTTTATAATCATGTTTTCTCCATCCTCTGTGATTGACAGCTTCATTTGACTGTAGTGATATAATGTGGCAAAGCCAACTGCTATGGAGAAATGTGGTCATTTTGCTAAAATTAGCCATACCCCTTGTGATATCTTCTCTTTCATATTATAGCAAGTAAAGTATTTCAACTGAAGAAAAATTGCTTAAGAATTAAAAAATATTTTCCTTCTTCCTACTTAAAGTTGTATTTTGTTAAGAAGCCCCTGAAACAATCTTTCCTAACTTCATAAAGCATCTATGAAAACACCTTCCCCAGTGGAGAAAAGTCACATAATAAGAAATGAGAGTAATAAGAGACTTATGACACGAATCTGGATAATTACAAAGCCAATTGAACAAATCAGGAATCGCAATCCATAGATCATAACTGCAGTCTCATTTATAATGTCAGACTATAGAGCCCACGTTCCTCCCAACTCTTCTTTGGTTTACAAACACAAGAGCTATAACAAACATAAAAGTGGCCAGCTACCCTTTCTCCTGGCTGCTTCTGAAACTAGCTAGAATGCTGCTCTATTCTGTTCTCTCCTCAATAACTCTCCTTTCATAGAGACTGAACTGAAAATAATTGGGCAACAACATAGGGAACAAGTGGTATTACATCGCATTCTGTAAGTGACATGAATACAGGAAGCTCTCTGAAAGCTAGGTGCTCAATATTGTCATCTTTCATTATTCCATCTGCTCACAGTATCAGAGAAATGTGAGGTGGGGAAAAACACAAAGAAAAGAAAATGTCAGCCAGTTGAGCTATAAGAGATGAAAACCAATTAGATATGAAAATGGGCAAGATATATCAAATTTCCAAGGAGATGTAGATTTGAGAATGAAATCACACCCAAGTGGTGCAAAAATGGAGCCAAAGGCAACTCATTGGTAATTATCAATCATATGCTGAGCTCAAGCTTAGTAAAGAGAAATCAAATGTGTAACCTAAGGAAAAAAGAACTGCAAAACAAAGTTAGGAAATCATCAATTTGAAGAATAAGAAAACATCTAGACATTATTTACTAAAAGAAATCTCCCATAGGATGCAAGACAGCATGCCTTCCACAAAAGAAGAGAAAATTCAGGAGAACAGGCTGTGAGTAAAACATCATGGAATGAACTAGTAATAATAATAAATACATGAAATTTACGTGCATAGAGAGAGGAGATTATTTAGTTAATGAATATTATTCACCATTTTTATTCATTTTTTTCAGTTAACATTAAAATGAATATTTTTCCCATATCTTTAAATTCTCTTTTAAAACAAGATTCTTTAAAAAATGCATAATATTACATCAAGTATGTCTTCTATCATGTATAATGTTCCTGATATTTAGGTTTTTATATTTTTCTATTTTAAAGAACAATAAGCATCCTTGTACTTAAAATTTTCATAATATCTTTGATTGTTTCTTTCAGATAAATTCTCACAAGATTGCTGAGTCAATAAATTTTCTCTTTTTTAAAAAACCCTCATCCAAGGATATGTTTAGAGAGGAAGAGAGAGAAACATCAATCAGTTGCCTCCCTTGCGTGCCCCGACCTAGGAGCAAACCTGAAACCTACGGGATGACACTCCAACCAACTGAGCCACCTGACCAGGGCTGAATTTTCTTCTTTTTAAGATTCTTTTTTTTTCATTGTTGAAAGTATTGCATATGTCTCATTTTTCCCCTCATTGACCTTCCCTCCAGTCTGTCACAACCCTACCCCAAACCCCAGGCTTTCACCACTCTATTGTCTATGTCCATGGGTTACGCATATATGCATACAAGTTCTTCAGTTGATCTCTTCCCACCCACCCACCCACCCACCCCTGTCTTCTTGACACATCTCAACAGATTCGTTTCCAGAAGTTCATTCAAGTTTTCAGCAAGATCGGTGATTATCCATTTCTCCAAATCTACTTCAGCATTGTATCTACTCTTAAACCTTGAAATTTCAGATTTAAAAGCATCATGTTAAAAATTTTTACTAATTAGGTTGAGCACTCATCTGTATTTGTCAGTCATCCTCCATGAATAGCTCACAATTGGTTTGCTACTTTTTCTCCTATATTGTGAAATAACAGAAACAATATAAACTGAGTGGCCAGATTATTATGATCTCTGAACGCATAATAATCTGGCCACTCAGAGTGTGTGTGTGTGTGTGTGTGTGTGTGTGTGTGTGTGTGTGTGTGTGTGTATTAGAGGCCTGATGCATGAATTCGTACATGGGTGGGGTCCGGCCAGCGTGGCCAGGGGGAGGGGACATGGGTGGTTGGCCAGCCTGCCTGATGGTCAAACTTCTGGTCAAGGGGACAATTTGCATATTAGCCTTTTATTATATAGGATATACACTGAGTGGCCAGATTATTATGCATTTAGAGATCATAATAATCTGGCCACTCAGTGTATATTGGTCTCTGCCCCCAATTCATGACCCAGAGTCCTGAAATCTTTGTAATTTCCTAAGTGATAAGAGCACTATGAGTATCTCTTATTGTAATATTTGGTCTTTGACCCCAGTTCTTGACACGGAGCTACTAAAACTCTTGTGAATTCTGGGTGATAGAAGTGTCACTTGTTCTAGTGAGTCAACTCTGGCTGGGCTCTAGGATGGGGGCTGGTCACCACAAAAAACAAACCATGATAAAAGTCTTGGAATACTCACATCCTCCAGAGAGGAAAGAGGGGATGCAAATAGAGTTAATGATTGATCATATCTATATGATCATGATGAAGCCTCCATAAAAATCCCAACAGTATGAGGTTCAGAGAGCTTCCAGGCTGGTGAACATATCATGCCAGTAGAGCAGCCCACCCCAACTCCACAGGGATAAATGCTCCTGCACTCAGGACCCTCCCAGACCCCACCCATATGTCTCTTCATCTGTATCCTTAACTAACTGGTGAATGTGCTTCCCTGAGTTCTGTGAGCACCTATAACATATTAATTGGACCTAAGGAGAAGCTCCTGGGTACCCAGATTTATAGCTGATGGATCAGCAGCACAGGAGACAACCTGGACTTAAAATTGGCATCTGATGGGGAGTGAGGGACAGTCCTGTGAGTCTGAGGACTTTACCTGTAAGATTTGATGCTATCTCCAAGTAGACAAAGTCACAATTGAGTTAAACTGTAGGACACCCAGCTAATGTTGCAGAGGAAACCCCCACACATTTGGTGACTAGAAGTGTCAGAAGTGAAGAGCACTAGGCAATCATAAAGGAGACCCACAGGAGGAAGATCTGGGTTTTTCCCTAAAAAGATGTTTATATTCTTTTTCAATTGAAAGAGCTTTTTAAAACATTAAGTTTATAAACCTGCAATATCAGTGGGATTTTCCCCCATCAAACATTTGGTTTTTGCCTATCATTTTATTTGTAGTATTTTTAAAAAATAAAATGATATTTTAAATGTTTAGATTAATAAAAAACTAACAAAGCAGGGATAAAATAAATTGAGCAAAAAGGCAATAAAGAGCACAATTTGTGCTTTGTAAAATATAGTGAATGATATGAAAGAAAAACATGAGATGTTCTCAAATAATACAGAAGAAAACAAATCAATAAAAAATGAGTGAGATGACCATGTTTATAGACAAAGAATTGAGAAAAAGCCAACTATTGTGGTATTTCACTAAAGCAATTGGAATGAAAACAAGAATAAAATATTTAACCAAAGAAAAACTTTCTTAGAATGAAATAAATCACAGGTATTCAAATGAAATGAACTCATAATACTTAAGCAAAATCTATGGAAAGAGAACAATACCAAGAAATGTATTGACAAGTATTTTTAATCACAAGAATAAGAAATATTCACTAAGCATTCAGATAGAGAAGAAAGGGGAGAAGGGAGGGAGGGAGACAAGCAAAAAGAAATGGAAGGAAGAAAAGAATATATATCTACATACATACAGCACAAATACAGGATGTTCCAAAAAGTGTATATACACATTTTAAATTATTATAAAGGCAGTCTTTATTAAAATACATTTAGTTTTCAAAACTGAGCTATCGGCTGTTAAACTGTATATACAATTTTGGGTGCATCCTGTGCATATCCACACTCTTATTATTTAAACAATTCCACTGCAAGGTAGAACATACTCGCCAATGATACATTTGATAAGGGGTTAATATCCAAAATTTATAAAGAACTTATAAAACTCCTCAACACCAAAACTAAAACAAACAATCCAATTTTTTTTAAATGAGTAAAAATGTCCAGCTTAGCTCAGTATTTGGAGCATTGGCCTGAAGACCAAAGGGTTGCGGTTAGATTCCTGGTCAAGGACACATATCTGGGTTGCATGCTGCAACACATGTGGGAGGCACCAATATCTCTCTCTCTCTCTCTCTCTCTCTCTCTCTCTCTCTCTCTCTCTCTCTCTCTCTCTCTCCCCTTTCCCTCCCTCTCTCCCTTTCACTCTGTCTAAAAAAATAATCGATGGAAAAAATATCCTCAAGTGAGGATTAACCAAAAACTGAAATAAAAAAAAAGGAAAAGGACCTGCATAGACAATTCTTCAAAGAGGACATACAGATGGCTAGTAGACACATGAAAAGATGCTCAACATCACTAATCAATAGAGAAATTCAAATTAAAACCACAATGAGATATCACCTCACACCTGTCAGAATGTCTATCATCAATAAATCACCAAACAAATGTTGGTGAGGTTGTGTAAATGTGGAATGCTTGTTCACTGTTGATGGGAATGCACTGTTGATTGGAATGCAGATTGGTATAGCCACTGGAATTACCTCAAAAAATTAAAAATGGAATTGCCTTATGACCCAGCATTACCACCTCTGGGAAGAAACCTGAAACATTAATTCAAATAATAACTAAGATTCAGAAGCAGCCCACATGCCCATCAGTAGATGACTAGATAAAAAATGGTGGTACATATATAAATGAAAAACTACTTGGCTTTATAAAAGGAAATCTGTCCTGGCCAATGTTCTAAGTGGTTACAGCATCGACCCTCTCACCAAAGGGTAACAGGTATGATTCCCAGTCAAGGGTGCATACTGAGTTGCAGGTTTGCTCCCAAGTTAGGGTCTGAGCAGGAGGCAACCAGTCAATGTGTCTGTCACATCGATATTTCTCCTCCCCACCCTCTTTCTCTCTCCCTTCTTTCCCTCCTCCTTCCCTCCCTTCTTTCCACTCTCTCTGAAAAAGTCAATAGGGGAAAATATGCTCAGATGAGAATTAAAATTTTTTTAAATAAATAAGAAAAAAATCTTTCTTTTGCAACAGCATGGACAGACCTGAAGAGCATTATGCTAAGTGAAATAAGCCAGTCAGTGAAACACAAGTACCATATGATTTCACATACATGTGGAATCCAACGAACAAAATAAACTAACAAACAAAATAGGAAAAGACTCATAGACACAGATAATGATATGGAGATTACCAGAGGGAAAGCGGGGTGGGAGAAGGTAGAAGAAGGTAAATTGGGGATAAATGGTGATGGAAGACTTGACTTGGAGTGGTAAACATGCAATACAGTGTGCAGATAATATATTATAGAATGGTACACCTGAAATCTACATAATTTTATTAACATATATTGCCCCAATAAGTTTAATAAAAATAATTTTAAAAAAATAAATTAAAAACAATTCCAATGTGGGGATCAACTGATTTTCTCTGGAACATAAACAATGCAACTTTTGCTGGAGCAAGAGAGAGACTGCAGTTGTGAGTAGGGCAGTAGGTTGGTCACTGTCTACAAGAAAGTCATGTCTGATATCAAACTTCATGATATAAGTTGGTATGACAAATATTTTTGCTGTTGTTAATCCTCACCTGAGGATATTTTCTCCATTGATATTTAGAGAGAGTGAAAGGGAGGGGGAGACAGACAGAGAGAAAGAGAGAGAGAGAGAGATGTGAAAGAGACACACCAATCGGTTGCCTCCCACAGTGCCAGGGATTGAGCCTGCAACCAAAGTGCATGCATGCCCTTGACCAGAATCGAACCCGGGACCCTTTAGTCACCTGCCAATGTTCTAACCACTGAGCGAAACTGGCTAGGGTGACAAAAATTCTTCAGTAAGTTTTAGGGACTTGAAATTACCTGGTCAGTTGATTCAATTTCTTCTTCAAGAAGATATGGAATAGATAAACATAATAGGAATTGATCAGTTATTTAGGAAAACCTAAGAATTCTAAATCTCAAAATTTCATTGCTATTTTATATTCCATATCTCTTTTTCTTTCTTTTTTTTAAGTTCATTAGCCTGTGTGTATAAGAAATAAAATTGGGTACACACATCAAACCTGACATTTAGAGCTGCAGAGAGGTATCTTTCATCCTCTATTTCACACAAGGAAGAAAATGATCATCAAAATAAGACTTTGAGAATGGCCTTAATTTAGGAGTCCTGAAATATTTTATACCTGCTGTATGACGCATATTATCCTCCTGGGCTATGGTAGTGTTACTCTTAAGGGGAGATGGCAAATTGCTTCAGTATTTTCTTGCAGGGATGCTAATACACAGATCACTATCACACGTCATGCAGCCCGCTGGAACAGCACATGGAAAGTCGTGTTTTAAATAAACCACAAACCATGCTTCTTGGTTTTATTTACATTGGTTCCACACATTAGGAAACAATTGGTTTCACAGTAAATTCAGTGATGAAATAAATTATGCATTTTCCCATCAGATTGGGGAAAAGACACTCTTGTGGAAAATCAGGACAATGAAAAAGGGAGGAGAGAATGTGTGCTATCTGACCAAGATGATAAATTCAAACAGCTGAGGCCATGAACCCCAAACTCTCATTTTCACACCCTTGCATGCCTCAGAGGTTGGTTACTAGTCACCCATAAGAAAGGGACACACAAAACACAGAGAGCTCAGCAGCTGCTCAGAAAGATTGAGGGCTTAGTGGCCCACTCCATTCAGCCACGTTCCTGAAAGCCTCTGACTAGGTCCAACCACCTTCGGCTTTGAGGCCGACGCCTCTGTTTACCATAAGCAATGCTTGTAGCCTGAACAGTCTCTGCACGTTTAGAGTTAGTAGATCCAATATTTAGTGTTCAAACATGAATATTATAGTTTATATTATTTATTAATTGTTGGTAGCAATAAGAACTGTGAGAAGCTCTTACATGTGCAAAATTACTCTGCCTTTTTAAAATCATACCACAAATTATTGAATCTCTAAACAAGATATTACAGGAAAAACATCTGAGTTTATATTCTACCAACTGTATGAAAGCATGGTGGGAAACACAAGATTTAACCTCTATGCTAAAGGAAATTATACACCGGTACAACAGATAAAAGTCACATATATAATACCATAATCGGAGATAGTAAAAAGTTTCTAAGAGAAATAAGGTTAAGTATAAGAGGAGTAGTGGTCAGAGAGAAATTTATCCCAACCAAGAGTGTCAGGGAGAGCTCCATCAGTTAAGCAGCCATTTCAGCTGAGTCTTGAAGGGTGAACAGGACTAGAAATAGAGAGGGACAGCCAAGGGAAATGCAGAATTTGCCTGGGACACAGCAGTAATTAGACTAGAACAGGGGTATGTTGAGGAGCAGTGACAGCCAAGCCTGGAAAGGCAGATGTGGCCCCATGGTGGATGCCCAAAGATGTCAAGCTAAGAGTGATCAAGGTGTTGCTGATTTAAAAAAGAAAACCCTTAGAGAGATTAATCATGTGCAGTAAAGTGGTGAAAAAACAAAGGCAAAAAATCTGGGGGCAGGATGGGGTGGAATAGTAAGATAGACTGCAAACTTGAAAGAGAACATAAGTCTTACAGGAAAAATGAAGAGACAGAGTCTGAGAGAAAGGAGTGGTCACAGACTGGTCTGGTTTTACGGCAGCAAAATATAGAAGTGACTAAATCACCACTTCTACTTCGCACTTTGTGTTTCTGAGGCAAACTTCTGTTAGAGACCTGCAACATTTCCATGCCTCTGTTTGTTACTGAAGAATGGGATCCTGAGTGGGAATACCTGTGGCTCCTGATCAGACTCATTGTTAAGGCCCAAGAGGCACCAAGCATGCCACATTATCCATTCGCCACACTGGAGTAAGACATCTCCCCTTGGGTCTCACTGAGAAGCTGTAGAGCCAGCCCTGCTATACTCCTAACAGACCCCTCCAACACAGACACCTCCTATTTATAGAAACTGAAAGTGAAGGGGAGAGGGGTTTGAAAGATCTGAGTCACCTACCCTGGTAGGGAGTACAGAGTTTGTGTTGAAAGGAAAGAGGGTACTTTCCTACCCACCTCCATTCAGTATATCATAAGATGAGATTGGGGGTGCCATAAAGACAAGGAGACTGGTGTGTGTCCTCCAGTTAGATATCCACTTAAGCAGTTGACTTGACCATCTTCCTCACCTGTGCCTGTCCAAACAGGATTGAACAGACCTAAAGTGAGATGATTGGGCAGAGAGGGGCAGCTAGTGAGGGTGGTAGCTGGACCTGTCACTATCTGGGATAGAAAGAGAGTGAGTTTGCTACAGTCTAGTGGTCACTGAAAAAGGTGGCTGGGCTTGAGCCACCTTGCTGTTCCCACCCCAGAAAAATACTAGAGGAAGGAACTCATTCTTTGTACCTTTTCTTTATTCTGCATGTAAATTTATTAACCACTTATTATGTCCTCCACACTATGCAAGTATTCTGGGACACAGCTAATAGATATATAAAACACACTGCTTGCTATACAAGGATTTGCGTTGAAAACAAAACAGTTTATTTGGGAGTCACAATCTTGTGGGAGTACCAATAGAAAACATGGTAATCTAACATCGAGGAGCTGTGATGGTGAGAACTGTAAGGAATGACAAGAGGTTGATTTATTGGGATCCCTTATCTCAAGGTGGGGAGGTGAGATAAACTCATACTTGTCCCCAGAAGATAACCATCATTTGAACCCTTGCCACATGGGCAGCATCAAATATGTCAGTACTAGTCAGAAACACAGTGATACCAATGAAGTGAACATGAGAGCTGTGCATATCCCTGAGAAGAGGGAGGAGTGGAGTTGGTGAGGTCCAGGCCATAGCCTCCCACTATCACACCAAGTTGAAGAAGAGGGATAAGGAGTAAAATGAAGATGGCAGCCCCCTTTCCCTGGGAGTGACCAGTCAAGACAGCCATAGGCAGGGGAGAGAGGATGAGACTGAAATCAACATTGACATTTAAGTTCCACACTGGATTAGACCTTCAATAAATGAATGTAGCCAGAAAATTATAATATCTTTTCAAGTTATCATTTAAAAAGAGAAAAGAGAATTCAACAAACGACTGAAGATAGCTAATGAAAAATGTTTGTAAGTTTTATGTTGGTACTCTCACAAAGTTGTGATGCCCCATTAAACTAACTATGTGCAAATCCCTGTATGCCAAACACTGTGTCCTATGCATCTGTTTATTCCAGGAAGCTTGCAAAGTGTTGAGAACATAGGAGTTAGTAAATTTATATGCAGAAGGAAAAAATACCATCAAGAGATAGTAAGTAAATTTTGGCCACCACTACAAAGAGGTGGTGATGACACACTTTGAAAAAAAAAGATTTGGGTTAGGAACCTGATCCTCAGGGAGCAGTGACAGAAGTGGGGTCAGAATCTGTAAGACAAAGGTAAAAGAGGAAGTGGAAGCTAAAGAATTGGAAACAGCCTATAAATATAAGTCATGCCTTCAAGAAGTCTGGCAATGGAAAGAAGTAAGTTAGGATGGCCTTAGGAAGTCAGAGATCAAAGGCTTAGGATATAATCAACTTGAGCCTTGTTAAATCTGAAGGAAGAAATCACTGAAGATGGAAGGGGAAATGTTTGAAGAAAGATATTAAGTGATGAGATCACTTTGGTAGCACTTTATTTCTTTAAAACTAGACCATGTGTTTCAAACAAGAAAGTTGTGTTAAGTAGTAACTTTTGAAGTATTTTAGCTATATCTAGTTAGTTAAATTATAAAACTCCTTAATGATAAGATCTCAAAATGGGGGCAAGAGAGGATGATTTTATTCCTCATCCTGTTGGACATTTTCATAAACTGTAAAGAGAGGATTGTGGTGGCAAAAAATCTACACTAATAAAAGAATAACATGCTAATTGACTGTACCTTCGTGATGCCCACCAGCCAATCAGTAGTGAGTATGCAAATTAACTCAACAAAGATGGCAGGTAAATTTGTGTATGCGGGCACTGAGCAGCTGGGGGCGGGGCAGTGCGTGATGCAGCACCCCAGTCACTCAGGCCCTCTGGGCAGCGTGAGAAGGTGAAAAGGTGGCCCAGGCTGGAGAAGAAAGGCAGCTCTGGCCAGCACAAAGGCGGTGCCAGCAGCCAGAGGAAGGAAGGCCCATTCTTGCATGAATCTTCATGCATAGAGCCTCTAGTAAAAAATAAATGTAAAAAGTGAATATTTGAACATGCATTTTATCTCCTCCCTTTGAGGCCAGAAGTTATAATACTTACCACAGTGTATTATCTATTGTAAATGCTGAATAAAAGTACCAGTAAGCACTCAATAAAACTTGCAAATCAATTTAATTTATAAAACAAAACAGTCCCATTTAAAATTGCATCAAGAAGAATTAAATATCTAACAATAAATTTAACCAAGGAAGTGCAAAACCTGTACAGTGAAAGAATAAAACATTGATGAAAGAAATTGTAAAGAAACAAATAAGTATAAAAATACTATGTGCTCAGGGATGGAAGCATTAATATTGTTAAAATAGTATGGCTACAACAAAAAGACAAAAGAGACATCATCCAGAACCACAGGAAAGCTGGATGAGTAGAAATTCTACAACTAGAAGGAAATAGAAAAGCACCCTGAGACTCAGAGGAGCTGCAGAAGGCAGAGGTATGGAGGCACACGTGGAGAGGGCAGACAACTGAGAACGTGGCTGGCTTTCTCAATCGGTAGGAAGACAAAAGCTCCTGAATGTTCTGAACTCAAGTTCCAGACAAGACTCTGCAGACCCTGACTCATACAGAGAGAAACTGGACTGTCAGGAAAGAGAAAAGCCCACTGAAATGCATAGGAATAGAGATGCACGCTCGGAGAGGGCTGGCAACTGAGTACATGGCTGGCTTTCACCACTGGGAGGGAGTCAAAAGCTCTCAACTTCTCTTAACTCCAGTTCCAGGTGAGTCTTGGGGACTCAGACTCATATGGGGAGAAAGTGGACTATCAGGAAAAAGAAAAGCACACTGAGACTCAAAGAAGCTGCAGAACACAGAGATGGAGGCACACGTGCGCTCAGAGGGCTGGCAACTGAGTACACGGCTGGCTTTCTCAATCAGGAGGGAGATGACAGCTCTGAACTCTAGTTCTGGGTGAGATTCTGGGACCCAGACTCATTCAGGGAGAAACTAGACTGTCTGGAAGAGGGCAAAACTCGAGGGCAGCTTTCTCTCAAAGGTACTTGCAGTGATTCCTGAGGGTTACTGAGACCCAAGGGCCTATTAGGGCAGGGCTGACTGGAAGTCATTGCTGTCTGCTCCACCCTGAGACTCTGCCTCACCCAAGCTGAACACAGAGGCTTTTGCAAGTCTTGTCTCATACGGTGTTTCCAGCACAAAAGTTCTCCCAGCATCAATATAACTGATCCTCACCACCAATTGGCCTGGAGGTCAATTCCTCCCAGTGATATCAACAACAATCAAGGCTTAACTACTACAAGTCTGTGCACACAGCCCACAAAGGGGTGCACCAAGAGTGTCCACCTCAGGTAACTGGGGAGGCTGAGCCACTGGGACCTATAGGAAACGTAAAAACCAAATCCACTCTATCAACTCAGGGAAGCACCCAAAATGTGGAGACAAAGAAATAGGTCACAAATGAAAGAAATGGAAGAAAGCAAGCAACAGGATATAGAGTTCAAAACCATGTTTATAAGGTGTTTCAGGAATTTCCTAGAAAAGGTCAATAAATTTAGCAAGATCCTCTAGAAAAAGAAAAAGGACCAACTAGAAATTAAGCATACACTGACTGAAATAAAAAATAATATACACAACTCCAACAGCAGACAGGAGGATCGCAAGAATCAAGTCAAAGATTTGAAATACAAAGAAGGAAAAAACACCCAAACGAAAAAGCAAGAAGCCAAAAGAATCCAAAAATATGAAGATAGTTTAAGGAGCCTCTGGGACAACTTCAAGCGTATCAACATCCGAATTATGTGCGTGCCAGAAGAAGAGAGAGAGCAAGATACTTAAAACCTATTTGTAGAAATAGTGACATAAAACTTCCCCCATCTGGTGAAAGAAATAGACTTACAAGTTCAGGAAATGCAGAGAACCCCAAACAAGAAGAATCCAAAGAGGACCACACCAAGACACATCATAATTAAAATGCCAAGAGCAAAAGACAAAGAGAGAATATTAAAAGCAGCAAGAGAAAAACAGTTACCTACAAGGGAGCACCCAATTGTCAGCTGATTTCTCAACAGAAACTATGCAGGCCAGACAGGAGTGGCAAGTAATATTCAAAGTGATGAACAGCAAGAACCTACAACTAAGATTATTCTACCCAGCAAAGCTATCATTCAGAATTGAATAGCAGATAAAGAGCTTCACAGATAAGAAGAACCAATATTATATGAAATGCTGTAAGGTATTCTTGAAGAAGAAGAGAAGGAGAAAGAAGAAGAAAGAAGAAAGAAGGAGAAGGAAGAAGGAAGAAGGAAGAAGGAAGAAGGAAGAAGGAAGAAGAAGAAGAAGAAGAAGGAGGAGGAGGAGGAGGAGAAGGAGAAGGAGAAGGAGAAGAAGAAGAAGACATAGTAGTAGTAGTAGTAGTAGTAGTAGTAGTAGTAGTAGTAGAAGGAGGAGAAGAAAATGGTAAAGATAAAAATTATGAACAACAAAATACCTAACTTTCAAAAGGTGAATCTAAAAATCAAGTGAATAAAAAGTCTGATGAATAGAATAAACTGGTGAATATAAAAGAATCAGGGGCATAGAAAGGGAGTGGACTAACAATCTAGGGGGGAAAGTGGTGTAGGGGGTGCGGGAAGAGACTAGACAAAAATCATACACCTATGACTGAGGACAATGGGGGTGGGATAAGGGTCGAAGATGGGGAGGGGATAGGGTGGAAGGGGAATAAAAGAGGAACAATTGTAATAATATGAACAATAAAGATTTATTTTTTTAAAAGACAAAACACTTGCATTTTGTGTGATTATTGGTGTTAAATAAACTTATATGGTAATCATTTTCTAATATATATATATATACATATATATATGTATATATATATATAATATCAAAGCATAATGGTATGCACCATTATGTTAATTATATCTCAACTCAAAATCAATTAATCTGTTGCCTCAATTGATTTTGGGAAAAGCCTAGCTTTAAATAAAGTACAATATTTTATTGTAATAATATATTCTGAGCTTTTATTTACAAGAACTATTCTAGGAATAAAATGATGAATAAAGAAAATGTCACCCTTATTACAATAAGGGAAGCAGGAGGAGGAGAAAGATATAAAATCAAAAAAAATTACACACACACACACACACACACACATATATATATATATACATGGGGGGGCAGTGCATGAAATTCATGCACGGGGGGGGCGGGGGATGTCTCTTAGCCCAGCCTGCACCCTCTCCAATCTGGGACCACTCCAGGGATGTCCGACTGCCCGTTTACACCTGATCCCAGTAGGATCGGGCCTAAACGGGCAGTCGGACATCCTTCTCACAATCCAGGACTGCTGGCTCCAAACTGCTCACCTGCCTGCCTCTCTTATTGCACCTAACCGCTTCTGTCTGCCAGCCTGATCACCCCCTAATCAATCCCCTGCCAGCCTAATTGATGTCTAATTGCTCCCCTGCCAGCCTGTTTGCCCCCAACTTCCCTCCTCTGCTGGCCTGGTCACCCCTAACTGCCCTCCCCTGCAGACTTGATTGCCGACAACTGCCCTCCCTTGCAGGCCTGGTCCCTCCTAACTGCCCTCCTCTGCCAGCCTGATTGCCCACAACTGCCTTCCTTGCAGGGCCTTGAACCTCCCAACGGCCCTCCCCTGCTGGCCATCTTGTAGTGGCCATCTTGTGTCCACATGAAGGCAGGATCTTTGATCACATGGGGGCAGCCATCTTGTGTATTGGAGTGATGGTCAATCTGCAAATTACTCTTTTATTAGATAAAGTAGAGGCCTGGTGCATGGGTGGGGGCCAGCTGTTTTGCCCTGTAGAGTGTCCCAGTTCAGGGTGGGGGTTCCCTTGGGGTGAGGGGCAGCCTGGGCGAGGGGCCTGTGGAAGTTTGCAGGCCGGCCACGCCCCCCTGTGACCCAAGTGGAGGCCCTGGGATCTGGGATTAATCTATGTCTACAATTGAAACTTTGTAGCCTGGAGTGGAGCCAAGCCTTCTGCTCGCTCCCTGGCAGCAGCCATTTCTGTTTGAAACTTTGTAGCCTAGAGTGGAGGCCTAGGCCAGCAACGGCAGGCAGAAAACTTGGCTTCCTCCATTGGCAGGGAAACCCAAGCCTCTGTTCTCTCCAGGTCAGTGGCTGCCGCCATTTCTGTAACTTTTATAATTGAAACTTTGTAGCATTGTGTGGAAGCCAAGGCCAGCAATGGCAGCCGGAAAGCTTGGCTTCCTCTGTTGCCAGGGAAACCCAAGCCTTCCTCCTGCTCTCAGTGGCAGCAGCCATCTTGGTTGGGGTTTATTTGCATAATCTGCTCCTGATTGGCTGGTGGGCATGGCTATGGGCATGCTTGTGGTGTGGGGAATGTATGGTCAAATTTGTATATTACTCTTTTATTAGATAGGATATTTCTCCAACCTAGCAACAGATTGAAATGAATTGCTTCCTTTGGTTACATCAATCCATTCTACCTACATGGTCTGTTATCATCAAGAGAATGAAAATAAGTAATAACCCTTATGGTAGATTATGTTAATGGCTCAATTCTTATACTTTGCAATTTCTCCAGTAAAGAGAAGTAGAATATTTCTCTTCTCCTTAACTTTGAATTTATCCATGTGACATGCTTTGATCAATAGTGGATGTAATGTGACCACCACCCCCCATTTATTTATATTTTAATAATTCTTTATTGTTGAAAGTAATACATATGTTCCATTTTTTCTCCCCTTGACCCCCTCCAACCCACCCCCAACCTCCATTCCCCAGGCCTTTAGTACCCTATTATCTTTGCCAAGGGGTTATGCATTGACCCCCCATCCCCATTTAAAAAACTGATATGCATATTGGTGATTGAGCTTGCTCTCTGTCACTTCTACCACTGATAATAGGAATATGCAAGGCCTAACGCAGTGTCCTAGGAGGAGAAAGAGGGACATGTGAAGCAGAGTAGTCCCAGCCAGTTTCCCTATATGAGTCCAGTCTACATCTGCTGACCTCCATTTTACCCACAAACATGAGCTTAATAAATGCTTTTTGTGTTATGTCATAGAGATAGTATAGCTGCTTGTTACACAACATTATTGTAGCAATAACTGACTGATACATGGAGTAAAATAAATATAGTAGGGTGTGCCTAGACATATAATTAGCGGTTCCAATCTCAGCAGTAAAAACTAAAACCCAGTAATATAAACTGCATAAATGGAAAAAGTAAGTAGAATATCAGTCCAGTTCTCATTACCAGATTTCTTATCCTGACCAAAATGAAGTTCATGACTCAGCCCTAAGACCTTCCTAAAATTTACTATTTCCCAGACTATCATACTGAACAGATCATGACAAACAGAAGCCAAGGAAAATAAATGAAATTCGTGTTTTACGGGGTCCCACATGCTGTGGTGTTTTCAAACCCACATGCATCCACCAAGAAGCACTTAGAATGTTTTATTCTGAAAACAAATCATAGCAAGAATAGAGTACAGAACAAAAATCAACTCAACAAGTCACCCCATATGTTTTTCATTTTCTTGTATTCTATAAAGGAAGTGAATGTGGCATAGTATATTTGGTTCCTAGCATAGAGACTTCCAGCTATTCTTTTTTATTTCATATTTACAGAGAGCTTTGTTACCCTCTGTACTTTCTCTGAAATGGCAACAGAAGTAAAGGAAATAATCCACTGAGAAATAACTGTTGTATCTTTCCTAGTGTAATGGGTTTGGATCATGCTCCATTCCTAATACAAAGGTGTTCTCTGTGTTCACAGGTTAATGGGATCTGCCAGAGAAATGATAATATACCTCCATTACAGGGGGATGAGACCTCTGACAAACCACTATTGCAATGCTGAAAGCAAACTCATTCAGACAGCCTTATTTATTCTTTAGGTTAAAAGTAACATTTAAAGATATCTACACAGTATAGATGCCTACTTAAAGTTAGCTATCTACCTCACACCCACCCCACACCCCTGGGAGGGTCAATGGGGGAAAACAGGGTGACATCTATAAGACTTTCAACAATAAAGATAAATTTTTAAAAAATAAAAATAAAATTAGCTATCTAAAAACAGAAAAGATAAATTTCTCTCAGTTCGGAATATATGAAAATATTTTTTAAAATCACATGTATTATAATGTATGCATAAATGTGTATTTCTAAGAGTGTGTGTGTGTGTGTATAATATGTTTTACATGTGTTAAATGTGTTTACCCTAATATGGTTATACACACAAACACAAGTCATATATATCCTCAATTGCATCTTCACCAAGATTCTATACAATGAATGTGACCATACTCTCCACTTCAAATCTTTTGGAAGAAGGTTGTCTTTTTTTTTTTCATTGTCCTCAGAAATACAGTATATCATTTATAAAAATTTAGTGCTGCTCATGGGTTCAGTGAAGCCATTTGAAAGCATCCTCTGTGCATGTAAAAGAAAGGACAGACAAATGTACTCCGTCTTACGTATCTTACACATCAAATCTACTACCTCTGTAATAAATTGAACAAGAAAGTTACGGTTCTCCTGAGCAACACAGAAAATCAGTTCATTGTTGAGACATTTTGATTGACAATGTGTAAATATCAATAGGTGGCAGAGTTATTTTATAGAGGTTAGTCTTTGACATAATTACCTTGTAATGTTAAAATTAAAAGACTTTTAGATAAATAGTATTACTATTTCTTATTATTCATGTTCCATTTAAAATTTATTAACCGAGGGGGGAGAAAAATATGGCGACGGAACAGATGGACGCGTTCTGAACCTTGTCCCAAGGCAGACGGAGGGAACAGCTGAGGGTCGTGCAGAGAGTGTTTGATGGCAAGTTGGGGGACACCTGTGCTCTGGGAGAGGGTAGGGGACTACTGGACTGGCCTCTCCTGGCCCCCAGTGCTGCTGAGTTCTCTCGTGAGGCCACCATATTGGAGGCAAACCGGGCCATCTTGAAGGGGAAGGGCCTGAAAATATACAGCTGCAGTACCCACTGGACAACTGAGACCTCCCGAACACCGGTGCCCAGTTGGCGCAGACATGCGGATTCGAAGGAGCTCTGCACTCCACCACAGAAAGGTCAGATTTCCCCTGGGGTTAGGTTGGGCAGGCGGCTGAGCGAGGCGGGGAGATCTGCGAATGAAATAAAGTCCGTGGCTGTTGGAGCTGGTAGACATGGAAGAGGGCCCTCGGAGCTGGTGGAAGAGGGAATTCCTAGAAAGCAATCCATTTGGAACTGACAGAGAAGGGCAGCCCAAAAATTTGGGGAGGGTGCTGGCTGCTAAACCCAAGGGAGAAAAGGGTATTTGCGCAGACATATGTCCGGAACCTGAGTTTGTGCAATTGCGTTTTTTTCCTCTCCTAATCCAAGCTTCTGAGTGCTAAATCAGGAACATGGGATCGCTTGGTGGGGGGATACCCTGGGAGACTGCAGGGGAGAGCTGTTTTTCTCTGGAGCCTAGGGATAAGAGCAGGAGGTCACCACTAGAGAGGCAGCTCTGGGGCAGCCCATTTCCACAAATCAGTATTGAATAAGACAGGGATAGTGGGATTTTAGTTCAGGCTAGAGAGGACCAATAGACCCAGAGGTCAATCCAGAAACACTGCCACCCTGGGGCTGAATCAAAAATTGAGTCTTGTATAACACAAATTAAGGAATTAATTTTATTATCTCTTTATTCTACTTTGGGATTAGTGTTCTACAGTCTATTCTCATCTAACCTTTAGTATCATTTTACTCTACCTCAACTTCACCTTT
Source organism: Antrozous pallidus (assembly GCA_027563665.1). Classification (NCBI taxonomy): domain Eukaryota; kingdom Metazoa; phylum Chordata; class Mammalia; order Chiroptera; family Vespertilionidae; genus Antrozous; species Antrozous pallidus. The sequence goes on along the minus strand of CM050511.1, from coordinate 44,777,004 downwards.
ATGCCACTACTCTCTTGCTAACCTTTCCCTATTTAGTGCCTTGTTTCCCTTACACTTTGCCCGCTTTAGATTTACATTATTCTTTCTTTTTGCCCCGTTAAAATTTCACCCCACTTATATATCTAATCTCCAACCACCTGCTCCAAGTCCATACACACCTCTCACTTCTCTGACTTCACTCTCTTAAATTGTTTTTCTTTCTGTCTTGTTGTTGTTGTTTACTTGACTGTTGATTATATTGATTTTTTATACATGTTTGTGAGTTTGGTTTGCTTATTCTTTTCTTTTCGTTTGTTTTTTTTATTTTTTTGGGGGGGGGATTGGTGTTTTTTGTTTTGTTGTTCTCGATTGCATTGTTTTTTGATAGATTTTTTGTCTCTGTGTTCCCTCACCTCCCTTGATATTAGTTGATGTATGTAGTTTGTATCAATCCCCAGGTACTTGTTGCTGGTTTTTGTTCTGATTAGTGCTGTCCTATAGGAGTTTTCACCTCACATTTATAGTTTATTCCCTTTTTCTTTTCTTTTCTTTTTTTTATTTCTTCCCCTTTTCCAAATTCCATTTTGGCATTCCTTTCATTCTTTCTTTTGTGTGTGTGTGGGGGGGGGTGTCTGTGTGTGTGTGTGTATGTGTGTTTTCTCTTTCTCTTTTTTTTCTCACCTACCACCTAATTTGCATTTGTCTGGCAATCATCTTTACTTCAAATTACCAAGACTGTGAATACATTCCTGTTCAGTGCCTGTTGCCTTGCACCTGGTTGTTTTGTATTTTGTGCCTTTAAATCAATACAGGAGAGTGAGGACTACATAATGACACACGGAGAACAGAAACCATGGGAGACAAAGAAACAGCCCGCATAGGGAAGAAAAGCCTCACCAGAAAAGGAGATAAATGAAATAGAAGCTAGCAACCTGCCAGAGAAAGAATTCAAAGAAATGGTCATAAGGTGGCTAAAAAGAATGGAAGACAAATTTGACAATATGAGTAAGAACCAAGAGGAATTGAAGAAGAACCAAGAAGAAATGAGGAAGACTCAAGAAAAAATGAAGAAGAGCCAAGAAGAAATGAAGAAGAGCCAAGAAGAAATGAAAAGTGACATTGCTGAGGTAAACAACTCAACAGAAAGTATCAAGAGTAGACTAGAAGAAGCAGAGGACTGCATCAGTGAGCTAGAGGACAAGGTAGGAAAAATACCCAAGTAGAGCAGCTTCTAAAAAAAAATTAAAAAGCAGGAGGGGAGCCTAAGGGAACTTTGGGACAACATGAAACAAAACAATATCAGTATAATAGGGCTTCCAGAAAGACAGGAAAATGAGCAAGGAATAGAAAACCTGTTGGCAGAAATAAAAATAGAAAACTTCCCTGATATAGAAAAGAAAAAACCCACACAAATCAAGAAGCTCATGGAGTCACAAGCAAAATGAAATTCAAAAGACCTATGCAAAAGCACAATATAATTAAGTTGGCAAACACCAATGACAAAGTAAGACTCTTAAAAGCCACCAGAGAGAGACAGAAAGTTACCTACAAAGGAACCCCCATCAGATTAGCAAGTGATTTCTCAACAGAAATTTATCAGGCCAGAAGGGAATGGAACGAATTATACAAAGTTATGCAAAGGAAGGGTCTGAATCCTAGAATACTGTACCCAGCAAGGCTATTAATCAAAATTGAAGGTCAAATCAGGAGCTTCACAGACAAAAAAGGACTAAGGGAATTCATTATCACCAAACCAGCAACGCAAGAAATGCTAAAGGGTCTCCTGTAAAAAGAAATAGGAAGCGAAGAAGGAACACAGGGGTAAAGAACAAAAATGGCAATAAATAAGTACCTATGAATAATAACTTTAAATGTAAATGGTTTAAATGCTCCAATCAAAAGACACAGGGTAATGGACTGAATAAGAAAACACAACCCATATATCTGCTGTCTACAAGAAACCCACCTCCAAAAAAAAGATGCACACAGACTGAGGGTGAAAGGATAGAAAAAGGTTTTACAGGCAAAAGGAAAAGGAAAAAAACTGGGGTAGCAATACTTATATTCAAAAAATTAGATCTCAAAGTGAAGGACATAACAAGAGATAAAGAAGGCCACTTCATAATACTAAAGGGAGCAATCCAACAAGAAGAAATAACCCTGATAAACATATACGCACCCAATACAGGAGCACCCAAATACATACAAAAACTCCTAGAGGATATCAAGGGAGAGATAAACAGCAATACAATCATAGTAGGAGACTTTAATACCCCACTCTCACCATTGGACAAATCCTCTAAGCAAAAAATCAGTAAAGAAACATCAATCCTCAATGAATCACTAGACCAGATGGAATTAACTGACATCTTCAAATCATTTCATCCCAAAGCCACAGAATATACATTCTTTTCAAGTGTCCACGGGTCATTTTCAAAGATAAAACATATATTGGGTCATAGGCAAAGTCTCTCCAAATTCAAGAAGATAGAAATCATTTCAAGCATATTCTCAGATCACAGTGGCATAAAGCTGGAAATCAACTACAATAAAAACAATCCAAAAAATCAAACACATGGAGACTAAACAGCATGCTATTAAACAATGACTGGGTTAACAGAGAGATCAAGGAAGAAATAGAAAACATCATGGCAACAAATGATAATGATAGCACAACAATCCAAAATCTATGGGACACAGCAAAAGCAGTTTTGAGTGGGAAGTTCATAGCTCTACAATCCTACTGCAAAAAACAAGAAACAATGGTAATAAATTATCTAACCAAACAACTCAAAGAATTAGAAAGAGAGCAACAGAAAAGCCCAGTGTAAGTAGAAGGAATGAAATAGTAAAGATCAGAGCAGAAATAAATGACATAGAGACCCAAGAAACAATAGGGAATATCAAAAAAACCAAGAGCTGGTTCTTTGAAAGGATAAAAAAGATTGATGAACCTCTAGTCAGGCTCACCAAGAAGCAAAGAGAGAGGACCCTAATAAATAAAATCAGAAATGAAAGAGGTGAAATAACAACAGACCCCATCAAAATACAAAACATTGTTAAAAAAAAAATACTATGAACAACTCTACTCCAACAAACTGGACAACCTGGAGGAAATGGATATGTTCCTAGAAAAATATAACCTCCCAAAACTCAATCAGGAAGAATCTAAACAGCTCAATAGACCAATAACTATGAAAGAAATTGAAGCAGTCATTAAAAAGATTCCAGCAAACAAAAGCCCAGGGCCAGACGGCTTCACAAGGGAGTTTTACCAAACATTCAAGGAAGAACTAAAACCTATACTCCTCAGACTATTCCAGAAAATTCAAGAGAATGAAAATTCAATACAAACTCTTTCTATGAAGCCAGCATCACCCTAATACCAAAACCAGATACAGATGACACAATGGAAGAGAATTATAGGCCAATATCCCTCATGAATGTAGAGGCCAAAATCCTCAATAAAAGTCTAGCAAATCGGATCCAACAGTACATCAGAAAGATCATACACCATGACCAAGTAGGATTTATCTCAGGAATGCAAGGATGGTACAATATCCACAAATCAATAAATGTGATGCATCACATAAACAAATTGAGAGTTAAAAATCACAGTCATATCAATTGATGTAGAAAAAGCATTAAACAAAAATCCAACACCCTTTCTTGATAAAAACTCTCAACAAGGTGGAAATAGAAGGAACATACCCCAACATAATAAAAGCCATATATGAAAAACCCACAGCAAACATCATACTCAACGGGCAAAAACTACAATCATTTCCCCCTAAGAACAGGAACAATACAGGAATGCCCTCTCTCACCACTCCTGTTCAACATAGTACTGGAAGTAGTAGCCATTGCAATTAGACAAGAAGAAGAAATAAAAGGCATCCAAATTAGAAAAGAAGAAGTAAAGCTATCCTTATTTGCAGATGACATGATATTGAACATAAAAAGTCCAAAAGACTCCATAAAAAAACTAACAGACTTAATAAATCAGTTCAGCAATGTAGCAGTATACAAAATTAATGCCAAGAAAAATATGACACTTCTATACACCAATAGTGAACTTACAGAAAGAAAGACTAAAAAAAGCAATCCCATTTACCATCACACCAAAAAAAAAAATTAAGATACCTAGGAATAAACTTAACTAAGGAGGTAAAAGACCTATTTGCAGAAAAATACAGGACACTGAAAAAAGAGATAGAGGAAGACGTAAACAGGTGGAAGAACATACCTTGTTCATGGATGGGAAGAATTAACATCATTAAAATGTCCATACTACCCAAAGCAATCTACAGATTTAATGCACTCCCCATTAAAATACCAACAGCATATTTCAAAGACCTAGAAAGGACTTTCCAAAAATTCATCTGAAATAAAAAAAGACTCTGAATAGCCACAGCAATCCTGAGAAAGAATCACAAAGTCAGTGGGATTTCAATACCAGATTTCAAGCTGTATTACAAAGCTACTGTTCTCAAAACATCCTGGTACTGGCCCAAGAACAGACATATAGAACAATGGAATAGATTAGAGAATCCAAATATCAACCCAAACCACTATGCTCAATTAATATTTGACAAAGTAGGCATGAACATAAAAATGGAGTCAAGACAGTCTCTCTTCAATAAATGCTGTTAGAAAAATTGGACAGATACATGCAAAAAAAATGAAACTAGACCACCAAGTTACACCATACACAAAAATAAACTCAAAATGAATACAGGACTTAAACATAAGACTGGAAACCATAAAAATACTAGAGGAATCCACAGGAAGAAAAATCTCAGACATATGCCAAAAGAACTTCTTCACTGATACTGCTCCTAGGGCAACAGAAGCTAAAGAGAAAATAAACAAATGGGACTACATCAAAATAAAAAGCTTTTGCACAGCTAAAGAAACCATCAACAAAACAAGAAGAAAACCCACTGTATGGGAGAACATATTTGCAAATGTTATCAATGATAAAGGTTTAATCTCAAGCATCTACAGGCAATTCATACAACTTAATAAAAGGAAGACAAATGATCCAATAAAAAAAAAATGGGCAACGGACCTAAATAGAATCTTTACAAAAGAAGACAAAAGAAAGGCCCAGAGATATATGAAAACCTGCTCAAAGTCACTAATTATCTGAGAGATGCAAATCAAAACGACAATGAGATGTCATCTCACGCCGGTCAGAATGGCTTTCATCAACAAATCAACAAATGACAAGTGCTGGCGAGGATGCGGAGAAAAAGGAACTCTCGTGCATTGCTGGTGGGATTGTAGACTAGTGCAGCCACTGTGGAGAACAGTATGGAGTTTCCTCAAACAACTAAAAATGGAGCTCCCATTTGACCCAGTGATCCCACTTCTAGGAATATATCCAAAGAAACTAGAATCACGAATTAGAAAGGATATATGCAACCCTATGTTCATAGCAGCACATTTTACCATAGCTAAGATTTGGAAACAGCCTACGTGCCCAGCAGCAGATGAACGGATTAAAAAACTGTGGTATATCTACACAATGGAATATTATGCTGTGGTAAAAAAAAGAAGGCGCTCCTATCATTTGCAGCAACATGGATGGAGCTGGAGAGCATTATGCTAAGCGAAATTAGCCAGGCAGAGAAAGATAAATATCACATGATCTCACTCATTTGTGGAATATAATGAAGAACATAGACTGATGAATAAAAACGGATCCAGAGACTGAGAAAAGTCCATCAGAATATCAAACCTCAGGGTAAGTGTGGGGTGGTGGGAGTAAGGGGGTAAGTCAATATATTTGACCTCTTGAACTAAGTAATTTGTGTTTTTACATCACTGACGAAGTTTATATAAAGCTATAAAAAAATTGGCAGCTAGTTTGCGTTTGAATTGACATGGCCTGTGACACCATAATACCCTTACATGATATTATTCTAAAATTTCATTATAATTTTTGATATTTGACAATAGCATATTGTTCAATTATCCCAAAGAAACTTACAAGTTCTTTGAATGTTTGGCAGCAATTTAAAAAGAGACAGGAAAGGAATTAATCACTTTCAGAAAGAATTAAGGCACTGGGAAGGCACTTGAGCATTCTATATCGGCCCCTCTTGCCCTTTTTGCCAAGAGGGATCCTCTTCTCAAAATCCAAGTGCACACAGCCGTTGCCTGAGCTCTCAGTTCAAGCTGAGGTTGAAGCCTCTGGGTGGCTGGCACCATGGATCTCTCTCTCTCACCCAATGGTATGAGCTGGGCCCTCCCTGGAAAAGAAACCTGAGTTACCCGAGATATGTGATCAGTACCGGGACCCCGCCAGCAGGTGAGGGGATCACAAGGCAAAGGCTGTGCATGGAGGCCAGAGGGGCATAGACTACCAAGGAGACAGAACTGAACCTCACATCACCCTGCTTGGCCCAGGAAGATGGCTGGTTAGCCAGAGACTGGTAAGATTCCTCAGGAAGAAACAACCTAAGACAGGCACAGTCGCAGAGGGGACAACAGGTGAGAACTAAAAGGTCAACAGAGGTGGGGCACAGACACTCACTCCCCTAACCTTGCAGGGGCCTGAACTCTCACTCTTTCTGAGGGAGGTCTCCTGCCCCCATGGCTGCTTCGCCTCCCATACTCAGCTCAGCTCAGGACCCAGAGTACAGACAGAGACTCGGCCAGCAACAGCTGCCCTATATCTAAATTCAATATAGTACCAGGAATGCTCAGGGCCTACTCAAGAATGCAAAAAATCCTTTCCACTAATATTTACAAGGTAAACTAAGATTATTGTTTAAGTATTAAATTTTATAGTAAAATAGTAATCAAGTTTTCAGGTTAATTTAAATTGGCCAATTGAAATAAGTGAACATGCAAGAAAATTTAAGTGTACTGGACAAAAAGCTGTTCCTAAATATTAACTAAACTTTCTATTAGTAGTTCATCTCAATATAAAATTGCCTAATATGCAAAGGACCTGAAGCAGTCATATTTTTTTGCAAAAATTAAAATTTAATGTTACCAACACTGCACTATAAAATATCCAAAAGCCCCCATTAATAAAAAAGGGGGGGAGATAGTGGAGTAATATCATGTAAAGAAAAATATCCTTTAAGTAAATTACATCTAGAAATTTCTTATTCCAGAAAATTAATTTCCATTTGTAATGCCAACAGCAGGATACCCATGAAAAACACACATGATGTCAAAATAAGCCAAAGGAAAATCAATTGGGCAAAAATAGAAAGAATCCCAAGTCTAATTTACCAAAAAGATCCCTTTATTAACTTTTGGTCAAGAATATGTTTGTATATTTTCAGAAAACAACTCCAAGACCATATGGATTCTTACAACAAAGAGGAACTGACAGGTCTGTTCCAGAGATGGAAGACACTGATGACACCTTGCCATGCTAGCTGTCAGCAGCTGTGCGTAACTGCAGGCAGTCCAAGTCCAAACCAGAGAGGGTGGAACCTGCATTGCCACCATATGTCCATCATCCAGATACCATTGCTGACATGTACACATAAGGAACTATTTGACATTGAAACTGGGACTCAGAACTGTTGGACATTGAAACTGACACTCAAACATTTCTTGTTCTTAAATATTTATTTCCAGTATGCAGATGCAAGATTTTTTAAAGAAAATAAATGGGGGAAAGAATATATACAGAGGCAAAGAAGCATTGAACAGACTGTCAAACTATAGTGGGAAGACAAGAGGAGGGAGTGGCGGGGGCTGTAACAGATCAACCAAAGAACTTGTATGCATGCATATAAGCATAACCAATGGATACAAGACACTGGGGCAGGGGAGCAGGGAAGGGCATGTGCTGGGGGGTAGTGGAGGCTGGAAGGAGGTCAATGGGAGGGGAAAAAAGGAAGCATGTACTACTATTTATAACACTTTAAAGAATAAAAAAATCTTTAAACATTTTTTAACCATATATCCTATCTAATAAAAGAGCGACATGCAAATTGACCATACCTCCACTACACCTACAAGCCATGCCTACCAGCCAATCAGGATTGTATATGCAAATAAACCCAACCAAGATGGCTGGCAGCCACAGAGAGCAGGAGAGTTTCCCTGGTAATAGAGGAAGCCAAGCTTTCCGCCTTCCCTTGCCGGTTCAGGCCTCTACTCAATGCTACAAAATTTCAATGATAGAAGATAAATAAAAGTGACAGCAGCCACAGACCTGGAGAGAGCAGGAGGCTTGAGTTGCACCCAGAGATGGAGAAAGCCCAGCTTTCCACCTGCCCTGGCTGGCCCAGCCCTCCGCTTAAGGCTACAGAGTTTCAATTATATAAGATAAATAAAACCCAATAGAAATGGCTGCCACCACGGAGCACGCAGAAGGCTTGGCTCTGCTCCAGCCTACAAAGTTTCAATTGTAGAACATAAATAAATCCCAGACACGAGGGCCTCCGCCTAGGTTGTTGGGGGGCATGGCCAGCCTGCAAACCACCACAGGCCCCTCTACCAGGCCACCCCATGCCTCAAGGGAACCCCCACCCTGGTTCAGGGTACCCTCCAGGACAAACCAGTTGGCCCCAACTTGTGCACCAGGCCTCTATCCTATATAATAAAAGATTAATATGCAGATTGACCATCACTCCAACACACAAAATGGCTGCCTCCATGTAGTCAAAGATGCTGCCCCCAAGTGGACATAAGATGTCCATCACAAGATGGCCTGCAGGGGAGGGCAGTTAGGTCTGAACAGGTCAGCAGAGGAGGGAAGTTGGGGGTGACCGGGCCTGCAGGAAAGGACAGTTGTGGGAGACCCAGGCCTACAGGGAAGTGAAGTTAGAGACAAATAGGCTGGCAGGGGAGCAGTTAGGCATCAATCAGGCTGGCAAGGGAGTGGTTAGGGAGTGATCAGTTTGGCAGGCAGAAGCAGTTAGGGAAAATCAGGAAGGCAGGCAGGCAAGCAGTTGGGTGCCAGCAGTCCTGGTTTGTGAAAGGAATGTCCAACTGCCCTCAAGGGGTCGCAGATTGGAGAGGGTGCAGGCTGGGCTGAAGAACACTCCCCCACATGAACAAATTTCATGCACCGGGCCTCTAGTGTATATGTATTTATCCCACAAACACATATAGATAAACTATGTGCTTCATTATTAAATATTGAAAGCCACATGACAATATTTTTAAATTTCATATTAAAATTTGAAACCACTAATTGAAAAACATCTAAATTCAAAACCTATATCCTATTTTCATATTACTAATAATAAACAGGCTGATTCTAAACTTTTATTCCATTTAAAATCCAGGCCAATACCTTAATCCAGAATATTTGAAATCAACAAATGTCTAAGATTTAATACCTGACCATATGCTGAGTACTAGTACAGATTCAAGGTGACTGACTCATCAGATAAATAAGCTATTCATCTATCAAAATATTTTATACTAGAGGCCCGGTGCACGAAATTCGTGCACAGGGGGTGGAGTATGTCCCTTAGCCCAGGCTGTACCCTCTCCAATCTGGACTGGGATGTCCGACTGCCCGTTTAGGCCCGATCCCCGACTGCCCATTTAGACTCGATCCTATTGGGATCGGGCCTAAACGGGCAGTCGGACATCCTTCCCACAATCCAGGACTGCTGGCTCCAAACTGCTTACCTGCCTGCCTCCCTGATTGTCCCTAAACACTCTTGCCTGCCAGCCTGATCACCCCCTAACCACTACCTTGCCAGCCTAATGGATGTCTAACTGCTCCCCTGCCAGCCTGTTTGCCCCTAACTGTCCTTCTCTGCTGGTCTGGTCAACCCTAACTGCCCTCCCTTGCAGGCCTGGTCCCTCCCAAATGCTCTACCCTGCTGGCCTGATCGCCCACAATTGTCCTTTCCTGCAGGCCTGGAATCTCACCCAGACCCTGAGCCCATCTTGTGGTAGCCATCTTGTGTCCACATGGGGGAAGAATCTTTGACCACATTGGGGCAGCTCTCTTGTGTGTTGGAGTGATGGTCAATCTGCGTTACTACTTTTATTAGATAGGATAGAGGCCTGGTGCATGGGAGGGGGCCAGCTGGTTTGCACTGAAGGGTGTCCCGAATCAGGGTGGGAATTCCCTTGGGGCATAGGGTAGCCTGGGCAAGAGGCCTGTGGTGGTTTTCAGGCTAGCCACACCTCCTAGCAACCCAAGTGGAGGCCCTGGAACCTGGGATTAATTTATGTCTACAATTGAAACTTTGTAGCCTCAAGTGGAGCCAAGCCTTCTGCTCGCTTGTGGTAGCAGCCATTTCTGTTTGAAACTTTGTAGCCTAGAGTGGAGGCCTAGGCCAGCAATGGCAGGCGGAGAGCTTGGCTACGTCTGTTGCTGGGGAAACCCAAGCCTTCCTCCTGCTCTCAGTAGCAGCAGCCATCTTGGTTGGGGTTTATTTGCATAATCTGCTCTTGATTGGCTGGTGGGCGTGGCTGTGGATGTGGCTTGTGGGTGTAGCGAAGGTACAGTCAAATTTGCATATTACTCTTTCATTAGATAGGATTTCATGAAATGAAATAATTATCAAATACTAGTGGAATGCCACTTTAATATAGACTATGATTATTCATAATACACATGAAACTTTAACATGTTCCCAGTGGTATATCTATCCTATATATTTTCTCATTAATAAAAGCCTATTTTAAACAAGCCCTGAACCTTGATAACAACAAGACTTTTTCTTTTTCTTGGATTGTATATATCTTAAAATGAATTATTTCTTGTAATTTGGTATCAGCTGTTTGTCTTTACTTTGAAGCTTTTCTAGCTTATCTTATCCCAGCTGTTTCAGAGATGGGCTCTGGCCAATACTTACTTCATCTGTAGACTCTTTGACCCAATACAACATGACCAGGAAAGCCCTCTTTAGAAATAACTCATCTCTTCTCAGCACCCTGAACAGTAAAGTCAACCTTATCAATCACATCAAACTCTACTTATTCACACAGACACAAAACTGATGTGTAGCTATTAATACTATGCACTTAATTAGGAGAAAATCAATGTTTAAGACTCATTACATTTTATCATTCTGGCAGACTTGTTGACATCTGACTTCACTCTTTTTAAATGTTTCAGAGGAACTTTATTATTACTGCAGAGAGAGACTCCTTTGACCTCTTAAGTTCACTGATAACTAGGTAAAACTCACTAAATAGCCAAGTCCTTGAGAGAAACTCTTGAAAGCTTATGGAGCACATCAAGGAAATAGATGTCACCCAGCAGTAACCTGCTTACAGTCTATGCTAGCACTAGAGCCTCACTTTTTAACAGACACAGCAAAGTGTTATGGATGAATCTGTTTTAGCTGTGATGAAAAAAATGTTTCAAAATCCATAAAATCACTATGCTTGCCATGTCCACACTCAAAATGCTTTATAATGTAAAGCTTCAATATTGCCACAAATGTCTAGGATGCTTCCCTGAAGACTTCTAATGTATTGTAGATTGTGAAGAATCTGTCAGATACTTGAGATTATGCTGGTACTTGAAACCAGGATAATAAAGCAAAGCTCTTGCTTTGAACACTAAACATTCCCCTGTACAGCATTTATAAATTGCAATTCGGAATTGAATCCACGTTACATCAAATCTACATGGTCACCTGAACAAAGAAAGAAAATGTATCCTGTTGGGAGCACAGGGAATGTTGTAAACTGTGACTGTTAGAGAGAGCTGAACTGCTAGCCTGAGAATTTGGTCAGTGTGGCCAGGTTCAGATCCTTGTTTCATCTTCCGTTTTCTTTCATTATTACACCTGACACTGTATAAAAGAATTATCCAGAATTTTTAAAGAATGAAAAGGGCCTTTAGTCAACTAGTTCCAAAACAAAGTTTGTTAATTTCATTTAACAAATTTCACTATTTCTGACTTAATTTTAAAGTGATAACTAGTAAAAATCCGTATTCCTTTCATGTTTCTACTACCATAGTACATAGCTGGAATTACATTTCCAAAAAAAATGCCACTATAAATCTAAATGAGCTATATATAGTTCAATCATATTTTCCCCTTTGAAGCAAAGTTCTAATATAAGATTACTTTTCTGAAGAAAAACCTAATGCCCAATTCTTTATAGAAATGAACATAAATGTTAGATTTGTTATTAACTATAGCTCAATACAGTAATACAAGTAAGTATACTCTTTGTAGCAGCCATTTGGGATGTTTGCAAATATTCTCTGGTTAATTCTCCTTGACTGTGTTAAGATTATACTTCCCTATCCCTGTGAAAGAAGTAACTTGATTTGGCCAATGAAACATAAGTAAAAGTGGCTGAAAGTCACTTGTAGTTGGGACCTTTAAAAGCCAGTGTATAGATAATAGTATGTGAAGACTTGGGGGGTCCAGGGAATGGGTATGTGTGGGGGAGGGGGTCAATGGGGGAAAAGAAGGAGGCATCTGTAATCCTTTCAACTACAAATATATGCATATTTTTAATACTAGTGTATAATTTACCATATCTTTTTCTCCTCTGCAATGCTCAGGAAGAGGGCTGCTCTATTAGCATCATCCTATAAGAATGAACTGCAGCAAAACCCCCAGCTGACCCACTACATAACATATGCATGGAATGTCAGCAAGAAACATACCTTAGTTTATTTTAAGCTACTCAGATGTGAGTATTGTGGATTATAAATGAATGGATATATACCTTTATATGTCCAAGTATTAAGTTTTCTAAAGACATCTAAGTCATTCAGTAACCAATCACATAAATACTGGTTTATTTTGAGGCAGCAATATATTAAATGGCAACGGCATTCTATCTAAATAGTCCCTTTCCATTTTGCATCTTCAGTGTCTCTCTCCCATGGCCCCATTCACACAGCAATCAGACAAGCCAACAACTCACTGCTGGTGAGAGGCTTCCTTTAACTTTGCTATGCCTTTAAGTTACTTCTCTACTCTCTTGTCAGCACTACCAATATTTCTGAAATAATCCATGGTCACTGCCTCCATTTCCTATTTTACCTTATGAATTCTGGCTTCCATTCACTCCATACACTTTAAAGAAAAAATTCTATCAATGAACTTCTAATTATCAAATACATGGCTCTTTTCTTCATCCCATCTTTTCCATTTTTCTTTCATACCTCTTGCTGATTACCATCCCTGATTCTTCACACTCCTCCTCGTACTTGTGTGATATTATTGTATCATCCCAAAGAATACTTACAAGTCACTCACCTCTTTTCCATCCCTCCCTTTACAATATCATCCACTTGTACAGCTTCAAATGTGATTAATGTATAAATGATTCTCAAAACTATCTTCAATTTGTTTCCTGCTTACTCTGTTATGTGATACATATCTCCTCCTGGCTATACTACTAGAACAGCAAAAATTAATATTTTTAATATCTTCACAAACCATGAAGGAAAATATTGATAAATTTAACTTCATTAAAATTAAAAACTTTAGCTCTTCAAAAGACACTGTTAAGAGAATGAAAGGATAAGCCATGGACTGAGAAAAATATCTGTAAAATGTATCTATCTACCCATCTTTACATGCGAGCAAGTATGTGCATACATAAGGAGACAAATATATAGATATCTATATGTATATGTAAATACATATATCTACATCTATACAGCATATATCTATATTTATGAAGATTTTATATATATATATATATATATATATATATATATATGACATACTAGTAAATGAAGGGAGATAAGAGAGAGAAAAAATGAGAATAAATAATGGCAGTAGAAGGGCAGGAATAATCAAGGAAATAATACTCTCCCCACCCACCCCCCCAAAAAAAAACACAGAACTAAAAGAAATTATAGATTAAAAACTACATTCCCTAAGCACCCACCTTAATGACTGAATAAGACCCACACAAAAGAATATCATACTAAAATCTCAGAAAATTGTAGATGCAGAGAAGTTTCATAAAATTACAAATAGAAACACAGGACATATAAGAAGTTTAGAAAATGAGGAAGGCATTAAAATTCTCAGCTATGATAATGGAAACTAGAAGGCAAATGCAGCCATGTCTTCAAAATTATGAGCTAAAATGATTTCCAACTTAGAATTCTTCTTTAAAGCTATATTTTTATTGATTTTAGAGAGAGAAGAAGGGAGAGGGAGAGGGAGAAACATCAATTGGTGCTTGCCATATGCACCGTGAAGGGGATCAAACCCACAACCTGGGCATGTGCCCTGACTGGGAATCGAACTGGCAACTTTTCAGGGCACAGGATGATGCTCGACCAACTAAGCCACACCAACCAGGGCACTTAGAATTCTTTAGTAACTAAAATAAAAACAAAATATGGCAACTGGATAAAAACATCAGACATGAAAGGTTTCAAAAGTTACTTTCCATATATCCTGTCTCAGAATTAATAGTGATGTAGTCCACCATATCCCTCCAAGGAGGAGGCTGTAAGCTTCAGGGAGGAGAGAGAGGATGCATAGGTAATGCTTGGGATGATGCTGAGGGAAAGCTTCAGGACAAATTTTCAGGCCTAAATACAAGTCCAGAATGGAAGTTGAAAGCACTGAGAAGGAAGCCACCAACAAACAAAAAGAAATCCTAAAGGAAGGTGTGATTTTTTTAACACTGTGAGATGAATATGATAGCTTTGGCAACTGGTCTAATGCTGAAGTGAATAGTGAGAAGTACATTAAAAACTGAACAAAAATGAAGCAATGTTTAATTCCAATGGGGAAATCATAATCATAGAATACTACGTGGCTTGACTGTGACACATTTCTACATAGTCATAATAAAATAATTATTGCTAATGATTAAATCACAGATACTAAAGGGTGGGGGAAAGATGAATGCAGGTTGTGGGGAAAACAGTTATAGGCATAATAGAGCATATGAAAAACAGTATGGCATTTCCTGAAAAAAATTAAAAATAGATCTATATTGACAACTCTGGTGGGGAGTGTTGGGAATTTGAAGGATTGAGCATAAAAAAAGAGAGAAAACTCATGGATGAGAAAATGGTGATGGGAAAAAAAAGTAAAATAAAATAAAGAAAAAATAGATCTGCCTTATAACTGAGTGATTCCACTTCTGGGGATTTATCCCAAGAAACCCAAAATACTAGTTCCAAGGGATATTTGCACCCCCATGTTGCATTGTTTATAACAGGCAACTATGGAAGCAACCCAAGTACTCATCAGTAGATGAGTGGATAAAAAAGTTGTGGTACATATGTACAGTGGAATATTATTCAGCCATACAGAAGAATAAAATCTTATCATTTGGATGAACCTCAATGAAAAAAAAAAGCCAGGGAAAGACAAATACCATATAATTTCACTTATATGTGGAACCTAAAGAATAAAATTAATGAACTAACAAAATAGAAACAGATTCATAGAGAGAACTGGTGGTTGCCAGAGGGGAGAGTTCACTGGGGGATGGGTGAGAGTGGTGAGGGGACTAAGAAGCATAATAGGGGGAAATAAGAACAGTCACCTTAATTTGACAGTCTGTTTGATGCTCTACTGCCTCTGTACCTATCTTTTTGTTCATCAGTTTATAATGTTCTTCATTATCCATAAATGAGTGAGATCATGTGATTTTTTTTTTCATTACTGGCTTATTTCACTTAGCATAATGCTCTCCATTTCTATCCAGGCAATCAATTAAAAAATGAAATAAAAAAAGAACAGTCATCTTAGATCCTAAGATGAAAGGCTTGTATTGAATATAGAAGATAAAGGGTTCTGGGTTTCTGATACTATAAAGCTGTCAGACCACCCTGACCACTTGCTCAGGCTTATGAGAGAAGATAAATACTTCTATTTTGATGCTCAGTGCATTTTTAGCTTCTCTGTTGCCTTAGAAAAACCTGTATCTTGTCTAATAAAGTTCCATCTAACACTTTCCTCAAATATAATTCAGGGGCTCTTGACAACATATTTAATTTACCCAACACCCTTTTTCTGAAGAGTTCAATTCACTTTCCACTATTTGTCATCATCATCATCTGTGATGTAATAGGGTAACAATGCTTTACGCTTGGCTCAGACCCCAGGTCCCATGACCACGCTGCTCACGTCAAGCTGC
Organism: Antrozous pallidus; assembly: GCA_027563665.1. Lineage (NCBI taxonomy): Eukaryota > Metazoa > Chordata > Mammalia > Chiroptera > Vespertilionidae > Antrozous > Antrozous pallidus. The sequence continues at coordinate 44,760,990 of CM050511.1, read as the reverse complement.
TTCCTGCCCTGGAATAACATCTGGTTCTGCTTCACTACTGCGAGGCAAGCTAAATTTCCAGTTTCAAGAACCAAGAACAAGATGATTTTAACCCATTTTTCAGACAAATTTGTTTTCATTCATAGGCCTTTCAATTCACACAAAAACAGACTGAATATGTAGGAAAAGTGATTTAATAGATAGCAACTTGGGTTTTTCCCTAAAGTTATCGTATGATACAAAATAGTCAACATCCTTCTGTTGTTCACAACTCACCCTTAATAAATGCTTCCTCATGTAATAAAAATAGGTTCAGATATCTATAGAGTACTTTCACCTCTTTGGAAAGAAAAACACTACAGAACATAAACATTCTGTGGCTCTCTAGTTTCCCTTGGCTCTCCACCTCTCCATGTAAAAGGGGATAATTATACCTGCCACAAACTATTTCATGCTTATGGTATGAAGATAAATGAGATAACCTATATAAGAAAGCATTTTGTGCTCTTAGGAAGAACAAATGCTCCTAAATCCAAGATGGTATAATTTTTTGTAATGTTTTCCAGGGACGCTCTGAACAGCTCCAGAGAGGTCGTTACCCACAACAAACTTTTGGCACTGAAGAAACCACCTTTCTAAAAAAGTTCATCCCTTGCACCTGACAACACTTTTCCATTAATTGGGGGTAAGTCCAGATGCCGTTCTGTTTGGTCATCTTCAGTACTCTAAAAGGATCCAGATTTCTCACTTCAATTTCTTGCACCAATAAAATGAACAAAAAGCCCTCTAAATCACAGGGGTTTCAGTTGACAGGTTAACAGTGAGACGCATTTCAATCAACTTCAAATGCAAAGCAGATTTACCAAGAACCAGGGAAGGGATAAGTGGGAAAAGGAAAGGCCCAGTGGCAGTCTGACAACTCCCTCATGTCTACTGTCTGCTGCAATACATCAGCGACCCCCAAGGACCCATCCAATCAGCTGAACTTGGCCTCAAACTCCACCAAATGGAGTTCTTTTCGTTGACGTCCCTTCGTTGTGTACAGAAGTCTGTTTAGACACCTAATTTCTGCAGAGAATTTAGAAATAAAATGTATTGCAAGCAAAAAAAGCCAGAATTTTATCAATCCAACCCATAATCTACATCCCTTAACTTAACCTGATAGCCAACACATTAGTGACCCTAGTTAACCTCCTGTTTACCCTCCTGCTGGGGTTAACAGACTTCTTCACTTTTCTGTGAAGTACCAAGTGTTTGTGTGTGCCCCATGCTGTTTCAGGAAGTTGCCAAACAAAGAAATCAACAATGAGTATGCCAGCTGCCTTTGGACCTCACTGTGTGTATATGAGATACAGCTGAGTCGAGGCATCTCCTGTCAGATCATCAATTAGCTCTGGGGGTAGAGGGAGAAACTCAAATGGCTTGGCAGTCTTCCTGAAGCAGTTACAGTGATGTAAAGGACTATCAGAGACTGAGGAATCCGGAAGGCATCATTTGAGGTCCTCACCATAATTCTATTTGTACTCCTGAAGGGTCCTCCCTAGGTTTCTATCACTGACAAAACACTTAGGGGAAAGCTCAGGGGTTGAAGGTCACTTTTCATTGAAATTTCTCAAAGTGCTAATTTTCTATTGCATAATTTTTCCTTAAACAAATATTAGTGAGAAAACAGCAACTTACCTGTTTAGATAATGAGGTCTTCAATATAATAGGCTAACTATTGTTTTGAAATTAGCATGAAACATTGCCCCATAATTCGACATTTGTCCTAATTTTATTAACAACAAGTTAGTGATTGCTAGCAATAGTTGCTATCACTCAATAAAGACTATTCAGGATATTTAAAAAGTTAGAAACAATAGAAGTGAATATTTAATTTACAATTTACCCAAATAGACATGTACAGTTTTTACAGATCAGTCAGTCCTAACTACACAGTGCTACCAATAACAGCAGAGCATGCTCTATTAAAAATGTTGCTTTTCTTTTTTTTTAAATTTATCTTTATTGTTGAAAGTATTACAGATGACCCCCCATTTTCCCCATTGATCCCCTCCACATTGTATCCATTCTTCCCCCCTACCAGGCCTTTATAACACTATTGTCTATGTCCATGGGTTATGCATATATGCATATAACTTCTTTGGTTAATCTCTCCCAATCCACCCACCCACCCACCTCCCAATGAATTGCTTTTCAATGTAACACCAGTTGCTAAGACATTCTTAAACTCCTTTCAAATTCATTAAAAGTCTTGCTAGTTCTAAAGCAGGCCCACTATAATCACCACTTTTCCCAGTGATCATAAACTGGATGTCTTGCAGCTTAAAAGAAACATATACAAAGACAAACACATGTACATCCCTTCTGTGTGCCCTCAGCAAATCACAGTATAACACACAATCATATAAAAATCATACTACTGGAAGAGCTAAAACACAACTCGCAAGTGAACTTTCATTTTATCTACAATGTATAGGTCTGGGAAAAACTGCTTTGACTGGAGAAATGAGTTTCACCAGCTCTTATTAGCTACTCTTATGCTTCTGAACTCAGGCAACCCACTATGCCAAAAATAATGAAGTAATTTAGCATGTCCTTTTGGTCTACATGCATTTGTTCAACAAACATATACTAAGGCATTTCTTTTTAGCAGGTACTGTCCCACACCTTGAGTTGCAGACTTCATCTCTACCCAGCATAACTTGCAGACCCCTGCAGACAAAAAAATTTTCCCAAGAAAGAATTAGTAAAAGAAAAAATTACATTTTTAGATCCCATTTATGTAGTTTATAAACAAGATTTTTCTCAAAAGGTAATTAAAATCATATCAGGAAGGAAAGTAATAACTCAGATGTTTTTGTTTCCATTTTGAAGAGAAGGAGGCACACACATACATGAGTCTGCATAGCTTTCCTTCATCACACTGCACTAGAAGCGACGGACACGACAGGACAATCTCACGGTGCCCTAAGCACCTCTCCATCTTTTCTACTCTCATTTGTGCACATAAACACAAGCCAGACTGTTTCTTACACTTATTTACCTCCTTTCTTAGCAGTGTCCTGAGAGGACACGTGGTACAAAATAAACAGTAGTTAACTGACTGAAATATTTTATGATTGCACTGTTGCTTATGTTCAGTCAATATACCTTCCATTTTTATGATAAAGAACATTAAATAGAGGCATCACTTTTGCAGATTCTCATCCATCAGATATCTGTTGTGAAAGCCGAATGAGTTTTTATTAATATTTTCAAGTAAATTCAACAGCCTCAGAAAGTTCTATGCAACAAAAAAATTGGCCAGAAAACAATGGGTGTGTACTGCTCTATGCACATGCAGAATAAACTAGTATCTATTTCTGTTTCCAAAAGCAGGTGAAGCTAATCACTTAACAATAGTGAATGGTAAAGACTTTATTTTTATTTTTATTATACCAAACAGCTGATAGAAGATTATGCCAGGAGAAAAAAAAAGGGTCCTGATATGTTCATATTTGACTGGGATAACCCAGTGAACTCATGCAGGGATAAAAAGCTCATCCAAATCGATAAGAGTATTCTACTCAATAAAAATAAAGGCAAAATTAAAATGTAAAATAAAACAGGAAAGATTAACTGATAAGCTTTACTTCTTTCCATATATGTGGCAGTAAATTTCAATGTCTTTGGGAAAAATATTTCATTTACAAATCCATAAAATAGAACAGAAATGTTATCAGTAATAACATTAATACATTTCCTTTGCTTTCTTTCAACAATCTTTGAAATTTGGTAAATAAAACACAATTATTATCTTTGCAATATAAACTAAGAGCATTTTAATTTAATATACCTTTATCTCTGGAAAGATTATATGATTTTCCCACTCTTTGTGAAGAGCTAAAAGGTTCCTAATAGTATAATCATTAAAAAATGCAAGTAACATAACGTGGTTGTTAGAAAACTCAATTTCATATTGAACAGCTATAATTTACACTGAAATTTCCACAATTTTAATAAAAAGGTATGCAGTCTGAGTGTCTAAACACTTTTCACTAAGGTGTTTTCATTTGCTTAAAATTTTTTAATTAACTCTATTCCAAAAGAGATCACAATCTAACCATGTTCAAAATAATAGCTCTCTCTTTTAGGTTTCTGCTCAGCCTACAAAACATTGTATAATGTACTCTAGCCACAAGATAATGTGGAGGACAAGCAAGTTGAAACAGCATAATTCAACAGGGAAAACCGCAATATAACTTCATTTTGTCTCCCACTATCCCTTTTGAACTTATATAATGGGACAAGTTCTTCCTCTGCCCTGCATGGAAACACAGATAAGTGTGACCTCTCTGATGACTCAATTAATAAAATGCCTATATTTTCTTTAAGTTGACTGGAATTAAACCTGGGGCCTTGAGTCCGCAAGTTGATGCTCTATCCACTGAGCCAAACTGGCTAGGGCCTGGAAGATGTTTTAAAGCTCTTTCTTTTGAGGTTGCTTATCGGTGTTTTCGGAGACACTCCCTTTGCGGGGGGCAGGGAGGGTCCCCCTAATCCTGCCAAATATATTTCTAATCTGACTGTTTTACCTCTTGCCAAGTCCTGAGGAACCCAAGAATCCAACTGGAACGTCTAGCTGCTATGGTCTGTTTAACATCCCAAGCAACCATGTTGAATAATACCCCATGTTATTGCACAATGGCATGCAGTCTGATCTGAGGAATGCTATAGTAAAAAGAATATGGGCTTTCACAGCCCAACGACCTTCATTTTGAATTCCAGGCCCTTCACATCCTGATTGTCCTTAAAGAGATTAACCTGTCTGAGACTGTTTCCTTGTCTATAAAGTAATACGTAAATTTTAATGTTTTTAATGAGAATTCTCTAGTTATGACTCACAGAAAGGCATTAATAATTGGGAGACCTATTTAGAGAATAAGAATGGCTTTCTGGTTATCTGTTGCTGTGTAACAACCCACCTATAAACTTAGTAACTTAAAATAACATGATTTTCTATCATGATCTGAAGGCTCAGCTGGGTGATTCTCTTATGCAGCAACAAATGATGGCTTGGACTATAGTCATTTGAAGGCTTGACTGGACTGGGCATCAAAAATGGATCACTCACCTGTCTGGCAGCTAATGCTGTCTATCAGCTGAGTGTTCAGGTGGGCTGGAACTGAAGCACCTACACACAGACTCTCTACATGGCTTGGCTTTCCCACAGCACGGAAGCTGAGTCCCAGAAGGGAGAATTCCAAGAGCCACTATTCTAAACGGCATAAGATGGCTGCAGCCTTCATAGAATCTCACCTCAGACGTCCCACAACATTACTCTCCCACATTCTGTTGATCAAGGCTAGCCCAGATTAAAGGTGAGGGAGGGTGATTAGACTCCACTTCCTGAAATGAAGAGCAGAATGCTCACAACGGGGAGAAGGAATTTCTTGCAAACTATATGCCCAATGAATAGGAAAAGTGGGAAATTTAAAAAGAAGGAAAAATTAGTACTTTACACTTCCCTACAATGAGATGCAAAGATCTAGGCACATGAGGATAAAATATAACTCCTTAAAATAAAAGACCTGTACTCAGAAAACTACAGAATGTTTAAAAAAGAGATAAAGGAAGACAAACAAATGGAAGATTATACCATGTTCACTGACTGGTAAACCCAACATCATTAAAATGTCCATACTATCGAAAGCAATCAACAGATTCAATGCAATCCCCATTAAAATACCAACAGCATACTTCACAGATCTAGAACAAATTCTGCAAAAATTCATCCTATATAATAAAAGCCTAATATGCTAACTGTCCAGTAGTCTGTTCAACCATTTAAACCATAATATGCTAATGATATGCTAAGGCTACTCAACCACTTGCTATGGTGTGCACTGACCACCAGGGGGCAGACAGTCGACTGGTCAACCACTCACTATGATGTGCATTGACCATCAGGGGGCAAATGCTCCGACTGGTAGATTAGCTTGCTGCTGGGGTCCGGCCAATCAGGACTGAGCGGGATGGGCTGGACACGGCCTGGAGCCCTACCACGGTCCCTCCCTGGCCCCAATCACAGGTGGGTATATGGAAAACCATCCTACATAATAAAAATCTAATATGCAAATTGACCAAATGGCAGAACAACCAGTCGCTATGATACAGATGCTCAATTCAGGAGCTGCTCCCTGGTGGAGAGTGTGCTCCCACAGGAGCTAGAAGCTTGGCTCAGGGCTAGCCAGCATAGCTGTAGTGATAGGAGCCTCTCCCACCTCTGGGGAAGCTCTAAAGATGTCTGACTGACGGCTTAGGCTGGCTCCCCATGGGCCCTCAGTTAGACATCCCCCAAGGGCTCCCAGATTGCAAGATGGTGCAGGCCAGGCTGGGAGAGCCCCTATCCCCAATGCATGAATTTTGTGCACTGGGCCTCTAATATCTGATAAGGATTTAATCTCCAAAATGTACAGGGAACTCATACAACTTAACAAAAGGAAGATAAACAATCCAATCAAAAAATGAACAAAGAACCCAAATAGAGACTTTTCAAAAGAGGACATACAGAAGGCCAAGAAACATATGAAAACATGCTCAAAGTCACCAATCATCTGAGAAATGCAAATCAAAACAACAATGAGGCACCATCTCATACCTGCCGGAATGGCTATCATCAACAAACCAACAAACAACAAGTGCTGGTGAGGATGTAGAGAAAAAGGAACCCTCGTGCACTCTGGTGGGAATGCAGACCGGTGCAGCCACTGTGGAGAACAGTATGGAGTTTCCTCAAAAAGTAAAAATGGAACTTCCATTTGACCCAGTGATACCACTTCTATGAATATATCCCAAGAAACTAGAAATACCAATCAGAAAGGACGTATGCACACTCATGTTCATAGCAGTGCAATTTACAATAGCTAAGATTTATAAATAGCCTAAGTGCTCATCAGCAGATAAGTGAATTAAAAAACTGTGGTACAGCCCCACCGGTGTGGTTCAGTGGATAGAGCATTGGCCTGCAGATTGAAGGGTCCCAGGTTTGATTTCAGTCAAAGGCATATACCTTGGTTGTGGGCACATCCCCAGTGCGGGGTGTGCAGGAGGCAGCTGGTCGATGTTTCTCTCTCATCGATGTTTCTAACTCTCTATTCCTCTCCCTTCCTCTCTGTAAAAAATTAATAAAATATATTTTTTCAAAAAATAAGTAAAAATAAACTGTGGCACATCTACACAATGGAATAGCACACTGCAGCAAAAAAGAAGGAATTCTTACCATTTGCAACAGCATGGATGGAACTGGAAAGCATTATGCTAAGCCAAATAAGCCAGTCAGAGAAAGATAAATATTACATGATCTCACTCATTTGTGGAATATAATGACCAACATAAACTGATGAACAAAAATAGAGTCAGAGATATAGAAGCATGCAACCTCAGAGGAAATGCAGGGGAGGGTGGATGGTAAGAGATCAACCAAAGAACTTGCATGCATGCATATAAGCATAACCCATGGACACAGACAGTAAGGGGGTGAGGGGTAAGGGCATGTGCTGGAGGGTGGAAATGGCCAAGCAGAGGTCAGTGGGGGGAAAAGGAGACATATGTAATACTTTAAACAAAAAAAATTAAATTTAAATATGTACATATATAACTCCTTAATTTTTTATCTTTGACTTTTTAAATTTCTATCTATTTATATAAAACCCTAATATGCAAATAGACTGAATGGTGGAACGACCGGTCACTATGAAGGGCACTAACCACCAGGGTCAGACACTCAATGCAGGAGCTGCCCACAGCCTGCAGGCCCCAACCAGAAGTGGCAGTGGGGTGCGGGGCTGGCAAGCGGGTGGCACCAGGTCAGCCAAGGCAGGTGCAAGCAGGGGCCCGATCACCCTGCCAGTCGCCCCACAGATCATCTGTGATTGTGATCGCCAGTCAGGCCTATGGACCCTTCCCGTGTACAAATTTCATGTACTGTGCCTCTAGTTTTTTATAAAATATCTATCTTCTGATGCATAAATGGTACATGCTCAAAAGATTTTTTTAACAGACAGATAGGCAAGGAATTATCCTTCCTTTGCTGCAGGAGTGATACAGTATAAGAATTACATTCTTCCCTATATAAATAAAAGAAATATTTTCTTTTCACAAATATTAATATAAATGCATGATCAAAAACCTTTTGAAACCACTGACAAAGGGTGGCATGTTTCTGCCCAGAAGTGATAATGACTTCAAGCTTACTATAGGGGATATGTGCTGGTATGTACCTAGAAATGAAAAAAAATACTGGATTTCTACCCTGCTATCTATCAAATTATAGTATCTGCTCATTCTATTGTTTTGGGGTGTTACTGACAGATTCTAATCTAAGATTACTTAAGCACCCAAGCGCCTGTATTTTCACTGAGACAATGACAGTCTTCTCTACTCACTACTCACTACTCAAGAAATGTTTGTGGTAGATTACTGATAGCTGCAAACTATTTGACATATCTCCCAATAAAGTGAGTCCTATGTCCCCTCCCTTTATATCTGAGTGGGCTCTGTGGCTAACTGACCAATACAATATGGCACTAGACATTGAGCCAATTTCCAGACCCATGCCTGGAGTTGCTAGTTCTTATCTTCTGGAATACTTGCTCTTGGCATCTGACTGCCATGCTGCTGAGTAAGCGCAAACAGCCCAAGGAGAGGCCCATGTGGAAAGGAACTGAGAACCCTAACCAACAGCACAGTTTAATTCTCAGCCAACCGACAGTGAGCACCAACCTAGCAACCATGTGAGTAAGTCATTTTAGAAATAGATCATGAGGCCCTAGCAGAGCTATCTCAGCTGACTCCACATGGAACAAAAACAAGCTCTGTCCAAATTGCAGAGTTGTGAGCAAATTAAATTATTGTTACTATTTAGGGGTGGCTTATAGTAACCAGAATGTCCTAACCTTAACTGTCCAAATTGTAAACTTACTTTAATACTGCCTTTGTTCCCCAATAAATTAAAGATAATAAGTTTCATCTAACATGAGAACCCACCATCTTACTTTATGACAAGTAATGCAACAGAATTCTGCTGTGACATTCTATAACATAAATAATAAAAATAGTATCCTCTCTACAATAACCTTCATCCCTGAAAGTGGCCCTACTGTCACACATCAGAAGCTGGTTCCTGTCCAGCAGGCGTGGCTCAGTGGTTGAGCGTCGACCTATGAACCAGGAGGTCATGGTTCAATTCCCAGTCAGGGCACATGCCCAGGATGCAGGATCAATCTCCAGTGTGGGGCATGCAGGAGGCAGCTGATCTCTCATCATTGGTCTTTCTATCTTTCTCTTCCTTTCTCTCTGAAATCTATAAAAAAATTTTTTTAAAAAAAGCTGGTTCCCATAGCATTGATAGATTGGATTCAAGCCATCCTCACCTTTTTGCCTGGATTTTCTTTTGTAATCAATGACATATTAGTGGGATTACTGGTCTATGATTAAAGGGACAGTGTATAGTTATGAGAGAGAATAAAACTTCAGACTCACAGGGACCAAACCTGTTCTGTGGGACTCATTTTAATCAAACTAATCCCAAGCCAAAAAAAGTAAAGTACAGTAACAACAAAATATATTGACATTTTTATCATATCAATTGAGCTGCTTCATATAATAGCATTAAAATTAGATTCTATTGTAGTGAACAAAAAAATTCTAGAAGGAATATAGATAGTATTATTCTCTGACTTTATAAGTAATATTTCATATACATAGTTCATAGGAAACACAAAGTGACCATGAAATCAATCTACACTGTTTGTGAATAATACCAGTAAGACTAAGAAAAGTCCTAGATTATCAACTTTGCTAGAAAAACTTATAAACAGTAGTTTCAAAATTATTAATATGTATATATTTTATTTCCTAACAAGATTTTGACAGTCTCAGCTTGAATATAAAAAAGTCTGTAAAACAGGTTACATGTTGGAGAAGGGCCAAGTAGAGGAAAAAGTATCAACATGAGATAAAACACACCACAAAAGGGAAGCAAGGACACATCTGACCTTGGCGTCAGCAAACCTGGACAGCATCAGAACTGGTCAGAGTTTTTCTATCAAAAGTGCCAAACAGAAACCTTTCTAAGCAGTTAGCAAATGCCAAGGCTACCCTTCCTTCATTTTTAGCATGACTGCCATAGCACTGGTGAAAAAGATCTTGTTTAATCTGGTTTTCAGACTAGTACCAGATGAATTCCATAATTTTTGTTTTAACATGATATACAAGAAAACCTAAATGTACAATCTGCCTGTGTGTCTGGAGATATTTTTCCTTAGCTTGATGCCTTTTGATGAACATTTTAGCTCAGCAAATTTTATTTCTGTATACTAAGGAATTTTATAGTTCTAAAAGAGCTTTTAAATTCTTTGGCAGGGATTCATTTAGCTTAGTAGAACAATAGCTGGCAGATACACACAGTCTACAGGAAATCAGGGTCATTTTTTGAGTGAGCTATTCAGCAAACTTTGATTTGTCCTCTACAAATTGAAGATTTGTTTTCTTAAATGAAAATACATTTCTTCTTATCCTATATTCTTAAAGTCAATAAACAAATCATCAAATAAAATATGGTTTATACCAGCTTTCATAATTCATATCTGGACTGTGTAGCTCACAATAATACTTTCCACCATAATATTTCTGTAAAAATAATCCTAAAACATATTAAACCAATGAAAACAGTAGCGTTTCATTAACACACTAAAAAATTTTCTTAGCTCCCTATAATTCTGGTACATGATCTTTAGTCAATTAGCTATGAGTATTTAGAAAATGTCTTTTAAACAACTAAAGAAATAATATTTAATTCATTTGCTTAGAGAGCAGCAGGAAAGTAAAGTGATATTCAAATGGACTCCTCCCCATATGCCAATCCTACTGAGTATGCAAAAATGGTTTCTGCATTATATCAAAGTTTTGAGAGAAAGCCTTATTATTTATAGTTCCATGAAGACACAAAAGCTGCCTTTTTCTTGCTTACTATTTTGAATCCCCTGCACCTAGCAAAGTTCTTGACACATAGAATACACTTAGCACATATTAGTTAAATGACTACATCAAGAGATCCTCCTCAAAGCCATCCTTCCTACCTTCTAAAATCAAATCTATATTAGCACCACTCCTCTGACTTAAGGAATTATTTCTAGAACGATATCTTTAATATATTATATGACTGAATCAGCACATTGGATCACTGAGAAGCAGAACAGGTTTAGAGGTGTTTATTTAGCAGTACTGAGAGTGGGCACTGACCATCCTGGCTGAAAGGTAGCTCCCACACACATGTCATGCCTACCCCCTATCTCTTTATCCTCTTTCTATGTTTCATTTATCTTTGGAACAGCCCTTATCAAAGATATTTTATATAGTTAATATCTTGATTGCCTATCAACTCACAATGGAGTGTAAGTGGATGAGGGAAGGGGTTTTATTTCATTCTACCTTGTATTCCCAGGGTCTACAACAGTACTTGGCACACAGTAGATTTTGATGGATGGATGGGTAGGTGCGTGGATGCATGGATGGATAAATGAATGGATAGATCAAGATCCAAAGATAGCAGAAAGTAAGAAACTAAGTGGGTCACCATAGAAGAGAAAGATAATGCATGGGTGTTATGGGTCAAATTGTTTCCCCCAAAAACAAATGTTCAAGTCCTATTCACTGGTACCTGTGAATGTGACCTTATTTGGAAATGGGATACTTGAAATATAATCAAATTAAGATGGGGTCATACTGTGTTACAGCAAGCCCTAATCCAATATGACTGTTGTCTTTATAAAAAGACTAGAGGCCCAGTGCATGAAATTTGTGCACGGGGGGTGGGTGTCCCTCAGGCCAGCCTGCACCCTCTCCAATCTGGGACCCTTTGAGGGATATCCAACCACCTGTTTAGACCCAATCTCACAATCCAGGACTGCTGGCTCCAAACTGCCCTACCCTGTAGGCCTGGTCCCTCCCAACTGCCCTCCTATGCTGGCCTCGTCACATCTAACTTCCCACAACTGCCCTCCCCTGCAGGCCATCTTGTGGTGGCCATCTTGTGTCCACATGGGGGCAGGATCTTTGACCACATGGGGGCAGCCATCTTGTGTCTTGGTGTAATGGTCAATTTGCATATTATTCTTTTATCAGATGGGAAGAGACACAGACATACATACAGATAGGGAAAACAGCTATGTAAAGACAAAGCCAGAGACTGGACCTATACTGCCACAAGCCAAGAACACTTGGGGCCAAAAGCTGGAAGAGAAAAGGAAGGACCCTCCCCTTGGAACTTCGAAGGGTGAACGGAAATGCCAACATCTTGATTTCGTACTTCTAGACTCAGGACAGTGAGAGAATAAATTTCTACTATTATCAAGCAGTTTGCATATTTTGTTAAAATAACCCTAAGAAACTAATACAACTGGGCATATTAAGGGAAGAAATGGGCCTCAAAAAAAAAAAAGGAGAAAATACTAAAGACAAACTTTGCATACCAAAAACATTCACCTTTGTATTTATGGTTATAAAAGAACTAATAAAATATTTACTAGGAGTTTTAAAAAGGAAATTCTAAGAGTAACAGGGTAGATTGTTCTTTTTAAAAATTAATTATTTTTCTTAGTTTAATAAATTATTCTCTCTTAGCAAAAAAAATCTAATTTTCACTACAAGTATTTGCTTAACAAAAGCTTTATTTTGGATTCCTAAAATCTTCAAAAAATAGAGATTTCTATCAACAACCTTATATTTTACCTTTGATGACAAAAGGTAACTTTTCAGATTTCATAATCTAACTTTTATTACTTTCATTATTATTCTATTAATTTCACTAGTTTGCTGTTATAAACTTTCTTTTTTAAAAAAATATATTTTTTATTGATTTTTTACAGAGAGGAAGGGAGAGGGATAGAAAGTCAGAAACATCGATGAGAGAGAAACATCGAGCAGCTGCCCCCTGCACAACCCCCACTGGGGATGTGCCCTCAACCAAGGTACATGCCCTTGACCGGAATCGAACCCAGGACCCTTCAGTCCGCAGGCCGACGCTCTATCCACTGAGCCAAACCGGTTTTGGCTGTTGTTATAAACTTTCAAAGAATAGATCTCTAAGAGATATTTTATAATTCATTAAAATTATTTTCAATTAAATCATTTAAAAGTTTTCCCAGCGTAATATATTCAAGTGTTTTTCAAACTACTTAGTTTGAATATCAACTGTTAATGGAAAACAATTTTTTAATTTAAAAATTTTAAAAAGGTAAAATATACCCTTAAACAGATAAATCAGGAGGTAATTAACTTTATTAAAGATTATTCACTTTATAACAGTCATCGCTGAGTGATAAACTCCACTAATGTATTTAAAATTATTCTATTTACAAAATTTTAATTTTAAATTTCCAGGACTATTACTGCTTTATGTAGTTGGTTTAAACATGAACTAGACCCATGTTCAAGCCAATCCTTTAGCTATTATCAGACCCATTATGCAGATGAAAAAGATCATTGACATGAGCTCATGAAGAGAAAATCAACAGCAATGAGTTACTGTAAACCAGGTTTCTGGGCCCGTTTACTTCTAGTAATGAGGGTTTTAAATATACTTTTATCATCAGTTTCTTTAAATCCATTGAGAGTATTTGGTGAAATGAATTTTAATTAATTAAATACATTCCAATAAAATATAATAGCTCTAAGATATTGCTAAGGAAGCAGGCAGGGGAGTATAAAATCTTGTTTCATGTAGATTTTTCACTGATGTCTCCATAAGAAAGTTAAGTTTCCTTCACATTTCATTTTGATTTTCTTTAATTCCACCCTAAATCGGAATAACTGGTAGAAACTTTGCCAATAGCATTAGCATGCCATAATGTGAAAATGTTAAGTTAGAGGTTGTAGTTAATAGTTTGACCTTGGTAAACCTAACACACAGAGTGAGGGAGAACTGGGAGACTGCAGTGGTGACATTAACATTTTGGCAAGTAAGTCAATCAAGCAGATGTGGCTTGTTTTATAGCCTGTGCAGAACTTAGATAAGACAATGCCTCATAAAAATAAAATTCTGGGAATAACAATAAATCTGTAATTCAAGTGCATTGGGGTTTATAGAAAGGGCAATGGAGGAATTTATGTGAGTTGTACTTCTCTTTTGGAAATTACACTTGATTCTTAAGTGAATTGTCCTATGAAACCTATAAAAGTTGTCCTGATTGCTCTCAACTGTTTTCTAATATTAGAATTCTCCCATATGTCTTTTCAGTTTATACAATATTTGCCTTTTTGTCTACTAAAAATACCTGTTGGTTTTTATCGTAATGGTAGTATATCTTAGGTGTTTATTGTTAGTTGGAGGGGACTGTTTATTCTTTTTTGTTTGTTTTTTACAAAATCAACATCTCAATTATCTTACCCTGTACAAGCAAATACTTTACTCTTCTATGTTAATTCTTTAATTATAAAAGCTTGGGACTTTTAGAGTGAGGTTAGGATATAATCTATGTAAGTGAAATATTAGTCAAAAAAACAAGAGTATACTAGATGGAAAGGTTACATGTAAAGGAAAAAAATTGAGGTATTCAAGCTAACAAAAACTACACTGCTTCAAATGAATATGATAGTTTTGGGAAACTTCAAGTTAGTTTACAACATATGAGTTAAAGAGACTAGATATATAATAAATTTGTAATTCTTCTTTTTTTTTATTGCTAGCCACAAACAAAATTTGGTTATTATTGGTTATCATTCAAATGAATATTTTTCTTCTGAATGTACTATAATAATAATATCTAATAGAAGGTTAACTTAGCAATATAATGCAAGGAGGACAAAGGTTATGTGACTTAAGGAAGAAAAAAAGTAGTTTCAGGTAAGACATCAACTTGGTATAGTAATAACAAAGAATCTGTCAATTATAATGATTTATCAACTGAATAAAAAGACACTTTATTATAAAATGACTTTTTAAAAAATCACACTTATTTTTCCATTCAACTGGAACAAATTAATTGAAGTCTAGATTTCTAAAAGAATGTGACTTATATTTATAGTCAACTGATTTTTGACAAGGGAGCCAAGACCATTCAATGGGGGAAAGATAGTCATTCTAATAAATGGTGCTGAGATGACAAGATATCCACATGCAGAAAAAAAATGAAATTAAGCTCTTACCTCACACCATCCTATCTAATAAAAGAGTAATATGTAAATTGACCATTCCTCCACTATACTCACAAGCTATGCCCACTAGCCATGCCCACTAACCAATCAGGAGTGATATGCAAATTAACCCCCAACCAAGATGGCTGCTGCTCTGGTTGAGGCTTTCTGGCCTTGGGCAGGCTGGGGCTAGGGCGGAGCCAGCCAGGAATCCACCCGATTGCAGGGTGATTGCTGGCTGGGGTCCCCTGGCCAAGGTCCGCTGGCCAAGGTCCCCTGCCCAAGGACAGAAAGCCTTGGCCAGAGGCTTTCGGCTTTGGGCAGGCCGGAGGTGAGCGGTCAGTAGGACATTCCCTGAGGGCTTCCAGTATGTGAGCAGGGGCAGGTTGGGCTGAGAGACCACCCACCCCCAGTGCATGAATTTCGTGCACCAGGCCCCTAGTATGTGTGTGTGTGTGTGTATGTATATATATATATATATATATATATAAATGTTCATTCAAAATGGCTTATAGAACTAAATTTAAGAGTTAAAATTATAAAATGATTAGAAGACAAAAATGGAAGCCTTCATGACCTTTAACTAGGTAATATTTTTAAAAATATAACACAAAAGCACACAAGACAAAAGAAAAATAAATTAAACATCATCAAAATGTGCAAATCATGCATCTGGTAAGAGGATTGTATTCAAAATAAAGACATTTTAAAATTCAACAATAAAAAGATAAGCCAATTAAAAGGGCAAAGGATTTGAATAGATATTTCTCCAAAGACATACATATAGCAAGTAAGTACAAGAAAAGGTGCTCACTACCAAAAGAATTCTATTTTCTTTTAAGCAATGTAACTACAATTGATGTGGGATTTTTCTCATGTTAAGAGCAGCATTCCTTGCCATACTTTGCCACCATGATAAAAATGAGTAATATGTAATATGGCTTGTACTTAAAACTATTGTAACAACTAGTCCTGTTTACATTTCTTTCAAATGAGGGTTAGATTTTCTTTAACAATATTTTAAGGCCAATTCTGTTTGTTCCTTTAACTATTTACCACTAATTTGATGTTTATTTGAAATATACAATAGATATAATATAAGAGCTAATATTTTTAAGATATTAATTTATGTTATACACATTTGAAAGCCCTTTTTTGTAGCTTAGTCTTTTAAGCCTCAAAACAACCCTAAAAGAAATTTTTACTATTCTAATTTAGCAGATAGAAACTGAAGATTTGAAATATGTAATACAATGGGGCTCAAACATGTCAACTTGGTTATAGGTAGGCTCTGATAAGTCAGAAATTTTGTCATGTAAAAGTCACATGTAATCTGTCTATATTCCCTTAGCTAGTAAATGGTGGAGAAAGCTTTGTACTCAGATGACTGGGCTCCAGAGCATATAACCTTATACACTATTTTATATATACTTTTGCAGGTATATGTTCTTCTTCAAATTGACTGTTTCTCACTTCTCAGAAGACTGTGCAGTTGGCACATGAACAACATAGGTTTAATCTATGTGGGTCCATATAAACGCAGATTTTTTCAATAAATACTGTAAATGTATTTTATCTCCCTTATGATTTTCTTAATAACATTTTTTTCTCTAGCTTACTTATCTTTATTAAAATATATTTTCACTGATTCTAGAGAAGGAGGGAGAGGAGGAGAGAGAAACACATCAATGAGGAGAGAGAATCATTGATTGGCAGCCTCCTGCACGCTTCCCACTGGGGATAGTGCCCACAACCCAGGAATGTGCCCTGATGGGGAATTATACCATGACCTCCTGGTTCATAAGTTGATGCTCAACTACTGAGCCATACAAGTCAGGCTCTAGCTTACTTTATTGTAAGAATACAATATATAATACATATAACATACAAAATATTTGTGAATGGACTGTTTATGTTCTCAGTAGGCTTCCAGTCAAAGAACTGAGATACAAAGAACTGAGGCTATAAGATACTAAGAACTGAGAACAAATATTTACGCTTTTTAATTACTAATTTTTAATCTCCATTTCATGTTACCTGCCTCTGCCTTTGTTCTCCCTCCCCTAACAATCCCCCAGCCTCCTATACCCACCACTCTCTATGTCATTCCCCCCAATACATAAACAAACCTTGGTATGAGTTTTAGTTACTTTTTACCTCTTCTATACCATGTCTTTACTTTCATTAATAATGTATTTTCTGGCATATAAGATGACTTTTTAACCCAGGAAAATCTTCTCAAAAGTCAGGGGTCGTCTCATACATCCAGCATAAAAATACCGTAGCTTGCAGTTATGATGGGCGTTGCTAACTCACCAGGGACTTGCCCGGCACTTGCTCCTCTCTATTGTTTGTTATCTTCCTCCTATCATCATCAGTTCCTGTCGTCTTACACGCCATAAAATATGGTACCTGTCTTTCACTCTCAATACATCCTAGTAAAAGCAGCCTCTTATGACTTTGCAGAGTTTATTTTTAGCTTTTATGTTCAAAACTATAGCTATAATTTTAGTATTTTCTTGAGATTACCTTCTATTTATAATAATAAAAGTGTAATATGCAAATCAACCAAACAGCCAAACAGCAGAACTACCATTCTGATGACCACACTATGACATCCACTGGTGCCAGGCCAACCAAGGTGTATGCAATGCAATGGGTTGGAGGCCCAGCCATCGCCCCATGATCACCCTGAAGAGGGAGGCCCAGGCCTCTGGCCAGCAGGGCAATCAATCCAGGGCTCCACCATCGTCCCAAAGAGTGAGGCCCATGCTACCAATTGGCAGGCTATGGTGGGTGGGCAAGCCTCCTTCTACAGGGGCAATCTATTGCAGAGCCCTGGCCAGGTGGGCAGGGCCTACCTCTTTGGGGAAATTGATCGTAGCCCACCCTGAGTGCATGAATTTCATGCACTGGGTCTCTAGTGTGACATAAAATTACAAAATGTCAATTTAGCATCCAGTAAATCAACTTTTTTGGTACACTTATAGTAAACAAAAAGTCATGTTAGAATAAAAGTGTTTATAAACTTACTAGAGCCCTGGTGCACAAAATTTGTGCTCAGCCTGCACCCGTTCAAATCTGGGACCCTTCGAGGGATGTCTGACTGCGCATTTAGGCCCGATCCCAGGAGGATCGGGCCTAAATGAGCAGTCCAGACATCCCTCTCACAATCCAGAACTGCTGGATCCCAACTGTTCGCCTGCCTGCCTTCCTGATTGCCCCTTACCACTTCTACCTGCCAGCCTGATCACCCTCTAACCACTTCCCTGCCAGCCTGATTGATGCCTACCTGCTCCCCTGCCATCCTGATTGCCCCTAACTGCCCTCCTCTGGAGACCTGGTCACCCCTAACTGCCCTTCCCTGAAGGCCTGGTCTTCCCCAATGGCCCTCCCCTGCAGGCCTGGCCCCCCCTCAACTGTCCTATCCTGCAGGCCCGGTTGCCCCCAACTTCCCTCCTTTGCCAGCCTGGTCACCCCTAACTGCCCTCCCCTATAAGCTTGATTGCCCTCAACTGCCCTCCTTGCAGGCCTGGTCCCTCCCAACTGCCCTCTACTACTGGCCATCTTGTGGTGGCCATCTTGTGTCCACATGGGAGCAGGATCTTTGACCACATGGGGAAGCCATCTTGTGTATTGAAGTGATGGTCAATTTGCATATTACTCTTTTATTAGATAGGATAGAGGCCTGGTACATGTATGGGGGCCAGCTGGTTTGCCCTGAAGGGTGTAGCAGATCAGAGTTGGGGTTCCCTTGAGGTGTAGGGTGGCCTGGGTAAGGGGCCTGTGGTGGTTTTCAGGCTGGCTACACCCTCCAGCTACACAAGCGGAGGCCCTGGCATCTAGGATTTATTTATCTTCTATAATTGAAACTTTGTAGCTTTGAGCAGAGGCCAGAGCCAGCTAGGGTGTGCAGAAAGCTTGGCTTCCTACATCGCCAGAGAAACCCAAGCCTCCTGCTTGCTCCATGGCCAGCTGTCATCTTGGTTGGGTTAATTTGCATGTTCGTTCCTGATTGGCTTGTGGGCGTGGCATGAGGGTATAGCGAAGTGATGGTTCATTTACATATTACTCTTTCTTTAGATAGGATTGTTTCTATACTATTATAATCTCCTGAAAAACAAGTCATTTTTATTTGCATCTATGTTCAAAAAAGAAATGGGAAATCTACATGTATTATTTGTTTTCTAATTTGAAAACAGTCTAGATTGTACCATATGTAATTTATAGCCTTACTTCTAATCTAATAAAAGCAAGACTCATATTATAGCCATCAATTGTTTGAAGTTCTCAATCAATTGAGTCTTTATATATTCTATAAGGGAAAATTTCATCAAAATCATACTATGAGGAAATCTCTGTTTTCTGGAAGACATTTAGTATGATGTCAGCCACGTGAACTATAGTTCTTTTATTGGCTTGTTAGATTTTATTTTAAAGATTAACTGATTGTGCTCTCCAGTGAACTCATAGTTCTGAACCTGAACATTCCTTGAGATTAAGCAGACATCCAGTTCACTTTAGGTACTTGAGGTTTATCTCAGCTGATGAGATATTCAGAAGTAACTCTCCACAGCAGACTTTTATGAACAAAGGCAACTCATACTAGACACACATACTATCTAAAAGGTTTTACACTAGGCAACCTGCGGTTCCTCCAATGGAATACAGAGGTTTCTACTGTTATTTTTTAATGAAGATTTGAAGACTAAATACATTGCACCATATACCAAGTATGGTAATAATATATTTTAATATTGTATATGTAGTATTATCTATATTGAGTAGAATCTTTTCATAAGTATACACAATATTTTGATATTAAGAACAAATCAAACCTCACTAAAATAATGTCACTAAGATTACAATAATAGAAAAAGTTCAAAAACACTTTATTGAAATCTAAATTCAGGAAACTAAATTCAAATTCCTTTAAGGAACATGGAAACAATTTTCTTTCTTTTAAGTAACAATCATTTATGATTTATTTCCTGTAATATTGCTACTTCACTGTTTTCAGAATTAGGTTGTTCATGAGGTTTCTGCATTTATAATTCTTCTGAAATAAATAGAAAATATGCTACTGGTATGTGTGGGTATTTTTCTAAAAAAATTTATGGGTGAAATATAAAATCAATACTGAATAATGTACAAACTGAATGTGAGATAGGTAGAGCCAAAAAGTTTTAGGAAGCAAAAGTTTTCCAACCTAGCACAATGTCTTATGTATATCAAGTATGAAATAATTTGGGGTGAATAACTGATAAAATTCTATAAGGGGAAAAACCTATATTACCCTTTCTTTGAATTAATTTTTATTGAAAACTGAGGCAGTTTCAAAGTTTTCAAGTTTGTCTAATCTCCATTAAATTAGAATAAAAATTCATTCAAATTTTTCTGACAAGTTCTGAAAGGGTCAACGCAGCTTTTAAAATTTATACCTATATAGAGATTATATCAAATCATTAAATTTGTTTGATATAGTAATGGATGAAATCACAGGGAATGTTTGTAAGAGTATGAAGAAATTATCAGAACCCAGCAGGCTTCTAATGTCCTTAAAACACATTATAAAAGTGCTTCATTTTTAATACTCAAAAACAGACTCATACCTATTACAACAAGAAAGTGGGGTTAGAAGGGAAATATAAAATAACTCAATACTTCTATTATTTTAAGCAATATTGTTTTTGGATATCAGATTGAGGGGACTGCAGTGCCCCTAACAATTAGGAGACTCAATTCAAACCTTCTATATTAAGGGCTCCTGTGTTACTTAACACTGAGCTACCTTAGCCTTCCATTCACTGGTCAATCTACTAAATGTAAGAACTCATGATCATATCTAAAATGTAAATACTTCATTACTCAATAACCAGAGGCCCAGTGTACAAAATTCTGCATGGGGGGGGGGGTTCCCTCAGCCTGACCTGCACCCTCTCCAATCCAGGAGCCCTCAGGGGATGTCCTACTGATGGCTTCCTCTGCAGGAAGCAACCGGGCTGATCAGGGAAAGGCACCGTTCCCATCACCCCACTGTTGCTGCCAGTGCCAGCTGCCACAGTCACCAAGGTGTTTTCATCAAGACTCCAATCCCTTCACCATGAAAAAATGACAACTTTCTTTAGGCATTTTCAAGATGTTTCTTTCATAGGATATGACATTTCTTTCTTTCTTTTTTAATATCCTCACCTGAGGATATTTTTCCATTGATTTTTAGAGAGCGTGGGAGAGAGAGGGAAAAACAGAGAGAGACATCAGTGTGAGAAGGACACTTTGATTGGTTGCCTCCTGCATGAGCCCTGACCTGGGCTCCGGCAGGGAGGAGCCTGCAACCTAGGTAGATGGCCTTGACCAGAATCAAACCCGGACCCTGCAGTCAGCCGGACAAGGCTCTATTCACTGAGCCAAACCAGCTACAGCAGAATATGACATTTCTTAGCCCCTCCAGCAGTGGACCTTCATTTTTTTCCTCCATGAGTGAGGTGGAAAAACCCTAGATCACCTTCTTGGATTCTTACTATCAAGTTACCTTCTTGGATTCTTACTATCAAGTTACCTTCATGGATTCTTACTATCAAATTACCAAGAACACTGTGAGTGGCATACCGGGAGCTTAACCAATGAGCAGTCAGAAAAGGTGTTTTCTCTGCAGCTCATGCACAGAGGTGGGACTACAGGTGTGACCTGGCTGGCAAGCCATGTTCTCTGCGGTCGGGCCTGCTCTGTGCTCTCTGGGGGCCTGCCTGCTCCCTGCAGCTGGCAGACAGGCCCTGCCCTCTGCGCCTCACCACTGCTGGGACTAGCAGGCAGGCCCTGCTCTGGGGCCTACGCCATCTGTGGCTTGCCTTACTGCACAGCAGTCTTCTTCCATCCACCTGTACCTGCAGCCTCCTTCTGAGCAGTTGTGACTGTTATAGTGTCCCAGCTAATTTGCATATTACCTCTTTATATATACAGATTATATCTTAATACATATGTCAGTCTTCAATGTATAAATTTAAGGATTTTGTATGCCAATTTTTTTAATACCCTCATAAGGACAGAGTCAACAGCCAACAGTGCTGTTACTATACCTCCTTAAAAGGAGGGAAGATAAAGTAGGATCGCAGCAAAACTCAGCATACTAGACATAAGTGCTTTAAGAAAAACTAATAAAATTTTAAAATAAAAGCATTAAATAGTGGTTTTGTGATTATACTTATGCTTTATAATTCAACATGTTCAAAATAATTATTTATTCTTTCAACTCAACTCTAATACTTCTCAACATTTGAAACAAATATATTTTTGCTTTATTTTTACTTTTTAATAATTTTTTATTTTTAAATTATAGTTGACATATTATATTGATTTCAGATGTACAACATGAATAGAAATTTATGTAATTTATTAAATCATCTCCCAACAAATCTGTACCCATTTGACACCATACATAGTTATTACAATATTATTGACTATATTCCCTATACTACACTTTACATGCCCATGAATGTTTTTTAACTACCAACCGGTACTTCTTAATCCCTTCCCCTTTTTCACCCATAACCTCAAACCCCCTCCCATCTGATAGCCATCAAAATATTCCCTATCTATGCAACTGTTTCTGTTCTGCTTGTTTATTTTGTATTGTAGATCCCACATATAAGTGAAAACATCTGGCATTTGTCTTTCTTTGACTTATTTCACTTAGCATCATATCCTCTATCCATGTTGTTGGCAGGTGGTGAGATTTCCTTCTTTTTTATAGCTAACCCATACTCCATATGTAAGTACCACTTCTTTATTCATTTGCCTGTTGATAAATACTTAGATTGCTCCTATATCTTGGCTATTATAAATAATGCTACAATGAATTTGTAGGTGCATATGTCTTTTTAAATTAGTGTTTGGGGTTTCTTTGGATAAATATCTATAAGTGGAGTTGCTGAATCCTTCTTTGTCTCTTGTTATAGCCTTTGCTTTAAAGTCTGTTTTGTCTGGTATAAGTATTGCTATACTAGCTTTTTGATTGTTTGATTCCATTTTTATGTAATATATTTTTCCATCCCTTTAGTTTCAGTCTGTTTGTGTCTTTCAATCTAAAGTGAGTCTCTTCTCCGCAGTATATGTAAAGGTCTTGTTTTCTTTATCCATTCAGCCACCCTATGACTTTTGATTGAAGCATTTAATCCATTTACATTTGAAGTAATTGTTAATATATAAGTAGTTATTGCCACTTTATTAATCATACTTTTGATCTTCCTTTTTCTTCTTAAAGAAGTGCCTTTAACATTTTTTTATAATATTGGTCTGGTGGTGATGACCTCCTATAATTTTTTTCTTTTCTGGGAAACTCTTTATCAGTCTTTTGATTCTAAATAATAGCTTTTCTGGTAGAGTAATCTTGATTATAAGTCAAACATATCAAACTTGGGGCCAGCGAGCCACATGCCTCATTTAAATAAATGAGGCATGTGGCCCACTGACCATGAGTTTGACATGATTGTTGTAAATCCTTGCATTTCATCCCTTTAAATATTTTATGGCAAGCCCTTCTGGCCTTCAAAGTTTCTGTTGAAAAATCAGCTGACAGTCTTATGAGAGCTTCCTTGTAAGAAACTACCTTTTTTCTTTTAAGATTCTCTTTTTCTGCAACCTTTAGCATTTTAATTATGATGTGTCCTGGTGTGGGCCTCTTGGGTTCATCTTGTTTGGAACTCTCTGTGCTTCCTGGGCATTATGT
The DNA here is from genome assembly GCA_027563665.1 of Antrozous pallidus. Lineage (NCBI taxonomy): Eukaryota > Metazoa > Chordata > Mammalia > Chiroptera > Vespertilionidae > Antrozous > Antrozous pallidus. Next base: position 44,737,109 of record CM050511.1, on the reverse strand, counting down.
CTATTTCCTTTGCCAGGTTGGGGAAGTTTTCTGTCATTATTTCTTCAAATAGGTTTTCAATTCCTTGCACTACCTCTTCTCCTCCTGGAACTCTCACGATGCAAATGTTAGCATACTTGATGTTTTCCCAGAAGCCACTTAAACTATTCTCATTTCTTTGGACTCTTTTTTCTTTTTGCTGTTCTGATTGGGTATTTTTGGCTTCCTTATCTTCCAAATCTACTCCACTGTTGATTCCCTGTAATGTATTCTTCATTTCTGACTGGTTCGTTTTTATGTTTCCTATCTGTTTTAATGTTTCTTATCTCTTTATTGAAGTTCTCACTGAGATCATTGAGCATCTTTATTACCAGTGTTTTGAACTCTGCATATGGTATATTACTGATCTCCATTTAGTTTAGTACTTTTTCTGGAATTTTGTTCTGTTCTTTAATTTGATACATTTCTTTTTCTCCTAATTTTGGATGCCCCCTTGTGGTTGTTTCTATGTATTAGGTAAAGCTGCTATGTCTTCCAATCTTGGTAGAGTGGCCTTATGTAATAGGTATTCTGTGGGCCCCAGTGGTACAGTCTCCCTAATCACCTGAGTTTGTGCTCAGGAGTGTTCCTTGTATGGGTTGTCTGTGCTCTCCAGTCACATTTGATCCTTGATTATTGTTGATACATCAAAGGGAGGACTTGATCTTCAGGCTGATTGGTTATGAGGACTGGCAATAACTACAGTGGAGAAGCTGTTGCACTGGGGCTGCCTTTATGGAGAGTGGATTCACTTTAGTGAGGCTCTGGTGCCTGTTGAGTCTGACCTTTTGATGTGCCATTTGTTGGGGTAACTGCGTGATGCTCTGAAGCTGGTCACTTAGTGTACTGATTTTGGGACCTCTTGGGATTGATTCTGGTGCAGGTCAAGATCCACTGCTGCATGGGTAAGTGGTATAAGCTACAAAATGATCTGCATATAGTTGCTACTTATGCTGGACTTGGAAGTGACTGGAAGAGGGTAAGTTGCAAACTGAGGCCAATTGCTGCTGGTGTCAAACATGGGGCTACTTAGCAAGAAGCTTGGGGCATGCTAAGACTAGATGCTGATTGTTTGGAGTTTGGGAATCTTTGAGAGATTTTAGGAAAGTCCACAGCAAGCATGTCAAACTCGTGGCCCACAGGCCACATACCTCGTTTATTTGGTCTATATTAACCATTGAGTTTGAATGCTTGGTCTACAGCCTAAGCCAAGACAGGTGGTTTGTGTGGATAAGCCACTGGAAGTGGCTTGGGTGAGCCAGAGTCTCAGGAAGCCATCTGAGAGTGGGATGAGCATATTAGATAAGTTGATGGAGACTGATATGGCACTCATCTATACCTGAGGGGGAGGGTTCAGCAAAGGAATAATGACTTCTGCCAGGACTTTAAGCTGGGAGAAAGCTACCTCTCCAGCCCCACCTTGAAGCCAGACAATTCCATTCCTCCCCGTAGGTCCCTGATACTTTTCAGTCTGCTGCCACAGCACTGTAGCTTAGAGCAAGTGAGTCCATCAGTGATTAAGTCTGTGTGTGGCTCTTTAAGATAAATGTCTGGGACACTCCAGCTCACTCAGCCACAATCTCCACTGGTTTTCACAGCCAGAAGTTACACAGACCTCTCTTCCCAGCATTGGAACCCTGTGGGACTGGGCTCCTCAATGGGAACCTCCCCAACTGAGATATCCCTCCAGATTTTTAACTACCACTTGGGTATGGGACCAGCCTATTCTGCAACTTCACCCTTCCTACCAGTCTCCACATGACTTCTTCTATATATTCTTTGGTACAGGACTTCTGTTCACGTGGTTCTGAGTGGTGGTTATTCTGTAGTTAATTGTAATTTTGATGCGATCATTACAGGTAAGTGAGCACAGCATTTACCTACCCTGCCATCTTGACGTAACAATAATATTTTTAAACTCTGGTTTTCAAGGAAACTTTATAAACTAAAAGCTCATCTTTATAAGCTTTTGTCCTCTACTAAGTATTTATAAGAATTTATATGTTTTCAATAATTAATATTAAGCTACTTAATAATAAATTTAAGTTATTACATAAACATTTTAATGTTAAGTTACAAATCCCATATCTCTTTACATTAATGTTAAATATAGAATTTAGAATCCTTACTTCACACAGCTAGTCAATTATTTCCTCAATGGCCCAAGAGAGTTTTAAAAGGTCATTTTGTCTTTGCAGCTATAAACCAGACACATTCCCCAAAGAGGATGTCAGTCCTGGGCTCAAGATGAAGTGAATCCATATTGGAAAATGGAAAAGCTGCATTGATATTTTGGGTTTTTGTTTTGCATTATTTGAAATAACTCCCTGTCTAAATAGAGTCTTTTTAAACCCACTTTAGTGTTTCAATGACTTCTGTAATAACCATTAATCAAATAAAAATAATTAGAACTAATAAATTTAAAAGTAAGTTCTTATGAGTATACGTGTATTATATAGAGGGCTAAATGGGACCATAACAGCCGATCCTCTTGTCTTTAGGTGATACTGCACCTCCACCAATTCAAGCAGACCTAGAATTAATTCTGAGGAGTGATAAAGAATCTTAATTTCACTCTCTTTTCTTAAGATTCTTTAAGTCTATACACTATCAGGAAATGCTTCTTTAGTCCCAGCCCAAATGTCCTCACGCTGTTATTTTTAATTTTCTGTCACCAATAGAAATAAAATTTTAAATATCACATTGTTGAAGATATTTACATCTTTCTAATCCATACCAGCCTATTAATCAGGGCACCATTGTGAACCTTACCAAAAAATAAATATTGCTATTCTAATGTATAAATTGTAACCAGGTAGGCCTTAATTTTATTCTTAAATTTTCCCTTAAAATGTGGGGTACATTTTTACATAAGAATATTAGACATTATTATTATTCCAAGTTCACTAAGATAGCTACATAATGATGATTCTGTGTCTTAAATACTGACTTGAAAACCCTAAATCACCAAAGTTTTGGAGTATGGGGAATAGATTTGTGGGAACTTTTAGCAGCTGGTGGCACCTAAAATCAAGTTAGGAAAGACTTCTGAGAGAAAGGGAGTAGGGCACATCTTTCCCACCCCCTCTTTGATCTCAATAGGAAAATTAAACAGTATTGTCAGGGTTAGGGTGTTGATTCTTTTCCTCTAACACTGTTAGTTCCTTAATAAACTCAAAACTCTATGGAACACAGAAACTGTGTCATAGCTACCATATTTTTTCTTAAGTCTTATTAGTTAGTCTATTACCTAACAAAATGTCTTCTATCTCATGGCAATAAATGTATTAATGATGAAGTATTCCATGTATATTACAATAAATATGTATGAATTGCATATCTAGGAAATACCTATATCTCTTCATTTTGTAATATACATCCCAGAATTTATATCCTCCTCCTCTAAATAAACACCTAACAGTTCTATATTGATATTTATTCCATGGTTCTAAACATATTCCTAACTTCCATTTTGGAATTTTAAATATTTTAATATCCTCAATGTGTTTTTTTTCCTTAAGAGTGCATATGACTTTTAGAAATAGTCACAGTTATTCAACACCAGGACTTGTGATACTAGTGATGAACCTGATAGATATTATCTGTGTTTTTAAAAAGGAAGAGGAAGGAGGAGGAAAAAATAATTAGACTCATTTGAGGTGCTATCAATTATGTTCTGAAAAAGTCTGAAAGGAAAGAAGCTATTGGAAGTGCCCACTATATGTGGAACCGCTTAAAGACGTGGTAAAACCACACATAAAGGTTCCTTGAGTGGTTGCATTAAGAGATACAAGACTATATTTCTAAGTTTGGCATATATGTTTAAATGTCAGTAACCTTAACTTAAAATACCACTCTGTACATATACATAATGTAATATTACTCGGCCACAAAAAAGAATGAAATCTCACCATTTGTGACAACATGGATGGACCTAGGAGGTATTATGCTAAGTGAAATAAGTTATACAAAAAAAAAGACAAATAACAAATGATTTTACTTATATGTGGAATCTAAGAAACAAAAAACAGAAACAGAAATTCATAGATACAGAGAATAAACTGATGATTGCCAGATGGGAGGGATGTTGGGGGACTAGGTGAAAAAAGTAAAGGGATTAAGAAGTATAAACTGGCAATCACAAAATAGTCACGGGAATATAAAGTACAGCATAGGAAATATAGTCAATAATATTGTAATAACTATGTATGGTGCCAGGTGGGTTCTAGAATAATGGGGGAAATCACTTTATAAATTAATAGTATTTTCCAACGTATAAGACAACTGGGAGTATAAGATGACCCAACTTTTCCAGTTAAAATATAGAGTTTGGGATATACTTGCCATATAAGACTACCCCTCTTCCAACACACACCAAATAAAAATTAAAAAAACATCAGATTTGATTTCAATATGGTAATTTTAATTCAAATGCTTATGACAAGCAGCCCTTGCTGCTTTCCTAAGGTCACCGCATATAACGGGGATGTGGCCACGGCCGTTTTTGAGCTCCCCCCACCATATGTGGTGACTGCAGATTCTCCAGTCCAGCTCGGAAGTTTTAGCACCCAGTGTATAAGATGACCCCTGCCTTTGAGAAGATTTTCCTGGATTAAAAAGTTGTTTTATATGCCAGAAAATATAGTAAGTATGTTGTACACATAAAACTAATATAATATTGAATATCAACTATATTGAAAATTTTAAATCTTAAAAATAAATAAAAACTCCACCCTAAAGTTGACTTGCATTTCCACATATTAGGTTTACTTAATTTGGAATGGACACACACACACACACACACACTCACACAGAATATATATATAATCTTTAGATATTTTAAAAAATCAAACTTATTTCAGCCAAAGAATATAAATTACTCAACTAAAATATATAGAAATTCTTGTTTTCCACAAACTCAGTAGCAGAGTGATTTTCTCAAACTAGTATACCTGGGATGTCTGTTAAAATACACACACACACACACACACACACAAATACCTGGGTCATACTCCCAGAAAATCTGATTTAATTTGTCTGGAGGGAGTCATTAGGGAGTCTGCAAACTTCATAATCCCCTAGCTGATTATGACACAGGTGGCCCTGAAACCACACACTGAGGAACACAGCAATCAGCTCTCATAAAGGTGAGACTCTCCACTTCTATGACCACATCCATAAGTGTCTGACAAGAGCTTTAACCCACAAAAAAACTGTTAAAAGATAAGCTGAGGCATATTAAAATGCCTGTTAAAATTTTTAACAGTTTATTTGAGCAAAAAATCAATTCTAATCAAACGAAACTGAAAGTGGTAAGCAGCACTCCACCAGCAGAAGCTCAAAGAGAGAAAAGGCATAAGCAAAACCAGGAAGTTGGTGATTGGCTATAGCTTGGCTGTTTGGGATGGGTTGTCTCTAGGTTTCAATTTCACAACCTTGAGACATTTGCAGACTTATATATGGGTTTGCTTACAAAGTCTGCCAAGGCATTATATTTTTAAGTAACATGTTATTTAATTAATTTGATAGAACTGTCTTCAGCAAAATATTTAACATTAATCTGCCCAAAAAAATATTTTGAAATGCACCATTCAATCCCAACATTAAGCTAATATGTTCAATATTAATCAAGTATTATCTCCTATCAATCCCAAACAAATATATAAGAGTTTCCTTTCTTTCTCAGACTCTTAGAACAGGCAAATGTGAATTCTACCAAGGCTTTTACTAAAATGTGAAAACTTGCTACCACAGCCTAACGATCTGTTTCATAACCAGAGACTAACTATTAGACTATCACCTCTTTACATATAGGGTCCACTAAAATTGTTGGTTATTGGCATTCCTGATAGTTCAGTGGCTGAGTAAAATGTAGGAGAGATTTTTTTTATAAATCTTTGTTATGAACAGCCTATCTTAGGGTTACTTGCATCATTTTTAAACAAAATGTATTTTTAAAGGCCCAACTACATAAAAAATAAAGAGTAACTTACAGTATAGTTCTAAAGACGTAGTAAAATCTGAAAGTGAGAAGGAATAAATTGCACAAGAATAATACTAATATCTTAAGAAAAATCCCAGGAGAGGCACTTAGCAAAAAGATAAAATAGCTTTAAGTTGTAAGGTTGTCCCTCCACTTCCCTAAAAAAAACTTTTATTTCTAAATAGCTACATTTAGAAAGTCTTCCTAATTATTTTGAGGTATTTTGTTGTGACTCTAACTATGGTCCATTCTTGTGATTTGTAGTGGTTAGGTTCTACAAACACTAAATCAGTGTTAGATTACTGTGAGCCTTTGATCACAGTTTTTATCTACTGTTGAATACATAACCTTGTTTTATGTGCTTCTGTTCAAAGATCCCTTACTTAATAGATATTCTGAATCATTAACATTGAATACATGGGCAACAGAACTATTATTCATGACTGAACAAAACTTGTCCAACACTTAATTTCCCTATAAGGCACATCATCACCTTCTCCTGCTTAGGAAAACTAGATAGCCTCTCAGCACTATTTCTGGGGGCATATTAAAAAGTGAAACAGCCAACAAAAAGAATAAAAAATACAAAACAAAATCAATTAAAGGAAACATAAACCAAGAGGGCTGAACATCACCTTATTGGACCTGAATTGAAAATATGAGCATTGGGCAGCTCAAATTTTCATCACTCTGTGCATATCCACAAATAACTGAAAGTGCCACCTGTGTTAATCTGGGAGTTACAAATAAATTTTGACAAGTAGGTGGATTAATCTATGAATAATAGGTACTTTCACTGTCAAGGTGAAAGTCCTTACCTTAGGTTTGATACACACAGCAGCAGCATTTTCCTAAGATCCCTTTTCAGTGAAAAAATACTGCAGTGAAATATACTGTTGTACCATAAATAGTATTATTTTAACATTTTCAATTATTTATCTTTCCTGCATCAGGACAATCAACAGTTGTCGCATTTCATCAAAAATTTCTAATATAGACTAATTACATGTGTGTTTAACATTGTATGTGTTTAAATGCCCAAAATATGCTATAAATTTTACCAAGGATATGTAAATAGCTACATACAGGCTGTTAAAATTGTAAAAGGGGGGAGCATCTTTGCTAATGTCAATAAGGCAATCCAACGGTTCCACTTTAAAAGTACTTAATAAAATTTAAAAGATGGAAAAAGTACATTCAAACAGACTACTTAAGTCAGTAACACAGAGAAGAATGGAGATTAGGTGACATTAAAATATATTTCTATTACCAAAACACAAACTCAAAAATGTTGATTAAAAATTAAAAGTTGTTAGTTCAGCAAATCAAAATGTTTCCTCAACAGAGTGTAGGTGTTATGCTTTTTGTTGATAATATACTGTCATGTTCTATTCATGTTTGGAAAATAAACCTAAGAAAGTCAAAACATTAAAAGTTAATGAGTAAAATTATGTATGGCCAGTAAGAGATTTTAACATAACTACTGTTACTACATACAGATTACATTTCAGTATTCAAAAATCACTGAATACTTATAGGCACGTCTCATATCATATGACAAAGTAACTATATACCTTGGAGTTTTACTTAGAATTTCCAAGATCTAGTTCTTATTTAGTTCAACTTCCTCTTTTTACATATAAAATGTTAGTGATGACCAGCTTAGCTTAAGCCAATCTCAAGCTGTACCACATTCTTGTTTGTGGTCTGTGATATTATATATCAAAGAGGGCAAAAAATCACAGAGAAATCCAGGAAAGACAACTGCAGGGAGACAGTGGGTCTTTTTACATGACATGAGGTATGCGGTCAGATGCGATAAAATCTATTTAGATGTAGCTCTGCTAACTTTATTTTTTTAAATATGTTTTTATTGATTTCAGAGAGGAAGGGAGAGAGAGAAACATCGATGATGACAGAGAATCACTGATTGGTTGCCTCCTGCACATCCCCCACAGGGGATCAAACCTGCAACCTGGCCATGTGCCCTTGATCAGAATTGAACCCAGGAACGTCAGTCTGCAGGCCAGCGTTCTATCCACTGAGCCAAACCAAGTAGGGCTCTACTAACTTTACTGTTTTAACCTACTAAGAAGTCTATCCTGAACACTAAATTGAATTGGATTTTCTAAAAATGTTTATTAGTGTTTAATCAGAGAAATCTGTCTTTATTGCTGAGAGGTAATACTACAGGATAGAAAAATATGGCTTGCAATGCAGACAGACCTGGTTTAAGCCTAAGCTCTCCCACTAAATGTGAAATCTTAATCAAGTCAGAAATTTTCTGAGCATTTTTTCCTCATGTGCAAAATCAAGAAATGAAATCCTTGCACCAAATAGTTGTGTTGTGAAAGCTAAAGTATAAACAGTATCTAACATAGAAATTAATTATATGTAATTATTTTGGTACAGAATAATATCAAGTAATTCTGAAGATATCACTCTATTTCTTAGGTTCAGATATTATCAAAATTCCAAATATGATTGCTGTTGATTTCAGAAGCCACCCAGTTCTATATATCATCAATTTGTAGAGTAAGTGGATAAAAAGAGAAATGTGCTTTTGACTCATAAGTACAAACATCAATACTATGTCAATAAGCCACACCATGAGCAAGAGAACATGTCATTAATTTATGCTGTCAATTCTCCCTCTGAGTCTTTGGCACATATACTCAGAAGTCAGAATACCAATTGATTTTCTAATTTGGCACCCAAAAAATGAAGGGGGCTAGTTAAGTATTACTGTTTCAGTCAATTAAAATGACAAGTTGAATTTAGATAATGAACCAAAAGTGTATATGCTACGCAACACCCCTATAATTTTGGCTGAAAGTCTGATTCACTTTTTGAACATACAGAATCAATAAAACTATCTTCAACAGAAAAACTTTCGGACTGAATTCTCCTAACAGTTGTGTCATCATTTCAATGCACTTGTATTAATTATCAAGAAAAACATCAAGACATTAAGCCCATAGTAATTCTCTGACATAAAACTGCATTCTCTTTTACCACACACACACGCACGCACGCGCGCGCGCGCGCACACACACACACACACACACACACAAAGTCCATTCAGTTGTCTGTAGTTATATCTGTAAAATTGTTTTTCTGAGAGAAATCATAGGTAACCTCTGTGACAAATCACGTAATTTGGTCTAGACCAGAGGAACAATACATTATAAATCAGTGTCTCATTTTGCTCTAATTGCTTCCTTAAAATAGCTGCAATGGATCAATGTCTCAGATTTTGGTTTATTGTACACGCATTCTTAAAAGCATCAATGACAAAATGCTAACTGTCTAAAGCAGAAGAGCAGCTGGTTCCATGGCTCCATGAAAAGAATGTCCTGAAAACAGTTCAAGAATGTTTGATGCACTTCACAAGGATTCTGTTCTAAAATTTCAAAGCTACATTGAAAAGTGATAATTGCTATCTGCAGTGGAAAGAGGAAGTCCAAAATGTTGGAATGAGACCAAATGTTAGCAACAACTATCTTTTGGGTACTTAATGAGTTTTGCCTTCTTCCTTCATGCCAAATATGGCTTTATTATGAATCGAAGGATCTGGGATTGCTTTATTGCTTTATTTCTTTAAAGGAAACACAACTTTTAAAATATATATATATATATATATATATATATATATATATATATATATATATTTCATTGATTTATTACAGAGAGGAAGGGAGAGGGATAGAAAGTTAGAAACATCGATGAGAGAGAAACATCGATCAGCCACCTCCTGCACACCCCCTACCAGGGATGTGCCCGCAATCAAGGTACATGCCCTTGACCAGAATCGAACCTGGGACCTTTCAGTCTGCAGGCTGACGCTCTATCCACTGAACCAAACCGGTTTCGACGGAAACACAACTTTTTAAGGCTAATCTATATAGTATTCCAATTTACTTAGCAAGACAGAGAAATGTGCTGCCGAATGAGAATATAATCACTCTCATAATTGAATGCTTAGCAAATGTAATAAGTATACTAACAATTTTATTTGAGACTGCTATATCCATATTCTCTTGCTCTTGCTCATTATCCCTACATGTTAATTAGATGTGGATTTCCTTTATAATACCCTCACTGCCATATTCATTCTGGTTCCACTAGTCCATAACTATTTTACCTATAAACATGAGGAAACAGAAAATATGAAGAAAAAAAAAAGCATGTGTATTTTTTTCTGTGCTGAAGGAAGCTCAATGAATGTGCCCTGAAGAAATAATGGAAGAACTAATTCAAAACTTACTCATAATATAAGCTATGTGTCTGGTATTTTGTAATGTGATTCATATTTTTGAGACTCAATTTATTCATCATGTAGGAGGCAGGTAATAATTATAAAAATAGTGATCTACTTCACAAAGGTATTGTAAAGAATGATTCATCTGATATTAAATGAGACATCTGATATTACTACAAAGACCAAAAAGCTCCATCATCGCAATGTTCTGCAGTGGATAATTATAAACTTCTAGAGGGTCAAAGAACATAATGTACTATACTTAATGCCATTAATAGTTACAACTTCGTCACCCTTTTCAGCTACTAAATAATTTCATGATCTGTAGATCATGCTACTACTTCCAAACATAACAAGCACTCTTAACAAGGTCTCCAACTTGAGTGACAGAAATGCAATAAAATACTTCTCAGCTTCAACTATATTCTGATTTCTTACCTACTTACTCCTTACAACCCTTTTCTCAATGGCCCAGTGCCCCATACAATTTGTTGAAACGATCTCATTAAAATTTTACTCTATACCAGACAGAAAAAGTTCCATAAAGACACAATTTTAAATTTTCCACAATATGATCAAAGTAAATACTGTCCTCATATCAAAATGTATCTGCATAAATAAAGATAAAGGCAAGAGCTAAAGACAAAGTTTGGGCAAGAATTCCAAATCACTGTTTCCAGTCTTCCCTTTCCAAGATGTTTTTCTCCTTCAATACTGTGCTTTACATTTAAAGTTATTCTCCAGAAGTAACCCTACTAGCAGTGCAGTCAACTCTCCAATATCCATTTCACATCCAAATGTTTAAATCAAGTCAACTATGATAACTTCCTCCCCCTTGTCAGCAATTAGCATTAGTTTCAGGGTCTAGATCAATTTGGCTTGCTCATAGAAGCTAGTGTTTCTCCCCGCTCCCCTTTTCCTCTGCCTATTGCTCCCTCCCTCCCTCAATGAAAATTTGGTAATTAATATGCTGTCCCAGTTTCTCCTAGGAGCCATTTTAAATGACAAGAGGAAGTTGCCTCAAAATAAAGGAAGACTAATTGGTTCGAGGCTTTTAAGGAAACCTATGCTCAATCATTAGCTGACCACTAACCTAAACAGAGACTTTGGTGACAATATATAACAAAGAGTACAGACATTACAGGATTCATTCAGTAAGATCAGGAAACAATATGGTATGACTGAAACACAATCAGTAGCACAGATTATGCAATCAGTTCTCAATGTAACTTCTTACATGGCAGAGATTTTGCACTTGGGTTCTGGTGTGATCTTCTACAGCAAAGGTATTTATTATTTATGAATAGCAAAGGTAATTTTAAGTATAAGCTAATTGGTACAGATTGGGCATTCGCTCTAGGGATAACCTCTGTGGAATAACCTGTGTATGCAACAGTGATTAGGTACAGAGCTAAATACATTGTTTTTATTTATTATGTAACACTGATTTCTTATATATTTCCTATATTTTGTAGTTATTCCATTTGTATTCTTCTTAAAATTGCTTGAAGATTAAAAAAGAGTTATATTCTATTGTAAAATAACTGTTCAAAAAATCACCAACGTACAAAATTTTGAAGTTTTTAATATATATATTTATGTATAAAATTTTAAATGATTCATTTTTCCAAATATTTTTCAAAAATATTCATTTTTGTAGTATCACTTAAATTAGAAGTTCCAAACCTATATAATAAAAGGGTAATATGCAAATCAACCAAACGTCAGAATAATTGGTCACTATGACATGCACTGACCACCAGGAGACAGACAGACAATGCAAGAGCTGTTCCTGGTGGTAGTGCGTTCCCACAGGGGTAGCATCACTCAGCCAGAAGCTGGGCTCACAGCTGGCAAGTGCAGAGGCGGTAGTGGGAGCCTCTCCCACCTCTGAGGCAGCACCAAAGTGTCCTGGACTGCGAGAGGGGGCTCAGGCTGGGATGAAGGATCCCACCCCCACCCCAGTGCACGAATGTTGTTCACCAGACCTCTAATGTGTTATTTGAAATGTTTAATTTATAAAACTTGATTATACAAAATTTTTCAAGAATATATTTGTTGACTAAAACATGATACATTTAATAAGAAAATAATGTATATTTTCTCTAAATACAAACTATTTTGCATTATTTGGTTTTCTAGCATCAGAAGCAATAGAACCTGGCAGAGGATATTATTCCTAAACTGGATGAAACTCAAAGCCATTCCCCAAACACCTGTAACTTCTCCAGTTCATTCTTAAAAGCACTCATAAAACTTGTGGGTACAACCATAAATGGTCACTTCCTCCACTCAATATTTCAGGAAATGAATAAATCCTGTTCAGCCTACAAGCCTGTCAAAAAAATATAGTTGATTACTAAATAGTCTTTATATTTAAAAATCTATCTTAATTTTTAAAAAGCATTTTAACATTGATTCTCCTCCAAATAACTAATTTCTAGAAATGCCTTATCTATTGTCCTACAATACTTTAAAATAAGTTTGTTATGATTTTTGCAGCAAGCCATTACAGAAGCAGCATGCACCCCAAGTAGCAAGAGAGGTACTGCTTCTACAATATTAATGAAAACTAAGGCTTAGAGAATTTGTGATATGCTCAAACACACAAAAAAAATACCAGAGACAGCATACAAACATGGATCAATATGATTTTAAATTTTGTAGATTTTTAATACAATATGGCCTCTCTCACATGCCTCAGGGCCTTCCTACCAACCATGGATAGCTTTGTATCTTCTACCAGGTATCCCCGGGGCCAGGCATGGGGAGCAGCTGACCTCAACCTGCACTAGAGCCCCTCGCAAGAGGCCCCAGTATCAATATTCCTGGTGGCTGGCCTGAGACCACAAGAGAGCACCACCCAGTTAGCTTCACAAAGGACATACCCAAAGGGTATTCTGGATGACAACAGAGCCCAACTGGAGCAAATCCTGATATATGGAGCCGTCACCCTCTGTGGTTATAGGCAGTCTTCATAGCAGTCAGCCTGAGGGTCAACCCTATCCATTGATGAGTAAAATCAACAAACAAAAGTGGTAGCCATGAAATGGAGGAAAAAAGTGGTAGCCATGAAGGTAGAGGAACCCTCCTGCATTGTTGGTGGGCTTGCAAACTGGCGCAGCCATTATGGAAAAATAGTATGAAGGTTCCTAAAAAAATTAAAAAATAGGTCCTGGCCGGTGTTGCTAAATGATTAGAGCATTGGCCTACACATCAGTGTCAAGGGTTCATTCCCCGTCAATGGCACTTTCCTGGGTTGCAGGGTTGGTCCCCAGCCCCCAATATCGAGGTTTCAAGCTAGCGCGCGCTCTCTCTCTCTCTCTCTCTCTCTCTCTCTTCCCCCCACCCCCTCTCTTTCAGTCTCTGTCTCTGTCTCTCTCTTCCCTCACTTCCACCTCTCTAAAAAAAAAAAGTCAATGAAAGAAATATCGTTGGGTGAGGATTAACAAAAATTTTTTAAAAAATAAAAGACAGAATTATGTATGACCAACCAATTCCACTTCTGTGTATTTATTCAAAGAAATCCAAAATACTAATTCTAACGGACATGTGCTGATACGTAACTGCTCAAATAAATAGAACAACTAGGGGAATATGAAAGCAAGGGCAACTCATCCATCAGTGGAGATGAATGAAACATCTCAAGCCTAAGGCATTATGAAAAATTCTCTTTCAGAACTCAACATATTTTGGAGGGAAATTAGTGTTTGCCCTGATGGAACTTTTCAAATGCAAAATTGATAAGTATAAACTTTCATTGGGGCAGTAAAAAGAGAAATAAAAATTATACAAATAAACAAGAAAAATTATCCTAAGGATTTTTTAAAGTTAAGATTGGCAAACTTTTATTCCTATTAATGCACAGGATGTACACTGGTAAAGGAATGATTAAGGGACCAGCCTTGAACCAACTATTCTGGAATCCATCCCATCACTAAAAGAACAATATGGCATCTTTAAACTTTCAAGAACTTATTTCTCATTAATACCTGTCTAAAATCCACCATCTGTCAATGGCGATTACCAAGGCCACTATCTCCATCAGGCCTACATCCAACCTTGCCATCTACCTTGGCCCAAATGATTTTCTCCAATCTTTGAAATCCACATAGAAGTCCATATACCTCTTTTTTATAGTACATTTTAGTATTTTGCCTTCTATAGTCAGAGACACAGTGATGTCTCAGGTATAAGCAGACTCTGAAGACAGACAGACCTGACTTCAAAACTTTACGTTGTCACTTGAGCTAGTGATTTAATCTCTCTGTGCTTCAGGTTCCTAAATTATAAAATAGAGAAAAGACCAAGAATCCTACATAATAAAAGGCTAATATGCAAATTGTCTCCTTGACAGGGAGTTTTGACTGGGAGTTGAGCAGTGCGTGGGGCCAGCCAGCCAACCACCCTTGGCCCCTCCCCCCTGCCTAACTGGCCTGACTGGCCCCCATTGGGGTGGGCCAGCTGTCCCCCACCAATGCAAGAAGTCGTGCACTGGGCCTCTAGTAGTACTTATAAGGTCACTGCCAGAATTAAACAAGGGAATACATTTGTCGCCTGTTTGTTTGGCAGTCCTTTAAGTCCAACCACTGCTACTGGATTGTGATCACGTATACATGTTTTTATCACATATTAAATTATGAATCCTCTCTGAAACAGTACAGAGTACAAATAAATAATCCCTTGAGAGTACTTATTTACTTTATCTAAAATCAATTTATTAGTTCATTTGAATGAAGATTAATTCTTCCAGAACACTACACAATGCCTCCCATATTTATTTGTTGAATTACTGTTCACCATCTTAGTATTCACCTCACCAGTATTTCATTAGAAGATTATAAAAAAAAGAGAAAAGAAAAGAAAAGAAAAGAAAGACCTTTCTGTAGCATATGGGTTTGGGCTTTTTTGTTTGTTTTTAATCTATAAATTTAAAGGATTGAGTTGTACAATCTCTAAGATATCTTTCAATTCTCATATGCTAGAAACCTGTAATAACCATGACAGCCAGGTCATTCTTGCTCTTGAAGCTACTCTTTTTTAGCTTTGCCAACATTCCTTGTCTTCTCACTTAAATGCCCCTTTCTTTCCCAAATGTCATCTATATGGTTTGTTTTTTCTGGAATGCCATGTTTCTTCACTTTCACCTTCTTCGTCCAATCCCTAAAATAACAGATCTTATTGATTAAAACAAAGAATCTATTTCTAAAAATTACATTAAGTGAAATGAAGATAAACAACCTATCAGACATAGATACCAGGGAGGGCGGCCTTGTTTTCTAGATGGTTTCTGAATACAACATCATTAAATCACCTGATAGCCACTTCAGAGGAAGCATGTCATATGTTAACTCAAATCTATGAGATATTTGCCTTCCCCCAAAAAAATGTTTGCCTGAGGAATAAATGACTCAGATAAGCACCACTGGTTTTCACCTTGGCACTCCTTTAGTCCCCAAGTCATTGTGAGCTTACAGATGGTCTTAATTAAAACAAGTAGTTTCTAATTTACAACACAGGAAACATTTAGAATTTGTTGCTGAAGTAGAGTTAGTGGAACCTAGTAACCCCAATCTCACCCCTAGACAACTACCTCCATGACTTTAATTCATTTGTACAGATTCCTGATGTGTTCATAATTCTTTTTTATTATAAGTATAATACAGTTCTATTGCACTTAAACTAAAAAAAAAGTTGACAGAAAGACAGCATATCAAATCTTGCTATCAACCTTACATCAAGTTGTGTCAAGTTTGCAATGAGAGCTGAATATAAAGACCAAGAGAACTGGGTCTGGAATATTAATGGCTGATGAGTTTCACCGTTTGTATCAACCACATTCTCTAACTGTGGCATCAACGCCCTGGGCCTTTATCAAGTAGAGTACTGTTTGCTTTGCACATGCTTGCATGCTTATCATCTAGTTTTTCCCACAAACACTCCAATTGCTGCTGTGTTTCACAGTCACGTTTCCACAGCTTTGTATCATTTGTGTAATAAGAAGTCAAGTCCAACAACAATTTATCTAATAGTCTATTCTACTTGAAAGTCTCTGGCCTCATTTTTTAAAAGCAAACCCTAACCTTGGAATAATGAATGTCTTTAACCCACATGCATTCCACTTCACTCCTTGCAATAATCGCACACACTAACACACAATTTATCAAAGTTTTTTCAAGAGGTGAGGCAGTGGGGTTGAAGGTCAAATTAAGAATGGTAGTTTTATGGTCTGAGAGACTAGCCAATATTGTTCCTAAGATGGAGTTTGAACTGGACAAGACTTATGGTATAATCCCAATAGACCAGAACTGAAACACTATGTTTGAATGATTCTCCCGTTTCTTAAAACTCGCATTCTATGTAAAAGTTACCTTGATATTGACATTATTTGCATTTAAAAATTCACACTTTTATGAAAACAAATGGAAGTGATTGACTTTTTAATTTCACTAAAGCTTTATTAATTCTTTTGCTTCCAAAGTTTGAGTTCTTTACACGAAATAATTCTTTTTTTCTTCCATTTCTCAATATTAACTAACCTGCTTAAAATATTCCTTCAACTAATGGTTATATTCATAAACCAAATAAAAATTTTCAATGTAGGAAGGGAGAAAATAGAGCTTAGAAGGAGTGTCAACTTAAATTTAAGTCTTCATCTATTTTGACCACATGAGTTGTGAGGCCATCGACACATGTGGAAGAAATTGCTCTGTGAACATGGGAGGAATGGGTCTAGGAACTAAGACTGCTTCTGGGATGAAAGGGGCCTCTGGGTGCAGCGGTAACTCTGCCAACTCTCTGTAGGACCAGATCGTTGCTCTTTAACAGGAACAGTTTTTAAAAACCTGCACCCAATTTGTAGGGTTCAAATTTAACTCTACTAAAGTGGAGAAGAGCCACAAAGATGATTAAAGGGTTGGAAAGTAATATCTATGGGGAAAGATTAAAGGAACTGAGATTATTGTGCCTGGTGATGGGAAGACTGATGGATGATTTAATAACATTCTTAAGGTATTTGATCAGCTATTCCAGTGACCAGCTGTTCTCTACTTACAATGAGGATAAAACCAAAGGTAATAGCCTTAAATTCCAATATGAAGAACTTGGGTTAGATATAAAATAAGATTTCTCAGAGAGTAGGGCTATTGAAATAAACTATCCTGACTAAAAGTCTTCAAATCTGACACAGATGACCATCTTCCTGGCGTTGGGAGTTGTGGTACTTAACAGAAGGTAAAGGGATAAATCCTCTCATGTCCCACCTATAAAATCTACAATTTTCAGTCAGGTTATCTTACCTCCATTTTAATATACAATTGCTTATGTAAAAAAGTACTGGTGGCAGTAACGTTGGAAGTCAGAGTCAAAATTGGTCTGGGAAACAGAGGTTCTTTCTTATGTAAAGGATTCTCAGACCTTACAAGAAGCAGCCCTGGACTACAATAAACCCACCTTTGTTGATCTTATACAAAAACATTCTCCTCTTTACCTATCCTGGAATAGGCAGAAGGATATAAAAAGAAAAGACACAGAAGCATACTTTTTTATTCATCACGAAAAATAGTCCAAACATAGACATTTAGCTCCTTAAGTCAAGATAAGTGAAGCATGCCCATGGAAATGCATAGTGTCTCTACTGTGGGTTATCCTTTTTCCCTTTCCAATATCTTAGTACCCATCAAAATATTAGGAAAAGCAAAATAACAATATCTGCAAAGTTCACAGAACTCATTAGAAAAAGCGCTGTGTCACTTCGTAGGCCTTACTATGATTATGTTTCACTTGAATGTGCTCACGAGATCCCACTGTTCCCGTTCAATTGCAGTAATTTGCAGCAATTTGGGGGGACTTCACAAAGTGAATAAAAACGTAGTTGAAGCATCTGCAATTCGAGGCATTTAAGTCTTAATTCACAGGCAGCAGCTCTGAGAATAATTACCAGGGCCTAGACATTTTCTGCTACACTGCACATGAAGAGCTTGCTATCTTTTTTTTTTAATACTCTGAGATGCTATATTTTTAGAATTGTTATCATCCCTCATTTGAGTGATTCAATAACTATAGCACTTGCTATATGGTCCCCAAAAGAGCTTACATAACTAAGCATATATAATGCAGGCACTCAAAATTAAGTGTCGTAGGCATTGTGTTGCTTTACAGAATATTCGATGAAGGGCATGAAACAAATTTAAAATTGACTTCCCAGGAATTCTTAAGCCTTTGCTAATGTAATGCATAATAAAAGTGCGAGCCTTGAGAAAAATACTTTGTGTCATGATTTTTCCATTTGATACTTTCCTACTCTATTCAAATAACTAAAACTCAAAAAATCACTTGAACTATGTGATGTGATTTACAAAAATGATCCTCAGATCATTTAGTGTCCATATGGCACTAAAATTGACAAAGGTAAGACAAAGTTTAAAGTTCAGTTACTGTCATATCTTACAAAGAGGCTAGGTGACCATATTATATAATTCATTATCCCAACCGAGGGACTTCTGAAAGTGATAGGGCCCTATTAATGAAAACAAACCAGACCAACAGACGAAAAGCAGAGCTGTCCTAGGCAAACCTGGAAATATGGACACCCTCTCACAGAGCAACTGGAGCCAGCCTCCAGGGACTTGGACCTCTGGATTGAGACTGGTATGCAAGAACTAATTAACTGGTATGAAGGAGTGGGAAGAGCGTTTATTTTGAAGGTCAAAGCATCTATCCAAAGGCCACTCCAGCAGTGATGGAGGCACAACCTGTAATAACAGAGGTGTCCTACTGTCTGTGTGGCATACAGTGATGGGCAAAGAAAAGGCAGGGAAAGGTCAAACAAGCAGGGAACACAGTCAGCAAGTAGAATATTTGACCGGAATTCAAGAGCTGGATCCATTTATGCCATCACTGTACAAATATTAAATGAATACCTACTATGTTAACCCTGGCTATAGGGACTGAGGAACCAGAGCACAGTAGTAGTTACAGGGTATCTCATAAAAGCACAGCAGATGTTAATTTACCAAAACTATAGCACAAAATAAGAATCAAATCTAAAAAAGATGAAGAAGCGTATGTTAAGAAATATGATTATGGGGAAGGGAAATATGCAGAGGTTATTCCCGACAGCTACTTTTTTTAAACTGATGACCCTCTAGTTGTGTTTTAGTCAATAACAAATATATATATATTTTGCTAAAAAAGCATAAGTAAATACAGAATGAAAATACTAACAGCAATAAGGACATCCAAAATAGCAAGAAATCATTTTTAAGCAGGAAGATAGACACTATCACAAGTCAGTATTTCAAACTCCCTAAGTCAGCTCAGAAGCAACATTTTAAAACAGTGATGATTATAATGATCACTATTCATATTTTCCTTAAGATAGTACATGCAAACACTCAGCTATTATTATAAAATAAGTCAGATATTAAGTTCCCAAATGATAAATCAAATAGTAAGCATTTGGTAGAGCTTGAGAACTACCGGTTCCAGCATCATTGTTAGGATCTGCACTTTGTTTGCCTTCATGAACATGGCATTTCAGAATTGTCCCACACAAAAATTATCCACATCTGTCTTCATAACTGGCTTGAAGATAAGCATCCATCATTCTCCACCCATGCAATGCAATAATGCCAAACCAGAGCACCAGTCACTTCCCAACTGCTGGCTATTCCTCCTCTAATTCATTGCAGATGATCATCTGTCAGATGTCAATCAAGCTCGCTGGTGAACAGCTGATTAGTAAGGGGGTGTGAAATAGCCACCAAGCAGCTGCACCATTTTTCAGGGACAAAACATGATGGTTAATGTTCATGAGAAGATGAATGCAGGGAAAACTAAGCAGCTAAATCCCTTGATAAATGCAGAGGCACTGCTCAAGGCAAAAATTTTCCAATTACTTTTCTCACACCCTTCATGTGAGGAAATCAGTTAGCTAGTGGCATTTGATTAACTGTGACATTTATGCGCTTATTCAGCGTACTGAACACCTACTGGGTAACAGACACTGTAGTAAGAACTAGATCTTCTAATTACCTTCACTAATTCATGCATATGGTATAATATAAACTGTTCAGAAGTATCTTCCTTCTGTTCAAATCCAGCCTCGACTTGAAAAGCCCAGCTCAAATGCCAGCTATTTTAGGAAGGTTTCCTTGGGTTTCTCAGGCAAAACTCTCTTTTCTCTAAATTTTCTTGGCACTCTATTTAGACCTCTTTTATGGAACATGGCATCCCCTATTGTAATCCTATCTAATAAAAAGTGAATATGCTAATTGACTATCACTCTATCGCAAAGATGACTGCACCCAGAGCTGAGACCAAGTTCCCATCAGGAGCCTTAACAAGCAATCAGCAGGGATCTGAGGCTATGCCCTCCCCGACCCCCCTGAAACTTGACAGGGGACCTCAGGCCATGCCCCCCACCCGGCAGGACTTGACAGAGAACCTCAGGCCTCGCCCCCTGCCCTGGAGTCAGGCTGGGGGGCCTCAGGCCACTCCCCTTGCCCAGCGGGGCTTGATGGAGTCCTCAAGGTGTGCTTCCCATCCTGGTGCTTGGCTAGGGAACCTCATACTGCTTCCCTACCCCCACCCCTGTGGGGGACCTCAAGCTGTGCCCCCTGTAGGAACCCCTTTCACATCCCATGTGGTTCAGAGTTCCAGTTCAGGGTTTGGGTTCTGGAGAAGGCCGCACATAAGTGAAGAGAGACTTAGAAAAGTATGAATTTGGGAAATGGGGGCCAGGCAGTAGCCCATCTCTAGTGGAAGGACTGCCCTGTGCTCTGGCCTGGCTATCCCTTTTATTAAGATTATAGGATCTGCCCACAGCCTTTAAGTAGGAAGTTCCAATAACAGAAATATACAAAAAACAAACAGAGGTATTTCAGTTAACAATGTTTTTTAGCTCTGACCTTTCAGAGCAATTAAGGTTGTTTACCAGCCTTTCAGACTTCCCTATCCACATCTTTCTATTAGTGAGACAGGATTGGTTTCCGGCAGCCCCCCACCAGGTGGGGCTTGACAGGGCACTTCAGGCCACGACCCCCACCCCAGCACTGGTCCAGGAGACCCGAGGCTGAGCCCCCTGCCTGGATGGGCTTGACAGGGGATCTCAGGCTGTGCCTTCCACCCAGTGGGGCTTGAAGGGGGACCTCAAGGTGCACCTCCAGTGCTGAGTCAAAGGAACTCAGGCCATGCCCCCACCCAGCAGGGCTTGACAGGGGATCTCAGGCTGTGTCCCCCACCTTGTGCGACTTGATGAAGGACCTCAAGGCATGCCCCCACCCCAGTCTGGCTGGGGGACCTCAGGCCATGCCCCTCAACCTGGTGCCGGCCCAGGGAACCTGAGGCTACGGCCCCTGCCTGGTAGGGCTTGACAAGGGTGGGACTGGCCAGGTCTGGATCTAGCCCAATGTTGGGGGCAGGCAGCCAAGTCTGGGTCTCACGTGATTTCGAGGTGCATGTGGGTGGGCGAGGAATTGACTCTGGGTCCCGTGGTGTGCCCCAAACTCTGACAAGAGGGAAATTTTCATATACATTTTACTAACTTTCTATTATAGAGAAAGAGCAAATGGCAATATTAAATTATTTCCTCTAATTAATCCCCTTTTAATGTGCATGAATTTCATGCACTGGGCTACTAGTCCTATATAATAAAAGGCTAATATGCAATGGTGGAACAACTCATCATTATGACATTCACTGACCACCAGGAAGCAGATGCTCAATGCAGAAGCTGCCCCCTGGTGGTCAGTGCACTCCCACAGGGGGAGCACCGCTCAGCCAGAAGCCAGGCTCACAGCTGGCAAGCGAGGTGGTGGTAGCAGGAACCTCTCCCACCTCCGCAGCAGTTGGATATCTCCCGAGGGCAGACTGCGAGAGGGCACAGGTTGGGCTGAGGGGACCTTCCCCCCCCCCCCCAGTGCATTAATTTCATGCACTGAGCCTCTAGTTATTTATTTATGCCATTTTCTAATAGACTAGAAGTAATTTAAAGTCAAAAGTCATGTCATCTTAATATCTTCATCTTCCTATTCCTCAGGGAATAAAGCAAGGAGAAAACATTGTCTTATTCTCTACAGCAAAAAGAAAAATTAAAATCTAGAGGGAGAAACAAAATAAAAGAGTTATATATATATGAGTGCAGTACAGTAATAATCATAATTCCATTGCCAATAATACTGAATCTATTATACTTTAATCAAGATAAAATTTTACTTCACCTTTCCATCTATTGAAGAAAGAGTTTATTTAAAAGGAAAAGGATTATTAAAGTAAATATGCATGACCTACTTATACTTTCTAGGTGAACTGCTTTTAAGTATTTTAGAACAATAATTATACTTGAACATAAGACTTCTAATTTCCTCTATGAACAAAACATTCGTTATTAAAGAAACTAGGTTACTATATGTAGTTTAAATGCTTTTTTAAAAGTTACTCAAAAATAATCTATATGTAAATCATATAGTTTGCTAATTCGTGCATGATTCTTTTAAAAGTTCTAATTTAGTGAAAGAAAGCTAACGTTTGGTGATATACTAAAGCCTGGGCTACCCTAAGTAAATGGAAGATGGAAATAAAAACCTACTTTCTTTTTCAAGGAGCTGGGCATGCATCTGGTGGAAGAGGTACGCGGTACAGTGGAAAGAACAGCCTGGCCGGTGTGGCTCAGTGATGAGCATCAGTCTGTGAACCAGGAGGTCATGGTGAGCCACATGCCCTGGCTGTGGACTCAATCCCGTGTGGGGCACACAGGAGGCAGACAATCAATGGTTCTCATCATTGATGTTTCTAACTCTCCCCTCTCTTCCTCTCTTAAATCAATAAAAAAAATATTTTTTAAACAATTATGGGTTAGAAGTTTGGAGACATGGATTCTGCAGGGTGCTATGCATATGTATGTATATATTTCTATGCATACATGTGAATGTGTGTGGATACTACATTAAATATATGACCCTCCCCATATTTATCAACCTTGTTTTATAAACTCCTTGAACACAGAAACTATGTACTCATCTTTCTATCCTCTACAGTGTCCAAACAAGTGCCTTGTGTGTAGTAGAGAATAAATAAAATGTGGTTAAGTTGACCTCAACTGAATGAAACCCCTTTTAAAAGCTTACCTGTTACTACATTTTTATCAATGTACTTTAAAATGAGACACATTGCTCAGAAGAGAGATTTTTTTTCAATTTTTGACTAGGTTTCCAAACCAATAAATGCAGGAGGTGGCAAAAGTAGGTTTACAGTTGTGAGTATGCAAAATATTTTTATTCTTATATTACTATTTATTAAATATTGTATTATTTTCTTATTTAAATGTTTTTATTGATTTCAGAGAGAGGAAGAGAGGGATAGAAATCTCAATGATGAGAGAGAATCCTTGATCGGTTGCCTCCCGCATGTCCCCCTCAGGGGATCAAGCCTGCAACCCGGGTATGTGCCCAAACTGGGAATTGGACTGTCACCTCCTGGTTCATAGTTCATCGCTCGACCACTGAGCCACACCAGGTGGGAAATGTTCTCACCGAGGATATGTTTTCATTGATTTGAGAGAGAGATGAAGAGGGTGTGGGGAAGAGAGAGAGAAAAACAACAACACTGATGTGAGAAACATCGATTTATTACCTAATATATGTAGCCCAACCAGGGATTGAACCCACAACCTAGGTATGTACCCTGACCGGGAATTGAACCTTAACCTTTTGGCGGATTGGACAATGCCCCAACTGAGCCACTGGGCCAGGATACCGCTTTCTTTTCAATGAAATGTTTACTTGCTGGGAGAGATCTGTCACTTGGAACAGTAAGAATATGACTTATAATTTTTTTAAGAATTCTGAGCTTAGCCATAATAAAAAATTATTTTGCTCATAAATAGTATCCTTGAAAATTTTCAACTCATATATTTCAAGAGTAACTTCATTTTATGCTACAATTTAATTTAAAAATAAAACTTAAGTCATCAAACCAAAAATGTGCCACATTGCTAAAATAAACCCAGACGCCTCTGAAGTTGAAAATTTGGTACAAACCTCATGGTTTGGGTGCTTTCCAAATATATTTTAACTCATTGCTCCAAAAACATGGATCTTCCCCAGGATGGAGAATCTCCGAATGGGAAAGAGAGTGGACATCTGTGGTTAGGAAAGCTATTTAGATAATCTTATGTGCCGCCCCTTCCCACCCTTCAACTATATCCCTTTCTAAAGGACAATCACCTATTCATTCAAATAATATTTATTATTACATACTAGACTGTTTTTGAAACATTTTTACTTTTTTTTTTGGTTTTCCACTAAACCAAGAAAGTAGAAACGAGAATCTGGTGAAAAATAAAAACGACAACAATAAATAAATTTCCCTCATTAAAACACTAATTTCCAAATATTGATACTTTTCATATATTTATCACACAATGACTACAGCATCTATTATACACTCTAACAAAGCATGCTCTGAGTTTTGGACACATCAAAGTTTCTATTCCATTTTGCCTTTGTATCTTTAGTTAAGTAAAACAAGCATTTTACAGATATCAAGTGACAAAAGTCACAGCTGGGCTTTAGAGCAAAGCACACCTAGTTCTCACATTGTTCATCAATGCTAATCTCATCTCTCACATAGGAGCCACATAGAGAAACTCTAAGTGGATATATTTTAAGCATTGTTGTGTGTGTGTGTGTGTGTGTGTGTGTGTGTGTGTGTGTGTGAGTATGAATTTAACCTAGGCAAGAAAGCAAAAGAACTTACCATATTGTTTTAAAGTGGCTTTCTAGTGCTGTATTTCCAATAATTTTCCAAATAAAATAAATTTGATCAACATTTAAATGGCCAGATTTTTTTTATTCAGAAAATGTTTGGGCAGGTAACTTTCTTCAAATCAATATCACCTTGGGTGAATCTGAACTAACTTGGCCACAAGCAACCTTTGAGGCATCTTCTCAAACTGGAGTTCACATCACCCAGTGGAATGTCAATGTGTGGGGTACCAGCATAACACATACTCCTGAAGCACCCATTTCACGTGGATTTTTGAAAGACAACTGAAATTTTGTGATCTTAAAACTTTTTTAAATTTAATTTTAAAGAAATATGGAATAGAAAAAACAATCAGAAATAATGATTAAAGACATTTTAGTCACAAGTCTTAATATTTGTATTTTTACAACTTCACAGAAATCTCATTTCTAGGCTAGGGTTTGGTGAAAATTATGTTTAAATGCTCATGGTGTTTTGTAGAAAAAATAGAGGAAATTAAGTTTGATCTCTGACTTGCCACTATCATTATGAGGAGTCTTGGACAAGTTTTTTAATCTTTAAGCTTTAGTTTCTTTCTCTCTAAAACAAAGTGGTTGTACTAGGTCACACCTAAAACCTCTTCTGTGCTCTGAAATGACTTTTAATATTTTATAATTTTAATATGTTACCCTGGATATTTCTTTTATTTTTTGTTAATCCTCACTCAAGTATATCTTCCCATTGATTTTTAGAGAGAGTGGAAGGGAGGGCGAGAGACAAAGAGAGAAACATAGACATGAAAGAGATACATTGATCAGCTGCCTCCTGCATGAGCCCCGACCAGGGCAGAGATCAAACCTGCAACCTAGGTACGTGCCCTTGAATCGAACCCGGAACCCTTCAGTCCATGGGTGGATGCTCTATCCACTAGGCCAAACCGATCAGGGCTGCTACCTTTCAGATTTTGAAGTCCATGAAAGTTAACTGAATAAAGGAAACCTCTCCTGTGAGTCATTTCCAAATCCCTAACAAGAAACTTAACCACTCTGACTAGTTACCCATATCTTGGCTTATCTATCTCCAAAAAAGGTCCTTCCTATCATTCCATGTGAGTATTTTACTGAGATACATTCTCTTCACAATAGCATCTGTTGAATCAAATTAAATTCCTATTCTAATGGCTATATAAAAGATCAATCATTATATCATTCATAATATCTGCACAAGTAAAATTTCTAGATATATACAGGTTTTAGAGTTTTTTATATTTCATACAATATTTCACATATTGTGTTCCTACAGCTTATCTTCATACTGCACTTAAGAAGCCAATTTGAAGATAAATTTTCACGCCCTGTCTGAAATGTAAGTTTACCAAAAAAAAGTTACTATTACATCTCTTTGTAGTTCATCTGATGTTTATAGAGTAGTAAGTCATTCCATGTTGAAAACTGAAAGACAATCACTGTGCCCATGAAAAATTATAATGTACAGTTTAACATCTGGCAAGCAACAGAAAATCAGGACTGTTCCTCTTAATGTAGACAGAGCCTCCATCAGGGGAGCAACTTGAACCAAGGGGAAATATTTGAATAGGAGAAAAGGTAACAAAAGGAGCAAATAAAACTTGGTATGGGACTACTGTGTTTTAAGCCTTTTCCCTAGGCTCAGTTAGTGCTCATAATAATTCCATAAGGTAGGTATCATTCCCATTTATAAATGAGAAAACTAAGATCAAAGACATTGCTACTCCACAGCTAATAATGTGTAGTTGGGATTCGGCCCAGGCTTTCTCCCTCCATGAGGTTACCTGCCTCCAGATTAAAGGTAAATGGACAGCATACACTCGCTACAATGCCAAGTGGGCATGTAAAAGAAAAACAAGTGAGTTTCAGCTGCGACTTTGAAGGCTATGCACTACAGGAAATAACTCTGAATGAGGAATTAGGTAAGAGGAAAATCAACATTTAAAAATAGTCACCAACAGAAAGAAGGAAAGAGAATTTCAAAAGAAAGTTGGTTGAAATGTTAAGTATTCCCTGGTTAAATATGAGGACAGACTGACTACCTATTAATATCACCAGTAACCTAAGTAAAACATCCATAAATTATCACTGACGCCTTCTTCTCCCCCACCCATTAGAAACAGAGCCCAATTGAATCTTCCTTTCCAACCCTTTTTTTCCACTCTTCCTGCCCCCTCCCAACCTCAGACCCTTATAATTTCATAGTTGAAAACTGCAGTATTGGTCTCACAGCTTCCAGGCTGTGTCCTTCATAGTTTCTAGCTTCATCTCCATAAAACCCTATCTCTGACCATAATACTTTTCTGTGCAGAAATCAAAATGGTTTTCCCCTAACCAAAAGATATTCCTCCTCATAGTATTGCGGTTTTTTATTTTGTTTTTTTTTTTTTACTTTATTGATTAAAGCAATGTGTCCTTATCCCCCTAGTATCTGTATCCATTGATTATGCTTATAATCATGCATACAAGTCCTTTGGTTGATCTCTCCCTCTACCTCCACCCTCCTCTGCCTTCCCTCTAAGGTTTAAAGGTCCAATTGATGCTTCTCTCTCTCTCTGGATCTGTTTATGTTGTTCATTATATTCAAAAAATGAGTGAGATCATGTGATACTTATCTTTCTCTGACTGACTTATTTCACTTAGCATAATGCTCTCGTTTCATCTATGCTGTTGCAAATGGTGGGTGTTCCTTCCTTTTTACCGCAGCATAGTATTCCATTGTGTAGATGTACCACAGTTTTTTAATCCACTCATCTGCTGATGGGCACTTAGGCTGTTTCCAAATCTTAGCTATTTTAAACTGTGCTGCTATGAACATAGGAGTGCATATATCCTTTCTGATTGGTGTTTCTAGTTTCTTGGGATATATTCCTAGAAGTGGGATCACTGGGTTAAATGGAAGTTCCATTTTTAGGTTTTTGAGGAAACTCTATACTGTTCTCCACAGTTGACTGCACCAGTCTGCATTCCCACCAGCAGTGCATGAGGGTTCCTTATTCTCCGCATCTTGGCCAGCATTTGTCATTTGTTGATTTGTTGATGATAACCATTCTGATAGATGTGAGATGGTACCTCATTGTTGTTTTGATTTGCATCTCTCAGACGATTAGTGACTTTGAGCATGTGTTCATATGTTTCTTGGCCTTCTGTGTGTCCTCTTTTGAAAAGTGTCTATTTAGGCCTGTTGCCCATTTTTTATTGGATTGTTTATCTGTTATTAAGTTGCATAAATTGCCTATAAATTTTGAAGATTAAACCCTTATCGGAGATAACATTGGCAAATATGTTCTCCCATGCAGTGGGCTTTCTTGTTGCAGCCATTTTTTCCTGAAGAGATAGCCCCTCCCTGCAGTCTCCAGACAACCAATACAGCCACACCCAGACTACAAAGGATTAAAAAAAAAAATCTGAATAGTCCCTGAGATCCCTCAGGGACTGGATTGAAGAGAGGCCTTTCAGTCCCAGAAAGCAATACAGGAACTTCCCCAACTATAGCCCTATCAAAAACAGGCATTTGAGAGACTAATATTGAAAGCAGGAAGACAGGCTAAGTGGGCAGATTGGTCCTGCCTGCTGGCAGTCAAAGTGGTGGAGATAGATTCATAAAAATATTTTATATGCTTTTATTGATTTCAGAGAGATGAAGGAGAGAGAGACAGAAACATCAATTATGAGAGATATTTATTCATTGACTAAATGAGGAGGAGGAGGAGGAGGGGGGAGGAGGAGGAGGGATAGATTCATAAAAATATTTTATATGCTTTCATTGATTTCAGAGAGATGAAGGAGAGGAGAGAGAGAGACAGAAACATCAATTATGAGAGATATTTATTCATTGACTAAAAGGAGGAGGAGGAGGAGGAGGAGGAGGAGGAGGAGGAGGAGGAGGAGGAGGAGGAGGAGGAGAGGAGGAAGAGGAGGAGGAGGAACCCACAGCGTGGACATGTGCTCTGACCAGGAATCAAATCATGACCTTCTAACCACCGAAAAACACCAGCCAGGCAACCTTTTTATAGTCTTTTCTATTACCATATACATTCTTTTATTTAACCATTTCTCATTATGCTGTACATCTGAAATTTATGTCAATTGTATCTCAATAAAACTGGAAAAAATTTAAGTTGATAAATATAATAAATTAATAAACTGCTTCTAGTATGACCCTAGATAAACTTATGAGCTCTATGACTATTTTACTAGTTGTTTGTTTAACCTTGGGCAAGTTAGACTATCTGTGCCTCAGTTTATCATGTGATAAATGGGAAAAAATAATAATACTTGCCTCACATCATTATGTTGAGAATAAAATGAATTAATACTTTGAAACAGTGGTTGCACTATTCAATAAGTGCTCAATAAATGCAACCATTATTATCATGTTTATTGTTATTAACGATAAACTTATAAAATTTTTTGTTTTATTATCTTTTCAAACAAATATTATATAATACCCCAACATAAATGTTACTAACAATAATAAAAACAATAGCAGCCCTGGCCAGTGTGGTTAGAGCATCAGCCCATGCACCAAAGGGTCTCAGGTTCAATTCCCAGTCAAGGGCACATACCTGGGTTGCAGGTTTGATCCCCAGCCCTGGTGAGAGTATGTAAAGAAAGCAACCAATCAATGTGTCCCTCTCACATCAATGTTTCTCTCTCTCTTCCTCCCTCCCTCCACCATCCCTTCCACTCTCTGAAAAAAAAAAATCAATGGAAAAATACTAATAATAATAGCAGTAGTAACACCAACAGTTGAATGCATGTAATCTGGCTCTAGAGTTATGCTTTAGGCACTATGAAATAATGCCAAGAAAAACTGATTGGATTACTGCCTCTAAATTATAACTTCAAGCATGTGTTCTTGTTATTTCCCCTATCTGAAGGATCCTCCTATTCTCAAATTATCAACTTCTTAAATATAATAATTAAAAATCCAGTCTAGGTACATCTACACAATGGAACATTATGCTTCTGTAAAAAGGAAGGAATTCTTACCATTTGCAACAGCAAGGATGGACCTGGAGAGCGTTATGCTAAGCGAAATAAGCCAGTCAGAGAAAGATAAGTATCACATGGTCTCATTCATTTATGGAATATAATGAACAACATAACTGATGAACAAAAACAGATCCAGAGACATAGAAACACTGAACAGACCGTTAAACCTCAGAGGGAAGACAAAGAAAGATACGAGGGATGGAGAGTAAGAAATCAACCAAAGGACTTGCATGCCTGCATACAAACATAACCAATGGACACAGACAGTAGCAGGGTGAGGGCATGTGCTGGGGTGAGAGCAGCCAGGGTGAAGTCAATGGAGGAAAAAGGAGACATATGTAATACTTGCAACAATAAAGAATTTAATTTTTTTAATTCAGTTTAATTACTACCCTTTCAAGACATCTCTGAGCTTTTCAGTCAAATTGGTTATGGCGTACCAATTTTAAATTCATTTGCACTTTTATCTTTATTTTTTATGACAAATTAATTTATTGTTATTAAAATTTTAACTTATAATTATAATGAATTATACTTTCATATTACTTCAAGTATTTAAATTATTTCAAATACTTAAGTCACTTATTTTTATTTCCATGGCTCAGGCTCTTAAGGGCAAAAATAGGGACTTATACCAGGTACTTCTGAGTAACTCAGGCATATCCCAGCACAGTGCCTTACAAAAAAGAAGATCCTAAAGATTCCTGTGTAGAGTTCAGTGGTTATCCATATGCAAGCAGTTTCAATAGAATGATTGAAAAAGAAGCCAAATTAATTTTCACAATGAAAAAATTTGATCAAAGTATTTAGATGCTAAATTTTGTTTCTTTAAGAAATAGCTTCCCAATTTTAAAAAAAGATTGCCCAGCCGGTGTTGTTCAGTGGTTGAGAATCGACCTATGAACCAGGAGATCACAGTTCAATTCCTGGTCAGGGCACATGCCTGGGTTGTGGGCTCAATCCCCAGTAGGGAACAGGAGGCAGCTAATCAACAATTCTCTCTCATCATTGATATTTCTGTTTCTCTCTCCCACTTACCTCCTCTCTGAAATAAATAAAAGTAATAATTCCCATTTAAAATCTAATAGAATTTTCAGTGGCTTTAAATGACACACTAGATCAGATGGATTTTTTTTTAATCTTCACACAAGGGTATGTGTTTTTTTAATGATTTATTTTTTTTTGGGGGGGGGGGAGAGAAGAGAGAGAAACATCAATGTGATTGAGAAACATCCATCAATTGTCTCCTGTTAAAAATGAGACCAAAGAAGAAATCTAAAGACACCTTGAAAAACATGAAAACAAGAACACAACAATCCAAAATCTATGATACATAGCAAAAGCAGCCTTAAGAAGGAAATCCATAGCATTACAAGCCTATCTCAAGAAGCAAGAAAAAATCTCAAATTATCTAACTTAACACTTAAATGTACTAGAAAGAGAACAACAAAGCCCAACGTGAATAAAAGAAGGAAATAATAAAGATCAGAGCAGAAATAAACAAAACAGAGTCTGAAAAAAACAATACAAAAGATCAATGAAACCAAGAGCTTATTCTTTGAAAATATAAACAGGATAGACAAATCTTTAACCAGACTCATCAAGAAAAAAAAAAAAAAGAGCACCCAAATAAACTCAGAAGTGAAAGAGAAATAACAACTGACACCAAAGAAATACAAAGGATTGTAAGCAAATATTACAAACAACTATATACCAACAAATTGGACCATCTGGATGAAATGGAGAAATTCCTAGAAACATACAATCTTTCAAAACTGAATCAGGCTGAAACCGGTTTGGCTCAGTGGATAAAGCCTCGGACTGAAAGGTCCCAAGTTCAATTCCGGTCAAGGGCATGTACCTTGGTTGCGGGCATATCTCCAGTAGGGGGTGTGCAAGAGGATCAATGTTTCTCTCTCATCAATGTTTCTGACTTTCTATCCCTCTCCCTTCCTTTCTGTAAAAAATCAATGAAATATATATTTTTTTAAAAAACTGAATCAGGACAAATGTGAATAGACCCATAATAACTAATGAAATTGAAGGAATAATAAAAAAAAACCCCAACAGAAGGAACAACCTAAGACAGGCACAGTCACAGAGGGGGCAACAGGAGAGAACTAAAAGGTCAACAGAGGTGGGGCACAGACCTTCACCCACTAACCTTGCAGGGGCCTGAACTCTCACCCCTTCTGAAGGAGGTCTCCTGCCCCCATGGTTGCTTCGCCTCCCACACACAGCTCAGATTGGGACCCAGGATACAGACAGACTTGGCCAGCAACAGCTGCCCTATATCTAAATTCAGTCTAGTACCAGGAATGCTCAGGGCCTACTCAAGAATGCAAAAAATCTCCCAACAAACAAAGTCCTGGACCAGAGGGCTTCACAGGTGAATTTTACCACACATTCAAAGAAGAACTATTCTAAAACATTCAAAGGAGAAAAGATTCCCAAGCCCATTTTACAAGGCCAGCATTATCCTAATTCCAAAATCAAATAAAGACACTACACAGAATGAAAATTATAGGCCAATATCCCTGATAAGGATAGATGCCAAAATCTTCAGCAAAATATTAGCAAACTGGATTGAGCAATACATTAAAAAGATCATATACCATGATCAAGTGAGATTCATTCGAGGATGCAAGATTAATACAATATCTGCTAATCAATAAATGTGATACACCACATAAACAAAAGAAAGGGTAAATATCACATGATCATGCCCTGTCTGGTTTTGCTCAGTGGATAGAATGTCAGTCTGCAGACTTAAGGGTCCTGGTTTCTATTCCAGTCAAGGGCACATGCCTGGTTGTGGGCTTGATCCCCAGTAGGGGCCTGCAGGAGGCAACCAATCAATGATTCTCTCTCATCATTGATGTCTCTAACTCTCCCTCTCCCTTCCTTTCTGAAGTTAATAAAAATATATTTCTTTTAAAAACCACATGATCATATCAATAGACGCTCTGCCAGGGGTGGGGAGTTGAGGGAGTGAAGAGACTGAGCAAAAAAGAAAAAGAAGAGAGAGAACTCATGGACATGGACAAAAAGTATAGTGACTGCTGGACGATGGCCGGGGGTGGGGAGGACAGGGGATGGAAGAGGGTATAGTCTCATGATGGAAAAAAATTAATTAAATTATTTTTTAAATTACTGATTTCAATAAAAGAGTCCCACCCAATTTTCAAAGTACATATTCCATCCTTTCGAGTTACTGTTTCACTGTAAATTAGTCTGAGATTGATGGATAGATTGATAATATGAACATTGTTTAAAACAAACCCCTCTTTGCCTCTGGAATTGTACACTGCATTCCCACCTCATTTCCCACCACTGAGCCCTATGCACCTTAGTACTACATTTTCTAAATCCTCTTCTTTCATGCTACATTGAAATATATTTGCATAGTATCATAAGAGACAATGTGGTCCTCCAAAATACAATAAAATAAAAATTACACCTCAATCATTTACTCATTAAATAAAAATTTGCTAAATGTCCTCTATGGGCAAAGCACCATGAGAAACTCTTGGCATTTTAAGTACTGAGTTCTATGGAATCCAGACAGAAGCACAAAAGCAGGAGCAGTTAAGCTTCAGGTTGGGAGAGAAGCTTAAGCTGGAACTGAAGGCTGAGGAGGGTGAATAGTCTGCCATGACATCATGGGTGAAGATCCAGAGGTTGAAAAGAGCATAAAATAGCAGAGAAGAGGAAATGGTACAATATGGCTACAGTACAACCGGGAGAGAAGAGAGGAGGCTGGTGAGGCAGACAGAGAGGCCCTGTCATCTGTGCTCACAGTTTTACGTTTGCTTCAGGATTTACTAGATTTTATTTTAGAAGGAGCACTCTGGCTACCAGGTGGAAAACAGACTTAGAGGAGAACAATAATGGAGTCGGGGAAACCAGTCAATAGGCAGTTATCATCCCCAAGGAAAGATACTGGTGGCAGGACCTGAGAAGTAGCAGGAGGATCCGAGGAAAGCAAATGGACCTGAAAAGTTTAAGAGAACAGATGGGATTTGGTGAACGAAAAAGTATAGGGAGTACAGGGAGAGTCAAGGAATAGTTCTCAAGTGTCTGGTTTAGACAATGACCACCATTCATTCACTGAGAGAGGTACAGAGGGAGGAGCCAATTAGGTAGAGAAAGGGGAATGATAAATTCAGTCTGAGCCATTTTGAGTCTGAGATGCCCTCCTAGAAATCAGGCCTCCTGATCAAATGCTTCTAAAGAGATTCCAAATGAAATCCAGCAACATGTGGTATTATTGGCAACACCAGGTTCACAAACATCTTTAGCAAGCCCACTCAGTCACACTAATGAGTTCTGACTTCTGTTATTTTGGACCATTAGCTTTTGCCTCTGATATTGAGCATATCAGGTAATTAATTTTATTATATTTTAAAGAGACCAACATCACCTTTGTTGAAAGAACTAAATCTTTTCTATCTTAGAAACACAATCTTGCTAAAAGATAGGTTAATATACCATAATTTCAATTTATTTATAATGTCTTTTTTTAATAAAGAAATTTGAAAGCAAGTTCAAGTTCAAGTCCATGAATCATGCTCTTGTTCAGACATTTTTGACATTTCCAATTTTAACCATGTCACTAAGAGGGAAAAAATTCATGATTTAGTAAGCTGAGCAAAGCTCACTGATCATCCAGTATTTAATTAGAAAATCCTCAAGTTTTCAAGGCAAACCATAAGCTATATTGGTTCAACTCTTCTACTCTAATCTATTAACCTATCTATTAAAGTTTGAGAACTAAGACATGGCAAAGTATTCAGCATGGGCTAAAACTTTGGACTAATGATCAGATGTGTAATAAATACTATGAACTGAGTGCCAAGGGACAATTTAAGTAGTACTGCTTTCTTTCTCTCTTTCTTTCTTTTTAGAAAGAAGTCACAACTTTAATTTATATCTTAACTTGATGATTTTCATAAAGAAACTCGTTAGAAAAGAAAGTTCTGGCTTCTGGTCATCGAGTCAAGATGTAACAGTACTTGACACCCTGAACAGAGTGGTAACTTGGAACACTTAAGGGGGGAATTGGTTTCAAGCAACAGCACTGCTTTCTTTAAACAAGCCAACTATGCTTTCCCTTTAGAATTTCTTTTCAATTAATAGTGAAATTTTCCTTATACTCTTTTCACCAAAATGAACTTTAAATACCTATTCTTGTATATATTTTCTTGATATAATAATAACAGTATATACTAAAGAGGAGCAGGATGTGTTTGTGTTTATATGCTTCTCTCTTCCTATCTAAAATCAATTAAACAAGCAAACAAAACAAAACATATCCTTGGGTGAAGATTAAAAGAATGAAAGATATAACAATTTCAGAATACCAATGTCAGGATTCTTCCCCGGAATTGCCACTCTTGTGGCCCTATGCTACATACCACCAGACCTTCCTAAATTTTACTTTTAGAATATTTAATCTGATTATCTACCTGTTTAATGGCTATTAAACTCAAGCAATCTTAAGAGGATAAGCAGTCAGAAAATCAACCTTAAAGAAAGAATTAAGCCCTAACCGGTTTGGCTCAGTGGATAGTGTCGGCCTGCAGACTCAAGGGTCCCAGATTCGATTCTGGTCAAGGGCATGTACCTTGATTACAGGCACATACCCAGTGGGGAGTATACAGAAAGCAGCTGATCAATGTTTCTCATCTATGTTTCTAACTCTCTATCCCTCTCCCTTCTTCTCTGTAAAAAAATCAATAAAATATATTTTTAAAAAAGAATTAAATAATGTAACAAATTTTGCTGGCATATTTGTTTAACCCAGTGTTCAGTGGTTTGCTGCTCTGTTGACTAATGAGTTTGCCGACCACTGGTTTAACCCAACAGAAACTACAACCGAGCCATAACAGGGAATAAAACCCTTTCTCTGGGTTCTTCTCAAAGTAATGGAATGCTTTTCCTCGTCTTTCTCTTCTTCCAGGTAGTTTTCTACTTCCTACCCATCCTTCCTACTAATACTAATTCCAAACATTTCTTTTGCTAACAAAAAAAAAAATTAGGGTTTTCTCTTTAGAAGAATAGGCATAATAATTAAGATCTAATAGCTTAAACTCTGGAATAAGACAGAGTTGACCTCTACTTTAAAAGTTACATGATCTGTGAAAGTAAACCTCTTTGGGGCTCATTTATGCCATCAATAATATTGGGTCAATAGGGTATTATAAGGATTAACTGAGATAACACATGAAAAAGATTTAAAACAATGCTTGGTACTCAGCATAGTATCAGCTTTTACTTTTTTTAATTGGCTTAGAATGCTTTGTATGCGTAACTGAGGAAGTGAACAAGGTACAGTTATCCTCTGAAAATAATGAGGTGAAGGTGAACGAACTTCAGAAATCCTCACTTGGCAATGAAGTGGTTTGAAGGAAGAATGCCAAGATCAAGCTTATGCTTTAAGCCAGTGGTCGGCAAACTCATTAGTCAACAGAGCCAAATATCAACACTACAATGATTGAAATTTCTTTTGAGAGCCAAAAACTGACTTCTGCACATGGGCCACAAAGTTTCAATCTCACTGTACGTGTGTGTCCGCACATGATATTTTGTGGAAGAGCCACACTCAAGGGGCCAAAGAGCTGAATGTGGCTCGTGAGCAGCAGTTTGCCGACCATTGCCTTAAGCAATGTAACTTCCAGCATCTTAAAAAGGCCCCATTGACCCCAAAATATGCTTTATAGATTGTTTATGTTGCTGGCACTAAACTTATCAAGATATGGAGGCCACGGGGAAATGCACTAACAATCTAGGAACGGCTTTCATAAATAAATGGTTGCCTCCTGAGCAGTCAGCATGACCTCATTAGTTTACAATGTTCACACCCACTACTGCCATCTAAAAAAGTATTCATTGGAGGAAAATAGGATAAAGATTATTCCCAACCTTGGATAAAAATGACATTAAAAATGTGGATACAAATCATTTTTCTATACACTTGAATTACATGTTTCTTTCAAGCGGAAACCAAGTAGCAATTACAGTTATAAAGTCATTCCATGACTTTCGGACTGTCAGCCTTTTGGGGATCCTCTGAGAGGCTTCACTATGGAACTCCAAGCTGATTCCACACTATGACTCAATGAGATCAAACTGCATCACTTGAATTTGAGATCATCCTAAATCACATGGTGGAGAAGCTAATAAACCCAAATGCTGAGCTACAGCTCAAACCAGATAGGAGAAGTCTACAGAGGGTTTTTTTGTGGGTTTGTTAAAAACGGTCAATTTTATCACCTTTCCAAATACACTGTCAGAAACCCCTATTTACGTAGTACAACTGGTAACAAATTCTCATTCCTATAACTGGAAAAATATAAGGCAGCCTAATAAACCAGAGGAAATCCCATATTTACCTGTTATATTTACCTGGAAAAAAAATGTTTTCCAAACTCAGAGTAAAGAAAAATTTTTTTTCACATTCAAAACATTCAATGTTCTTTCCTATTCAACTGTATGATAATGATCCAAAGAGCTTAGAAAGAAAAAAAATCAAAGAAACTAGAAAATAACCCAATTAAAAGAAAATATTTAATGTCTCTGATCAAACTAAACAAAGTTACATTATAAGTTTTGAACAGAATAATCATAAGTTTTGAACAGAATAATCAAACAAGATATTTTAAATCTTTTTTTTTCTTTAGTTAAGATAGCATTGTACTTTTTATGGATAACACAGTATAAATAGCCTAAAAGACCTTTAATCAACTCAGGCTTCATATGAAGTTTGGATTTAGTCTATATTGTATTTTCTTACTTATGATATCCATTATCAAGATTATTTCATTAGTGTAAAAATAACTGTGTATTGTGGGAGAGCTTTGGGGGGGGGGGAGGCGCCTAAAACTTTAAAGATGTGGAATTTAATTTACCATAAAAATTGGGATGCAAGTAAATTATCAAATTGATTAAAACTTATTTTTGAATATTTTTAAAAGGTGTGAATATCTGCAATATATTACAAGGAGAAATTGTTTTATTTTTTTAATATTTTAATCTTTATTGTTCAGTTTATTAATTACATTGTTCCCCCTTTTTTATCTCCCTATAGCTCCCCTCCACCCGGTACCCATCCCACCCTCTGCCCTTACATCCCCGCCACTGTCCTCTTTCTTCTATAGGTGTATGATTTTTGTCCAGTCTCTTGCTGCACCTACCACACCCCTTTTGTCCCCAAGAATTGTCAGTCCATTCCCTCTCTATACCCATGATTCTGTTATATTCACCAGTTTATCCTGTTCATCAGATTTTTAATTCACTTGATTTTTAGACACATTTGTTGATAGATGTGTATTTGTTGTTCATAATTTTTATTTTTACCTTTTTCTTCTTCTTCCTCTTCTTAAAGAATACCTTTCAGCATTTCATATAATATTGGTTTGGCGGTGATGAACTCCTTTGTCTTTTTCTTATCTGCAAAGCAGTTTATCTGACCTTCAATTCTGAATAATAGCTTTGCTGGGTAGAGTAATCTTGGTTGCAGATTCTTGCTATTCATCACTTTGAAAATTTCTTGCTACTCCCATCTGGCCTGCATAGTTTCTGTTGAGAAATTCACTGACAATCGTATGGGTGCTCCCTTATAGGTAACTGTTTTTCTCTTGCTGCTTTTAATATTCTCTCTTTGTCTTTTGCTCTTGGCATTTTAATTATGATGTGTCTTGGTGTGGTCCTCTTTGGATTCCTATAGTTTGGGGTTCTGTATGCTTGTTGGACTTTTAAGTCAATTTATTTCACCAAGTGGGGGAAGTTTTTGGTCATTATTTCTTCAAATAGGTTTTCATTATCTTGCTCTTTCTCTTTTTCTGGCACCCCTATAATTCTGATGTTGGTAATGCTTGAGGTTGTCCCAAAGGGTCCTTACACTATCTTCAATTTTTTGGATCATTTTTGCTTCTTGCTTTTCCAGCTGAGTGGATTTTCCTTCTTTGTATTTCAAATCTTTGACTTGATTCTTGTGGTCCTCTAGACTGCTTTTAGGTCTTTGTATAATATTTTTTATTTCAGTCAGTGTATGCTTAATTTCTAGTTGGTCCTTTTTCATATCCTCAAGGGTCTCATTCATATCCTTAAAGGTCTCATTAAGTTCATCGACCTTTTCTAGGAGCCTCTTGAAAAACCTTATAACCGTGGTTTTGAACTCTATGTCCAGTTGGATTTTCCCTCCACTTCTTTCACATGTGATTTCTTTCCATGTCTCTGCATTGTGGCTGCTTCCCTGAGTTGGTCAATTAGCTTTGTGTGGTAGATGTCCTCTAAGGGACAGTGGCTCAGCCTCCCCAGTTACCGGAGGTGGATACCCTTGGTGCAGCCCTTTATGGGTTGCAAAGTCTTATTGAAGTTAAGCCTAGATTATTGTTGTTAGTATTAGGAGGGTTTGACCTCCAGGCCAAGATCAACTGTGCTCAGGTTGGATGGATGGAGTCTCCGGGCTGAGCAGGCAGCCTTGATTTCTCATCAGCTTCCCCCTATGCAGCACCTGGGCCCCTGTGCCTGGTGGTAATGGCTGCATGCACCTCTGGGAAAAAGCTGCTACCAAGCTCTGCCTGCTGCCAGACAATTCAGCCTCTCCCCAAATGAGTCTGCACACCCAAAATTTCACCCAGGATTGTAAAACAATGCAGTCCAGTGGTTTCCCTTCTTTCTTTTTTTTCTCCTGAACAAGAGAGCAAGTAACAAGTCTTCTCTGTGCGCTCACACACTTCTGCAGTTCCCAAGTTTGCGCACCCTCTCCACAAGCTCTCAGATCTCTGCAGTGCCTGAGTTTCAGCTTGCTTCCTCCAGTTTCACCCCATATGAGTGTGGGTTCCCCAGACCTCGCCCGGAACTGGGGAATCAGTGCAGTGGGATTCCTTTGTCTCCCTCCCTGTTCAAGAAAACCAGCCAGGTGTCTAGCCACCCGCCCTATCCACTCACGCACCCAAGGCTCCAATCCTCTGACTCCATGTGGATCCTCAACTCTGCCCTCTGCCGCTCCTCTGAGTCACAGTATCATATCTTTACTTTTATTTGTGGAATTTCCACTCAACCAGCTTTCTGATGATTCTGGATGATATTTGTTGTATCGTTAGGTTGTAGTTTTGAAATTGTTGTGTGGGGCAGCAAGATAGGTGTTTATCTATGCCGCCATCTTGGTTCCTCCTCGAGAAATTGTTTTAACAAAGCACAATTATATTCACTACAGGTAACGGCATGTGCATTAAGAGATTTGAGTGACCAAATGATGTCTGCAATTATTTGAGTATATTCCTTTTTTCTTTGTCTTCTTTTGTTTTCAAGAGACTATTATAATTA
The DNA here is from genome assembly GCA_027563665.1 of Antrozous pallidus. NCBI lineage: Eukaryota > Metazoa > Chordata > Mammalia > Chiroptera > Vespertilionidae > Antrozous > Antrozous pallidus. Next base: position 44,696,746 of record CM050511.1, on the reverse strand, counting down.
GGGAAATTACTTATGCACATTTTATGTTGTTAATTATTGCTGTTGTGAGATCAGAAAGTGGTGACCATTGTCCAAATTTCTAAAGCATATGGAACATATATACTTGCACAAGGAGACCACCTCTGAGAAGATACACAAGAAATAACATTATTGTGATTTCTTCTGAATAGATGAGAAGTTTAGTTTGGGGAAGGGGTGGGAAAAAAGGCTTCTTTCATCATTTCTATTCTTATACAATGAACCTGTGCATCCTATTCAAAAATAACAAAACATTCTAAGACATGCACAAATTTAATATTGTTGATTATGAAACACATAAGATTACATGACAATCATGATAACTACCATGTATGAACCATAAAGAATATTTGCTAAATAAGACTACTTCCACTGCTCAGGAAGACAAATCAAAATGCATGAGGCTCAACAAAAAGCTGGCCCCAACCTAGGCAGTTTGGCTCAGTGGATAGAGCATCAGCTGTGGATTGAAGGGTCCTGGGTTCAATTCCAGCCAAGAACACTGGTCGGGCATGTGCAGGAGTCAACTAATTGATGTGTCCCTCTCACATCAATGTTTCTCTTTCTCTGTCTTTCCTTCTCCCTTCGACTCTCTTAAGGAAAGAAATGCTACTCAACCTCTGAGATCTGAAGGCTCCCCTTTGTAAGGAGACCACCTGGGTTCCCTCCTTCACATTACCTCACTGCTGCTGCCCCTTCACGCATCCTATAAATAGGAAAAACCTTGAGGGCAGGTCCTCTTCCGGAGCCACGCCTGGAAGAGGCAGGCCAGCACTGCTACAGGACAGCTCAGGGATTTTAGGCCACTTCTCCACTCCTGAGCTTTCCCTCAGTTATCCCTATTTCAGATTTATACTACATGATACTAATTACATATGTAATCAAGCCATTTTGTACAAAATTACACAAGTTCATTTACTCAGTATATATTTATCAAGACTGCCATGTGTCAGGTCCTGTGTTCGGTTCTAAAAATATCTATAGCATGTAATTCTTTCAATAAAAACCATAATTAAAAACCATAATTATCTAAGCCCTGGCCAGGTGGTTCAGTTAGTTGGAGTGCTGTCCATACACCAAAAAAAGTTGCAGGTTTGTTCCATGGTTAGGGTACCTACAGGAGTCGGCCGATCTCTCTTTCTCTCTCTCCCCCACTCTTTCTCCCTCTCCCTCTCCTCTGCCTCTCCCTCTCCCTCTCCCTCCCTCTCTCCTTCTCCTCCTTCTCCCTCTCCCTCTCCTCCCTTTTTCTCTCTCTCCACCTCCCCCCTTTCGTCTATATCTAAAAATCAATAAAAACATATCCTCTGGTGAGGATTTTTTCAAAAGCCATAACTATCTAGGACTCGGCCAGAACAATCATTATATCCCATCCATTTATTGAATACCCTCCTATGTGCCAGCATTATATTAGGTGCCTATCATACGTTGTTTCTAATTGTTAATGGACATTAATATTTCTGCTTTATAAATGAGGAAACTGAGGCTGGAAAAATTTAAGGAATTTGCCCAAGGCCAAATAGTTGGTCGCCTGTTGGCTAGACCACTGCTGCTTCAGTGAAGAATAACCAACATTGCCCTAACCAGTTTGGCTCAGTGGATAGAGCGTCAGCCTATGGATTCAAGGGTCCCAGGTTTAATTCTGGTCAAGGGCATGTACCTTGGTTGCAGGCACATCCCCAGTGGGGAATGTGCAGGAGGAAGCTGATCGGTTCTCTATCCCTCTCCCTTCCTCTCTGTAAAAAAAATCAATAAAAATATTTTTTAAAAAATAACCAACATTATTTTTGTATTGATTTAGAATATAATGTTATTTTTCTTATCATTTTTACTCAAAAACACTTAAATGCAAAATACCTAGTAACATAGAAAAACAAAGATAAAATGTAAATTTAGTGAAGGCAAATAAAATAATGTTGACTTAAAGCAAGTTGGTAGAGAAAATGCCAAATTTTATAGTGTACTAAATCCTATTTTACCTAGCTGATAATATTATTTCCTCTGGCCTTCTTTTCTCTTTGGCCTTAAGTAAATGGCATTAAAGAGAACAGTCTTCCCCTTGCTAAAATAAATTAGGTGAATATAGCTCTTTCATTTATGTGATGAAGTACCCCCAGGAGACCTACTCTGTCAACTTCTACCTTGTCTTCACAGTAATGTGAAAATCCCATCTACCATCTTGGACTTGGTCTTCAGAGGCCTAAATTTTCAAAGCCTCTGTAATTCATTATATTAAACATTATTGAGTACCAGTTGCATGCTATGAACTATGCAGAAGAGAAATTTGACCAGCACCTTTCAAGGGAGTTCTTTATATAAAAAACTTCAACCCTGGACACCATAGTTATTTTTCATACTAATGAGTGACTTTTTACTTGAAATTTTAAGATGGAGTTAAGAATCTAGGGAGAAAGTATATACCTTTTACGGCATTCATGCTAAACTTTTTTAAAGAATTAGCAGGGGATTGGGAGGAAACCCCAAATCCTCTCAAAATTCTATCAATGTTTTCATTGTAAATGCTTTTTAAAAAAAATAGGGAAACTCTCAACTTAGCATACAGTGTATTTTTGTGAATTTTTAAAAAGTTACATCACAATAAAATCAAGGAAGGGGGTTAAGGTTTTCATTAACATGTACAACAGTGTGCAAATGAAATACCTCTTTCTACATGACATTATTAAAATATACCAAATTGTTACTGCCCTTACATGGCCAAATTTTAAAGCAAGAATACACTGGAAATTATTTAATCCAACTCCATTATTTAAAGAATGTAGAGCCCTCACCAGTTTGGCTCATTGGATAAATCGTCAGCCCACAGGCTAAAGGGTATTGGGTTTGATTCCAGTCAAGGACATGTATTTTGGCTGCAGGTTCCCGAATCCTGGTACAGGTGCATACAGGAGGCACCAATCGATGTGTCTTTCTCACAGAGATGTTTTTCTATCTCTCCCTGTCCCTTCCACTCTCTCTAAAAATCAATGGAAAAATATTTTCAGGTGAGCATTAATAAAACAAAAAAGAATGTAGAAACAGAAGTAATTGTGAGAGCATTACTCAGAATTAACAAATAATCTTTGTAAATGCAAATTCATTGATACTTATATCTGTTTCCTAAATTTTCATAAAGTTCTTTGAAAGCAAAAGTTTTCCATCAAACACCTATTAAGTATGTACAAGGGAAGCACTGTGTAGGATAGGCAGGTCCAGAAATAAACTATTGAAAAGCAAAGAGGTATTACTATTGGACTGATATATCAAGTCCTCATAGAACTTCTATTTGAGCAAGTCTAAATACTTGAATGAGTCTTGAAGGATGAATAAGGCTTCTCTGAGCAGTCCTGGCAGAGAAAGGAATGACACAAAGTAGAAACCCAGCATGTCTAAGGAAATGAAGACTTCCTGTGGCTGGATACTAATCACTGTGTCAAATGGGCTCAGTCCTCAAAGCAAGGGGAATGATACAGGCATTTAAGCATGACATAAGATTTGCATTTTATAAACAACTTCAACCCTGGACACAAAAAACAGAAACAAACTCATAGATATAAACAACAAACTGACGGTTGCCAGATAGGAGGGGGTAAGGGGATGGGCGAAAAGGTGAAAATACAAACTGTCAGTAATAAAAATAGTAATGGGTTTATAAAGTACAGCACAGGGAATAATGAATAAAATGTAATAACTATGTATGGTGTCAGATGGGCACTAGACTTATTGGGGTGATCACTTTGCAGTTATATAAATGTCTAACCACTACATTGTACACATGAAACTAATATAATACTGCATGTCAACTATAATTGAAAAATACATTTTTTGAAAAAAAACAGGCAGAAATTGACCTCAGATGCAAATAGAGACATGTTGTCCACAATAACAAGGGAAGGAGAAAAAGATAAATATGACTTCAGCTACATTTATAAGCTAAGAGAAGGGGTCTGTCTAATGGTTTCTATTTTCTCAGTGAAGCAAGAGGCAAGATTATCTGCTGACAATGGAGGGAGGCAGAATTGTGATGATCAATGCATTTGTCAAAACTCAGTAAACATATTTAAGATTCGTGCATGTCATTGTATATACATTCTGCAACAAAAGAAAAACTATAAATACTGCACTTAGTTTTAACACATGCACATGAAATAAGTTTTAGGGACAAAATAGGCAGGTTTAGGGATAAGGAGGGTCCATGGGGGAGGAATGCATAGATGGAGACTTAAAGACGCCAAAATGTTTATCTTACTTGTACAGAGGATAGAGAAGTGTCACAGGCAGATGGAAATATTTCTGGCTAAGCAATTAAAACAGCCATAAACCAAGGATAGACAGGGATCTCTCTGGCCTGAGCAATTAAAGTGACCATAAGTTAGACCAAAAGCAGCCCTGATCTGAGTAGCTGGAAGAGCTATAAGATAAGGCTTTCTCTGCCAGCACAACTGGGAGAAAACCATAAGATAAATCAAAAGTGACTCCAACCAGCAAGATAAGGGAGAAAGAAAATAGGGGGGAGGGGCACCACATGGGCTTTGAGCTTCGAAACTAATTCTATGTAGCAGAATGACCAATGAGAGAAACATGGGTATTCCAAATTAAGAAAAGGGACCAATAAGAAAAGGTCAAGACTCAAACAAAGAACTGCAGTATATATACAGTAGGTCCTCTGGTTACGTGGGAGATCCGTTCCTACATCTCAACGTACCACAATTTTTGCCCTAAGTCAGATCCCACCTACATAAGCATCTACGTCACTCACATGGAGCACATACACAGCAGTAATGAAGTGAAACAGTAAAAAAAAACATTTAAAAGAAAGATAACACTTCCTGACCGTTACTGGTAAATCCTATCTAATAAAAGAGTAATTTGCAGATTGACCATCACTCCAACACACAAGAGGGCTGCCCCCATGTGGTCAAAGATTCTGCCCCCATGTGGACATAAGATGGCCACCACAAGATGGCCAGCAGAGGAGGGCAGTTGGGAGGGACCAGGCCTGCAAGGGAGGTCAGTTGGGGGAAACCAAGCCTGCAGGGGAGGGCAGTTAGGGGTGACCAGGCCAGCAGAGGAAGGAAGTTGGGGGCAAACAGGCTGGCGGGGGAGCAGTTAGACATCAATTAGGCTGGCAGGGTAGTGGTTAGGGGTTGATCAGGCTGGCAAGCAGAAGCGGTTAGGGGCAATCTGGGAGGCAGGCAGGTGAGCAATTTGGAGCCAGCAGTCCTGGATTGTAAGAAGGATGTCCGACTGCCCATTTAGGCCCCATCCTACAGGCAGTCAGACATCCCTCGAGGGGTCCCAGATTGGAGAGGGTGCAGGCTGGGCTAAGGGACATCCCCCACCCCCGTGCATGAATTTCATGCACTGGGCCTCTAGTAAATAATAAAAACATAAAGCATGCCCTAACTGGTTTGGCTCAGTGGATAGAGAGTAGGCCTGTGGACTAAAGAGTCCCAGGTTTGATTCCCGTCAAGGGCATGTACCTTGGTTGCAGGCACATCCCCAGTAGGGGATATGCAGGAGGCAGCTGATCGATGTTTATATCTCTCTATCCCTCTCCCTTCTTCTCTGTAAAAAATCAATAAAATATATTTTTTTAAAAATCATAAAGCATGCCGAGACCGGTTTGGCTCAGTGGATAGAGCGTCGCACTGCGGACTGAAGGGTCCCGGGTTCGATTCCGGCAAGGGCATGTACCTTGGCTGCGGGCACATCTCCAGTATGGGGCGTGCAAGAGGCAGCTGATCGATGTCTCTCTCTCATCGATGTTTCTAACTTTCTATCCCTCTCCCTTCCGCTCTGTAAAAAATCAATAAAATATATTTTTAAAAAAAATAAAATAAAAATAAAAATCATAAAGCACATATGTACATATGTCAAAATAACGGAAATTTTTTTATATAAATAAATGGGAAATGGCAATGTAACCACCACACAATGTACATTGAGTCTGACGTAACCTGAGGATTGTCTGTAAACCAGAGACAAAGGGATGAGGTGGGATTTTTTTAATTTTCCCCTTAGGGAGAGAGAACAGGCTTTTCCAATTGGGGGGCCCTCTCCCCACAGATCCCCTTTGGGAACACCCCTGCTCAAATGGAGTTTGTATCTGCTTTCTATAAACCTCTACTTTTTTTTTTATTAAAGAAGTCATTTTGTCCACAAGTTTATTCTTCAAACTTCGTGAGGACAAGAAACCAGGGGAAGAAAAGTCTGTACCCCAAACCCCACATGCACCAGGCCTCTAGTTAAAAAAATAAAGATTAACACCTCCATCTTGGGTAAGTAGCATTGCCTTGGGGTCTCAGTTGTTTTTGCAAACTAGAGGCACAGTGCATGAAATTCTAGCATGGATAGGGCTTGTAGGCCTGACCAGCGATCAGGACCGATTGGTGCCTTTCCATTCCTGGCTGCCGGCTACAGGCTGGGGCCTTCCTTCATTCACACTGCACCCAGTAGTCAGCACATGTCATAGCGAGCAATTGAACTCTTGGTCTCCTGGTCGAATTCCTGAGGGGATACTTTGCATATTAGCCTTTTATACATATAGATTGTGATAGTAATGCCTGTCATACCCATTGTTCAGGTTGCTACAGAGACCAAATGACATAATTAATGTGAGATCGGTTATAAACTATAAAAATAAATTGAAGGATTTTTTTAAAGGGCATTTCTTCTTTATGTGGCAAAAGCAGATTACCTAACACAGAGATATTAATGCCCTTTTCTCTGAATTCACAGCATCTACAGTCAACCCCCCTAATTTTAAAAATCAATCATGTACTATCTTATTTTTCTTTGTATATACATTGCATGATTACACATTTTTCAAAGCATCTTTTATTTTCCTGTCAATCAATGTTTTAATTATTTTTCACAAAAATTTTGATAATCAAAACTCAATTCGAAATCTATTTTTCTGATTCATTATCACTTAAATTGTTAAAAATTACTTCACCACTTAATTTTTGTAAAAACAAATAGTAGTTCAATAATTCAGAGAGACAAAACTTTTTTTAAGTTTTTTTTTAATTATAAAGCTTACATACTTAAAACTTGAAAATATTAATGGAAAATTATATTATATATAACTGGAAAATAATTACTAAATTCAGCAAGTAAAACTGGTATAATGGATACTTAAGTAGCTTAGTGCAGAACCTATGGTTATAATACAAATTGTCTAGCTATATTATACTGTATATCTTTTTATATAATACAGAGATTATTAAAATTTTCAGTATGTTACCACAGTAAAAATCATTGATTATGTTACTACAAATAATTGAGACCCAGAGTTATTTGTCATTGAACTTCTTTGATTGTGTTTAAAATACAAAATTAGTTTTTACACAGAAGGTATGAGTATACACAATGGCCAATGTTTACTAAGTCCCCTTTTTGTCACTCTACAAAAGGACAGTCATAGCTTACCACTTAAAGGAGTTTTTAGGATTGAAATAGGTAAGTTTAGGAAATTTTAGGAATTAAGGGGTCCATTGAAAAAGTACAGGGCTACAGAGCTGTAAAGGGTACATTTCCATAAGATAAGGGAGCTTCTAGTAGCAAAAGGTACATTTCTGTAAGATAAGGGAGCTGAGAGCTGTAGAAAGGTGTATATTTATAGAATAAACGAAGGAAGCCTCTCATTCAGGGAAAGAAGAAAGCCCAGAAGGAAGAGGAAAATAATAAGGGAGAAGAGTGAACCTCACTTCATAAGAGGTTTGAACTCAGGAGTTGCTATGGTGACCAATCAAAGGGGATAGTGACCAATCAGAGAGAATATCAAGGCACAAAGAACTGCAGCCTTTATAAACCATAGAAAAAAGGGCCTCAGTGGGACTCTTCCCCCTCCCCACATCGGCGTCTGTGCTTGTTTCTCAATAAATTTCCACCTTTTACTATACTACCTTTTCATCTGTTGTTTCATTCTTCAACTCCGCTGGGTAAGAGCCCAGGAGCCATCCTGCTCAGAGGAACACCATGTGTTCCAGTCCAATTTTCCCATATCACCAACAAAACAGCTGAAAAGAACAGTAGCAATGAATAAATGCCTCCCCGTCCCCATCCCACTGCTCTATAAAAAGTATATGTGCCCATCTGAAAAAGGTGTATATGTAGCATGGCTGAGAAGCAAGTCCTGGATCTACTGTGTATTGTGTATGATCTCAAGTGGGGAAAACCATCTATCCTTTTGCCCTGAAAAAGGATCCCCCGTGAGCCTCTTCTCATGGACCATTATAGTTCTCTTCAAACCTGACATTGCATAGGTTTTGAACTGATGGCTGTCTGTCACAAAAAGTTCATCTCAGGCCACTGTCCCCCAGAAATTTCACAGGGGTTAGTCTGAGGTGACCAACCATGGCCTAACAAAAAGGTTAGTGTGTCTGAGGCACAAAGCAAGACAGAGATATGAGTGACCCTGTTTGTAGCATCTTGCCACACAGTGAATGTAGTCAACTACAGACTGTGCAGAGGAGCCTGAGGGAGAGAGGATTGGAGAGGAAAACTGCATTCATGTGTTAACAAGTACCCTTCAATGCCAACAGGCATTTTCCTGAAGAGTTTTAATGATTCTGCCTCCTTGACTCTTTATACAAGAAATATTAATAGAAATAACAATTTCTGCAGCAAAATTACAAATAGAGTACAATGTTAGGTTTCTCTCTGTAGTTTTTTCAGAAGGCAATCACTTGGTAAAGTTGTACTATTATAACAGGCCCCTGGGGATTACGTACCCACCACCCTAATGCCAAAATGGAAAACACCTTTCCACAAAGCCTTTGACAGGAATGTCTTCCTTCCTCTCCACCTCCCTCCCCTGGGAAAACACCTATGCATTGTTCAATATTAAAGAAAACCTCTTTTGTTAAGTCTTTCCTAGCTCAATTCCTCTCCATATATACTGCTCTCATAGACTGATAACATTTAATTATTCTTATTAGATGTGTGTTTCCTCTCTCTGGATGATAAACTCTCAAGGATAAAGATTTGTACACCTAAAACAGTGTTTGACATATAGTAGGCACTTAACTATTTGTCCTGTAATTCTTGAACTCTTCCAAAGATGGAATGCCACCACATGAAAAGGAAGACATTTTTAAATAATCTTGTTGGGGAAGTGGGGGTTAGTGGATGAAAGAAACTTGCTCTCTTTTCGTTTCCACATTTAGATCCAAGTTCTTCTTTGTAGTGCTGAGCAGAAATGATCTACCACAAACCCGAATCCAACCACCCACTGTTCCTTTAATATCACCAAATTTCTAGCTCTTATCTTTTTCAACCTAAATGTTACCATTTTCTTCTGCTGTTATTTTTGCAAGATAAATTTTAGATGATCTTCATCCTCATTTCTGTCCTCTAGAACTTCTTTAGTTTGTGAATATTCCCTTTAAAACACTACATGCATGGTTCAAACTATGCATCACACAGCAGAATTACTACCTAACTTTGCCCTCTCAGCCTTTTGGTGTCCCTCCATCCATGCTTCTGAAAAAGATGATCAAGGACTTCAATGAGCCGCAACAGTGTGGCTCTATGGCTGAGTGTCATCCTAGGAACAAGGATATCATGGTTCAATTCCTGGTCGGGGCAGGAATGGGCTTGATCCCCGGTGGGAGCATGCAGGAGGCAGCTGATCAATGATTCTCTGTCATCATTTATGTTTCTTTCCCTCTCCCTCTCCCTCTCCCTCTCCATCTCCCTCTCTCTCTCCCTCTCCAAAATCAATTAAAATATATTTTTAATTTTTTTTAAAACGAACTCCAGTGAGATTAGGGCCTCTGTTCTCTCAATGACCAATATATTTAATCAAACAAACAGGAAACCCCTGACTATCGTCAACCACACATTCATACAAATATGAAGCTTTTCTGAAAAGCCCAAGATTATAAGCAGTTTCTTTAAGTAATTCACCTGATTGAAAGGCAAGAATGAGGCAAGAGGAGTGGGGACAGTCTTACTAATTTCTTCAGACTTGAAATTGAATTTTTAAACAATTCTCCTCTCAAAGTATCTAACAACTAATTTAGATTTTTTCTGCATTTAAATATAAGAACAATATCGCAAGGAAACTTGTGTTTTCATTCACAACAAATAAGAGTCTTAGTTGAAAATATTAATATATAACTCACAGAGAAATTTTCATTCAATATTAAATAACTTGGAAGTGTTTCAGATAACTTAGATTATACATCATTTCTATGTATCTGGTTCTGTTCTACAGTCCAATATTTAGAGTTTTCTAACCCAGTTAATACACTTCAATAATATTATATTACATCATGGCTTGTGTAGGAATATTCTTTCTCATTTCTAGAACTGCAATATGTACTATTACTTTAATGAACTTGAGTTGAATTAGCACATCAATTCAGGCTACCTCTCTGCAGCACAATAGTAAAACCTGATCTATATAATTTCAAGCTTGTGCAATCTCCTAGTCAGACAGCATGCAAGCTATGTAGCTTTATAGATATACAATGATTATACCCTCTGTCCAAGATTCATTTTCTCATATGGTGAAGTTGTATATTAAAATAAGAAATACTGACAATTTTATCAAGGAAAAAGGATGGATGCCTTAGCCTATTAATTTTTATTAAATTTCGTTCTATAATTCCTTGGGAAGTATTTTATATGTTTCCCCTATCAAAATTACATCTGTGGAGCTAAATGACCATTTACCAGCTCTTAGAGTATTCTGAGAACTAAATATACTGCCAAATATCTGAGAAATGCATTTCTCATAAAAGTTTACAATATGCTACACTGAGGATTTAGGTTTGGCTAATTGTGAGAAATTGCCTTCTGTTAATGGTATAGTTAAAATGAGAACAGTGTCCCCATGGAACACCTTCCAGCTTCAGTTCTGTTCATGAAGAATCTGGTGGCTTGGACATGACGTACATTTCCTTTAAAGAATTCTCTCTTGACAAATGATTTTTTTTAAGAAAGTAAACTAATCCTCCAATTTCTTACAACTGGTTTGATATTCAATTTCAAATTCTGCCTTAATTATAGCTATAAGATCTTCACTTAGTATCGAGAAATGCAACTGACTTAGTATTTAACCACTGAAAAGGTAAATTTATAATTTTTTAAAAACTATACCTCTCCCATAATCAGAAGCAAACTATGACTTCTTAAAAAGTAAAATAAAGACCGGCCGGGGTGGCTCAGTGATTGAGTGTCAAGCTATGAACCAGGAGTTTATTGGTTTGATTCTCAGTCAGGACACATTCTCAGGTTGCAGGATCAATCCCCAGGAGGGGGCGTGCAGGAGGCAGCCTATCAATGATTCTCTCTCATGATTGATGTTTCTATCTCTCTCTCCCTTTCCCTTCCTCTCTGAAATATATATATATACTAAAATATAGATAAAAGCAAATAACCTCATATTTTATAAAGTATATTTTTTGCAGACCAGACTAATTTTGAAAGTCCTAAAATTAAGAATACAAATATGAATAGTCTGGTCTAAACGAATTCCAATCTCTATGGGTACTGAAAGATAGGGCAGGTCTAGGATCCAGCAGAGGGTTTACATCATCTTATGAGGAAACTACATCTCCTAGCACTCTTCCTCAAGCCAATCTGCACCCCCACACACACACACCACTTCAGAATAAGCATCTATATATATAAAAGGCCAGCGACTGGAACAGCCGAACAACCAGAACGACCAGAATGACCAGTGGCTATGGTGCACACTGCGGCAGCCAACCAGCCTGATCCAGGCCCTGATCAGCCCCCCTGGAGGGCCTGCCCCGCAAAAGGCCCCCAAAACCCAAATTGGGGGCAAGGCCAGCCATCCAACCACCCACGGCCCCTCCTCCCACTGGCCCAGCCCAGTGAGCCCCCATTGAGGCAGACTGGCAGGACCCCACCTGTGCATGAATTCATACACCAGGCCTCTAGTGTCCTCATAAAAGCCTTTGGGTTGGAGCAATGCCAAAACACAATTATATGATGATGATCCTTTTAACACTGAAATTCAAGTATTTGTCTTGGTCTTAAACTGATATCTTTCACACACACACTCTGTGTCTACTGTAGGACAAAAGAAACCAAACATATTTAACACTTCCCTGGCCGATGTGCTCAGTGGTTGCAGCATTGGCCTGTGCACCAAAGGGTCATGGGTTCAATTTCCTATCAAGGGCACCTACCTGGGTCATGGGTTAGATCCCTAGCCCTAGTTGAGTGCAGGAGGCAATGAATCAAAATGTCTCTCTCACATTGATGTTCTCTCTCTCCCCCTCTGCCCCATCTTTCTACTCTCTCTAAAAATCAATAGAAAGAATGTCCTCAGGTCATGATTAAAAAACAAATTAGCAGTTCAACAGAATTCAACAGGACTGAATAAGGAAGATGAAAACATAAGCAAATCTTGAGTATCTCCTTCTCTTCACCAAAGGACATATGTTTAAAAGAGATTTTAAGACAAGAAACTACACAAATGTCCATTCTTTGAGAGTATTTTTTAAATTACAAATCCATTCTATTAAAGCAACAAAAGATGAAACAGTATCACCTTTAAAATATTCTTGCCATGTAACCTCAATCTTATCAATTTACAGGAAGCACACCTTTGGCCTCTGAGCAGCACCATGGCGACCAGAGAAAACAAGCATAAAGGCACCATGAAGGGAGCCAAGGTAAAAGGGGTTTATCCAGTCCCTAAGAAAGACTGGTGTGGTGTGAAAGTACCATCTATGTTCATTGTGCAATAATGTTCATCATGGTAATATTTATAAGGAAAAAATTGGAATTGATCTAAACATTCAACAATAAGAAAATATTTAAAAGAATTTATAGTACTTTCATAACATTAACTATCTTATGTAATAAAAGGCTAATATGCAAATTGACCAAACAGTGGAACAGCTGGTCACTATGATGCACACTGACCACCAGGGGGCAGACACTCATCGCAGGAAGTGCCCTGGTAGTCAGTGCACACAGCTGGCCAGCACAGCAGCAGTGGCGGGAGCCTCTCCAGCCAGCAGCACTAAGAACCCCTCAGGGAATGGACAACCCTCGAGGGGTCTCAGACTGGGCTGAGGGGGCCACCCCCCCCCCCCCAGTGCACAAATGTTGTGTACCAGGCCTCTAGTTTATTAGTAACTTTTAAAACCTAGAATAATGTAGTTTAGGATAAATGATACTTTATAACTAGAGGCCTGTTGCACAATATTTGTTCAAGAATAGGCCTTCCTTTCCCTGGCTTCACTCCTGGCCTGCAAGTCCTCGCTCCTGGGCAGAGCACTGCTCCTGTAGCTCCCTCCACTGCCCCCTTTATCCTCATAGCAGGCATCCCACCCCTCCTGGCCAATCCAAGCCTGAATATGCAAATTAATCTGCCATATTTGTCGAGTTGATTTGCATACTCACTCCTGATTGGCTGTGGGTGTAGTGGAGATATGGTCAATTTTCATGTTTGTCTATTATTAGGTATGATATTAATAGGAAAGGTTGGGTATAAATCTGTATATAAAATATGGGCCTAATCCTATCTAATAAAGACAGAACATGCAAATTTATCATAACTCCACAACAAAGATGGCAGTGCCCACAGCCAATAAGGAGGGAATATGCAAATTGATGCAACAAGGCAAGAGGCAGAAGGTGGCTCCAGCCGGAGTGAAGGCAGTGCTGGCAGTCGGGGAAAGGAAGGCCTATTCTGGGAAGAATCTTCATGCATCGAGCCTCTAGTACACAATAAGAGTTCATCTCTGGATTATGTGTTACATTTTTTCTTTATATTTTTCTCCATTTTTGAAGATTTTTATTTAAGAGAAGTACACTATTTTTATAATTTTGTCTAAAAAATTAATGTTTTTTAAAAATCAAGAAAGCTTAACTCCTAAAAAAAGATAGTTCTCAAGAAAATTGGAGAAATTCAAATACATTGATATTAGATGACATTAGTAATTCTTAATTTTCTTAGGTATATAACAGTATATTTATTCTTAGAAAAATCTATGCTAAAATATTCAGTGATGAAATATCATGTCTACATCTTACATTCAAATGTTTCAACAAAACACATACAACTATGGAGATATAGAAATGTAAATATATAAAAATAGCACATATAGGAAAATGTTAGAGTTGGATATTAAATAGAAAAAAAATTAATTAATTGAGACAGTACAAAATAAATTTTACAGTATTTTTATGTAAGAAAATAAGCTCCAGCCTTAGCTGGTGGATAGAGAGTCAGCCTGTGGACTCATGGGTCCCAGGTTTGATTCTAGTCAAGGGCACATGCCTGGGTTGTGGACTTGATCCCCAGTAAGGGGTGTGCAGGAGGCAGCCGATCAATGATTCTCTTTCATCATTGATATTTCTTTCTCTCCTTCTCTTTTCCTCTCTGAAATCAATAAAGATATATTATTTAAAAAGCTCCACTTTTATCAAAAATGGTGTACAAAAGGACTCATCTAAATAGACATAGTTAACTATAAACTACTACATAATAGTCAACATTCACTAGTTTTCAAAGAATGACATTACAATTCAAACTAACATTGTTAATTAACTTAATTATGATCATTAGTTCACAACATACATATTAAATTATATTGTTGTTCACCTTAAAAATCACTTTGTGCAATTTAAATATACACAATTTTTATCAATAAAACTGAAAAAAATTAAAATTTTGCAGCATATGGCTTAGTTTTCTTTGGTTATTAAGAAAGTAATCAAGCAACTAAAGAGTATGGGAGGTTGCTATGAACTGACTTTGTCTATATAAATTTCTATCTTCAACAAATCCCCGACATCAGCTTGCTATATTTTTTAAATTCCTCTCTTACATAAAAAAGGTAAAGAAAACCTAGATTCCAAATAATTAAGGTACTTTAGAAAGTGGGGGTGGGGGGTGGTAATAGGCAGAGCAATTATTTCGGCATTTTAAGTTCCTTGTTAATCAAACAGTAGAAATTTTAATTTTATAATGAAGGACTAGCACTTCACCTCTCAAACTAATATTAGAACATTTAGGCTCTACATGGCCAGATAGTCCTTCCAGAAAGCAGCTGGATATGAACTGGTTGTGACCTAAAGGGACAACTTAATAATTTTTAACTACTAATAATTTATTCAAAACCATAGTTTACATGCAGGAAATACAATAGCATTTAATAGGAGAAGCCATTTTCAGGTCCTTAAATGATCATGTCCCCAAAACACTGGTTTAAAATGTTATATCCAGTTAGTTTAATAAGGGCAACAATAAAGCAAAGAATTACAGAGGGTGTTTTCTTTCAAAGACTATAGCTTTATTTTACAGTAATAAAAGCACTTTTGCTAGTTACCCCACTATAACTTTCTTCCTTGAAAACTCTGCACTTCCTTGAAAATCTCTAAACCAGCGACTATTTTTTCCAAGCTACAAACACACTGTCATTAATATAATCATAAATTCTGATAGCTCAGCTTAGGAGGCAGGCCAACGTGCCATCCTGTAGACAGCAGAAAACCACCCTAATGAGGAAACTGATGAGTAACACAGTTAAATTACATTTTTGCTTCAAGTGTGTTTTTAAAACCAGCTCATCACTCAATGAAATTGTGTTTTTATATGAACACTAAAGTTCATACTAAGCGATTCTTCAACTACTCCAAAAAAAATACAGTAGAATGTTGATGGATTTCTGGCTGGGTTTTAAATCTAGCTCCCCAAGGAATAAGAGCAACAGAAACCAGTTTTCACAAAGTCTTCAGGACAAAACTTCAAGAATAGCAACAGTGCGTCAATACTCTTAATTAGAATTAGAATATTATAATTATAATTAGAATACTCTTTTGTACTTAGAAAAGTTCAATATTTTTCACTTTATAGCACAAAAACTGAACCAGAAGCCAGAAGTGGAAAAGAACTAAAGTTATTACATTAAATAGGAGGGAAATGTATATGTGTGTATGTGTGTGTGTGTGTGTGTGTGTGTGTGTGTGTACATATACTATAAAGACTAGTCGAAGCTGGTTTGGCTCAGTGGATAGAGCGCTGGCCTGCGGAATGAAAGGTCCGAGGTTCGATTCCTGTCAAGGGCATGTACCTTGGTTGAGGGCAAATCCCCAGTAGGGGGCGTGCATGAAGCAGCTGATTGATGTTTCTCACTCATCAATGTTTCTGACTTTTTATCCCTCTCCCTTTCTCTCTGTAAAAACTCAATAAAATATATTTTTTAAAAAGACTGTACTCACCAAAAATTATTGATTTGTGGTAATGGGTGAAAAAATCAACAGACTTTTGAAGGAATTCTGAGAAAATTTCACTTAACTATCTTAAATATCATCTGTTATTTTTTTAATTTTTATTATTGAAAGTATTACATATGTCCCCTTTTTCCCCCATTGACCCCTTATAGCCTGCCCCAGCCCCCTGTCCCAAGCCTGCACAATCTCTTGTCTGTGTGTTAATTTTTTTTAAAAAAAGAATCTATTTTATTTTATTTTTAAAATATTTTTATTGATTTCAGAGAGGAAGGGAATGGGGAGAGAGAGATAGAACATCAACGATGAGAGAGAATCATTGACCGGCTGGCTCCTGCACACCCCTATTGGGGATCAAACCCACAACCTGGACATGTGCCCTTGACTGGAATCGAACCTGGAACCCTTCAGTTCACAGGCCAATGCTCTATCCACTGAGCAAAACCGGCTAGGGCTTAATGTCTTATATCGTAGTTTGATCACCCCCTTCTCAAGTTCCCTATAGTTCCCCCAGTGAGGGTGCCGGGAGACAGCACTTTCATTCACTTTCTGTATGTATTCACAATTTAACTCCATGCATTATGAACTGTACAAATTTCAAAAGATTTGAATCACCAATTCCACTTATAGGTAATTATCAGTGAGCGGAACACACAAAGACTTACCTGTCCCATTATTCATTGCAAAAGGTATTTATAAAAGCATTGAAAATAATATAGAGGTATAAAAAGAGAAATTGTTAAATTATGAGCAATCCATATAAATATCATACAGAGATTTAGCATGCTTTTACAGTGATTGCATACAATCATTATAAGAAACTATTTTTTCTACTTTTACCAGAAAAGAATTTTCAAGTTTGTTGTGTTCTAGATATACCTTTGAAGTCTTGAGAACATTCATTTGAGCTACATATTATTAGCTCAAATGATTCAGGCTCTGCATAATGGGCTTTGACATAACCTAAATGCTTATTGTATTTAATTATTTCTGGTTACTATTATAAGTTCTATTATTGCTGCTCAATTCATGGTGGAGGATGGAAGAAACAAAGAATGATGATCAAACTCTTAAAGAAAGCAAAATATCATAATATTCTTAATCAACATAAGAACAGTCTGCATAAAAAATAAATTAAAAAGGACAGTCTGCATACCCTGAAATGTTCACAAAGAAAACTAAACAGCATTAACTAGGGAGGATTATGACACAAAAATGAAAGAAGTTTATATAAAATATGTTATTCAAATGTTTTCCAAAAATTAAAGGAGTATTCTGTATATAGTTAGGGTAAGTAGCTGCTATCATGGTGTTCAGCCTTTAGACCAGACTAAGTAACACCCAAAGGTTTGCTTTACTTGGCAGAATGCTTTAAAAAATTATTTGAATGCTTTTCTGTAGGCTTTACAGTCCCATCTGATGACTGGATACCCTCTCTAGTCTAAGAAATGTCATACATTACTTGCCTGCTATTTAAGTTTACCTTCTGGCTTTAGACTTATGTCCTACGTGAAGAATCCCCACTTGCCCCATATTTTGTTCTCTTTCTTCTCCATCTCCTCTTTCCTACAAACTCATCAAGTTTTACTTCTGCAAGTTGAGAACTTTTTCCTAATTAAACTTTGACAATCTCAGTTAAAATTCAGAAAACCTCCAAACTATTTCTCTATGTATTGCCCTGGTGGAAAAAAAAATTATAATCTACAACACAATTTGCTCTTAGCCATACATTTTTATCTAAAGGGGGGAAAATGCTCCATGACAAAAGAAGTTTAAAAAACACAATATCTACATCCTCCACCTTGGAGAATCATAATACATAAATCCTACAGTAAACTAATCTGTTTAACCAAATATGTCTCTAAATTTCTTCCTCAGAACATGAAAAAGAAATAAGGTTTGCAGGGGCACCGTTGGATGCATTATAATACATAAAAGACAACTGAGTGGATGGACCACTGGGAGAAAGGCAATTCCAAAGATGTTCATAAATAGATCAATGGCAACCAAAAGGGAAAGACTACCAGAAAGCCATGATGCTCTGTCCTGAACTCTTGTGCTCAGACTTTTCATCACAGAATCAGAAGGAAACACTGCTGGTTGTTTCATCAAATTTCTAAATCATATAAAACCAAGAGGAGTTGGAAATCTATTGAAAGAACTATGATTCCAGCAAATCTTGATGAAGGTAGAGTTGGGAATCTATATAAATGGATGAAATCTTAGCTAAAATAAATATAAAGTCAAGAATTAGAAGAAGAAAGGATGAAGGATGAAGAGGAGGAGGAGGAGGAGGAGGAGGAGGAGGAGGAGGAGGAGGAGGAGGAGGAGGAGGAGGAGGAGGAGGAGCAACAATACCATACAATCAAGAATAAGGAAGACAGGACTTAACAATGGCACATACAAAAAAATACTTTGCAGTTTTCATTAATACTAAAGTCAGTCACTCAGAATTATGAGACCAACAAGAAATGTAATTTTGGGTTGCATTAATTAACTTTATAGTATCTGGAACTAGGGAAGTTTTCTTTTCTTTCCCTCTCATATATCCTATTAAGCCCCATCTGGAGCTGTTTTTAAATCAATGTGCAACATTTTCAGAAATAAGTAAACAGCCTGGATCATGTTGCTCAGTGGTTGAGCATCAACTCAGGAACCAAGAGGCCATGAGTTTGATTCCCAGTCAGAGCACATACTCAGCAGCAGGCTCCATCCCCAGTGGGAGTCAGCCAATCGATGATGATATTCTTCTCTCATTGGTGTTTCTATCTCTCTATCCCTCTCCCTTCCTCTCTCTCTAAAAATCAATAAAACATATTTAAAAAAGAAAGAAGTAAACAAAATGAAACACCAGAATAAGCTAAGGGCATTTATTCCAAATATAAAAACATCAATAGAAAATATAATAGTTTATTTCAAACATTTGAAGAGTTGTACAGAGACATTCAATTTAATTTTTATAATGCAGGGGGAATAGTATACAGAACCAAGTGGTGAATGTTCTTGGAAGATGAATTTAAACTTCACAAAAATATTAGGCATTTTAACAAATGAATGAATGGCTTATTCAAAAAATAATTATAAGTTGCATGACCATTTAGCCATGATGTCACTGAGGAAATTCAAACATCAGATGCAACATAAGCCTAGACAGCTTTAAATACTCTCCCAACACGGAGATTCTAAAATACTATTGGAAGCAACATCACCACTTGAAGATTACATTTCCACAAACAATGCAATACACTCTCTCTTAAGTATGTCATTGCAAGTGGCTGCTGAAAGCCCACTCGGGAGAATGGACTGTTCAATTTTCAGGATTCTGCAAACCTACCATTGACCATAGTCGATATTAAAATTCAACTCCTATAAACTTACAATGAAGTAAACTATATTTAAAACAAAGCTAATAAACACTCAACTAATCATGTCCTAATTGCACTTTGTTGTCCTGAAATTAACTCTCATGGGAGAGTTATACCCTAAAAATCTTCAAATGCTACAAATGAGGGCTTTTTTTGAGAGCGGTTGTAAAATATTTGTCATCAGCACACCAGGTCAGTAATATTTTTAGTCAACAAGTATTTACTAAGCTCCCATATATACACTTTGAGGCTGTATAGAAGTAGGAATCAAAGGGGTACTTCTCGGGGAAACAAGAAAGCCAGCAATAGAAAGCATTATCAGAACTTTCAAGTGATCTGCCTTCTTATTGAATACACTGTGAAACATTTATACAATAGAATACTCGACAGCCTTCAAAGAAAAATGCTGTATAATCATTTGTATTGGGAAGACACACAATACACTGATAACACTAGTCTCCTCTGCAGAGAGAAACTGGATATTATATACTGTTTTTAACTCATATGTTTGCATTTTTGGTACATGCATGTATTATTTTAATAATAACAACAAAAGGCTGTAATCAAACACAAAGAAAGGAATCATCCTTGAGTAATAATACCTTGACCAAAAGGCAGCATCCACAGGGAGAGAAGGGAGGAAAGCACACTTGACAAAGGCATAGAAGCAGAGGTAAATTTCTTAATCCTCCTCCTGAAGGGAAGACGATATAGTCATTGCCCTATCCTCAGGGACTATGTTCCAATACCCTCCCTGGCTGTGTGAAACCACAAATAGTCCCAGACCTGATATATACGATGTTCTTCTATACATGCTGTACATACATATAAATGATAAAGGGCAATCTATAAAGTAGGCACAATAACAACAATCCTATATAATAAAAGCCTAATATGCAAATTGATTAACTAAGAGTTAGCCCAGAATTTGACTGCTATGACATGAGCTGACCACCAGAGGGTGGTGAATATGGTGGGCATGGCAATGCGGCACTGGCGGCAGGCAGTGGAGTAGATGACCAGGATCGACAAGAGCGGGACCACAAAGGGACAGTGGAGTAGATGAGCAGGCAACTCCAGGCCAAGGCAGGTGCAAACAGTGGCCCAATTGCCCTGCAGATTGCCCCACATACAGTGACCAGAAGCAGAGGCTGGGGATGGGGCTGCCACCTGGCTCCCAGACAGCAGGATGGGGGGGCCGCAGAGGGGGCGCCTGATATATTGCCCTCCAGGCAGGATGGTAGAGCAAGTGAGGGGCGGCACCAGGCCATGGCGTGGTGCCAGGTCAGACTGCAGGGTTGTGAGGCTGGGAGTGTGAACTGGGGCCCAATCCCCACAGGCCACACCAAGGGACCCCACCCATGCACAAATTTGTGCACTGGGCCTCTAGTAACTTATAGTAAAGTAGAATCATTATGATAATATACTGTAACTAAACGTATGTGAATGTGGCATCATTAAGTAAAATAAGGGCCACTTGAACACAAGCACTGCAATATAGACACAGTCTACCTGATAACCAGCTACAAAGTGAGTAATAGGAGGGGAGCATCTGCCGTGTGGAGATGCTGGAGAAAGGGATGGTTCACAACCAGATGGGATAGAGTGAGATTTCATCCTGCTACTCAAAATGGCATGCAATTTAAAACTTATGAACTGTATACTTCTGGAATTTTCCATTTAATATTTTTGGACTGTGGTTGAGCATGGGTGAAACTATGGATAAGGGAAGGGAGATACTCTACACTCTGACTGTCCTGACAGCCCTCCATTTCCTGCTCTTCTAGGGCAGCCCGCACAAATGTGCTATTCCTGCCTTACTTGGTCACTGGGTATTCTTAAGAGAAAGGTTCTCAACTGGGGGAAATTTTGACCTCTCTGGGACATTTGGCAATTCTGGAGAAATTTTTGGCTGCAGAAATTGAGTGTACAACAGGCATCTAGTCGGTAGAGACCAAGGATGTGGCTAAACACTGTACAATGCACAGGACTGCCTCCCACAAACAAAGAATTAATCAGCCCAAAATATCAATAATGACAAAGTGGAGAATTCCCTGAACCACTGTTGCTTAAGGCTACCTGAGAGGATCTCTGTCTTTATAACCCAAGACAGTCTAGTCAGTGTCTTCATTAGAAAATATGGCCAGGGAATCTGAACTGATGTTTAAGAGAGTCTGAGAGGCTCCTTAAAAACACTGTTATAGAAGGCAGCCTGGGCAGGGTTAAAAATGTCACAATTGACCTACAACTGACAAAGATCATTTTTCTTCAGAAAAACCATTTAATTGGCGTGTCACCAGCACTTCTGCAAAGTAGCATAATACTCATTAGAAAACTTTTCAATTTTCTTAGGAAAAAAGTAAATATCACATGATCTTACTTATATGTGGAATCTAATGAACAAAATAAACTGACAAAATAGATCCAGAGTCATGGGAAAATGCAACAGACTGACAACTGTCATAGGGAGGGAGGGGTGGGACAGGTGGAAAGAGATTAACCAAAGAACTTATATGCATGTGTACATAACCCATGGGTACAGACAATGGTTCAAGGAAAGCCTGGGGAGGGAGGTAAGTAGAGGAAAGGGAGAGTCAATAGGGGAGGAGGGGGGAGATACCTGTAGTACTTCCAACAATAAAGATAAATTTAAAAATTTTTTTAAATACCAATGTCTCTAATAATCACAATAAATGTTTTATTAGTTAACTGAATAAAAACATGTTTAAAGACTACTAAAGGGCAAAGGACCTGAATAGACACTTTCCCAAAGAGGACATATCGATAGCCAATAGACATATGAAAAGATGCTCAAGATCAATAACCATGAGAGAAATGCAAATTAAAACCACAATGAGATATCACTTACCAACTGCCAGAATGGCTACCATCAATAAATCAACAAACAACAAGCATTGGTGAGGATGTAAGGGAAAAAAAAATCCTTGTGCACTGTTGGTGGGAATGCAGACTGGTGTGGATAGCAGTATGGAGTTTCCTCAAAAAAATTAAAAATGCACCATACCCAATTTTACTCAGTAGATAGATATCAGCCCCTGGACTGAAGGGTTTCAGTTCAATTCTGGTCAAGGGCATGTACCTCAGTTTCAGGCTCAATCCCTGGCCCTGGATGGGGCACATGCAGGAGGCAATCAATTGATGTGTCTCTTTCATCTGTTTCTTTCTGTCTCTCCCTCCCTTCCATTCTCTCTAAAAATCAACAGAAAAATATCCTTGGGAGAGGATTAACAAAACAAAAAAAATTAAAACTAGAATTGCCTTATGACCCAGCAATTTCACTTCTTGAAATTTACCTGAAGGAACCCCAAATATTAATTCAAAACAATATATGTACCCCTATGTTCATTGCAACATTATCCTAATAAAAGAGTAATATGCAAATTTAATTATACCTTCATCACACCCACAAGCCATGCCCACCAGCCAATTAGGAGCAGATTATGCAAAAAAAAAAAAAAAACAAGATGGCTGCCACCACTAAGAGCAGGAGGAAGGCTTGGGTTTCCCTGACAACAGAGAAAACCAAGCTTTCCACCTGCTGTTGCCTGCCTAGGCCTCCACTCAATGTTACAAAGTTTCAGTTATAAAAGACACAGAAATGGCAGCAGTCACTGAGCTGAAGAGAACAAAGGCTTGGGATTCCCCGGCAATGGAGGAAGCCAAGCTTTCAGCCTGCCATTGCAACCTAGGCCTCCACTCTAGGCTACAATGTTTCAAACAGAAATGGCTGCTGCCATGGAGCGAGCAGAAGGCTTGGCTCTGCTCCAGGCTACAAAGTTTCAATTGTAGACATAGATTAATCCCAGATCCCAGGGCCTCCGCTTGGGTCGCTGGGGGGCATGGCCAGCCTGCAAATCACCACAGGCCCCTCGTCCAGGCTGCCCCTCACCCCAAGGGAACCCCCACCCTCATCTGGGACACTCTTCAGAGCAAACCAGCTGGCCCCCACCCATGCACCAGGCCTCTATCCTATCTAATAAAAGAGAAATATGCAGATTGACCATCACTCTATCACACAAGAGGGCTGCCCCCATGTGGTCAAAGACCCTGCCCCCATGTGGACACAAGATGGCCACCACAAGATGGCCAGCAGGGGAGGACAGTGGGAGGTTCCAGGCCCTGCATGAGAGGGCAGTTGTGAGCGATCAGGCCATCCGGGGAGGGTGGTTGGGAGGGATCAGGCCTGCAGGGGAGGGCAGTTAGGGGTGACCAGGCCAGCAGAGGAGGGAAGTTGGGGGCACACAGGCTGCAGGGGAGCAATTAGACATCAATTAGGCTGGCAGGGCAGTGGTTAGCGGGTGATCAGACTGGCAGGCAGAAGTGGTTAGGAGCAATCAGAGAGGCAGGCAGGTGAGCAGTTTGGAGCCAGCAGTCCTGGATTGTGAGAAGGATGTCCGACTGCCCATTTAGGCCCGATCCTAAATGGGCAGTCAAACATCCCTCGAAGGATGCAGGCTAGGCTAAGAGACATCCCCCACCTCCTCTGCATGAATTTCGTGCACCCGGCCTCTAGTTTACAATGAACAAGATTCAAAAGCAACCCAAGGTCCATCAGTAGATGAGTGGATAAAAAATGCTGTGGTACATTACACAAGTGGAATACTACTTGGCCATAAAAAATGAAATCTTACCCTTTGCGACAGCATGAATAGAGGTGGAGAACGTTATGCTAAGTAAAATAAGCCAGTCTGAGAAAGACAAGTACCATATAATTTCACTCATATGTGGAATCTAAAGAATAAAATTAACTAACTAGCAAAATATAGACAGACTCATAGAGAGTAGGCTGACAGCTTTTGGGGGTATAGAGTTGGGTGGGGTGGTGGTGGAGGGATAAAGCAAAAAAGAAAAAGAGAGAAAAAAACCATGAACAAGGACAACACTGAGGTGATTGCTCGGGAGAGTGGGGAGATGACAGAGAGTTTAAGGGGATAAATGGTGATGGATAGAGACTTGACTTGGGGTAGTGAACACATAATACAGTGATGTGTTATAGAATTGTGCACCTGAAACCTGCATAGTTTTCTTAACCAGTGCTACCTCAATAAATTCAATAAAAAGGGAAAAAATACTACTAAGATACATAATCTTTGCCAGATTTGAATTAGGTAATACCAGAGGTCAGTTACCACCCACAGTATATAATTTTTAGATACTAATTCCAAAATTTTTAATATTTATAATAAATTCTCTCCTCTATCTAGTAATATGAGGCTACCAGAAGATAAGCTGCTTTATTACATGAGAAAGATCATACACCATGACCAAGTGGGATTTATTCTAGGGATGTAAAGCTGGTACAATATCCACAAATCAATAAATGAGATACATTACATAAACAAATGCAGAAAAGCTATTTGATAAAATCCAATGCCCTTTCCTGATTAAAAAAAAAAACTCTCAGCAAAGTGGGAATAGAGGAATCATACCTCAACACAAAAAAATGCCTTATATGACAAATCTACAGCCAACATCATACTCAATGGGCAAAAACTAAAACCATTTTCCCTAAGAATAGGAACAAGAGAGGGATGCCCATTTTCATCACTCCTGATCGACATAGTACTGGAAGTGCTAACCATAGTGATCAGACAAGAAGAAATAAAAGGCATCCAAATTGGAAAAGAAGAAGTAAAATTGTCATTATTCACAGATGATATGATATTGTACATAGGAAACCTTAAAGACTCTATCAAATAACTACTAGAACTAATAAATGAATTTGGCAATGTAACAGGATACAAAATTAACACCCAGAAATCTATGGCTTTTTTATACACCAATAATGAACTCACAGAAAGATAAACTAAAAAAAATAGTCCCATTGCCATTGTAACAAAACAACTAAGAGACCTAGGTATAAATTTAATCAAGGAGGCAAAGGACCTGTACTCAGAAAATCACAGGACTCTGAGATAGAGGAAGACATAAACAAATGGAAGAATACGCCATGTTCATGGGCTGGAAGAATCAACATCATTAAAATGTCCATATTATCCAAAGCAATCTATAGATTCAATGCAATGCTCATTAAAATACCAAGAGCATACTTCAAAGACCTAGAATGAACTCTCTAAAAATTCATCTGGAATAAAAAATAAAAAAAAGACCCAGAAGAGCTGCAGCAATCTTAAGAAAGAAGAACAAAGTTGGAGAGATCACAATACTAGATATCAATTTATATTACAAAGCCACTGTTCTCAAAACTGCCTGGTATTGGCATAAGAATAGACATATAGACCAATGGAACAAAACAGAGAACCCAGAGATCAACCCAAGCCATTATGCTCAATTAATATTTGACAAAGGAGGCATGAACATACAAATGGAGACAAGGCAGTCTCTTCAATAAATGATGTTGGAAAACTGGACAGATACATGTAAAAAATAAAACTAGGCCGCCAACTTACACCATACACAAAAATAAACTCAAAATGGATAAAGGACTTAATTTAAACGTAAGATGGGAAACCATAAAAATCCTAGAAGAAGCCATAGGCAGGAAAATAGCAGATATTTGTCGTAGCAATATCTTTACTGATACAGCTGCTAAGGAGAAAATAAACAAATGGGACTACATCAATATAAAAATCTTTTGAACAGCGAAAGAAGCCACTAACAAAACAACAAGAAAGCCCATTGCATGGAAGAACATATTTGCAATGTTATATCCTATAAGGTTTTTAATCTCCAAAATTTATAGGGAACTCATACAACTTAACAAAAAGAAGATAAACAATCCAATTTTAAAAATGGGCAAAGGACCTAAATAGACACTTTTTGAAAGAAGACATACAGAAGGCTGAGAAACATATAAAACATGCTCAAAGTCACTAATCATCTGAGATATGCAAATCAAAACAACAACGAGGTACCATCTCACACTTATCAGAATGGCTATATCAACAAATCAACAAACGACAAGTGTTGGCTAGGATGCAGAGAAAAAGCAACCCTCTTGCACTGCTGGTGGGAATGCAAACTGGCTTAGCCACTGTGGAAAACAGTATGGCATTTCCTCAAAAACTTAAAAATGGAACTTCCTTTGGACCCAGTAATTCCACTTGTAAGAATATATCCCAAGAAACTAGAAACACCTATCAGAAAGGATATGTGCACCCCTATGTTCATAGCAGCACAATTTACCATAGCTAAGATTTGGAAACAGCCTTGGATCCCATTCAGCAGATAAGTGGGTTAAAAAACAGTGGTATATCTACACAATGGAATAGTATGCTGCTGTAAAAAAGGAGGAATTCTTACCAATTACAACAGCATGGATGGAACTGGAGAACATTATGCTAAGCAAAATAAGCCATTCAGAAAAAGATAAATATCACATGATCTCATTCATTTCTGGAATATAATGAACAACATAAACTGATTAATAAAAACAGATCCAGAGACAGAGTAGCATCGATCAGACCATCAAACCTCAGAGGGAAGGTGGGGGAAGGTTGGAGTAAGGAGGAGAGATCAACCAAAGGACTTGTATGCATGCATATAAGCCTAACCAATGGACACAGATGGGAGGGGGAGTGAAGGCATGTGCTGGGGCATGGGGGTGGCCTAGGAGTGGTCAATGGGGGAAAAAGGAGACTTACGTAATACTTTAAACAATAAAGAATTTAAAATTTAAAAAATAATATAAGCTGCTTTGAATTGAAGTAAATATTTCCCTACAAAAACCACCAATCACTATGTAGTCTCAATGTAGCCTCACCAGCCATCAGACCCCATTCTGTCATATATTCTTCCTAAGATGTGTAGGTAGGGCCATTACCTAGCTGCAGCCAATCATCTACCAAAACCCAAGTGTGCTCAGACAAAAGGTGGCAGCAACTAAAACAGGTAGGAGGAGAGAAGAGGATCCATATACCTGGGCAGCAGAGAGTACTAGTAAAGTGAACATTGAAGGCAGGTAACAGCAGAGGTAGAGAGCAGACAAGGCAGGGGTCACCCACCGGGAGAGATAACTGGTCAAGAATATACAAATAAATCTCAGAAGCATTGACTAAAACCAAGTTGTCTGGAGCATGAATGAAACATAATGGGAAGTGGATGAAAATGTCCAAGGAAAAGCCAAACCTTTCCTTAAAGCCAAAGCCAGGGTTGCCAAAATAGCATCATAAAAATCCCAGAAGCAACCACAAGCTCACACCAGGCAAATGTGGCCTTGTTAAATGCAATTGCCTGGACATAGTATCCAAAAACACAAGGGCAAAGTCAGCAACTCTTTCTTTAACATCAGTGGAACTACTCATTGATACCGAAACACAGGCAGCTGATTCTCTCAAAGTGGTCTCTAAACAAATTATCAGTATAATTTTAAAGGCCACCTATGTAAATCATGCCAATAATACACAGTCATGCCAATCAGAACTACCCTCACGGAACAACAAAGGAGATAGAATAATTACCATTATTATACTAAAGCATAAAAAACAATTTTTTTGCTAACTAAAAAATATTTTCCTTTAGGAATGAATATAAGGGAATATATGATTCTGATTCTTTGAGAGATATTTTAAAATTCTGTAGGTATCTATTAACATGCAAATTCTTTCTGAGTGAAATTGACTTCTCTTCCTCACTATGGATAAGTCCAGTTTTACCTCCATTTTTACATTGATTACAATATTCTGCAACTATAAATTTGTGTCTTTAAATTCTCAATTGAACATCTTACCAGTTACTTCTTTAATGATTTAAAATTAAAGTAAAATTTTTAACAATTATCCTTTTTTTAATCCTTGCCCAAGGATGTATTTTTTCCATTGCTTTTTTAGAGAGTGGAGGGGTGGTGGGAGGGGAGAAAGAGAGAGAAACATCAGTGTGAGAGAGACACACTGACTGGTTACCTCCGCACGCTTCCTGACCAGGGCCGAGGAGGGAGCTTGCAACCAACCAAGGTACATGCCCTTGACCGGGAATCGAATCCAAGACTCTTCAGTCAGCGGGCCAGCAATCTAACCACTGAGCCAAACTGGCCAAGGCTTATTATATCTGTATGAAAATTTTTTTGAAAATTGTCTTTTAACAGTAATTTTTGAGAAAACAATTAGTTACTTTTTGAAATTTGGGTGAAGTATTGATATTTACCATTATGTGCTTTTAGTTATGCTACTGGATCTAATCATAAGTATAGCTATTGTCTTGAATGGGCATAGAGTTTGGGGGACCTAAGGGTAATAAAGTCACTGACTGATCAAATCAGAGGCAAACAGTAAGCCAGGTAGAGAGTGATCAATAGACTGAAGAAAGATAGAGCTTCTGTTTGTACTAGAGAAGGGGAGAGAGGACAGAAAGGAGAATGGCCTGAGTAGGATGAGAATTCTTTAGTAGTATAGATCTTCTGTTTTTATACTTCCCTAAATCCTTGGCTACATCCCAAAGACAATGCTGTCCACTCTGTTCACCAGTAACAGATCGCAATAGGACAATGCTTGTTCACTGAAAGCCTGACAGAGCATCCTTTCTCTGTGTACGGATATGTCTGCTATGTTCACTCTTGGTTTTCAGGAGTCTAGTGAACATTATTAACCTCATCACATTCTATAACCGTGAATGCCATGTGAATATTCAAAATGTTAGTGCATGTAACTACAATTAAACAAAAGTGAAGACTTGTAAAAGATTGAAAATGTGGGGGGGAAAATGATGTATGATACACATCCATAGGGGATAAATGTGACTGATAGTAAAATTTTTCTACCTAGAATTTCTTCTTGAAGATTTTCTTCTTCTGGAATCAAGGCTTTCCTGCTCAGACAAATAAAAGTATAATAGAATAAAACACATTCTGAGTCTAATGTGTCCTGGGCTAACACACAGAGAACAGAACATATACCTCAGACCTCTCAATTCAAGGATACTTTTTGCCATAAAAATACATTGTTTTTTTTAATATTCCAAAAATTATAACATACATTTTACCATCAACACATAGCATTCTTCATACAAAACTTGATTGGAGAACCAAATCAATATTCAGGAAAGTATCCTCAGAAGTAGCTAAAATGCACAGAAGGAAACTATATACTAGAACATAAAAGTCCTGGTCTTGCTACAGATGTAATTTCTCAATGTTGGAGTTTACTTTTATTAAAAACTTCCAGATGCATAACATGTATCGTAGTACTAAGCCATACAGTCAGGCTCATTGCTTAAACTCCTAGGAAGTTGTCAGTATGTCTGGAGGGTTTTGGAAGTAAATTTAGGGGATACAGTTTGCTTAGTTAAACCTCTGTTTTATAGCTTACAATAGCTTTGGCTGGGATATATGACCTTTCCAGTCTCTAGTACTTGGTCAGCCTTCCTATCTTTGCTACTTTACTGATAATTGTCTACTCTCAAGAGGCAAAGTAACTAAAGTAGTTTTTTAAGAAGTCATTTTCCTCTTCCAGACTTCCTGGAAGTCCATAGATTGAGACTGTGAATTAAGGAGAAAATAAATTGCACAACAAAGCTCAATAACTTGTACAGATGCTGGGTCATTCTATTATCTGTCCAATAAGACAACTGAAGAAGGTGTTGCACTTGGCAAAACCTACTGTCAACAACTAGCTACTCAAACAGTAAATAGCATTGCTGATGATGGTAGACATGCCTTTCAATGGGAGGTAGAGGATTATCTTTCAAATTTCTGTTTGCAGTACTTGTTACAGTATGATTGCACCCAGATTTAGACTTTCTCTCTGAAATGTACACACTGGGGACTGAACTTCCAGCAGTTTTCTAACAGTGTCCTGTGATTCTCTGGAGCTACCTCAGGGGTCATCTTGGAGAAAGGGGACAGGCAGCAGAAAGAAAGAATATATAGGGTTTTGCCCTCCGACCCCTCTGATCTCCAAGGTCAATCAGTGTGTAGCTAACATTGCATGGATGCCATATGCTGAGTTTTCTCATAGGATTTTGCTTTTTATAAAGGTTCAGCCTATTTAAGAAAAGTTGGAAAATGCCTGAACTACTTGGTCTCTAAGATTTATATTAATTTTCACATGTTTTGGCTCACAAAGTGCTCAGAGAAAATGTTAAAAAGGCAAGGGGATAAGCATATTGGTGTGTGAAAGAGGTAAACCACAATAAAAGTCCTCAACCAAGTCAAGTTGACAGATCCTCATTATGATCATTATGAACTTTTATAGAGAACCTTCTAGAGAGCTGTACTAAACCCTAGAGATGCACAGATATAAACCAGAAACCAGGCCATGGAGCACATAAATGAGATTGGTAGACTGGACTCCCAATGCACTCCTTCAGGAAACGGAATGCAATTAAACCATGAGAACACTTAGCAGTTAGCATCAGGATCTGCCCACCAGAGTCACCTGATCCTTGACCCACTTAACTCACTTGACCCCCAACCAGGTGGATAACCATCCTCAAGAAAGGCAGTTATTTCTGCAGCTTGTTTCTATTCAAACTTTGTCAGCCCTGACTTCAAGCTAATTCTTTCAGTGAGAGTGAGGAGAGAGAGAGAGAGAGAGAGAGAGAGAGAGAGAGAGAGAGAGAGAATTTTGTAGCATTCCAAAGTTTGCGGGCAAAGCCCTAGAATTTGCCAGTATTTCTAGCATGACTTTCCAGTCAAAAGATTGGGTTTTATATGTGGTTTGTGAACATGTTTTATCTTATGATCGTAACATGTACATCTAAAAAATGCTGGCTGGATTCTGGAGTTCCTGAGACACAAATTGGAGTTTCATAATTCCTAGAAAGATAATAAAAATATCTTACCTTACATAACTGCTAGAATTGACCTAAGATATAGGAATATTGGGGGAATAATTGTGTCAACTTTTGGGTATATTTAATTCTAGTGTCTTAAGGATCAAAAATAAGAATACCATTTTTTCCCTGTAAATAGAATTGAAGGAGAGACTCCTACAATATTTTTATCTCCCACTGGCTGCTACCAGAGCAAAAGAAACTGCTGGAGGAAGAGCTATAATGGAGAATTCCTCACTTTGAAACCATTGATTGTCCAGATTTACATTAAATGGGGAACTCTAAAATGCCAGGCTTGCTACATATGATGGTAAAGATATTTGATTCCAAGAGATTAGGGGGTATGGGTGATTTTTCCTCCTACTTTTACTCTCCTGCATGCGAACTGTTTGGTTAAAAAAAAAAAAAAAAAAAAAAAAAAAGGGTAAGATAGGCTCTACCCTGTCAGGACCAGCTACTTCTAATTAGACATGGTCTTACTCTCAATATTCCCATAATGCATAAACAAGAACGGGCTACAATTCATATAACTACTCGTTCACTTAGCCTAAACGTGAACATTGTATTTAAATATGTGCTGACCACATTTCAAACATAAAAATAAAAACTTTATGTACATAATCCAGAAGCCTAGAGCTCCTAAAATCTAAATTATTAATATCCAAATTAATAAGGCTATTCCTGGCAAATAAGACTA
The DNA here is from genome assembly GCA_027563665.1 of Antrozous pallidus. Taxonomy (NCBI): domain Eukaryota; kingdom Metazoa; phylum Chordata; class Mammalia; order Chiroptera; family Vespertilionidae; genus Antrozous; species Antrozous pallidus. The sequence goes on along the minus strand of CM050511.1, from coordinate 44,664,697 downwards.
AACAATCAAACTAAAGAACACAATGAGAAAAATAAAGAACATATTTCAACTATCATATTGTGTGGTAACTGAGGTTGAAATGGGGACTCCAGATGAAATCATGTCAAAAGCATGATAGTGACTACAAATGATTCTTAATTCTGAGAAATTATAAAATTTAATCACAAAATCTCAACTGGAAAATTTAATTACATGTAGTTCTTTAATTCTAGCTGTGGGACTACTTTTTTCAAGTTCATATCTGTGAACTAGATAACTAAACTTTTTGACTAATACAAATGTAAAAAATTACTACATTTTTTAAATATCTTAAAGCTGGTAGATAAGACAGTCTAGTCTTCAAGTTTAGATAGAAGAAATTACTTGTTATCTCTTCAAATCGTTTCCATTGCAAAGAGAAGTCAAGAGACAGTAGGTAACCTAGGACTTTAATTGGTAAGGAGCTGGAAGACAGAGTAAGTCCCACTATGCAGCTCAGTTCCTCCTCCTTGTGGTCACAAAGGGAAGGTGCCTTATCATCTAATGGCATGTGTTCAGGGAATCCTATTATTTAAATGATTTACAGAATAGTCATTCGAAGGAATATATAGTGCCAATGAAAAGTGCTCAGTCTTAATTTGCAAGTGATTTCCACTTCTGCTTCCCCTTCTTGTGCATTTCCTCCTTTTTAAAAGTCAACTTTAAAATATTTTTAAGTTGCACTATTGCTGAATACATCCCAATGAAACAGTTAACTCTGCAAGTTTAAGGAGTCATTATGTGGGTATGCCACAGTCATTTCTAACACAAACTGGAAAGAACAAAAAAGGTATTGGGGCATTAAACCATGGCATGGAACTGCTCCCTGTTGGCAAACCAGAGAGGGTGAGGCAGCTTCTGTGTTTAGCAGTCCCACAGTGGCTACAGCCTGCAACCTAGGCTGACTCATACATGGTTTTCAATTCTCAGCTTTCAACAAACCACCAAGTAATGTTTATCAAGTGAAAGAATGGGATAAAAACACTTTTTCATAATAGGCTTTGGATGGTTTCCACACAAGATATCACAGATTGATGTTATTTTGATGAGTGTCTAGTGCGGTTCCCCCACAACAGGAAATCGCCCCCCCCCCCCCGCCCCCTCCAGCACTGTAAAGCAATCCTGATTCTGGCATGTTTTCTCCTTACCCCCTCCATTTACCTAATCTTGTTGATAAAAGGATGCCCTCCTCCTCCATTCCTAGGCTTATATTTGACATTCAAATACTGGTGTGTTTTTTTGTTTTTTTCAAATACCACAGTTGATTTGGCAGTTCCAAGCCAATCAGTAGCACAATGGGCCTGAGAAGCTACTTGTTCCTATACATTCTTCCAATGAGCTAGAAAGAATTAACCCCATGCAAAACTCATGCCCTCCTCTTAAATAAATTCTAGCTTATGGGAAAACAGAATTACTAAGGTAAGAAAGAGAAAAAGAACATCTGAAGACTTGACTTCTTAATAATTTTTAGACAAGAGAAACAGAAGAGAAGCTAGGAAACAAGAATACTGCTTCAAGAGGCAATTTGTCCCTGGTCCTGTGGGTGACAGGGCATTTTGCCAGCTGCCACTCCTGGACCAACTAAGTGTTACACCCAAACTGTTGTGCTTACTAGTAAAAGGATGAAAACAACATGAATGCTTTGAGGCGCTTTGATGTCACACTGGATTGCCTGGGCTTACAGGAAGAGGGGGTTGCCTACTATTCTCATTTAAATAACATTTTTTTTAGTATTTTAATTTGCTTTCTTTCTGAAAACTAGTTCTGACTTCTTTACCTCACATAACTGAAAATCTACACATTACTATGCCCTGACTAGAAACACTCTTCCCACTTAGTGTGCAGCTGGTTAGGAAAAATGTACAGCACAGTGAAAAACCATGTTAGTAGGAATTACAAATTTTATAGGAGTAATTTATGTTAGCAATGCAATACGTTGGAAAAAGGTGCACAATCTTAAAGCTACAGTTAACATTTATTTCCACCCAAATTGAGAAGATGCCACAAAGCCAGCCACTAAATATATCACATTTATAAGTCAGAGGGACTTTAATTGCCTACATCTATTTTTATTTCCTATATAATCATTTTCATAAGCTTGGAGAGTGGATAGGAATCTCAAAAATTATGTGGTATATCTTTTTTATCTCTAGCTAAACTCTCCGAGCAGATAACCAGCTGTGTTACATTTCATCATTTTTAGTGAATGTCAAAGGGTCAGGTCCTGTGCAATACCCACTGGGCAGAAAGTTTTGACTCCTGCTCAACCCAAATCTCACTGTTTTCAGAAGAAACATAGTAGAATAAATTATCACCTTACCTACCACTACCCTGTATATGCTAACGTCACTTTTTGGTTTCAGTTGAGTATCAGTGTTGATAAACCAAGTGTCTGTGCACCTTCATCTGACCATAAATTCTTGGAAAACCAAAAGTCAGAAAAGGCTATGCCAATCATCTTTTTATTCATTGCTACAGCTTTATCTCTAATCAGAAGCCAGATTTCTCATGTTATGATTTTCTCCTACTGTGAATTTCTCAGCTTTTCCCCAGAGAAAATAAAAATAAAAATAAATTCTTAGTATTTACAACATGGGAGAAATTTTGGTCACGTGCTCTAAAGCACACTGTTCTTTTTCTTGGTTGCATCTGTTGCACCTGCAAATTCGTGTCAATTTTAAATAAATGTCTGTCATCCTCATTGACACGTAAGCTCCATAAGGGCAGATTCCAAGTCTGCCCATTCAGCAGCATATTCCAAGTCTCTAGCATGATATCTGGTGCACAGAAGGCTCTTTATGCTTGGAGAATTGACAAATGCTTTTCAAAACCATTCCAGTCCAACACTTGATTGAGAGGATATAAAAACTGAGTCTGTATAAGTCATTCTTAAAAATACTTGCCCCAGATTGTATAACATGTTAATGACAAAGCCAGGATTAGAATTCTGTATTCTTGATTGCCCATTCACATTCTCAGTCCATTACACCACAGAGGCTCTTCCACCTAATACCCTGGGCAGGCAACACTACTGATGAGTAAGGCACAGAAACCTTGGTTATCTAAACATCATTGGTTGGCTGCCTTATCATAGAAACCCTCCCATAAATATGCCTTATTTATTCATACCTTACATAGGACTGCAAGAACAGAACCCAAAATGGAATTCTATAGCCAGAGCAAAAAAAAATTTATTCTCAAATATGAGGGTCAAGTTTTACAAAGGCCAAGCCTCAGATACTAGTTAAATTTCCATTCCAGCTACTGCTGAATCAAATATTCTGCTAAACAGAGCTCCAATGTGAATGGTTTCCTAAATTTTATTTGGGGATTTCTTTAATGCAAATATTTTAAAAATAGAACTTCTGAGTACATGTAAAAAGTAAATGGGATCTTATATGCATGTATCCATTACCTATGGACAGAGAAAATAGGGTATCGAGGGCCTGGGGTGGGGTGGGAACCGGGTGGAATGGAGCTATGGGGGTGGGGGGGAAAGAGGGATGTCTGTAATAATCTCAACAACAAAAATTAAATATATATTTTTTAAGTAAATGGGAATTTTCAGAGGTGACAAAGGTGATCTAAAATTGGATTGTGATGATGATTACACAACTCCATAAAATTATTTTTTAAATATTTAAATTATTCACTTAAAACGGTAATTATTATAAATTACACTTTAATAATTGAAAAATATTTTAATATTTTTAAAGTATTAAAGTGTGACAATGAGTCAGAAAGTTAAAGTATTTCTTTTTGTAAACATCTAGTATCAAAACTGTAAAGACATTTTAAAATATTCCCATACTTTTTTAAGGCCAGGTTTTATCTACTTCAATCCTGGTTTACCTACAAGATCAAATGTTTTTCCTGTAATTTTGGTAAAAAAAAAAATTGTAGACTAATATAAATATCTTGGTGTAGCACTGAGACACTAAGTTGTTTGATTATCTGCATAAATAACCTATAGATATATGTTTAATTAAGCATAATTTTCTAGTCTAAAGCCTTTCAGCAAGTTACACATCTGCAGACCTTGGTTTTCCCACCTCTATCATGTGTTCTTATGGACCATATGAAAATTAAGTAGCATGTAATACAGTAAAAAGAATAGTAATTGCTATTATGTTTAATAGCCAAACACCAATATGCCAGACTGTTTTAAATTATTATCCTACAAGGAAGAAGGTATTATTATTAGGTACTTTTTTGCAGTTGAAGAAACTGGAATATAAAGTTCATTAGTTTGACCAAGGTCATACAGTTATTTAACAGCAGATCTAGGATTTTAACCCAGAACTGTTCAGCTCTAAAGCCTATACTCATTCTCTATCCCTAACTCGACTTTGAGCTTTTGATTCTATCAGATGTGGCCATGAATCCTCACATTGCCTTTACTATGGTAAGTTAGTCACCTTCTGAGTCCAGTTTCCTAGTCTATAAAATGAAATCACCAATATTTAACTCTCAGGGTCGTTGTGAAGATTAAGTGACAGTGATTCCCCTATAATTAGAAATTACTCAATAATATTTTATCTTATCCCTCTCCCATACATGCTCCTTTCTGTGCTTAAAAATATCTATTTAAAAAACATCTATAAATTCTATGATTTCCTTGTAGCCTACCTGGATAAACCTCACTGGGATTGAGTCCTATCAAAAGCAATTAAAGTGAACACAAACAACACAGCATTAATCCTCTGCTATCAGTCAGTCCTTGGCTCTATGATGGAGACTGTCAACAAGAGTGTCAACTTCAAGGGGTGGGCATCTGTCCACAGGAACTGAGAGAGCTGAGGTCACAGACAAGTCTCACTCTGCCCTACAGACAGATGTCTGGGTGACAACTCTTAGTCACTGCAAACCAGGGTTAGAGCCAATCCAGGTGGGAAGTGCTGTATCTCCTTTCTTTTCCTCTTGCCCAGCCCATTCATTCCCTAAAGCAATAATCACTGACCATACCTTAAAATCACTAGTTTTACCCCAGAACACTACTGTCAACATAATGCCTCTATTTTAATGATATCTAATTATTCCTCAAGCTTAAAGTGTTTCTATAATAGTGATGTGTTGGCAAGAAATCTGTTTGATTCTGTGTATTGAAATGTGCACTTTCAAGTATTTACCTCTCAAACAACCTGGTGAAAACTGATGTAATGTGGAGCTCTAGTGGTGGCAAGAAAGTAAAGCAGCCAATATGGAGGGCCAACCAAACAGCCAAGGAAATCACCATTTATTATTTATTTGTTATTATGGTGAAATCATTGTTTATTATTCAATTACTATATTAAGAAGAAAAATGGTTCACAATGATAATCCAAGATAATGTAAAAACTCTAAATATAATAGATTTCTTCTAGATTACATATTGGACCTCAACAGCCAGTTTATACCAAACATCATAAAGCAGTTATAAAGTAATAAAACTCAGTGCTGTAGTTGTCACTTCTCTACTTTTTATCCAGTTCACTAACAATCCTATTATCTACACACTAGTTGTTTGTCACACAGCTAACAAGAATACTGAAGAGAAAAATAATGATGGGCTCTAAGTGTTATGACCAGTGAAGTCCTATACCAACTGTTTTGAGAATTTAAATAATCCCTCCAAGCTGATGAGATTTTGTGAGTTAATTCCTGCACTACAAAAGGGTTTTCTTTGAATTCCTGACTTCTGAGGACTTTTCCAATTTAAAACAAGCAACAATGAAACCTACAAGGTAAAAACAAACATTAACGTTTCCTTGTTACCTAATGTATATGTCTTCTCAATTAAAAGGGCTTCATTTACCCAAACTACTGCTCCATTATGGTCATCAAAGTAGCAGCATATAAATAATAAAATTGTATGCTGTACAACTGGGAGTTGGCATTTAAAATTTCTAAATTTCTAAATATGGTGCCTGATTTAGCTGTATTATGGTGAGGAAAAACAAGTTATCATGAGGAAAAAAAACTCAGACTATGAAAAACTACAGAAAGTAAGCTTCCCATATATAAGTATCTAAGCATCGTACGCCTGGACATTACAGAACATATAAGAGACTCACTTCTCCATAAGTGGTGGAAAAAGAAATAAATGTCCACAAATGCATTAACATTTCGACTGATGGCAGTTTTCCACGACTTTTATCAGTTGAATCCACTAGAGCCGTGGTCGGCAAACTGTGGCTCACGAGCCACATGTGGATCTTTCGCTCCTTGAGTGTGGCTCTTCCACGAAATACCACGGGCTGGGCGAGTCTATTTTGAAGAAGTGGCATTAGAAGAAGTTTAAGTTTAAAAAATTTGGCTTTCAAAAGAAATTTTAATCGTTGTACTGTTGATATTTGGCTCTGTTAACTAATGAGTTTGCCGACCACTGCACTAGATGTTTTCCAATAGACATATTCCAAGAGCTTCTAAATTGATAACTGACTCCCTAGCTTTAGAGTTCTTCTGAGGAAGATTTAATGGTTACATAGAGGTTTCATTTATTAACATCTTTTTCCTATCTCTCTACTAATATGCTGTCATTAATATAATCCCCTACAAGTTGGTTCCATGGTGTAATGGTTAGCACTCTGGACTCTGAATATAATCCCCTACAGCTGCAGAGAAAAAAATGGTAAAAATATACCAGCCTTTTCTGAGATGTCATTGAGAATGCATTAGTTTGCAATGGGAAGCTCAATATAAAGAACAAATTTCCTTTAGCTAAAGAATACAGAACCCTTTTTGATAGAAAAATAAAATAAAAGCAGGAGAGGAAGTTAAGGCCATTTACTAACATAATCATATGTTAAAAGGAGCAAATGGAAACCTGTGCTAATCCAACATTGGCCAACAGGGAGTTCAGAATCTAGACTGTTCTGCAGTCCTTTTCACAGTAGGTGAATAAATACCTAAAAGTGAATAAAATTGAACAATACTTCTCAATCTGTGAATCTAAGAATTTCATATTTGTACATCATCTGCCATATTTTCCATGGTGATTATCTCTCTCTCTTTTGTTCTCCCATAACAGACATTGGTATGCTGCTTAAAATAATATTTGGGGCTTTATTTGCCATTCTTTTGACTGAGACATGTTGGTTTTATTAAAGTGAGTTGGGTCTGCATTCTTTCTTTACTATTATTACAGGTGGACTTGACAGACACAGGACTTTTGTTTTAAAATGCTCTGCTATGGAGCCAACCTTGTTAAGTAAGTTCCATTTTACCTGCTGGACAGTTGCATTCTGAAGGTGCTTCTCTTGCGATTCTTATTTTAGCCATATGTTCATAGGATTTCTGCAGGGGGTGGAAAGAAGAGGGATTAAGAGTCATCAGTAGCATTGTAGAGAAATGAGTTCTTTAGGGATTCTCTGTCCATATGCTTGATTCACCAGCCTTTGACAGCCTGTATAACTAAAGTTACATATGTACTTGAACTTCAGTAAGAAGGTAACAGTACCCAAGCCCTATAAAAAAAATGATTATTGACACAATATCAAGACTGCTGAAAAATAGTAAATAAAATTTTTTTAAAAGATTGCTGGACTTGTATAACATCTTTCTCCATTGTTCAACTATCACCACCCACTCACTCCCTCAACTCATACATATGCAGTCAATGCAAAAATCTGACATTAACATGTTGTAATTCTAGGTAAGTTATGTGTTTTAAAACAGCCAAGACTTTATGCGTGAAGGTCAACTGCTTATCATGTTGCGCTGCAACTACTGCCAAACAGCCTCTCTGTTGGAAGAACAAGTTCCAGAAAACCTCCTCACTACAGTCTAAAGCTGCCCTGATTTTGGTACATATTGAAGATTACTTTAAAGTCTCAAGTCCAATAGCTATGCATTCATAAACACCCCTGGCACTGCATCTTTTACCAAAAAGATTAAGCTACTATTTTTTTTCTTTTTAAGCATTTAATATGAGACCAGTCAATGTATGAAATAACTGGTTCTAAGTCACATTCAGGGTTATTTTACTTTCAAGATTGATTACTATTTGTATATTAAAAGCACCTATGGTCCTAACCCTCTTGAAGAACATAACAGGACATAATAGATGTTATTCTGCAAGGAAGTCTCCACAAAAATTGGTAAAGGTTCATATGAGACTTTGGAAAACTAAAAGAAGCTAAAATGCCATCCTGCCATTCTGGTCACCCTTCCCGCTTTTAGAGTTCCATATAGATTTAACATGCAAATATTCAGATGAGTGAGGGAAGATGAGACACACGGAGAGGGTGGTATCAAAGGATGTGCATATACAGTACAAACATATGCCACCATGAATGGACGCCTAGCATATGTGCACAGAGCCACACCAAGTATGCGGACAATAAGGGTAGGCTGGTCGTATACACAGAATCACGCCTGTGCAAGATGGTATGCACGTGCAGAATACCCCAGCTTTTCACACCTGAGCCAGAAGTCGCTCCACTTTCTCTTGCACCACTGCTTTCAGCTGATCCAGGCAATCGGGAAGCGGACGGATGGAAGGGTCCCCTTTGGCGGATTCGAGAGCGGCGATCCTCGCCTGGAGGTCGTTGGTTTTCACCCCCAGGTACAGACAAGACATCACGGCCACCGCTGACAGGAGGGCCGCCAGGGCCGCGCTTGGGGGCACGGTCCGGGCACAACGCTGCCGGGCGAGGCTCGGGTCCTCGGAGCCCGGCTCTCCGGCCCCTCCTTTTCCTGCAGGCTTCTTCGGCAGCATCGCGGCGGGGTCCGCTGCCTCCCACCGTCTACCACTTCCAATAATCGTAAAAGGAAAGAAAAAGGACGATTCCTCCCAAGTTCAGGCCGGTGGGCTGCACAACTAGTTGGCGGAGTGGGAGAGGGGCGCGTGGAGACGGACCCCCGCGCTCCTCAGTGCCGAGACCCGCAGTCCTGGACCGTCCTCCGCCTTCTTCTCCTCTCCTACCTGGGGGTGAAGAGCACCCTCAGTCTACGGACTGGTGGCCACAAGGCAAATACCAGAAAGAAGCCCACTCGGATAGTCCTGCTGTCACACACACAAACACACACACACACACACACCCGAAGACGGACACTTCGGAGGTCCCCGCGGGCGGCCGCACTGGGGCCGGGGACCGTGGGAGACGGCTGCGGTGGCCGCCGCTCCCCTCGGCCCGCAGCGCAGACCTGTTGCGTCTCTGTTAGTTCGCCTTATTTCTACCTAGTCGGTGTTTTTCCGCACGCCGTTTCCCACCTGGACGCAATGCCAGGCACAAAAAGGCTGAGAGAGCGGCGGCGGGGGCGCAGCACGAAGAGGGGACCGAGGGGCAGAGGAGAGAGGGAAGGAAACGAAATAACCCAGGAGCAAGAGCGCGCGGCGAGGCCGAAGTCGCGGCTGCCCCCAGGATCTCCGCAGCCCCGCGCGCGCCAGCCTTAAATACCCTCCGGGATGCTCGGGGGTGAGCGAGGGTGAGTGCGCGCGCGCCCGGCGCCGACGTCCCGCCCCCGCCCCCGCCCCCGCCCCCGCCTTCTCCTCCTCCCCGCTCAGCCTCCCACTGCGGCCGGGCCGCCCAAACCCAGCGAGGCCGCCGCATTATCCTAATGTATTCACCTTCGTCCGGCCCGCGCCGTCCCCAGAGCCCCCAAGGGGCGTGGGGAGCTGAACCGGAGGTCATTTGCATAAGATATGCAAACGATGGAGCGGCTGCAGTGATTGGAGAAGAGCTTGACGACCCCTCCCCCTCCACGGAGTAACTTCAGTGTCCCGAGGGCCGCTGCCCCCGCCTAGGAGAGGGCCGGAGCGGGGTCTGCTGTGGGCCAGGCGGCAACTCTGGCTTTTACGGACCCTGCCCAGCAGTTCCTCTTTATCGCAGTTAAACCTGGAGAGATGGCCTCCAGGCGGGCAGAAGTGGAGCAGAAAGCTCGAGCTCTCCCTATCTCCGCTCAAAAGCAGTGGCAGAAGCTCTTGGGATCTCGCTCTGGGCAGCCTTTCTCCCTCCTCCCTCAGTTTCCCACATGCCCAGAGGCAAAGTGTCTGGCTGACGCCCGAGGTACATTTCCCCACTTCCCTTCTCTTCCCACGGCCGCTGCAGATTTCCACTTAGGGAAGTTTTTTTTCCCCTCCCCCAGTTTCCTTCTGTCTTGAGTCGCCTCCCTGCTCTGTGTTCCTAGTCTGTACTAGGGTGCTAATGCGTTTTCCTGATTCCGTGTTTTGTGGGATTGAAAAAGGCAGCGTTGAGGTGCACATTTCTCAGGATTTAGGAAAGACTGAAGAATGAGGTCAATTTTTCCTCTTACCTGACTCTCCTGCTGCTCCCTCTGGATCAAATTACAAGTTCTCTGATGGGATTTTTGGAAGTAGGTAACAAGTAGCATTCTGTATGTCGCATTTTGTATCTAATTAACTGGGGGGTGGGAAATCCCACCCCTTAGTCCAACAAGTTTCTGCTTATCTCCTCCTCCCCACAAGAAATACCAAAAAATTTCTCCTATCCTTAATCAAGCTATGTAAAAAGTCAACAAAATACTACGATAATCTGACCTTTCACATACATAAACATATATTGCTAGGTACTAGGTATGAAGCAGTGCCAAAGATGTTTCAATAACAGCTGTTGATGGAAGATGCAGGAATGAAAAGAAGAGTAGGGGATGAAACAGACACAACATTGGAGGACAACTCATTGAATCTTGCTATAAAATCAAAAGCATAATTCCTTACAAAGACCAGCAATATCCGCATCATTTGAGAAAGTATGGAAAATTCACATTCTGAGGCCCCAACCCTCATCTTCGAATCTAAAACTACTGCTATTATGAAATCGGAAACACAGTAATCTGTGTCTTTGCAAGTCTTCTTAATGATTTTGAAGCACATTGATGTACCACTGGTATAACACTTTACAAATATTTTCAAATACATTTTTTTCTGTCGAACCTCATAACCCTGTGATACAAGTAAGGAATTATTGGCTCCATTTAATATATGAGAAAGCAAATTTCAAGTCACACTGAATTGTGAGTTAAATATGTTTTCAAAAATAGCACCCAAGGAATGGGTACAAATTCTTCAATATGCCAACTCTTTCTGATTTACCAATTACCTCTCTAACCATTCTTTAGCCTCCTTTGCAGGCTTTTCCTCTGCCTGTCCTCTAAATGTTGGTGCTCCTCAGGTCTCTATCTTATGCCATCATCTCTTTCAATTCTGTATACTGTACTATCTTCAGTAGTGCTCTCATTTACTACCCATAATGCAAGCCCAAATCTCTCCTGAGGCTAATATCCACATAGCTAGTTTGCCTGTCTACCTCTTTCACTTTGATATCCCATAAGCAATTCCAATTTAGCCTACATCTTACCTCCAAACCCTGTTCTTCTGCTTCCTACCACTCTGTACCAAGCAAAAATTCCCGGTAATAACCCTGGACTTCTCCCTAGCCCTCATCTACCTAAATTCTTCAATATGTCCTATTGTCCCTAGGATAGAATTGCATATTTTTCAAGTTACCACCTGGTGTCTGTAATCCCTCCTTCCTCATTTTTCATCTTTCCCCTCATACCCTCCATATCACTTTCTCTAATCAAAGTGTGAAGACAAAGAGAATAAAGAACTTTCAGGGCAAGACAATTCCCTTTTAAAATATCCGTAGAGCTCTAGCCAGTTTGGCTCAGGGGATAGGGTGTTGGCCTGTGACTGAAGGGCCTGGGTTCTGTTCCGGTCAAGGGCACATGCCTGATTTCAGGCTCCATCCCCAATAGGGGGGTGAGGGGTGCAGGAGGCAGCCAATCATAGAGATGTTTCTATCTCTCTCTTCCTCTCTGAAATCAATAAAAATACATTTTAAAATTAAGAAATATCAGTAAAAAGGTCTTTTTCTGTGCTAACTGATAGTGACAGTAGGTCACACATTAAATTTGATAATGCAAAGTTTTTATATTATGCTTGATGGAAATTGGCCATGAGCAAGTACGTTAACAATGCTTGAAAGCTCTTAGAACTGTGAGAGCTTAGTGGAGAGATAGAGTTGGAATTCTGTGGATTCAGGGTCTTTATCCAGAGGATTAACTTTGATTTGTATGTTTGGTTGGCACAATACCCAGAGATTTCAAAAACCAGTAGATTCTCTGCATCAGGTACAGAGAATACATGGATCAAGAAGGCTCAGGGGATTAGGACCCATGTTGTTCTGTAGATTCATCAGACCAAAGTTGTTATTGGTTCAAAACTATATGGAGAATGATTCAAAAAAGTAAAAATAGCACTGAACATGGTACAGTCCAGCTGATTTCAATTTACCTGAGACTAATATCAATAGTAGTAAAGGCAAACAATTGGTTGTAGAATAGGTATGCAATTGGAAGAATAATGGACTCCCCAAAGATGCCCACATTCTAATCCCCAAAACCTATAAATGGGGAATGTTACCTTAGTTGACAAAATGGATTTGCACATGTGATTAAGTGAAGGGTTTTGAGATGGGGAGATTTTCTTAAATTGTGTAGGTGGGCCCAATGTAACCACAGTGTCCTTAGAAGTGTCTCAGAATCGCAGAGAGATGTGATGAAGAAGCAGAGATCAGAATGATGTGAATACTGGCTTTGAAGGTGGGAGCCAAAGAATATGGGCAGCCTCACAAGGAACAAATTATCTCGTGGAGCCTCCAGAAGAAGTGCAGCCTTACCAACCCTTTGGTTTTAGGACTTCTGACCATCCTATATAATAAAAGAGAAACATGCAAATTTGACCATACCTTCTCTCCTGATTGGCTATGCTACCAGCCAATCAGGAGCAGGGGTAAGGCCAAGTGACAGGAGCGCCGGGCCCCAGGGCTGGAGATGAAACGGTCGTGGCAACAGCGAGCGCCAACCCCCAGGTGCTGTGAGGGGAAGCAGCAGCAGCAGTGGTGGTGGTGGTGGCAGCAGGGAGCGCCCGGCCCCCGGGCGCTGTGAACAGAAGTGGCAGCGAGTGCTTAGCCCCCTGGGACCAGGTGGTCACAGGCAGCCAGGGCTGAGCTGAGCAGGGCAATTGCTGGGTGCCCAGAGGCTTTAGGCCTTGGGCAGGCTGGGGGTGAGCTATCAGTTGGACATCCCCTGAGGGCTCCCAGTATGTGAGAGGGGCAGGTTGGGTTGAGGGACCACCCACCCCCAGTGCATGAATTTCGTGCACCAGGCCCCTAATCAAGACTATAATTAACAAATTTGTATTGTTTAAGTCACTGGGTTTTTGGTAATCTGTTACAACAGCAATGGGAAACTAATAAAATCAGAGTCACAAGAAATCAGTTTTCATCTGCAACAGCATCATAAGCTGCCTTGTAACAGCCATAATGCCCCATTACTGCAGCAGGTCCCATCATAACAATCCCTGTCTTTCAAATGTTTACACATTCATATTTTACTGACATGCCCATTGGGAAGGAATTAGAGAGATATGCCTTCTCCTGTGTCATGTAAAATTAGGATGCCCTCTACAGAGACATATTAAACTGATTCAAATATATTCTACTAGTGGCCCGGTGCACAAAATTTGTGCACGGGGTAGGGGTGGTCCCTCAGCCCAACCTGCCCCCTCTCACATACTGGGAGCCCTTATGGGATGTCCAACTGATGGCTCACCCCCAGTCTGCCCAAGGCCTAAAGCCTCAATTTTAAAAAAAAAAACATCTGTAAAACACAGTGTAGTTCAGGAGTTTTTCATTACAGATTGGATCCACCAAGAAGACCATGTTGCAATGTAAAGTGGAGAAGCTTGATGGAAGTGCAAGTGCCCTTGTAGATAGCCAGCATGGGCTCAGGCTGTCAGGGCTCCCAAACCTGTTGCCTATTAGAGCTGCTTTATCTACTAAAAAAAACACTCTTCTCTTGTAGTCCTTTCTACATTTTTTTTTCATAAGCATCCCTTTAGAGAAGACTTTTTTAATGTATCCCTTCCTTTCCCCCAAAAGAGGGATGATTGATTATTTCAAGGAGCAGCAGAGGGTGGGGGAGGAAGCAATGAGGACCTAGGTCCTTGCAATTACCAGAGAACTCTGAACTCACTGTGTCAGAAGATAATCCTGTGGAGGGAAGAGCAGACAATGAAAACCTACTTGAAGAAATAGTGACCAAAAACTTCCCACACCTGGTGAAAGAAATTGACTTAAAAGTCCAAGAAGCAGAAAGAACCCCAAACTATATGAAACCAAAGAGGACCACACCAAGACATATCATAATTAAAATGCCAAGAGCAAAAAACAAAGAGAGAATATTAAAAGCAGCAAGAGAAAAACAGTTGGTTACCTATGAGGGAGCACCCATACGATTGTCAGTGGATTTCTCAACAGAAACGATGCAGGCCAGACGGGAGTGGCAAGAAATATTCAAAGTGATGAACAGCAAGAATCTACAACCAAGATTACTCTATCCAGCAAAGCTATCATTCAGAATTGAAAGCCAGATAAAGTGCTTCGCAGATAAGAAAAAGCTAAAGGAGTTCATCACCACCAAACCAATATTATATGAAATGCTGAAAGATATCCTTTAAGAAGAGGAAGAAGAAAAAGGTACAAATTATGCACAACAAATACGCATCTATCAACAAATGAATATAAAAATCAAGTGAATTAAAAATCTGATGAACAGGATAAACTTGTGAATATAACAGAATCATAGGCATAGAGAGGGAATGGACTGACAATTCTTAGGGAGAAAAGGGGTGTGGGAAGTGCAGCAAGAGACTGGACAAAAATCATTTACCTATGGGAGAGGACAGTGCAGGGGAGGTGAGGGCGGAGGGTGAGATGGATACCAGGTGATGGGGAACTATGGGGGGGGGCAAATGGGGGAGCAATGTAATTAATAAACTAAACAATAAAGATTAAAATATTTTTTTTAAAAGAAAACAAGTGTCAATCTGTTGATCCATAGACACTGAAGGTCAAGAAAATGTGCATTCTTACATGGTGCGGCACCTGTATATCGTAATCATGATTGTAGTCCTATCTCAATTTATAAAAGAAACTAATGTCAGGGCCACCTTTCAGCTGTTAGGTGATTTGAGGATTTCCCTGCCCTAAGAAAACATTGCTGGGTTTTATGTCATTTTAGATTAGTTTTTCTTGTTTTAGAATTTCATATAGATGAAAGCTTTTGGCATTATTTTTGTGTGTCCGACTTTCTTTGCTCAAAAATAATATTTTTGAGATTTATCCATATTGTTGTATTAACACTGTTTTGTTTATTTTTATTGCAAAGTATTAGTCCATTGTATACCAATTTCTTTATGTATTCACTTACTGGTTGACATTTGAATTGTTTTCATTTTTTGTGGGGTTTTTTTTTTTGATATATGAATGAAGCTCCTTTGAATATTTATATAAAAATTTTTGTTTTGTATGTTTTAAAAAAGCATATTTTTTCATTTTAGAGATAGCTAAGATATTCTTTATGAATAAAATCAAGGAAGAGTTGGATCTATCAGACACCAAAATATATTATGAAGGTGTAGTAATCAATACCGTTTCGGATTGCTTCAGGAACAGAAATTACACCAAAGAAATTGAATAAAGAGACTAGAAACAAACCCACATGTAGGCATTAAAGTGGAAAAGAAATGACACTGAAGAGCCATGAGGGAAAAAATGACCTTTCAATAGATCATGCTGGGAAAGTTGTGTATCCACACAGAAAAACAGGAAAATTTGAAACCTTTCTTCATAGAATGAACAAAAATTTTTAAAAATAAAAGGTAATATTATAAAACATTGAGAAGATAATACCAGAGAATATCTTCATAACCTTAGAGGAAGGCAGGGCTTTTAAAATAAGACATATAAAGCACTAGCCATAGAGGAAATAATTTAGTAACAGGAAAATATTAAATTAAGAACTTCCATTTATTAAAAAAAAAAAACACCTTAAAATGAGTGAAAAGGTAAGCCACAAAATGGGAAAAGATAACTGAAATCAATATGACTGAAAAAGAATATATAAGAATGCTCTTAAAATAATGAGAAAAATTCACAACCCAATAGAAAGGTGAACAAATGCTTGAATAAGCCCTCTGACAAAAGGAAAACTAAAGGTAGCCAAAAAACATTTTTAAATGGTGTTCAACCCATAAACAAGTAAAATGTGCATTATAGCACTACTTACCTACAAGAGTAGCAAAATGAAAGAGAGGGACAATAACAAATGTATTAAATGTGGAGTAACTGGAACTCACCCACTGCTGGTTGGAATGTAAATTTGCTCAAGCACTTTGGAAGACTGTTTGGCACTATCTGGAAAATTGAACATATGCAAACCCTTTGTGGAAGGAGTTTGAAGAGAATAACAGTGAAAGTCTGAGAGTCTAGAAAGCTCTGTTCATAGATGCCAAATGGCCTTATAGGAGACTTCAGATGAGGCCTTAAAGGAAAGTGAGGAAAACGTCACTGGAAACTATAAGAAAATAGATTCTCACTATGCAGTGGCAGACAATGGAAAGTAGAGAGATGTATTTAATGAACTGTGTGACTTAACCAAGAAGATTTCATTCAAAGCCCTGACGGTGCCAACAGGTTTTTTCTTATTGTGCAGTAAAGTGTAAAAAGGAGATAGAGGAGTTAAAGGATCATGACATAAACAAAAAGGAGCCAGGAATTGTTGAGGCTGAAAATTCCAATCCTCTCCAGATAACAATAGATACTAATATTAAAAAATAACTTTGGGCCCTAGTCAGCCTGGCTCAATGAATAGAGTGTCGGCCTGAGGACTGAAGGGTCTCGGGTTTGATTCTGGTCAAGGGCATATCCCTGGGTTTCAGGCTCAATTCCCAGTAGGGGGCGTGCAGGAAGCAGCTGATCAATGATTCTCTCTCATCATTGATATTTCTATCTCTCTCTCCCTCTCTTTTCCTCTCTGAAATCAATAAAAATATATGCACCTACATATTCATTGCAGAATTATTTACAATAACCAAGATATGGAAGTAAAATAAGTGTTCATCAACTGATGAATGTACATAGAAGAAGTGGTGCATATAGACAATGGAATATTTACTTGGCCATAAGAAAAAATGAAGACTTATTTTTGTGACAGCATGGATGGACCTAAAGGGTATTATGCTAAGTGAAATATCTCGGACAGAGAAATAGAAATATCATATGATTTCACTTATATGTGGAATCTAAAGAACCAAACAAACAGAATAGAAACAGACTCACAGATACAGAGAACAGACTGGTGGTTCCAGACGGGAGGGGGTTGGATGGCTGGGTGAAAAAGATGAATGGATTAAGAAGTATAAATTGGTAGTTACAGAATAGTCACAGGGATGTAAATTATAGCATATGGAATATAGTCAACAATATTGTGATAAGTATATATGGGACCATATGGGTACTTGAAATATTGGGTGTAACACTTCATAAAGTATGTGATTAACCACTATGCTATACACTTGAAATGTATACAGAATAATATGGAATGTAAACTGTAATTAAAAAACAATAAGAAAAAAGAAATTATGTTCGCAAAAAAAATCATCTTGAACTGAAAGAAGAGAGACAGTACAAAGGAGATGAAGCTTTTGAGTCATATCTATACAGGCAGGAAGCAGGCTAAGAAAAGTGTGGGGCTGCAAACACAGGGAATATCTTTCATGGAAAAGAAAAATAACTTAAAGCACAAAATCAAAGGCCAGAAAATAGAGCCAAGAGTCATGGAGAATCATTCCCAGGAAGAAATCATTCTTAGTTCTAATCAAAGAATTCCCAACTGTTGCCTAGCTAAATTTCAGAAGCTCTATAGACTAGTAACTTCTGATATTTCCTCCCACTTTTAATTAAACAGGAATGACCATAGTAGTTATCCTATGCCTGTCCCACTATTGTATGTTGGTAGATGTGGGGCAGTTAACTTGTCTCTAGTTCACAGGTCTTTACATAGATAGTAACCATTCTGGAAGAGAAGAACTTGAGGTTTGTAATCAAGGAACCACTCCGGAAAGGCCTCATTCACATCTGGACCACATTTAGATGATCAGATCCTTGATTTAAAGCTGATGCTGTTACACAATGAGAACTTGGAGGTTTGGGAGAGAATGGGTATATTTTTCTCCCTTTTGGATTGCTCTCTGAGGAAAATAAGTCATCACGTCATGAAGACATTCAAACAGCCTCAGAAGTAACCCATGTGCAGAGGAACTGTCAATAACCAGCACCAAGTTGCCAAGCATGTACAATGAATCCTCCTCTATCACTTAAGCCTCCTGACTGGGAGCGAGTTATTGGAACTTTTAATCTATTGCCAGGTGGTCAGAAGCACAGTTAGAGTTGAGTTGAATTGTTGGACACCCTGCTGGTGTTATAATTGTTTGTTGGTATGGTGAACCCTCTCATGTATCCATGGAAATTGGGGTCCAGAAACCCCTTTGAGACTCATAAATATTACTGGGGTTCCACTGAGATAAGCCACACTTTACTTTGTGAGACTACTGAGGGACAGCATCCTTGAGCTTCTTATATGCTCTATTGTTTTGATTAAGCAGTTGTGTGGAGTACCCTTCAGAGATCTTAACATAAGATTTTATAGTCATAACCTTAGCTTTTTTTCCCCCTCTTTTTCTGAGAGTCTGTGGATTGGATCTAGTCCCAAAACTATTTATTTTTAAAAATATATTTTTTAATTGATTTCAGAGAGGAAAAGAGAGGGAGAGAGAGATAGAAATATTGATGATGAGAGAGAATCATTGATCAGCTGCTTCCTGCACGCCCCCTACTGGGAATTGAGCCTGAAACCCAGGGATATGCCCTTGACCAGAATCAAACCCGAGACCCTTCAGTCCTCAGGCTGACACTCTATTCATTGAGCCAGGCTGACTAGGGCCCAAAGTTATTTTTTAATATTAGTATCAACTGTTATCTGGAGAGGACTGGAATTCTCAGCCTCAACAATTCCTGGCTCCTTTTTGTTTATGTCATGATCCTTTAACTCCTGTATCTCCTTTTTACACTTTACTGCACAATAAGAAAAAACCTGTTGGCACCATCAGGGCTTTGAATGGAATCTTCTTAGTTAAGTCACACAGTTCATTAAATACATCTCTCTACTTTCCATTGTCTGCCACTGCATAGTGAGAATCTATTTTCTTATAGTTTCCAGTGACATTTTCCTCACTTTCCTTTAAGGCCTCAAATCACCTAACAGCTGAAAGGTGGCCCTGACATTAGTTTCTTTTATAAATTGAGATAGGACTACAATCATGATTACGATATACAGGTGCCGCACCATGTAAGAATGCACATTTTCTTGACCTTCAGTGTCTATAGATCAGCAGATTGACACTTTTTTTCTTGTTTTAAAAATATTTTAATCTTTATTGTTTAGTTTATTAATTACATTGCTCCCCCATTTCCCCCCCCCCATAGTTCTCCATCACCTGGTATCCATCTCACCCTCCGCCCTCACCTCCCCTGCACTGTCCTCTCCCGTAGGTAAATGATTTTTGTCCAGTCTCTTGATGCACCTCCCACACCCCTTTTCTCCCCAAGAATTGTCGGTCCATTCCCTCTCTATGCCCATGATTCTGTTATATTCACAAGTTTATCCTGTTCATCAGATTTTTAATTCACTTGATTTTTATATTCATTTGTTGATAGATGCGTATTTGTTGTTCATACTGTTTTCCATAGTGGTTGTGCCAATCTTCATTCCCACCAACAGTGAGCTATGGTTCCCTTCCTCAACATTCTTGCTAACACTTGTTGTTGGTTGATTTATGGAAGATAGCCACCCTGACAAGTATAAAGTAATGTATCACTGAGGTTTTGATTTGCATTTGTCTGATGATTAGTGATATTGAGTGACTTTTTATAAGTCTATCAGCCATCTGTATGTTTTCTTTGGAAAAGTGCCTAATCAGTTATTCTACCCATTTTTTAATTGGGTTATTTGTGTTTCTAGTGTTGAGTTCTCTGAATTCTTTATAAAGTTAGAATATTAACTCCTTGTTGGATGTGCCATTGGCAAATATCTTCTTCCATTTAATAGGTTGTCTTTTTATTTTGTTGATGGTTTTCCTTGCTGTGCAAAAACTTTTGATGTAGTCTCATTTATTTATTTTTTTCATTTGTTTCTCTTGCCTGAGAAGATAAATCAGAAGAAATATTGCTAAGAAAAGTGAGATTTTACTGCTTATGTTTTCTTCTTATGGTTTCAGGTTTTACATTTACATCTTTAATCCATTTTGAGTTTATTCTTGTATATGCTTTTAGAAGGTTGTCTAGTTTTAGTTTTTTGTGTTTTCCAATTTTCCCAGCACCAGTTATTGTATGGACTATCTTTACCTCATTTTATGTTCTTGCCTCCTTTGTCCTAGATTAATTTACCATGTACACAGGGGTTTCTTCCTGGGCTCTCTATTTGGTTCCATTAACCCATGTGTCTGTTTATGCCAGAACCATACTGTTTTTATTACTATTAGCCTCATAGTATAGTTTGATATCAGGTAATGTGATACCTCCCTCTTTGTTCTTTTTCAAGATTACTATAGCTATTCAGGGTCTTTTTTGTTCCATCTAAATTTTTGAATTATTTATTCCACTGCTGTGAAATATGCCATCGGCATTTTGACAGGGATTGCATTGAATCTATAGATTCTGGCACTGTTCAGGCCTGCTGGGGCTCCTCAGGAGCTCCTCAATGAGGGCTGCACTGGGGCCCTGGCTGGAGTCTACCAGAAACCTCTCCATCAGGAGCTTTCCCTGTAAGGCGGAGCTGCTAAAACTCAGGGTGACCATATGTAATAACCAAATAAATAAATAAATAAATAAATAAATAAATAAATAAATAACTCAGGGTGAATACCTTGACTGAGATTCTGTGCACCTGCCCTTCAAGACAGCCATCCCCCTTCTCACCTGGTTGGTGGAATCCCTGCTGACTTTCCCAGCCAGATACAGTGTGGTCTCCTTTCCCAGCTCTAGTGGTCTGTGCTAGGGAGCCTGGTTTGGGGCCAAAGCCCTTGGATCCTGGGGAGGGTTGGCGGAGAGGGGGCAAGAGCCTCCTTATAGCTAAGATATCAGCCTAGGTCCTTTCCCACCACAGCAAGTCCAGCCCCATTTACATCTTTGCCTTCCTACCAGTCTCAATGGGAGATCCTCTGTAAATCCTTAGTTATAAGACTTCTATTCAGCTGATCTCCAGATGGTTATTCAGGTTGATTGTTCTGTACTTTAGCCACTCTTCTGATGTGGTCCTGGGAGGAGGTGAGTGTAACTTCCACGTATTCCACCACCATCTTGAACGCCCTCACATCAGTCACCAATATAATTTTTTTAAAGTGTGTTGGTCTATGCCAGTGGTCGGCAAACCTCAATAGTCAACAGAGCCAAATATCAACAGTATGAGTGAAATTTCTTTTGAGAGCCAAATTTTTTAAACTTAAACTTCTTCTAATACTACTTCTTCAAAATAGACTCGCCCAAGCCATGGTATTTTGTGGAAGAGCCACACTCAAGGGGCCAAAGAGCCGCAGTTTGCCAACCACAGTCCTAAGTGGTTAAAGTGTCTTTTGTTATGTTAATCAAGTTACATTTGACCCCACCCAACAAAGTCATTAGATTAAATCAAAAACTGAGACATCAGGGTACGGAATGATCATCTATTCTAAACAGAAATTGAAATCATTTAAAATTTTAAAAATATTTTTTTATTCATTTTAGACAGAGGAAGGGAAGAGAGATAGAACATTGATCAGAGAGAAACATCGAGGGCTTGTGCTCTGACCAAGAATCAAACCAGCCACCTCTCTGTGCCTGGGACAATGTTCAACCAACTGAACATTGGCCAAGCAAAACATTTTGAAAATAGGGGTGAGTTCAGAGATAAATTACCAAGGAAAGAAGATGAGTACCTCCAGCTTTCTAGTTTGTAGAAAAGTGATAGCACCACTGGGCAGAAATGAGAAAATGTGGCAGAAAAACTTACTTAGGAGAAAAGTTCTATTTTAGGTTGAATTATAGTCAACTATTACTGGATGAAGGAATCCCAAAATGGCTTTCAGGTATTTATTTTTTTGGCCAATTGTGTTTCAGTGAATGGACCCCCATTATTACTTCAAGTTCCTGTGGCTAGCTCTGAAAATGCATTTATTTAGCCAGAACTTACTGAGTTTTGCACTATTTAAATCAATGGAGTTAACCATGGAGAAGATACAAAGTTGAAAAAGGTACAATTGTATCAACAAAAGAATGTATGATCTTGAGGGCTCCTCAGACATGTGTGTAAATAATAAAGGAGCAAAGGAGGAAGATGAAGTACAGAAAATGGACTGAATCTGGAAGTAACAAGCTGAGATTACAAATTGGAACCAAAATGTCATGTTTTGTGAGGACTATAAATCAAAGGTCTCACAATGGTAGGTCACACATTGAATTCAGCCCACAAACATGTTTGATTTGGCCCACATAGTGTTTTAAAAATTGGAGATATCCCATTTTAAATAATCTGGGTTTCCATCTTCTGAAAACTCAGAAGATCTGGCAACTGTCTTCATTGCCAACTGGCAGCCATCAGCTGGAGCTAAGTAGAAGCTATCTCCGTAGGGAGAGCTTAATTTCTTCAACTCACTACATTTCCCATCAGTCCTCCACTGTCATCCTTTACACCCCACATGCTTCCCTACTCAATCTAATGAAAGTGCTGCATCCGTGCAGCTTTCAGCCCTTCTTGGGATCAGCTCACAAATTTTAGGCCTTCAAATCACCACCCCCTACACAAATAAACACACACACACACACACACACACACACACACACACACACACATGTTAGCCCTACTTTTCTTTTTATTTTGAACATTTAATCACCTTTATTTATTTATTTATTTATTTATTTTGTTTGTTTCTGTTAATCTTCACCCAAGGATATTTTCTCATTGATTTTTAGAGGGAATGGAAGAGAGAGGGAAAGACAGAGAGAAATATCAATGTCAGAGAAACACATTGATTGGTTGCCTCCTGTCGGAACCCTGACCAGGGCCCAGGCTGGAGAGAAGCCTGCAATCAAGATACATGCCCTTGACCAGAATTGAACCTGGGACCGTTTGGTCCATTGGCTGATGCTCTATCCACTGAGCCAAAATAGGCAGGGCCCTACTTTTCTATATCCTGTCTAACAAAAGAGTAATATGCAAATTGACCATACCTCCAATCAAGCCACACCCACAGCCATACCCACCAGCCAATCAGGAGGGAATTATGCAAATAAACCCCAACTAAGATGGCTGCCACCACTCAGAGGAAGAGGGAAGCTTGGGTTTCCCTGGCAACAGAGGAAGCCAAGCTTTCTGCCTGACCTTGCCAGCCTAGGCCTCCATGCAATGCTATAAAGTTTTAATTATAAAAGATACATAATCTGAACAAAAAATGGCAGCAGTCATGGAGCTGGAGAGAGAAGAGGCTAGGGTTGCCTGGGGGATGGAGGAAGCATAGCTTCTGCAGCCCTAGCGCCTAGGCCTCCACTCTAGGCTACAAAGTTTCAAACAGAAATGGCTATCGCCACAGAGTGAGCAGAAGGCTTGGCTCTGCTCTAGGCTACAAAATTTCAGTTGTAGAACATAAATTAATCCCAGATCCCAGGGCCTCCGCTTGGGTTGCTGTGGGGTGTGGCCAGCCTGTAAATCACCACAGGCCCCTCACCTAGGCCACACCACACCCCAAGGGAACCCCCACCCTGATCCAGGACACCCTTCAGGGCAAACCAGCTGGCCCCCACCCATGCACCAGGCCTCTATCTTATCTAATAAAAGAGTAATATGCAGATTGACCATCACTCCAACACACAAGAGGGCTGCCTCTCATGTGGTCAAAGATCCCGCCCCCATGTAGACACAAGTTGGCCACCACAAGATGGCCAGCAGGGAAGGACAGTTGGGAGGGACCAGGCCTGCAAGGGAGGGCAGTTGGGAGCGATCAAGCCTGCAGGGGAGGGCAGTTAGGGGTGACCAGGCCAGCAGAAGAGGGAAGTTGGGCACAAACAGGCTGGCAGGGAAGAAGTTATACATCAATTAGTCTGGCAGGGTAGTGGTTAGGGGGTAATCAGGCAGGCAGGCAGAAATGGTTAGGGGCAATCAGGGAGGCAGGCAGGTGAGCATTTTGGAGCCAGCAGTCCTGGATTGTGAGAAGGATGTCCAACTGCCCGTTTAGGCCCAATCCCAGTTGGACATCCCTCAAAGGGTCCCAGATTGGAGAAGGTACAGGCTGGGCTGAAGGACACTCCCCCCCCCCCCCATGCATGATTTTCATGCACCGGGCCTCTAGTATATATATTTTTAAAAATCTAGTTGATAAGGCCTCACTACCACCACTTTCAGTCACTTAAATATCCTTCTGTAGGTGTTGATTTATGACCTCTGTGTGTTTATTCTTTCCCCAAGAGATAAAGACATGTATTTGAAGTCTCCCCACTCTTTGTTCTCCCCAAAATAAAAAAAATAAAAACATCGGGCTCTATTTTTCATAGACTATCAGTGAAAGAAGAGATTACAGCTTGCCTTGGGGAGTGATAAATGGGAAACGGGAGGTGAAGGCCCCCAGCACACAGAGAACACCACTCCAATGTGTAAGGTGCAGTGTTACATTGATATCTTTGCCAACTGATCATGAAATCTTTCTCTGAGAAAACTCTCCCACTACCTCCATTACTTTCTGAGTTCTTCCTGTGGATATGCTCTGGGTTTTATAATTGGAAAAAAAGGAGGTTTAGCCAGGTGTGAGGGTGGCCTTCTCTTTGGGGTAAGAGCTGAGCTAAGGGAGACTTGCAGGTACATTCATTTTTATGTGAAGTGGTTAAATAGAGTTGACATGATAAAACAGCATACAGTGTGAAGTCAGACTAACCTGGCCTTGAACCCCAACTCTTCCCTCCATCACTATGTGCATTTTCCTCTAAATTTCAAGGTAGTTGTGAAGATTAAATAAGACAATATATGTCAAGTGCTGAAGATGGTGCCTAGTATACAGCAACTGCTCACTAATTGTTTTTGTTACTGATTCACTTTACATAGGATCCATAAATCAGTGACTATTTTACTTTGGGGTTTTGCTAGTCTTAATTCTACCTTGGTAATGATGAGAGACTGGGAATTAAATGAATAGATAAAACCATGTGTACTTGTTACATCGTGTTTTACATGTAGAAGCCAGGGCATAGTTTGAAAAACGGGGAAATTTACACGGACAGGGTATGACTCTCTGAGTAACTGATTTATAAATAAAATGGCAAGCCATGTTGTTGTGTTCTCTAGCCTTCTATATAAAGCATAAGTTGAAAAGGCCTCCCTCATGGGTAAGAGAACTTGAAACCCAGGCAGGGTTTGGCAGGCCATTCCAAGCTATTGTGTGATACACTTCTCAGACCTCAATAGTTATGTTTTCTGAACTCTAGCATTCCAGCCTGCCCCTGCCTCTGGTCCTATTCATTGGAAACCCATATTTGTGTCTATTCTTACTCCAGCTTGGATCTCCTCAGACCTTGAATTATTAATGGTTAGTCTATGTTATTATCATGACCTAAGGTTTTTACCCACAGTCTAATTCTATTGCCCCCAGTAATTGCAGACTGATGCACTGAGCACACCACCCTCCCAACTTTTCTTCCTGTTTGCAGATCTACATCACCCTTTCTTCCTGAAGTTCTTCCCTGCTGGTTTGAGTTCCCCAAGCTCTCAAAGGACCTATATTTATCTGAGGAGGGGCAAACGTTTTATGGACGGTTAACACACATGCACAAATAGAAACTCAACAAATTACACATGTCCAGGTCCACACATTTTTATAAAATGAACATGCCTGTATGGGCCATACCCAGGTTAAGAAATAGTCACAGCTCCCTCTGCCATTTCCCATTAGAACATTACAATCTCAGCATCGCTCAGACTCCCCTGCTTCGTTTTATCCTTTTATAAATGGAACCAAACAATAGAAACTTACCTTCCCCTGACTTCTTTGCTCAATACTAAGTTTGTGAGAGCCATTCATATTGTTGCATATGGTGTGCATACTTATTCCTGTTACTGTATGTATTTCTTTGAATATAGCACAACTTATGTATCCATTTTACTGATGGGTCTGAGGGATGGCTCCAACTTTTGGCTATTACAGATATTGTTGGTATAACATACTTGCTTAAATCTTTTGGTGAATGACTTCTGCATATAAACTTAGGAGATGGCTGGTTTATATGATTTGCAAATGTTCAGCTTTAATAGATACTGTCACAGAGTTTTCTAAATGGTCACGACATTTTACATTCCCACCAGTTGTATCTGAAAGTGCCAGTTGCTCTATATTCTCCCAACACTTGGTATTACATATCCCTTTTTAATTCTCTGTTCACAAACTCTCACGCTATATTGAGACAGGTTTTGAGGTTCCCATTCCACCCTCTAATCCCACACCCCGGGCAACCCTGTCTCAGCAGCACCACTGTACTCATTCGTATTTACATTCAAACTAAATTCATATTTCTGGTTCAGGTACTACCGTATATGCACTATAAGTAAAGAAATGACATTGCACATAATACAGTCTTCTTAGGCTTCCCATACTTAACTTTTCCTAACTTGGAGCAAGTCGATATTAAGTCATAGACATGTATATATATATATACCTGGTGCTAGTCCTGTGAATGTGCAAATTTTATAACCCTTCTATTTAAAAAATATTGCTGTATTGTGTCTTCAAATATAAAAAAACCCTTTTAAGTGAATAGAAATAAATTGAAGGGAAGGAGATAGCAATATTAGAGACTTAATACTTTACAACAAGAACTATGACTTCAGTGCCATAATATTGGAGCTATCATAAGGTGAAGGATTACAGTTTAATGCAAGTATATGATATCAAGTCCTTCTAAGATCCCTCTAAGATCTGCTTCTTATTAAACTCAGCCAAAGGAGAATTCACTCACATTCTTTTTCCTAAATGTAGTTCTTTTTACTAGAAAAGAGATCACATAAATTCTTATGTATTTAATTTCCTTCTAAAGCATTTCTCAGTGCTAAATTCAACATTTTCCAAAAGCAGAGGATAAATGAGGCACTTCAAAGAAAATACTTTAGTTAAGACATTATGTGTTTTTTTTAATCCACCTTCATGTTCATGTATTATTTTTTTTACTTAAATGTTTTAACATGTATTTAATACACATAGAATTATGAGGAGTAAAGTAGAGGATTACAACATGGCTGGTTTGAAATAACTTATGGCTTACAAGACATAAGTAATAAATACTCATAAAGAAAACCTTTATGTGTAACCCCCAACTTTTTTTATATAGAGAGAAAAAGATCCTCAGTTTTCTGTCTCTTCTGGATAAAGAACTTTATTGTTCACTTCAACTAAAACAAAGTGCTCTCAAAATTATTCTTCCAGAAACAATTTCTCCCTTGATAAAAAGATTTCTATCCACCAGGTTGTGCACAATTAGACTTTTTTTAAAATCTGGTTTGATTATGCTCCCTTTTGTAAGTAACCAAAGGCCAGAACTCTCTCTCTCTCTCTCTCTCTCTCTCTCTCTCTCTCTCTCTCTCTCTCTCTCTCTCTCCTTTCCTCCCTCCTTCTTTGTCTCTCTCTCCTCTCTTCTTTCTGGCTGTGAAGGCTAGAATTCTTTATATAATTCAACATTCCAATTTGAATGCAAATTATAAATCTTTCACAAGGGGTCAATTTTACCATCTGGAGTGCATGACTATATCCCTTGACTATAAGCAATGATTCTGAGAACTAAATTTGGGCTTATTTTCCATTTGCCATTTTCATAACTTTTGTCTTGAGCAAAAGAAAAACAGATTATTCCACTAATTAAAATTAAACGCCTCTCTTGCAGATACCAATGTCTTTTAGACTCCTAAACTATCATTTGTGGCTTTTAATTGACTCTTCTTAGCTTCATTTAACCATTTATACACAAGTAGTCACTCTATTCTCCCCTTGAGTCATGCATTTAGGTCCTATTAACACTAATGGAATTTCTATGCATGCACGCTGAGGGAGAATAAGCCCCTTAAACACCTTTTTAATGGAACAGTTTTGTTTCTTTCCATTCCTCTTCGTATGCCTCTGTTTGGACTTTCTCTTACCAGTATGTGCTTCCAACTAATGTAGTTCTGATTTTTTTTTCCAGCTCTTATTCTTTATTCTTTATTGAACTCCAGTGCTCAAAGTAGGACTTGACTGCCCCTCTTTTATTAATCATTCCTGGAAAAAGCCTCATGACTCCGTCATTACTGCCCTCTTAGATTTTCTTATTTGGGAGTGCAAATCAGATGTTGCTTTCATTCCAGTCCTGTAGTTTCCAGCAAGTACATTTAACCCACAGACTATTTTTTATCCTCCTGAAGACTTGACTAGCCAGAAGTCATTTAATATGATAAAAATTTACCCAGGAGCCTAAAGATTTTTCCACCTTAACCTGAAAATAAATAGGCATGTTTTCAGACTCTCCCATTTCATAATGTTTTTATTTGTTTACATTTTAAGGAGGTTTTGGGTTTTTTTCGTTTTTTGAGTACCTATGACCCAAGACTTCAGCAACATGTTTAAATTTGGAACAGGAAAATAAACTGTGCCATAGGAACCATAAATCCACAGGAAATAAAACTACACCTCCAATGCATATACTAACAGTCACATTTTTGTTTGGCTCTTAGAAATGTATTATTCTTTATTGTTCTTATAACAGTTTTATCAATGGACTTTACAAGCCAGCTTTGTTTCCATTTCTGATTTGCAAAGTGAGGGAGTGGGTAAGACTATTATGGCAGGGCCTAGTGGAGTGCCAGGCATACAGCAGTCATTTGAATCACCTAAAATTGCCATTTGGTGGATCAAAAACAGTTAAAAATGGTTGGAAAATATCGGTTGAAATGTCTGTTAAAAAAAATGAATGGCCCTGCCAAAACCGGTTTGGCTCAGTGGATAGAGCATCAGCCTGCGGACTGAAAGGTCTCAGATTCGATTCTGGTCAAGGGCATATACCTTGGTTGCAGGCACATCCCCAGGAGGGGGTTTACAGAAGGCAGCTGATCTATCTGACTCTATCCCTCTCCTTTCCTCTCTGTAAAAACTCAATAAAAAAATCTATTTAAAAAAATGAATGGCCCTTGCCATCTTGGCTCAATAGATAGAGCATTGGCCTGCAGACCAAAGGGTTCTGGGTTTGATTCCTGACAAGGGCATGTACCTTGGTTGCAGGCTGAGCCCTGACCAGGACTCTGGTCAGGGCTTCTGCTGTGTTTCTCTCACATTGTTATTTCTCTCTGTCCTTCCCTTCCTCTTCCATTCTTCCTAAAAATCAATGAAAAAATATCCTCCAGTGAAGGTTAACAACAACAAAAAAGAAGAATGAATGAAATCTCTTTTGAATCTCCATTTTAATTTTTATTCTATTTTCAAAAATTAAAAACATAATTAGTCTAAGGTGGTGAAAATATACATCATGCATGGACTTTTTCCAATCATTTAATGGAATAAAACTCCTAAACTGAGTACAGCAAATCTGATGTCGATTAATTGCTTCTCCAAAGATAAGCTTA
This sequence comes from Antrozous pallidus, assembly GCA_027563665.1. Classification (NCBI taxonomy): domain Eukaryota; kingdom Metazoa; phylum Chordata; class Mammalia; order Chiroptera; family Vespertilionidae; genus Antrozous; species Antrozous pallidus. The sequence continues at coordinate 44,635,180 of CM050511.1, read as the reverse complement.
AACTTTACATTATAAAAAGATGATATTCTGATATATTTGAACATTTGGAAAATTAAATTTATATATAATAGATCTGGTGGTTCATGTATAAAGAATTGAGGATAAACATGAAAAATGAACAACTAAAAGCTCATAAAAGAAATGCAAGAAAGGATCCAAAATCATACTATTCACTGTTCAGTGAATTATTCAGATATCACCATAACATAATGCTGTTGATTTATCCCAAAATATTATCTGAAAATATAAATGTCAATACCAGCAGGAACAGCTCAAAATTTTGGAAGAAACTCCGTCTGGGAACTGGAACTAGGGGTATGAGAGGTCGAGGGGGGGAAATTGCTGTTTTTTATGAATTGCAGAGCTATGGCGAAACCCCTTGATGACACAATCCACATCACATAAATTTCATTGTAACTAAATGAACTGGTGATTGGTTCCTATGCTGAGTATCAGACTCACCTTAATTATTTGTTAATTTCACAATATTGCAACCCCATATTATACCCAACTGGATTTTTTGGACTCAATTTAATGTGAGATTTTGTATCATTTGCATTTTAACTATGTATGTATGCTAATTGATAAAAATAATAATTAATTTAGAAAAACTTGAATTTCATATTGAACTTATCCAAGTTTTATGCTTTTAAGAACACAACTCCGAGTTGAAAGGTGAGAGGTTATAGTGAGAGAAGAGGAGAACCCAGCCCCTCCTAGGTCTCTTTAATAAGACTTCCCAAATCTTACCTTTCTTTCTCCAATTCCTCATTATTTCTAATCACCTTCTTCTCACAGCTGGCTGGCAGAATGAGTTAGGGCACTTTAAGTGATATGACCAGAAGGATGAAGAGAAAAGTACTCAAGTACTTGAGTTTTCCTTCTGTAAACTTCATTGCAACCTCATTATTTTGACATCAAATTTTACTTTAATGCAATGAAATAACTTCCATTACATTGTAGTCTTTATTAGAATAATTAATCAGGTCAAATAGTTTTGGTTATATTCCGGATCTATGATGTCTGGAGTCCTTGCATACAAAAGTGAGCATTATGCATGAAATATGGTACTCATACTTAATCAGAAACGTTTTTAGGTTCAGTCTAGGAGTTGAAGGAGAATCGTACTTAAATAATGGCTTTTAACCTTATCCCTTTGATGATCCAAATGAGAAAAGAGCCCAGATAGTGGGGGCCAGAGCAGAACCAAAATAATTCAAAAGGGAAAAGCAAATTAGGTAATTTTCAAAAACAGAAACCTTCAATGGATCCATGTCTAAGAATGTCTCTTCTGTTGCTCAGTAGTGGCAGCCCACCATGCCTGGTCTCCTAAGAGTCCTCTGGGGGTGAAAACCTACAGCAGTTCCAGAATAACCCTGCATCAAGTTCCAGTTGGAGTTCAAAAGTGCTGGCACCTGGCATCTTTCTATTACATATCTGCTCCTTTGAGACCATTGCTCTACTAGGTCATTCAGAAACCCTTTTCCTATCAATCTCACAGCATCTTTTGTAACCATTTTCTCAGAGAAAGGCAAAATACAGTGTGATTAGGAGTATGAACACATAAGCTATACCCTGGGTTTAAACCTCAGCTTCTCTCTTATTGGGTGTGTAACCTTAGCAAATGACTCAACTTCTCTGGGTCTTGATTTCTTTACCTGTAAAGTGAGGGTAATAATAGTACCTGTTTCATAGAATTGCTATACCAGGTAAGCATTAAATGACTTATCACATGAAACCGAACAAGCACTATGTAAATAGGGTCTCTCTCACAATATCACATACACATACACAGACACACAGACACACACACACACACACACACACACACACACACACACACACACACACTGCCCCTTTAAACCCAACATAAGAATTGTTTCTTTTTTAGCATATGTTCTTATTAATTTTTTAGAGAGAGGGAGACATCAATGTGAGAAGCATCAATTAGTTACCTCCTACATATACTCAGACTGGGGGTCAAACCTGAAACCTGGGTATGTGCCCTGACTAGCAACCTTTCACTTGGGATGACACTCAAACAACTGAGACACTGGCCAAGGCCTAAGAATTGTTTCTAAATAGTCCTTGGATGAAATAATGAACTGGTCCTATTACTTTTCCAGAGTTTTCTTGGTGACTCAATTATTCTCTGTCCCCAAAGGTTACATTTGAGCAATTTAAAAATCCAGTAGTAAAAAATCATCAAAATTTTCTATTTTTATTTAACATAGAGATTTTTCTCTACCCCAGTTTGAAACCCTTCAGACCTGGATGGCTTTGTGTGTTGGTCAGTGTGGGAGGGAATGTGAAGGTCGGCTTCTGTTCTCCACCCTATCTCTACCCTCTTCTCTCCCTTCTCTTGTGGAAGGACTGGTTTCTCATACCACAGCCACCCCAAAGGAATCTTCTCCCCTAGCTTCTTTGACCTCCATCATGCAGCATGATCTGACAAGAAGACCCAGCCTCTCCCTGGGCACAAGTGGTGACTGGACATGCGCTGTTTTAGTCTCAGCCTTTAGAACCTCAGGCCAAACTGTGATTGGAAGTATCTTATCTTATACTGTGTCACACTTGTTCCTGCAACCACTCATCTCCAAGCCACTCTCACATTCCCTGAGGTCTTTAAGTGCTCGATCGTTCTTCTGTCTTGATGCCTCATCCAGTGAAGGGATTTAATTTATGTGAATTTATTTATACATGTCTGTGGAGCAAGGATGGAAGTAGTGAAAAGATAACTATTTGCCCTAGCTGGTGGATAGAGTGTCGGCCTGCAGACTGAAGGGTCCCAAGTTCGATTCCAGTCAAGACCACATGCCCAGGTTACAGGCTTGATCCCTAGTGTGGGGCGTGCAAGAAGCAGCCAATCAATGATTCTTTCTCATCATTGATGTTTCTCTCTCTTCCCCTCCCTTCATCTCTGAAATCAATAAAAAAAATACTTTAAAAAAAAAGAAAATGATTTAAACAATACCTGCAGTTGCATGGCCATTTCTCTCAATGAATTCATAAGCTGGAGTGGGATCTGCTATTTCTTAGGACATATTCTGTTACTGATACTTTCTCATACTATGAGCATCTCACCTTTTGGAGCATAAATCTATTATTTAAAAATATGTTTTTCATGCAATAGGCCCTAAATGCAATATCTGTAGTTCTTGATGAAAAACACCTATTTTCTAAAGATGGAGGGAAAACTGAAAAATAATGTGCTAAAAAGGAGAGAGAACAGGAGTAGAGTGAACAATCAATCACCCTGGTTTGCTCAAAACAAACCTAGTTCAGCACTAAAATTTTCACACCCTGGGAAGCCCTACAGTCTCAGGCAAACTGGAATGGTCATCCCATCAGTAGAGTCTAAGTTCTTGAATGTGAAAGTATATCTGAGCATTCTGCAGACCTCCAACTCTCCTCCTCAACATCACTGCTCCCAGTTCTCCTCCTGCCATTCTCCTTGCCTTTGCCTAGGGTAAGACAGAGAAAGAAAACAAGTCTTGGCTGAGTCTTGACTTAAACCAGAGGACTAGAAAGCTGTGTAACTAATATTTTGCACAAAGTTGTTTTTTTAAAGGAACTTTTAGAAACTTTCACTGTGTATTTCTCAGAATCTTTTATTAGACAAGGAGGAAAAGGAAATGAACCACTTATAGCAAAATGGTCTACCCTTAGCCACACAATAATTTAGGAAATGTTTACAGATTCCTGTTTGTGGCCTGGCCTACTGAGCCATATTGTCTTGGTAAGCTACTTAACCCTATCCGGGCCTTCGTTTTATTTTGTTTGTTTTATAATCCTTAACCTTTTCGTAAAGAGATCTTCTATTCCTTAGCTAAATCACTGAATGATGGTGAGGATCAAATAAGGAATATGGGATAATTCATGTGAAAAATCTTACTCAGACCTCTTTTCTCCAACTTTCCAGGCTACTCACACTGCCAGCTCACTATGCTTATTTTCTATATCCCAAATGTTAACATTTACTTGTCTGAGATTTCTTAGGATCAGTTTCATTGTGCATGTCAAAAGAAAACCAAGTAATATAAAAAGAAAGCAAACCCTTGGCTAATGAGAAAAGGTAAATAAGTCTCACTCTCCTTCTAGTTCATATCATGAGCTTCCTTCTACACATTTTTTTTTCTAATCCAGAAGAGTGGTGTCTAATGATGGGAATATAACATCAAGTAGGAGGTGGTGGCAAAAAAAAAATCGATGGAAAAACTATTTGAGGATAGAGAGAATTTTGGGAGAATTTCCTGAGATGGCACCTTCATCCATCATTGATTGAACCAACTCCTAGTTAACATCTGAGGCGATACAAGGAGGGTTCAGGGCTAGGACCCCAACTGATTGATCCTAATAGTCAAGTTCAGAAGATCAGATGAGTTTTGTTCTATTTCTAGCAAGTTTATATACTAGCAAGAGAGTTTCTAAAACTATGGCCAGTTCTAGAGACTAGTCCTAGTCCTAGTCTGGTCTAGTATAGTCCTAAAGTAGATAACAAATTCTAAAATTAGAAATATGGACCTGAAATTTTCACTTGAAAGGCTAACTTGAAGCCAGGTTGGAAAAATTAGTGCATAATATAGGGTGTCCTCCCCAAAATGATTACTACACACACTTTGGATAATTGTAAAGGCAGTGCTTATTTAAAATACATTTCATTTTTTTCAAAACTGAACTAACAGCAGTTAAATGTGTATACATTTTGGGGGGATATCCTGTATTGATGTTAGCGAGGATTAATTAATGACTAAAATATGGAGGAGAAACCAAGATGGTGGCATAGATAAATACCTGAAAGTGCTGCCACACATAAGCACTTTAAAACCGGTTAGCTAAGTCCTAACCAGTTTTGCTCAGTGGTAGAGAGTTAGCCTGCAGACTGAAGGATCCCAGGTTTGATTCCAGTCAAGGGCATGTACCTTGGTTGGGAGTGTCCAGGAGACAGTAGAGAGTGTCCAGGAGGCAGCTGATCAATGTTTGTCTCTCATTGATGTTTCTAACTCTCTATTCCTCTCTGCAAAAAAATCAATAAAATATTAAATAGAAAAACACTACAACTAAAAGACTAAAAGGATATCATTCAGACCCACAGAAAAGCTGGCTGGGTATAAATTCTACAACTAGAAGGAAAGAGGAAAACACACTGAGACTCAGAGAAGGTGTGGAAGTGCATAGGAATGGAGGCATGAACACAAAAAGAGCTGGAAACTGAGGACGCGGTTCTCTCTTTCAATCTGGAGGGAGACACAAGCTCCTGACTACTCTGAACTCCAGTTCTGGGTGAGACTCTGGGGACCCAGACTCATACAGGGAGAAACTGGACTTTCTGGCTTCAGGTGGAACTTGAGGGTGGCTTTCTCTCAGAGGTGCTTGCAGTGATTAACAAGGGACACTGAGACCTGGGGGTCTCCTAAGGCAGGGCTGATGATCAGCTATAGCTGTTTGCTCCATCCAGTTAATTACCTGAGACCCTGCCTTACTCAAGCTGTGTGCAGAGGCTTTTGCATATGAATGGCCCTTTGCAATCTAAAATTACCTAACAAACTGCAGCTGAGTCAGAGAGACCCAGCACATCCAAAAGAAGGTCCAAGGCACCACAGCAGCTTGTATTGCTTTACAGCTGGGCTTCATGTGGGTACCTCCAAACCCCAAACAAAGAAGAGGAATCTGCATATCTCTCTGTATCAGCTGCTGGGTGGCCTCAGGCAGAAGCTAAATTAGCACATCCTTAGAGATCTAAGAGCCAGTGTACCCAGTGATCAAAGTGGGACCATCCAGATTACAACTCCTCAGATCCATAAGGGACACATTCAGGGGGTAGACTCAGTGAGCACCAAAGCCCCACTGAAGGAATTCTTGCCCCATAACAGTGTCTCCACCACAGAAGTTCTCCCATCATAGACACAGCTGATTCTCATAGCCAATTGGCCTGGAGGTCAATTCCTTCCAGTGATACCAACAACAATCAAGCCTTAACTACAATAAGACTGTGCACACAGCTCACAAAGGGGAGCACCAGGAGTGTCCACCTCAAGTAACTGAGGAGGCTGAGCCACTGGGCCCTATAAGACACTTAGCACACAAAGCCACTCTATCAACACAGGGTAGCAGTCAAAATGCGGAGATAAAGAAACAGGTCACAAATGAAAGAAATGGAGGAAAACAAACAACTGAATATAGAGTTCAAAACCATGGTTATAATGTTTTTTAAGAATTTTCTAGCAACCGCCAATAAATTTAGTGAGACCCTTGAGGATATGAAAAAGGACCAACTATAAATTGCACATACACTGACTGAAATAAAGAACAATATACAGAGATCCAACAGCAAACTAGAGGATTGCAAAAATCAAGTCAAAGATTTGAATTACAAAGAAGCAAAAAACACCCAAATGGAAAAACAAAAAGAAAAAAGAATCCAAAAAGCTGAAGATAGTGTAAGGAGCCTCTGGGACAACTTCAGGCATACCAACATCTGAATTATGGGGGTGCCAGAAGAAGAGAGAGAGCAAGATACTGAAAACCTATTTAAAGAAATAATGACCAAAAACTTTTTCCACCTGGTCAAAGAAATAAATGTACAAGTCCAGGAAGTGCAGAGAACCCCAAACAAAAGGAATCCAAAGAGGACCATACCAAAACACATCATAATTAAAATGCCAAGAGCAAAAGACAAAGAGAGAATATTAAAACCAGCAAGAGAAAAATGATTAGTTACCTACAAGGGAATACCCATATGATTATGATTGTCAGCTGATTTCTCAACAGAAACTATACAGGCCAGATGGGAGTGGCAAGAAATATTCAAAGTGATGAATAGTAAGAACCTACAAGATTACTCTACCCAGCAAAGCTATCATTCAGAATTGAAGGTCAGATAAAGAGCTTCACAGACAAGAAAAAGCTAAAGAAGTTCATCACCGCCAAACCAGTATTATATGAAATGCTGAAAGGTATTCTTTAAGAAGAAAAAGAAGAAGAAAAAAGGTAAAGATAAAAATTATTAACAACAAATACATGTCTATCAACAAGTGAAACTGAAAGTCAAGTGAATAAAAAAAATCTGATGAATAGAATAAACTGGTGAATATAATAGAATCAAGGGCATAGAATGGGAGTGGACTGACAACTGTCAGGGGGAAAAGGGTGTGGGGGGATGCAATAAGAGACTGGAAAAAAATCATACACCTGTGAATGAGGACAGTATGGGGTGTGGGAGTAAGAGCAGAAGGTGGGGTGGGAACCAGGTGGAGGGGAGCTACTGGGGAAAAAGAGGAACAACTGTAATAATCTGAACAATAAAGATTTATTTTTTTAAGGAAAATGACTAAAATGTGGGTCTACTTGACCTTTGTACACTGATTGGTTATTCCTTACTAACCTTACAGATCCATTATGAATGGGAAGGACTTGCAGGAAATCAAAGAGAGAGCTGTAGGAGGGAGAAATTGGGGGACACATTCCACTTCCCTTTCTACCCAACTCTCTCTTCTTCTCTAGTTTGACTGCATTACTCTATGTAAGGCCACAGCTCCTGTTGAGTGGTCCTTGTATCATCACTACAGATCTCATCAGCTTCCAGTAAAATAACTTCCTCTACTTGCCCCTCAGGCCCTAGGGTTATAACAGTTAGTCCAAGGAAAGTCACCATTCCTTGTGGGTTCTCTTGACTATACTATATTAGTCTCCTAGGGCTGCTATAATAATATTCCACAAACTGAGTGGCTTAAACAACAGAAATTTATTTTCTCACAATTCTGGAGGCTAGAAGTCCAAGACCAAGATCCTGAAAGATTTGATTTCTGGTGAGAGCTCTTCCCTTGAGCTTCAGAGGGCCACCATCTTGCTGTGTGCTCATATGACCTCTTCTTTTGCTTAGGTGGAGGCAAGGGGAATGAAAGAGTTCTCTGGTGTCTCTAATAAGGACACTAATTCTATAGGATCAAGGCCCCACCCTTATGATTTCATTTAACCTTAATTACTTCCTCATAGCCCCTATCTCTAAATATACTCACACTGGAGATTAGAGCTTCAACATATGGACTGAGGGGGGAGGGGTGTGGGGGGGGGGGGTGAGGCACAAACATCCCATCAATAACACATGCCCATACTTATGTAAATAGTCTCTCCATTAAATGTCCTTTAATTCACACCTTTGAATGTGTTATCTACTTCCTGCCAGGACATTGACTTATACATGTACAAATGATCATATGGTCAGTTGAGGCAACCTCTGGATTATATAGGTTAAAGCAAAGAAAAAGAAGCCTTTATCTGAAATCTATATAATAAAAACCCAGAGATTTTACAGTTGCGGTACCCACTGGGCCTCTGAGACCCCCCACCCCCATCCCCGCAACATCGGTTCCTAGTTGGCGAAGAAGCAGATTCCGAGGAAACCTGTGCTCAGCCACGGAAAGGTCAGATTTCTCCGGGAGTTAAGGGAGCTGGTAACACAGGGAGATTCTCGCCTGGGGGGGAAAAAAAGGAGAGGAAAAGTCTGTGGCTGTTGGAGCTGGCAAACGTGGAAGAGGGCCCTCGGAGCTGGTGACGGGGGGACACATAGAGGGCAACCCATTTGGACCTGAAGGAGAAGGACAGCCTGGCAGTTTTGGGAGGGAGCGGGCTGCCAAACCCAAGGGGAGAAGGGGTTTCATGCGAACATACTAGCAGGCGTTTGTCCTCTCTAAATCCGAATTTCTCAGCACTGAACTAGGAACGGGGGATCTCCTGGTGGGGGATAACCTGGGAGACCACAGGGGCGAGCTGTTTTGCTGACACTGGGGATCAGAACAGGTCCTCACAATTAGAGAGGCAGCTCTGAGGTAGCCTATTTCCACAAATCAGTAGAAAATACCATAGACATAGCGGGATTTTAATCAGGCTAGAGAGGACCAATAGACCTGGAGGTCAATTCAGAAACACTGCCACCTAGGGGCTGAATCACAAATTGACTCTTGTGTAACACAAATTAAGGAATCAATTTTATTTCTACTACTATTTAAACTTTTTAAAGTGCCATTTTATTTCATCTTTATTCTACTTAGAGATTAGTGTTATATAGTCTTTTTTCATCTACCCTTTAGTATCTCTTTACTCTACTTCAACTTCACCCTTATGCCAGCACTCTCTTGCTAACCTTTCCCTAGTTAGTGTCTTATTCCCCTTACACTTTTGCTGGTTTAGATTATTCTCTCTTTTTACCCCCTGTTAAAACCTTTCCCTAGTTAGTGTCTTATTCCCCTTACACTTTTGCTGGTTTAGATTATTCTCTCTTTTTACCCCCTGTTAAAATTTCACCCCACTTTTATATCCAATCTCCAACCACCTGCGCCAAGTCCATACACATCTAATGCTTCTCCGACTTCACTATCCTAAAATGTTTTTCTCTCGGTCCTGCTGATGTTGTTTATGTTTTAGGCATGTTTGTGAGATTGGTTTGGTTACTCTTTTCTTTTAATTTGTTTTGTGGGGCGGGGGTTGGCATTGTTTTGTGTTTTGGTGAGGTTTACATTGTTTTTTTGATAGATTTAAGCTTCTGTGTTCCATAATCTCCCTTGACATTAGTTGTTGTATGTAGTTTGTATCAATCTCCAGGTACTCGTTGCTGGCTTTTGCTGGGATTAGTGGCGGTCCTTTGGGAGGTTCCAACCCATATTTATAGTTTACTCCCTTTTCCTTTCTTTTTACTCCTTCCCCTTTTCCCAATTTTATTTTGGCATTCCCTGTTTTTTTTTTTTTCTTTCTTTCTTTCTTTCTTTCTTTCTTTCTTTCTTTCTTTCTTTCTTCTTCCTTTCTTCCTTTCTTTCTTTTGTGTGTATGAGTGTGTTTTCTCTTACTCTCTTTTTTCCCACCTATCACCTAATTTACCTTCCTCTGGCAATCACCTTTAATTTGGAGTTACCAATACTGTGAATACATTCTTCTTAACTGTCTGGTGTGCTGCACCTGGTTGTGTTGTAGTTTAAGCCTTTAAATCAACACAGAAAAGTGAGAACTACATAACAAGACACACAAAGAAAGACCATGGGGAGACAAAGAAATAGCCCACCAATGAAAGAAAAACAAGCCTCACCAGTAAAAGAGGTAAACGAAATGGAAGTAAGCAACCTGTCAGAGAGGGAGTTCAGAGAAATGGTCATAGGGTGGCTGAAGAGAACAGAAGCGAATATGAGGAAGAACCATGAGGAATTGAAGAGGAATCAGAAGGAAATGAAGAAGAGCCATGAAGAAATAAAAAACAGCTATGAGGAAATGAAGAACTATGAAGAAATGAAGAAGACCCAAGAAGAAATGAAAAGTGACATTGCTGAGGTAAAGAACTCCATAGAAAGTATCAGGAGTAGACTAGATGAAGCAAAGGACCGCATCAGTGAGCTGGAAGACAAGGGAGGAAAAAACACCCAAGTAGAGCAGCTTCTAGAAAAAAAAATTAAAAAGCAGGAGGAGAGCCTAAGGGAACTTTGAGACAACATGAAACAAAACAACATCCGCATAATAGGGCTTCCAGAGGGACAGGAAACTGAGCAAGGAATAGAAAACCTGTTGGAAGAAATAATGACAGAAACTTCCCTGATATAGGAAAGAAAAAACCCACACAAATCCAAGAAGCTCACAGAGTTCCAAGCAAATTAAACCCCAAAAGACCTACACCAAGGCAGGTTATAATTAAATTGGCAAACATCAACGACAAAGTGAGAATCTTAAAAGCCACCAGAGAGAGACAGAAAGTCACCTACAAAGGAACCTCCATCAGATTAGCAAGTGATTTCTCAACAGAAACTTATCAGGCCAGAAGGGATTGGAATGAAATATACAAAGTTATGCAAAGAAAGGGTCTGAATCCTAGAATACTGTACCCAGCAAGGCTATCAATAAAAATTGAAGGTCAAATCAGGAGCTTCACAGACAAAAAAGGTCTAAGGGAATACATTACCACCAAACCAGCAATGCAAGAAATGCTAAAGGGTCTGCTGTGAAAAGCAATAGGAAGCCATGAAAGAACATAGGGGCAAAGAACAAAAATGGCTACAAATAACTATCTATCAATAATTACTTTAAATGTAAATGGTTTAAATGCTCCAATCAAAAGACATAGGGTAATAGACTGGATAAGAAAACACGACCCATATATCTGCTGTCTACAAGAAACCCACCTCCAAAAAAAAGACGCACACAGACTGAGGGTGAAAGGATGGAAAAAGGTTCTTCAGGCGAATGGAAATGGAAAAAAAGCTGGGGTAGCAATACTTATATCCGACAAATTAGATCTCAAAGTGAAGGATGTAACAAGAGATAAAGAAGGCCACTACATAATACTAAAGGGAGCAGTCCAACAAGAAGAAATAACTCTGATAAACATATACGCACCCAATACAGGAGCACCCAAATACATACTAAAACTCCTAGAGGATAACAAGGGAGAGATAGACAGCAATACAATCATAGTAGGAGACTTTAATACCCCACTATTACCATTGGAAAAATCCTCTAAACAAAAATCAGTAAAGAAACATCAATCCTCAATGAATCAATAGAGCAGAAGGAATTAATTGACATCTTCAGATCATTTCACCCCAAAGCCACAGAATATACATTCTTTTCAAGTGCCCATGGGTTATTCTCAAAGATAGACCATGTGTTGGGTTATAGGCAAAGTCTCTCCAAATTCAAGAAGATAGAAATCATATCAAGCATATTCTCAGATAACAGTGGCATAAAGCTGGAAATCAACTACAATAGAAATAACCCAAAGAAATCAAATGCATGGAGACTAAAGAGCATGCTATTAAACTATGACTGGGTTACTATAGAGATCAAGGAAGAGATAGAAAGCATCATGGAAACAAATGACAATGATAGCACAACAATCCAAAATCTATGGGACACAGTGAAAGCAGTTCTGAGAGGGAAGTTCATAGCTCTACAATCCTACCGCAAAAAACTAGAAACATCGGCAATAAATTATCTAACCCAACAACTCAAAGAGTTAGAAAGAAAGCAATAAGAAAAGCCCAGTGTAAGCAGAAGAAAGGAAATAGTAAAGATCAGAGCAGAAATAAATGACATAGAGACCAAAGAAACAATACAGAAGATCAACAAAACCAAAAGCTGGTTCTTTGAAAGATTAAACAAGATTGATGAACCTCTAGCCAGACTCACCAAGAAGCAAAGAGAGAGGACCCTAATAAATAAAATCAGAAATGAAAGAGGTGAAATAACAACAGACCCCACTGAAATACAAAGGATTGTTAAAAATTACTATGAACAACTCTACTCCAACAAACTGGACAACCTGGAGGAAATGGATATATTTCTGGAAAAATATAACCTCCCAAAACTCAATCAGGAAGAATCTAAACAACTCAATAGACCAATAACTGTGGAAGAAATTGAAGCAGTCATCATAAAGCTTCTGGCAAACAAAAGCCCAGGGCCAGACGGCTTCACAGGGGAGTTTTACCAAACATTCAAGGAAGAACTAAAACCTATACTCCTCAGACTATTCCAGAAAATTCAAGAGGATGGAACACTTCCAAACTCCTTCTATGAAGCTAACATCACCCTAATACTTAAAGCAGATAAAGATGACACAATGAAAGAGAATTACAGGCCAATATCCCTCATGAATATAGATGCCAAAATCCTCAATAAAATTCTAGCAAATCAGATCCAGCAGTACATCAGAAAGATCATACACCCTGATCAAGTAGGATTTATCCCAGGAATGCAAGGATGGTACAATATCCGCAAATCAATAAATGTGATACAGCACATAAACAAATTGAGAGATAAAAATCAGATAGTCATATCAATTGATGCAGAAAAAGCATTTGACAAAATCCAACACCCTTTGTTGATAAAAACTCTCAACAAGGTAGGAATAGAAGGATCATACCTCAACATAATAAAAGCCATATATGATAAACCCACAGCATACATCATACTCAATGGGCAAAAACTACAACCATTTCCCCTAAGAACAGGAACAAGACAGGGTTGCCCACTTTCACCACTCCTGTTCAACATAGTACTGGAAGTATTAGCCATTGCAATTAGGCAAGAAGAAGAAATAAAAGGCATCCAAATTGGAAAAGAAGAAGTAAAGCTATCCTTATTTGCAGATGACATGATATTGTACATAAAAAACCCGAAAGACTCCATAAAAAAGCTAATAGACTAACAAATGAGTTCAGCAATGTAGCAGGCTACAAGAAATCTATGGCATTTCTATACACTAATAGTAAGCTTACAGAAAGAGAGACTAAAAAAGCAATCTCATTTACCATCACACCAAAAAAATTAAGATACCTAGTAATAAACTTAACTAAGGAGGTAAAAGACCTATTCGCAGAAAACTACAGGACACTAAAAAAAGAGATAGAGGAAGATGTAAACAGATGGAAGAACATACCATGTTCATGGATTGGGAGAATCAACATCATTAAAATGTCCATACTACCCAAAGCAATCTATAAATTTAATGCACTCCCCATTAAAATACCAACAGCATATTTCAAAGGCCTAGAAAGAACTCTCCAAAAATTCATCTGAAATAAAAAAAGGTCATGGATAGCCACAGCAATCCTGAGAAAGAAGCACAAAGTCGGTGGGATCTCAATACCAGATTTCAAGCTGTATTACAAAGCTACTGTTCTCAAAACAGCCTGGTACTGGCACAAGAACAGACATATAGATCAATGGAATAGAATAGAGAATCCAGATATCAACCCAAACCACTATGCTCAATTAATATTTGACAAAGGAGGTATGAACATAAAATGGAGTCAAGATAGTCTTTTCAATAAATGGTGTTGGGAAAATTGGACAGATACATGCAAAAAAATGAAACTAGACCACCAACTTACACCATACACAAAAATAAACTCAAAATGGATACAGGACTTAAACGTAAGACGGGAAACCATAAAAACATTAGAGGAATCTACAGAAAATAAAATCTCAGACATATGCCAAAAGAACTTCTTCGATGATACTGCTCCTAGGGCAATGGAAGCTAAAGACAGAATAAACAAATGGGACTACATCAAAATAAAAAGCTTTTGCACAGCTAAAGAAACCATCAACAAAACAACAAGAAAACCCACTGTACGGGAGAACATATTTGCAAATGTTATCAATGATAAAGGTTTAATCTCAAGCATCTACAGGCAACTCACACAACTCAATAAACGGAGGACAGATGATCCAATAAAAAAATGGGCAACAGACCTAAATAGAACCTTTTCTAAAGAAGACAAAAGGAAGGCCCAGAGACATATGAAAACTTGCTCAAAGTCACTAATTATCCGAGAGATGCAAATCAAAACGACTATGCAGTACCATCTCATACCTGTCAGAATGGCTTACATCAACAAATCAACAAATGACAATTGCTGGTGAGGATGCAGAGAAAAAGAAACTCTCGTGCACTGCTGGTGGGATTGTAGACTAGTGCAGCCACTGTGGAGAACAGTATGGCGTTTCCTCAAAAAACTAAAAATGGAGCTCCCATTCGACCCAGTGATCCCACTTCTAGGAATATACCCCAAGAAACTAGAAATGCGAATTAGAAAGGATATATGTACCCCTATGTTCATAGCAGCACAATTTATCATAGCTAAGATTTGGAAACAGCCTAAGTGCCCATCAGCAGATGAATGGATTAAAAAACTGTGGTACGCCTACACAATGGAACACTACGCTGCGGTAAAAAAGAAAGAGCTCCTACCATTTGTAACAACATGGATGGAATTGGAGAGCATTATGCTAAGTGAAATTAACCAGGCAGAGAAAGACAAATATCACTTGATCTCACTCATTTGAGGAATATAATGAATGACATAGACTGATGAACAAGAATGGATCCAGAGACTGAGAAAAGTCCATCAGAATGTCAAACCTCAGGATAAGTGGCAGGTGGTGGGAGTAAGGGGAAAAGTCAATATATTTGAACGCTTGAACTGAGGTAAGTGATTTGTGTTTTTACATCCCTGACAAAGTTTATATAAAGTTATTTTAAAAATTGGCAGCTAGTTTGAGACTGAATTAATATGGCCTAGAGCTTGTCATCTCCTATGGACACCAGTCCTTAGGCTAGGCCCTCCTTAACCTCCCGTGACACCACAATATCCTTACATGATATTATTCTACAATGTCATTATAATTTTTGATATTTGACAACAGCATATTATACAATTATCCCAAATAAACTTACAAACTAATTCTTTGAATGTTGGGCAGCAATTTAAAAAAGGATAGGAAAGGAATTAATCCCTTTCAGAAGGAATTAAGGCGCTGGGAAGGCATCCGAGCATTCTATATTGGCCCCTCTTGCCCTTTTGCCAAGAGGGACCCTCTTCTTATTATCCAAATACACACAGCTGATGCTTGAACTTTCAGTTCAAGCTGTAGCTAAAGACTCTGGGAAGCTGGCACCATGGATCTGTCTCTCGACCAATGGCATGAGCTGGGCCCTCTCTTGAGAAGAAACCTGGGTCCCCCAAGATATGTGATCAGTACCAGGACCGCGCCAGCAGGCGAGGGGACCCCAAGGCAGGTGCTGGACGTGGAGGCCACGGGGGCATAGACTACAAAGGAGACAGGATTGAACCTCACATCACCCGGTTTGGCCCCGGAGGATGGCTGGTTAGCCGGAGATGGGTAAGATTCCTCAGGGAAGGAACAACCTAAGACAGGCACAGTCGCAGAGGGGCCAACAGGAGAGAACTAAAAGGTCAACAGAGGTGGGGCACAGACCCTCATCCACAAACTTTGCAGGGGCTTTAATTCTCACCCCTCTTGAGGAAGGTCTCCTACCCCCACGGCTGCTTTGCCTCCCACGCACAACTCACACCGGGACCCAGGTGGCAGACAGAGACTCGGCCAGCAATAGCTGCCCTATATCTAAATTCAATTTATTACCAGGAATGCTCAGGACCTACTCAAAAATGCAAAGATTCCTTTCCACAAGTATTTACAGGGTAAACTAAGATTTCTGCTTGAGTATTAAAATTGACAGTAAAATAGTAATCAAGTTTTCAGATTAATTTAAATTGGCCAAGTGAAATAAGTGAATACTCAAGAAAATCTAAGTGTACTGGACAAAAAGCTATTCCTAAAACATTAACTAAAATATCTATTAGTAGTTCATCTCACTGTAAAATTGCCTAACATCCAAAGAACCTAAAGCAGTCATATTTGTGTGCAAAAATTAAAATTTAAAATTACCAAGACTGCACGATAAAATTTCCAAAAGCCCCCATTAACCAAAAAAGGGGGGAGGGGGGACAGTGGGGTAATATCATGTAAGGAAAAATATCCTATAAATAAAATACATGTAGAAAATTCTTACTCCAGAAAAGTAAATTCCATTTGTAAAACCAACTGCAGGACACCCATGAAAAAACACACGGTGTCAAAATAAGCCAAAGGAAAATCATTTAGGCAATAATAAAAAGAATCCCAAGTCTATTTTGCAGAGAGGATCCCTTTGTTAACTTTTGGTCGAGAATGTGTTTGTGTGTTTGCAGAGAACAACTCCAAGACCATGTGGGTTCCTGCGACAGTGAGGAACTGACGGGTCTGTTCCAGCCACGAGAACGGTCCAGAGATGGCGGATGCTGACGACACCTTGCCATGCTAGCAGTCGGCAGCTGTACGTGGCTGCAGGCGGCCCAGGACCATACCAGAGAGGATGGATCTTGCATTGCCACGATGTGTCCACCATCTGGATACCATTGCTGACATGCACACATGAAGAACTATTTGACATTGAAACTGGGACTCAGAGCATTTGGACATTGAAACTGACACTCAAACATTTTTTTGCTCTTATACATTTGTTTCTAGTATGCAGAGGCAAGATATTTTTGAAGAAAAGAAACAGGGGAGAGTGATTGATATAGAGGCAGGGTGGCCTTGAACAAGCTGTCAAGCTACAGGGGGAAGGCTGGAGTGGATGGGAGGCGGATGCTGGGGGAGATCAACCGAAGGACTTGTATGCATACATATGAGCATAACCAATGAATGAAAGACACTGGGGCGGGGAGGGGGGCAGGTGGAGACATGTGCTGGGGGGTAAGGGAGGCTGGAGGGAGGATATTGGGGGGGGGTTGGAAAACATATGTACTACTATTAAATATAAGTTATATTGTAATTTTAAAAAATTAAACAAAAAACCCAGTGGTTGTAATGTCGTAACAATCAAAGACTCATCACCAGGAGGTGCATTGATGGGTCCCACAGTGCCGGTAGAACTTGGCGCTGAGTCCTCCGGTGTGCCGGATCTGGGTCTCATGTAATTTCACGCTCTGGGCCTCTAGTTTTCATATAATTAAAGTACCTTAATTCTTATTTCTTCTCAGTGTAGACAGTGCAAAAATCAATGCCTTTCAAAACAGTTGCTTCATTTTTCCCAGCTTTTTTATACAGTCTCTTAAAAATATCTTAATTATAATATTAAATTTTTAACAACCCTCCAACAGTTTATTTTCACCTCTTGAGGCAATATTAAAAGATTTTATTTTGATATAATACCAAAAGAGAACATTACATTTAAAAATTTAGCTAAAATGTATATGAAGTTATCTGGCTTTCTAATTTCCAAAACACATCAAAGAAGGGATATTGGAGTTGCTGAAGAAACTAAATAAAAACCCTAGGACCTAAAAAACGAAATAGAAAATGATTATAATAGAACACTGAACACCATTAGACAATAAATTTAATGTCAAGGAAAAGCAGCTATAGTTCAACTCTACTTAATAATATGTTTTTACTTTTATAAAGCAGTTTGAGGTTAGAAAAAATTTTTAACAAAAACCAAATTCATAAAAAAAGAGATTGAACTTGTAGTATCAGAGTCAGAGGATGGAGGGGAAGTGGAATTGGAGGAAGGTGGTCAAAAAGTACAAACTTTCAGTTATCTATACTAACAAATGAATATGCAAATTGTCCAGGACAGTAACAGTAATGACTGAACAGCAGGCTGTGTGGGGCGACCAGGCCAGAGGAGAATTAGTGAGGGATGACCAAATGACTGAACAGCAGGCTATGTGGGGCGACCAGGCCAGCAGGAGAGGGCAGTTGGGGGTGACCAGGCTGGTAGGAGGGGCAGTAAGGGGCAACCAGGTCAGCAGGAGGGGCAATTGCAGGAGTCCAGGCTAGCAGGCAGGTGAGAAGTTAAGAGCCAGTGTTCCTGGATTGTGAGAGGGATGTCCGACCACCCCCAAGGGGTCCTGTATTGGAGAAGGTGCAGGCTACACTGAGGGGATACCCCTCCCAATGCCTGAATTTCATGCACTGGGCCTCTGGTAAGATAAATAACTATGTAATGTACAGTATGATGACTATTGCTAACACTGCCGTAGGATATATAGGAAAGTTAAGAGAGTGTAATTTCTAACAGTTTTCATTACAAGGAGAAAACTTTTTCTTTTCACTTTTTCTTTTACCCTGTTTCCCTGAAAATAAGACAGTGTCTTATATTAACTTTTGCTCCCAAAGATGCACTAGGTCTTATTTTCAGGGGATGTCTTATTTTTCCGAGAAGAAGAATACAGTACACATTTGTTGTTGAACAACAAGAAAAAAAAGGAAATTTATTACCTGTATATGGTACAGTAGTAGTTGTCATCCCAAACCAGCATAACCAGACAAACTGTGAATCCTACAGTATCAAGAATTTCTTGTTACTACCATTATTTCCATGTACAACAATCTATGATACATTTACTGATACTGATATTTACCGGTATGAACACAAAGAAAGATTTATTCAATGACAGTCATGTCATCATCTTCTGGAACATCATCATAACAATCCAAACCCTAAATTTCCTGGTGAATTTCTTGTGACTCCATTTCTTTCAGAATCAGTGGAGCAAATCTCTCATGTTTAGCAATAGCACTGTCCTTAAATCAGTACTTGTCAAGGTAGCCTGCTCGTAGTGCATTTGCAATGCAACTGTCAGTGATTTTCTCCCATGAATTCTTCACCCAAGTCAAACTTCTTACAGTTTAGGTTTCACAAAGTTTCCACACTGATTTCTCTCCATTCTATTTTCAATGTAGTCATTAATTTCCATGCGCAAATTGTCCTTGAATGGCTTGTTTATTGCCATATCAAGAGTCTGGAGATAGGCTGTCATTCCTGTGGGAATCATTATTTGATCTATTTTTCTTTCGTGAAGAAATTTCTTCATGTCTTTAGCGTGGTGAGTGCTGGCTGCATCCCAGACTAGCAGACCTCTCTGGCTCCCTCGCATAACAAGTGGCAGCATTAAATTGACCCACTTCCTTATAACTGCTTGTGTGGCCCAGCCTTTTTCAGTTTCAAGGATAAAATATTATCAGGGAGGTCTTATTTTCGGGGGGGGGTGCCTTATATTACAGCGAGAGGCAAAGCTGGAAATAGGTCTTATTTTCGGGGAATGTTTTACTTTGGGAAAACAGGGTATTATATGAGTATGACTGTTAGCTGAACCTATTCTGGTAATCATTTTACAATATATGTAAATAAAATCATGCCTTAAATTTAAACAGTGATATATGTCAATTATTTCTTAATAAAATTATGGGTGGTGATGTTTTATATATATGGAAGCTTGCTAATTCCTTCCCAAGTGCAATTCTCCTTTTTTTTCATTTTTTTTTTTTACCTTGGAAATAGACCTAGAAATCTGGGTTTTAGCAGAGCGTATAGTCACTAAGCTAGCAGGCTGCATTTCCCAGCCTCCTTTGCAGTTAAGTATAAACATGTAACCTAGTTCTGATAAAAAAGTTGTAAGGTAAGTGTGGAACTATAGAAAGTCTCTTTAAATGAGCAGGGTGTCCTTCTTTCCTTTCCCTCCTTTCTGTTTGCTGGAATGCAGGCAGGATTCCTGGCCCATGAACCAGCTGTCTTAGACACTGGGCAGCATGCTAGCATGACAGAGCAACCACATAGAAGCAGCCTGGGTCATTGATGACCTGGAGTTCTCATACCAGCCCCGGGCCACCTACTCCAGGCTCTGTTCATGTGAGGGAAAAATAAATTTCTATCCTGCTTAAATTACTTTTAATTGTATTTTTAAGTTATATGAAGCCAATCATAATCCTAAATTAATTATTAATTATTATTAATTGCAAACTAAATTATAAATTGTATGAGGGCAGACCATGTCTTTCTTTGCTGCCAGATCTTCACAGGGCCTGGACACAAAAACATTTTTTGAATGAATGAGTCATGATGAAAAGATCCTGTATAATAATATAAATGAATCCACTTTAAAATGGGGCGGGAGCTGCCATCCCAGGCCTTGTATGTTTTATGGCTTAAAATTTTGGAATATTAAAACAGGACAAAATAACCTTTGAACTAGGCCTAAAGCAAGTCTCTGTCCCAAAGAACTCATTGCAAAGGCAATAGAAAAACATATTATTACTACCAGATTACTGGATAATAAACTGAAAATTTAAACATACTGTTCAGAATTAGCATCACTGTTAATTTACCTGCATCAATAGAAACATCTTCCTTCTATTAATGTAATTGTTCCCTTCTCTTTCTCATAAATACCCTTTGCCTTTGTCTCCTGATCGGAACATTATTTAGGCTTTTGCCTTGATCAGTGCTTCCCAAAGAGCTATTCTTTTTATCTCAAATAAATTCTTATTGCCTCTCACTTTGAATGGCCTTTCACTTTTAGGTTAACAAGCCTTTAAAAAAAAAAAAAAGAATTATCGATTGCATAATGTTTCCTAAAAAGAAGAAGCATAGCATTGTGGGTAAATGTCTGGGCTCTGGAACCACTGTGCCCAGGCCCAGTCCCTGCTCTGATACTTACAGCTGTGGATTGGGAAAGTTCACTTCTCTCTGTAATATGTAAACTAGAGAAAATATTAACACCTGCCTTATAGGGCTTTTATTGGAAATAAGTTAATACATCTTAAAAATTTTAAATAATTAATCATTAGCAAGCACACAACAAATAATAACTAATAGTAAATATATATATATAGTTGATCCTCATTATTCCTGGATTCCATATTTCCAGTGTAACCTGCTCATTAAAATTCATGTGTAACCCTAAAATCAATACCTATAGGCTTCTACAGTTACTCGCAGACAAGCAGAGTTTAGGAAATTTTGAGACTCCTGATGCACGCGTTCCCTGCTAAGTTGAACAAAGTGAAGCTCTGACTTACTATTTTGGCTCTCAAGCCATAAATAAAGGTCCTTTTCTCAGCTTACTGAACTTTTTACATTTTTGTGCTTTTTGTTGGTTATCTTGCTGTTTAAAATGACCCCAAAGCATAATGACTAAGTACTATCTAGTGTTCCTAAGCACAGCCGTTTGTTATGTGCCTTACAGAGAAAATACTTGTATTATTAGAAAAGCTTTAATGAGACATGAATTATAGTGATGTTGGCCCTGAATTTAATGGAATGAATCAATGATATATTAAAGTGTCTTTAAACAGAAACACATAACGCAAGGTTATGTTTTAATCAGTTGATGAAAATGTTGTGACCAGAGGCTCATAGGAACCTAACCCTATATTTTCAGTATTCACTAATTTCAGTGTTTGTAGCAACTATATAAAATATAAATAATGACTGTGTGTGTGTGTGTGTGTGTGTGTGTGTGTGTGTGTTTATACATGTACATAAAACAGTAAGAATTTTTTTCTTAGAATAAATTTATGACTGCCTTCAATTTATATATTTTATGCCATGATTTTAAGAAGAGGATGGGGTAATCCTTTCCATGCTGAAAAAAATTTCTAGATATTCTAGATGTTCATAGAAGACTAATACACAGAAAATGAAATTGCAAAAGCCAAAGTGGATTTCTAGTGAAAATAAAGATCAACTGGTAATTGATCCAAAGAAATGGCTGGTGGGCTGAAGTGATAACCAGGAATTTCTGGATGAAAGCGAGGTGTGTGTGTGTGTGTGTGTGTGTGTGTGTGTGTGTGTGTATGTGTGTGTTGTTTCAAATTTCTGCCAAGTTACTCAACTAACAAGTTACTCTTGTGAAGTACATTAATGACACAGTGTCTATATCTAACACTGTAGTAAATTAGTCAAGTGCCAGAACTGGCAATGTGAACTGGGGGCAGGATGAGTGGAGGTGATCCCTGGAAAGAGAAGGCAGAGCAGGACGTGAACTCAAACCTGCTGTTATAATTTTAAGTCAAATCAACTCTTAATAAATTCCGCAGTTTATTCCTCAAAAATGAAGAATGGATGTTGTTGATTACCATCATTAGCTTTGGAATCAGAAGACCCAGGTTTAAACCCCAGCTCCACAATTTCCTAACTTAGGAGTCTCAGGCAAGCCACTCAATTTTAGTTTCTTTATCAGCAAAACAAGGAACTAATACCTACCTCAAAATATTGACTATGTATTTATTAATCCTCACCAGAAGATATTTTTCCATTGATTATTTTATTTTAGAGATAGAGTGGGAGGGGAGAGAGAAACATTGATGTGAGAGAGACACATTGGTTGGTTGCCTCCTGCATGTGCCCCAACTGGGGCCAGGAATGGAGCCTGCAACACAGGTATGTGCTCTTTGACGAGAATCAAACATAGGCCTAATGCTCTATCCACTGAGCCAAACCAGCGAGGGCTCAAAATATCGTCTATGTACTTAAAGGATGTAATCTGTGTAGAGAAAATAACACTACTAAGCTCACAGTACATCCTCAGTAAAGTAACAGCCATTATATATACTCCCTAGCTTCATCTTTCTCTTCAATAAAGGAGAAACTCTTAGCTAACATGTAAATCAAGATATGGTTATTTCAGCAAATATTTTAATATACTTTGAAAATAACTTAAGTTTTTGGTGAATTTCATTTCCATTACAACAATCATATTAATATTCAATCCCTGGAACTGAATATTACAATCATAAGAATGTGGTGAGGAAAATGAAAATAACTTACTTTAAAAGTTTCTAATTGTAGGCATTTGAAAGCCAACTCAGAACACCTTCTTCTAGAGAACTTTGGCTGAGGAGAGCATAATTTCTTCATTGAGGCCAAGGGTGATAGTTTGAGTTTAGAAATCTAAAGCAGAATGGATTGACACATTCATTTATTCATTCATCTCTCCAGGTATCACTTATTGAGCATTTACCATGAGTCAGATCCTGTCCTCTGCACTGGAGTTTTAGCTATGAAAAACACAGACCTGCGCCCTGCCTGTGGTCTTGAGGGGAGGGGAGGAAGAGAAAAGCATAAAACAATGACACAAACAACTGTACAATTATTACAGTGACAACACCCCAAGACGTGTTGCTCACACCCGGACACATGTGCTCCACTCTCAGCATTGTTGCAAAGAAAGTGTCCAGGAACTAACAGGTAATTCCATCATAATAAGGAAGGAAATGCTTATCCTCTGCAGTCCTTACACAAATGCTGTCTCCTCTGTCACTTGCCTCACTGTGTGTAGCAACAAACCTCACATCACTGAGCCTGAGGCCACCTCAGTCCCTTTGCTCTACTTGGTTTCCACTTCCCACCTCCTGGGCTCTTCCCCACCCCCACTTTCACCCACAGTATCCCAAAATTCTTCTTGAAGGTGGGAGAGTAAAATGAACAAAATAGCACACTTTTAGGAGTTGGGAAGGGAAAGGCCAGAATAGTTCTAGGACATAATTTTTTTATTTCTGTACAGAAGGAACGATTTAATGGAATTGTTCAATCAGAAGACTTAACCAGTCTGGTGAAATGGAAAAAGAAACCCGGGAAAGTAACATTTATCTTGAGATTGGAAAGAGAAGGGGTTAGCTGAGAGAGGAAAGAAAACCAGACACTGTAAATGACAGAGAAAGGAGAGAGATTTGGGAGATGAGACTGGATAGGCAGGGAGCAGCCAGTTCAGACAGGGTTTTTATCCACCAAACAACAGGAGACTACTCGGGAGCATTTATTTTATATTTATGAATATAAATATTATTTATATTTTTGAGATGAAATGTTATTAGTATTTTTGGGAATGCTATTTTTTAAAAATCCTCACCCAAGGATATTATTGTCCATTGATTTGTAGAGAGAGTAGAAAGGAGGAAGTAGGAGAGGGAGAGAAATCAATGCAAGAGAGATACATCCATTGGCTGCCTCCTTCACACACCCTGACCCCAGGAGTTTAACCCAAGACCCTCCAGTGTGTGTCTCATCTCTACCACTGAGCCACATCAGCCAGGATGGTAATATTATTTTTTTTAAGCCAAAATCTATGGTTTTGTAATCTGAACCTCTCTTATCCACTGACATAACATTTGCCAAAGTCTTTTTATTTTGGAACGAAAATGATCTGTATCCATTCATTTTTTAAAATTCACTTTTCTTTAAGGGAAAAACTCACATAGAAAAAATGGACATATCGTATACCAATGCACAAACTTATCCCAACTAAGAGTGGTCCAGGAAATACAGCATAATTATAGCTCAAAATGTAACTCTCTTTGACTATATTGTGAAACTCAAATTAGACTTATGACACAGGTTAGTTTTTAAACATTCAAATCCACACATTTTTATCTTCCTCTATGCTCGTAGCAAAGTTTCTTGTAATTCTCTTTTTAAAAATCTTGTAACAAAGATCCCTTTTCTCTGTGTTCACAGTGAATGGTTATGCTCAGCAGGAAAGAAACCAGTCTCTCATACCATTCTTTTCCTAAACACCTGGTTGTTCAGTTTTAACAAGGTGACTGGTTTCCACCATAACTCAGCTATTTTTCCACTTGGCTGGGTCCCCCTGGACCTTAAAGTAAAAAAAAAAAAAAAAAAAAAAAAAAAAAAAAAAAAAACCAAAACTCTGTAACATTAGCTTTCCTACTAAATACCATGTGGGCTTTTCCACCCGCACCATGCCACCAATTCATGAGTAATTCTGTAGATAATGCAAATGGGGATCTGCTCTTCCTTTTACATGGCTATCAGGTAGTCCAAGAGGCAATATTATTCAGATCTTTTCGGTCCCATGTTCTAGCTCAACCTGTATTTCTCTGAAGTCTAAGCACAGGTAGAACTTTTGCATCTGCTGCTAATTCCTCCCCTAGTTTATTGTGTATCTGAGGTAACCATAAAGCAAAAGGCTTTTTCAAGTTCCTTTGTATGTAAGATTACAATAATGGTTGCCATTTGCCTTTCAGACTAAAGTGCTGTCTAACCATAACCAACAACAAGGACGTCGTTCCACATTTGCAGTTTCCCCAACCCCCACTCCACCGCCCCCCCCCCCCTCCGCCCCAAAAAAGACTGCAGAAATGCAGGGGAAGAGTGATCTCCATGACGAACCACTGAGTTTCCTATTTTATGGGCAGCAGTAAAGAGTTCGCCTCGTCCTCAATGAAATCATTCCTACTCTGAGAGCAGATGGGTCATAAACACCAAGTCAATAATTAATGGCTTTAGACATTCTTAATTTAATGGAGAACTTAGAAGTTAACCACAAAGTCTTCTCCCTCTCTGGCCAAAGAGGGAACAGTAGTATATACTTTGAGGTTTGAAAGTAAAGCATTGTCCTTAGACCCAGGTAAAAGGACCCTTGTCCTGAGCCCCATGCCCTTGAGCGCCCACTCTGATCCCCTCCAGCCCTCCTCTTCCTGCTTTGCAAGATGTGCCCTCTCAGAGTCGGAGCCTTCCCCTCTGGACCCCGTTCTGATTCTAGGACCACAGGACTCCTTGCCCAATAATCCTCAACCAGCTTCCTTAGCGTGAGCAAGGGACAGCTATCTGCAAGGGAGTGCGAATGGAGCCCCGATAGGTGAGTTGGGATGTCCACACATATGTGCATGAAGCCCCTCGCCCTGTAGGGCAGAGCCACTGAAGGAAGAGAACCGACTCCCTTCGCATCTCCAAGCTCTGCGAGAAGATGCCAGGTTAAAAGAAACAGCATCTTCTACTACTTAACAGTTTACAAACCTGTAACATAACTATGTAGCTATATGATGTGGGGGCCTCTCTATATAGAGATTCTTGCCCCAAACCCTTAGAAGAACGTATACAGTTCAGAGAAACCATTGACTAACGATAAATTGGAGAACTTGACATTCTCTTCTAAACATAAACCACGAGGCTTATAAAACAAAAGATGTGACGGAGGGGAGGGGGGAAGCTGCACCGCTCGGATCAAACAGTAGCTTCAATCTCTTAAGTTGTGCCCTTTGTTCCTGAGGCATGGGGAGCCAGCTAGGACATTCTTCTCAGCCTCAAGAATTCCATCTGCACAGCACTGGCTCCCAGGCCGCCAGCTGCTCCTCACTCCCCTGTTGTAAGAATGCAGCTGAGGTTGAAAACTTGTCACCAAGTTGGAACCAATATCCACCTGTCCCTCTTGTCAGTCCCTTCTGTGAAGTCTCCCTGGGATTTAAAATCTGAAGCCATAAAAACGGGATTTGTCTCGACTCTTTCTAGAACAGCTATACACCACGCGTGCATCATATGACGGCGTCCCTTTAAAATTGGGATATTTAAATAAAATAACAGCTGTGCAGCACTAGGAACAGTCATTGCACAAATTCCTAGGAATTATTTCCTTATTCAATTAATTGGGTGTAGATTTTTATCTTTGAAGTATTTCTCCCTCTGCAAAAAAAGAATAATAATAATAATAAGAGGTATGAGATGTTCCCAGATATAATTTATACAAACAGCATATCAGCAAATTAAGTCCACTGCTCATAAATAAAAAGCATGTATCATTACATATGTCATAGGCTTTTTTCCTTATTGTAGGAAAAATATTTTTGTATAATATGCTTATTAACATACCATTACTGTAATTCTAAATCTATTTTGAAAATATATAAATCCCAAGTAGATTTTGTTTCAATTTTTCATTGTATTTAAAAACAAGTCTCTCTTTTCATCAGATCATTAATAAGAATAAATGATTATGACATATGAAAAACAAGTTTTAAACTCATTGCAAGAAGAGTACTTCATAAAGATATTGTACATAGTCTCAAATCTTGTGTCTAAAATTGAAGAGTGGGTTTACCTAAACTCGTCAGGTAAAATTCCTTTGTGAAGAATGTCACTGAGAAGTGAAGAACCAATCTGGTTCCAGCTGCAGATCAACAGGCAATGCCACTGCGCAGAGACCGGGACAGGCGATGTGAGGTTTCCTTTGGATCACGGTTGGGGCTGGGCCACATTTTGGAGGACTTGATTTGTTCCTCTTTCCAACAAATGTTGCATGTTCAAACCCTTTCAATGGAGAATTCGAGAAGGGAAGGTTGACTTCTATACTTCCCAGCACCACATGGTTCTTATTTAGAAACCAAAAGGGATCATCAAATTAGGTATTGTGGATGCCAGCTTTGTCCGTTTTGAGATCAGACATAACTAGATTCCTCAAAGGATGTCCTTTTCACATCTCTTAACATTGCCCAAGCACAAGCTACGTAGTAAATAATGAAAACACATTTTAAAAAAACAGTAAGAGCTAATAGGTAGGCTAACACAAGATTATGTCACACATACTAACACAGAACCAATATGACACAGAGTTGCAGGGAACAGATACTTAACAGAACACGGTCTGCTCTCTTTTAGAGTAAAATCATTAAAGTTAGTAACTATCCACAGATTTTGACTGAGGTCTACAGAATGACTACATAGTTATATTTATCCAATTTGGATATGCAATGATCTTTGAATATCTTCCTAATTTTTAAGAAATACAACATATATTTCCATATTTAAGGAGTTAAAGGTGGATATATGCCTTGGAAAAAACATACTATAGACATCCTTTTGTATGTGTACTTTTTGTTCTGCTGACACTCGAATCAGAAAGTAATAAAGAAAAGCAATTACATTCATTGATTCCATGTAGCTTAGCTCTTTCTGCAACAGTTTATCAATGAAAAATTGGCTAAGAAAGTCACTTTCCGTTCTTGACACTTCAGTCATAGAAAGTGGTGCAAATGTCACAGGCTGAGATTTTTCTAACTCGCTCATATATTTTCCTTATGCATTCCACCATTTCCTCTGGAGAGGACGTGGCAACTGGAAGCCAGCAGCTGGAGGTCAGTCCCTTTCAGTTATTCCCCTCTCATCCCTCAGCTTCTTTCACTTTTCAGTCTCATCACCTTTAACTCCACCATTGTCTCCACCTGGAATGCCAGGGACTTCTCACGTGTGCTGGGGAGCCAGGAAGAACTTTGTAAGTAGAGCTTAGGTTTAACAAAACCTAAACTTGTTCTATCCCTCCCTGAAGCAGAACGGGTAACTCCACCTGGCAAGGAACCACACTGACTTTTAAATTACACACCGTGCCCAGGCACAATGTGAGCACTCAGTGCCACGCACACATTAACTAGTAATGACTGAAACATTTGCTCACCGTAACCTCTATGTTCAAATAATTCTACGGGCTACTAAAATTTCATTACACATGGACTTTTCTACCGCCTCTATTGCACAGAAAGCTCATTCAAATTTAAGTCTCAGGAACACTGGAATGTCTTTATTTATAAGATTATTTTCTAGTTTGGATGGTAAGCCAAATTACACACTTTCAATAATTTTAATAAATAAATAAACTATCCTTCCTGTCAAAGTCTTCATTGTAAATCTATTTTTATATGCAGCAAGAATATTTTATTAACATTGACCATGCCAGGTGTGTGTGCTTGTGTAAATTGATATGGATATAGATGTAGCTGCAGATAGCTACCATTCATTACATGTTTAATCTATGCCAGGCAATGTGCTACCCACTTTGCTCATTCATTTTTATTTTTATTTAATAAATCTTTACTGTTGAGATTATTACAGGTTTTCCTCTTTCCCCCCCCCCCCATAGCTCCCCTCCACATGGTTCCCACCACACCCTTTGCCCTTACCTCTCCCCTCCACTGTCCTCATCCATAGGTGTACAATTTTTGTCCAGTCTCTTCCAATACCCCACACACAAAATTCCCCCTGAGAAATGTCAGTCTACTCCCTTTCTATGCCCCTGATTCTATTATATTCACCAGTTTATTCTGTTCATTAGATTTTTTTATTCACTTAATTTTTAGATTCACTTATTGATAGATATGTATTTGTTGTTCATAATTTTTATCTTTACTTTTTTTCTTCTTCTTCCTCTTCTTAAAGAATACCTTCCAGCATTTCATATAATACTGGTTTGGTGGTGATGAACTCCTTTAGCTTTTTCTTATCTGTGAAGTTCTTTATCTGACCCTCAATTCTGAATGATAGCTTTGCTGGGTAGAGTAATTCTGGTTGTAGGTTCTTACTATTCATCACTTTGAATATTTCTTGCTGCTCTCATCTGACCTGCAGAGTTTCTCTTGAGAAATCAGCTGACATTCATATGGGTGCTCCCTTGTAGGTAACTAACTGTTTTTCTCTTGCTGCCTTTAATATTCTCTCTTTATCTTTTGCTCTTGGCATTTTAATTATGATGTGTCTTGGTGTGGTCTTCTTTGGATTCCTTTTGTTTGGGATTCTGTGTGCTTCCTGGACTTGTAAGTCTATTTCTTTCATGGGGGCGGGGGGGGACTTTTTGGTCATTATTTCTTTAAATAGGTTTCAGTATCTTTCTCCCTCTCTCTTCTTCTGGCACCCCCATAATTCAGATGTTGGTATGCTTGAAGTTGTCCCAGAGGCTCCTTACACTATCTTCAAATTTTTGGATTCTTTTTGCCTTTTGTTTTTCTGGTTGAGTGTTTTTTGCTTCTTTGTATTTCAAATCTTTGACTTGATTCTTGCGATCCTCTAGTCTGCTGTTAGGTCTCCATATAATATTTTTATTTCAATTAGTGTATGCTTAATTTCTAGTTGGTCATTTTTCATATCCTCAAGGGTCTTGCTAAATTAATCAGCCTTTTCTGGGAACCTTTTGGAAAAACCTTATAACCATGGTTTTGAATTCTATATCCAGTCATTTGCTTTCATCCATTTCTTTCATTTGTGGTCTGTTTCTTTGTCTCCACATTTTGGCTGTTTCCCTGAGTTGTTAGAGTAGCTTTGTGTGCTAGGTGTCCTATAGGACCCAGTGCTCAGCCTCCTCAGTTACCTGAGGTGGACACTCTTAGTGCACCCCTTTGTGGACTGTGTGCACAGCCTTGTTGTAGTTTAGTCTTGATTGTTGTTGGATCACTGGGAGGAACTGACCTCCAGGCCAATTCACTGTGAAAATCAAAAGTTCTACACTGGAAGAATTTCTGTGCTGGAGACACTCTTATGAGACAAGACTTGCAAAATTGCAAAAGCCTCTGTGCTCAGTTTGGATGGGATGGAGTCTCAGGGCTGAGTGGACAGTCTTAGCTTCCTATCAACCCTGTCCTATGAGGCCCCTGGGTCTCAGTGTCCCTCCGTAATTGCTGCAAGCACCTCTGAGAAAAAGCCACCCTCTTCCAGACAGTCCAGTTTCGCCCTAAATGAGTCTGGGTTCCCAGAGTCTTGCCTGGAACTAGAGCTCAGTGCAGTCGGGAGCTTCCACCTCCCTCCCACTTGAGAAAGCCAGCCACACACTCAGAAGTTAGTCCTTTCTGCACACGCCTCCAGACCTGTCTTCCACAGCTCCTCTGAGTCTTAGTGAGCTTTTCTCTTTCCTTCTAGTTGTATAATTTCCACTCATCCAGCTTTCCTGTGGTTTTGGATAATGTCAATTTTGTCTTTTAGTTTTAGTTTTGAAATTGTTGTGCAAGGCAGCAGTTTAGGTGTTTACTTATGCTGCCATCTTGTTTTCCCTTCTTTGCTCATTCATTTAACAAATATCTGTTGAACTTGTACTAGGATAGGCAGGCACTAGGATAGGCAGGAACTAAAAAGTCAAACATGGCCCTAGACTTCATGAAGCTTATAGTCTAGTAGAGAAGACAAACATTTAATGAAAGCTTTAGAGCAAGGCATTTAATCAGAGGCTCTCCCTTCATGATCAGCAGCATTGAAGCTGAGATCTGAAGCCAGGCTGGAGATTACAATGACCTGAACTAAGGTACACAAGAAGAGAGGAGCTAAGGGAATGGACTCAAGACATTGATGAGGTAATGCCCTCTGGACTTGGGAATAGATTTAACTGAGAGGGGTGGAGAGTAGGAAAGATATGTAGTAGAGAGAGGAATCAAGATCTTAACAATTGTCTCATAGGTGTAATTGTGTGGTAGAAAGCCAAACCAGATTATTCCACTCAGAACACATGTTCTGTCTCAATTACCTTAATTCTCTGGTTTAGTTTTTTCTTATTTTTGGGGGGGGGTGGGGCGGTGTTGGGAGGAGGGTAAATCCTCACCTCTCACCTGAGGATATTTTTCCATTGATTTTTAGAGAGAGTGGAAGACAGAGGGAAAGACAGAGAGAAATGTCAATGAATGTCTGGGAGGAGTCTGCAACTGAGGTACATATCCTTGACTGGAATAGAATTCAGGACCCAGAACCCTTTGGTCTGCAGGGCCATACTATATCCACAGAGCCAAACCAGCTAGGCTTAGTTCTTTGTTTGGATGACAAACATTCCTATGCCCCCTGCAGTGAGAAAGAGGCAACACACCCTGCAGTTAACATGCATGCTCTCTCTTCATTTCATACATGGAAAAATCATACTTTATAAAAAAGGATTATTTATACTTTCCTTAGTCTCATCTGAACCCTTTGTGAGGGCATGAATAGAAATGAAGACCCATCCTCGAAACAAGCATGTTTTCCTAACATTTTTATCATCATTAAAATTGTCTTCTTTTGCTTCTTGGGCACTCTGGATTCTAATGTTAGTTTGAATAATTACCAGAAATCATAGAAATATGCCACTTTGAAAGTCCAATTAACAAACTCTTAAAAACTATTTAGTCCCTCTGTGATCATGCTCAGACCACCATAAAGGCTAAAGTTGATGAGAAGCCAGCAGAGCCTATGTAAAAATCCAACATAAATCTACCCCCAATATCTTCTTGTCAGCTTCTAAACCTTGAAAATTAGCCCTGCAAGACCAGTAAGGGATTGAGCTGAAGGGAAAGATTGGCAGTGACCCCACTAAGCACACCTATTAGTAAGATACAGTGTCATTTCAACTGAGTACGGGTAGAAGTCCTGTAGGTCAGATGAGGCAGTAGAGAATATAAAGTAAAAGAGTGACATCTGGCACACTGACAACCCAATTTTCTCTAAAAACAAACAAAAAATCATTGTTATAATGGCTAGATGATGTCTGCTGTCAATTCTAGTAACGTCATTGTAAAAATCAAATGATTTGTAAGAACCCCTCAAAACAGTGTTCAAATTACTGCCTTATGTGATGGGGAAAGATACATATGGAGTGGGAACACCTGGTCAGTGCTCTTTCTTATTTTACAAATAATTCCCCCAAATAATGCAATGCTGGTTCATCAATTATTTATTGAGTGAAAACAAGGAAGAATTAACATTGAGGACAATGTCATTCAAATGGCACAAACACAGGAAAAGCAAACAAGCCAAGTAACTAAGTGTTGTGCCAAGAGGACAATATATAAAAACATTGTCTCAGAAACTGACTAAATGGGCAAAGACAGATATTGTTCATGTGGAAGAATATGGAATATATGAAGTTCAATAATTAGCAGAAACATACACCAGTACAAATGGCTATGTGCTCTGACTGCCGCGAAACATGGCAGAATTAAAGTTGTTCTTGTTTTACTTACTTTTAAACAAAAATGTTTAACTTTTTGTACTTATGTCATTCTTTTACAAATGTGGAAATATATCAATTATTCTCAGAACCAACTCACAAAAGAGTACCTTTGGTGGGGTTTTGTGTTTGCTTTTGTTAATCCTCACCTGAGGATATTTTTGCCATTGATTTTTAGACAGAGTAGAAAGGAGGGAGGGAGAGAGACATATCAATGTGAGAGAGACACACTGGTTGGTTGCCTCTAGCACAAACCCCGACCAGGGCAGAGATCAAACCTGCAACCTAGGTAAGTGCCCTTGACCAGGAATCAAAGCCAAGAACCTTCAGTTCATGAGCCAACCTCCAGCCACTGAGCAACACCTTGCAGAGCACTGGTTTTTATGTGTATGGAGAAGAGCAGGTGTCAAAACAGCAGTGTCAAGAGAACAGACATTGCTGTCCTCATCGAGAGTGAGGAGAGAGGGTAACAAACCTGCTCCCTGAGGAAAACCACAAAACCTTTTCCTCTTTCCTGAAAAACTGATGCAAGATCTTCTTTCCCTGGACAAGTAGTTAAGCCACAACCCACACAAGCCGAGCTTCCAACGTATTAGTCGCATTTATAGTAAATTCATCAAGGGCTCAATATAACTTTAGTGCTAGCAGAAAAGGTCAAGATGTCATCTACTTCAACAGGAAAAGGAGATAAGTGGGGAGAGGGAGAGGACCAGAGGGAAGGGGAGAAAAGGGAGGAGGAAACGATGAAGGAGATAGGGAAGAAGGGAGAAAAGGAAGGAAAGGAAGGAGGGAGAGAAAATGAGAAAATAAAATAAAATAAAGATCCACAAATGAATAAGTAATCTATAATACACTGAAAGCAAACTGCATTAGTCCCCTATAAGACCAAAACTTAACTTTAAAGGTTCCCAAATAATAATAATAGCAAATCTTACATGGTACTTACCCTATGCCAGGCTCTGTTCTAAAGGTTTCACATATATTAACTCAGAGAAACAACTAATATGCACTTTATAGATGAAGTTATTGCGGCACAGGAAGGTAAGCAGCTTGCCCAGAATTACGAAGCATTGAAACCAGGATTTGAACTTAGTCAGTTCTGGGTCTAGGATCTAGTTGCCATGTCCTTAATCTTTATTGTAGAGCCTCTACACAATGCTACTGAAACTGCTGATCCATGGAGTGTTTTTTACTGGTCTACAATGAGATACGGCACGTGTACCAGAACATGATGGCTGAACCATTCAGTTCAGCTGACATTTTTTTGGTTTTTGGTAGATTTCCTGGAAGAAAGAATAGGGAAGAAAACCAACATGTTTGAGCAACAAAACCACACTTTGCTTTGTCCATATTCTCTACCTTTAATCCTGAAATCAACCCTCTGCGGTAGGTGCTAAGTGACACTCTGAAACTGAGACTGGACAGCTAATGAAACCTGCAATCCACAGTCTCACAACACTGACAGTCAGGATTAGAACTCAGAGCTGACTGCTGCCCAAAGAAGCGGCAGGCCATGCCATGCTGGACCGAGGACAGGGAACAACGCAGGACCAGCACTCTGGATGATTTGTGAAGCAGAAAACCTTGGGATTTGGTTCTCTAACCTTCCCATCTTATCCTACCACCTTTTCCTCCCCATCCACCCTCCAGAGATCCCCCCTCTTTCTGCACACCTGGTCAGAAGGGCCGCCTGCTTCCGAGGGTGTGCTAGCGCAGAAGCCTCCCTCCTCTGCTTCCAGCCCTGATGACGTGCAAGAGCCTAGGTCCACCTTCCCACCTGAAATGGCTAGGCCATTGGACAAAACACATGAAATACGTCTTTCAGACATCGGAAAATAGGCAAGTGTCCTGGTTTACCGTCTAAAAAGAATTCCTGCCTGAAACCGGTTTGGCTCAGTTGATAGAGCGTCGCCTCCAGACTCAGGGGTCCTGGGTTTGATTCAGGTCAAGGGCATGTACCTTGGTTGCGGACACACCCCCAGTAGGGGTTGTGCAGGAGGCAGCTGATCGGTGTTTCTCTTTCATAGATGTTTCTGACTTTCTATCCCTCTTCCTTCCTCTCTGTTAAAAAAAAAAAAGGAGGGGGAGGGGAGGGGAAGGGGAAGGGGAAGGGGAAGGGGAAGGGGAGGGGAACTCCTGGCTGCAACATAGGGCAAGGGAAGCAAGCAGACCTCAGCGGTCCTCCTGGGTTCAGGAGACAGTGCTGGGAACTCAGGGAAGCCCAAGAGACTGGAGGAGGATGCACAGAGCAGAACTGCAGGGCAGAGAGACTTCACAACAAGCAAGTTCTGGGCCTCTGCAGGGGCTCCCTCTAGAGGGGCTTCAGTTGGGGACTGAACAGCTCCTGCCTGCGAGCAGGTAACACCCTGGTGCCAGGGAAATACCCACAGATAAGAAGAGGAACAGTTCTCAGATCACCAGGGGCTAGAATTAGTTCACAGAGAAACAACAGCATGTCTCAGTGCGGATGGGAATTACCCAAAACAAAGGGAACGACCGATGTAGACAAGGGAGGAGGAATCGCTAGGGTCGTATCCCTGTGGAGGCAAGAAGGTGAGTTCCAGGGCATAGAGACCCCGGCTGGAGAGAATTGTGTTACTGGTGATAAGAGGTGGGTGGAGATGCTGAGGGTAGGTTGACATGGTGGTGGAGACTCTGTGCAAGTTTTCTTCTGAAGCAGGAGCATCAGCTGAGAAGGAGGATAAGGGAAGAGATACTGAGGATGTGAGGAAAGAGGAGAGTGAAGCAGTGAAAAGTACTAGTGCACCAGAAGCGCTTATATCTTTCAATGAGTAGGCACACTGAGGGTCTATTTGGTCATGAACTTGAAGTGAGGACTTCAGTGTGGTTGTATTTTTTCCAGCCACTCTCAGCTGCACAAGTGCAAGTGTAGGGTAGGAAGAATTGAATTTCTCCTGGGTCATGGATTTGCTTAGTTCAATAAAGGAACAGAGGGGCAAGCAAATCATCACAGTTGACTTGGGTTGAATGTAGTCTTTGTTTGTTCTCCCATGAATTGCTATTAAGCCAGATCTTCTCTCCACTATATTTGTGTGACTGATTCTTTTGAACCTGAAGCTGTCCATTCTGTCCATGTGTTTGTATCTCATCACCCATTATAACAGCTATCCTTCCAACTTTGGATCAGTGAACCCTATCTCTTCTTTCGGCACTACTAGAAATATGGAAGAGAACAAAGTCAAGGGCAGAGTCTATTGGTTCACTTCTAAAGATTTCTTGTCAGGGTAACATTAATCCATTAGGCAATATACAGGTAAATATATTTAATTATCTTTAAGTTTAAATACTCTGTCACCATCATTAAATAGTGATGAGTGTCTTTTTTTTTAATGACATCAATATAGTTTATTAAATGTCCTTGCTAAAAGCAGGATACTCTATACTGTGTCTACAGAGTTTCCCAATTTTTTCAATCTAATTCAAAAACATTTTTTTAGTCATAAAGTTAGTTTGATATAATTTGTTAACAAATTCATATTGTTATTAACAATTAATGTGTTGGATTTTTTTTCTAAGTGCCTTAAATCAAGATAGCACTCTTTTGTGGTTTTTTTTAAAATATATTTTTTGATTTTCCACAGAGAGGAAGGGAGAGGGATAGAAAGTCAGAAACATCGATGAGAGAGAAACACTGATCAGCTGCCTTTTGCACATCTCCTACTGAGGATGTGCCCGCAACCAAGGTACATGCCCTTGATAGGAATAGAACCCGGGACCCTTCAGTCCGCAGGCCAACACTCTATCCACTGAACCAAACTGATTTCAGCTAGATAGCACTCTTTTGGACAGGCCAGCTATATTCTCTGAGATGGGAGACAGTGGAATTGTGATAGCTGATGGTCAAAATATCTGCCTCTGAGTCAACCAAGCACCTCTTACCTCCATGCTGGTTTGTATTTAGTTCAAGACTCACTCGAGTTACCCCAATGGCAGATATCTAGGTATAAGCAACACTGCAAGTTGCTTACCCAGTTCTTCTCATCTTCCTTATTAACTAGATTCCCTGAGCAGCAATATGCTAAGCTAGGAAAAAAGAAAGGGAGGAAGAAAAGTAGGAAGGAAGGAAGGCTATATTTCCTACCCTTTTCCCTGCCAGGAGTCCATGTTACTATTCAAGCCAATGAGACAAAAGCAGAAGCTCTGAATTTCTGGCACTTCAATAGAGAAAATACGTTCCTTTTCATGATTTCCTTTTTCTGCCATGGAATGGATATGATGCTGGAAACCATGAGAGGCAATCAGAAGGATGAAAGCTACGTGTTGAGGATGGTGATGAGGAAAACCAGTGAAGCCTGGTATATCATGATGTATACTGCTTCTCTGGCCCTGACATGCCTGCCTTAAGGCTTCTTGTTATATAAAGACTATAAACTCCCTTTGGGCTAAGTCACTAATGCAGAATTCCTGTTCCTTGCAGCAGAACTTGGACATATCTCCATGGATAGAATCTGGAAAGCTTCCAGTCATCAGAAACTAGCTGCTCTCTCCATCTCTCCCCCTCTCCCAATTGATACATGGTCTGCTTCCCATGGTGTATTTTTTTTTCTGAACATTTATTTATTTTCCTTTCTCTCTCTCTTTTTATTTACATGGTCAAATGTGGTTGTGCGGAGGGAGACAATGTTAATCAGCTTAACAATAACCCACAACCATTGGGCCAACTTATTTTCCTCTCTCTTATTACTTTCTTCCTTATGTGATCACTATATCTATTCTCTAAGCCAAACTTTTTACTTGCTAGTAATTTTTGCTATCTTGTAACTTTAGTTTACCCACAATCCACTATAGCCTGTTTAGCATATCTTTATATAATAACTTTTAACTTTCAGTTTCTGTGAAAATTTTGTCATTTTAGTCATTCCACATTCTGGAAAGGAGTATGATTTTCCCATCTTATTTAGGCTGCAGGTCAGCCTATTGATTGGCTACTCCTGGCTCTCAGTTCACCACTATCCCAGGTAGTTATGGATGGAGGGGTGGATGAGTTTAGGGACAGGTAGGAAAGCTGACCCTTTAAGCCCCTTCTTGCCAGGACAATGGAAAGTCAGGGCTGGCAGAAGAACATGGCAAGCATCAGGGAGAACCTTAGGTCTGATACATTGTACCAACAGAAATCATAGCCACCCTTGAGGACCAAACCCAATTAAAGACTCATTTTAAATAATTCACATTTCAGAAAATATGCCCTTGTATATTTAAGCTGGGAAATTCCAGGACTCCGGTCTTAATCCCAGTTTTTCTATTAACACACTATGTGAAAGTTTGAAGATCTCATTGTACCTTACTTTCTTCATCTATAAAATAAGAAACTCATATCTATTACCTCTTGAGATTGATAGAGGAACAATAAAATTGATTTGCAAAGTGTTTTATTGCCATAAAGTACTATGTTGAACATGGCCTGTGTTTAAATAGCCTGATTTGTAATAAAGAGAGCTACTTAAAAAATATGTATTTAAGTAAATACATGCTTAAGTTTTATTTCTGTAGTTACTTTTGTGAAAGTCATTAAAATCAAGGAGGAATATAAGATGCTAATTAAAGTCTTCACTCTAAATTTGTTCTTAGCCAAGAGTCTATTCTCCCCCTATATCCTTAGTTTATTCTCTCATGATTCTTTCAGCAAACATGTAAGTATAGCTGTGTCCTGGGCTTTATTCTGAAATGTGTAGAATCCAAATTGATGGGTTGAACTACTCAACTATGCTCATCTCTTCCCAATTCCACATCTCTTCCCAGCTCCATTTTGAATGATGTCCTGTTTGGTACCTTGAAATTGGCCAAATTTGCCATACAATATGTATGTGTTAATACATATCAAGTATTAATACCAGAGAAATTAGCAAATCTTATAAAAAGGTCTTTCCTTTTTTTTTTTTTTTTTTTTTTACTTTTTCCAGATTGCTGGTTGTTAAACATTATTGGCACACAGCTGGAATTGGTGTATCTAGAACTGAAACACACACACACATACAAATACATATCATCATCATAAAAAACAACAGCTAGCCCTGGCTCAGTGGATACAGTGCCAGACTGCGAACTGAAGGTACCATTTGATTCTGGTTACAGGCTCCTCTCCGGCCTGGGTCCTGGTTGGGGCAAGGCAACCAATTGATGTGTTTCTCCCACATTGATGTTTCTCCCAGTCTTTCCTTGTCTCTTCCATTCTCCCTAAAAATCAATGGAAAAATATCCTTGGGTAAGGATTAAAAAATAATAATAATAACAGCTAAATAGGCCTAATAAATGTTAAACAGATTAGTTTTTAAAAGGATATACTGCCTTCTTTTAAAACATGTTTCCCTGGGAATCTGTAAGAACACTCTGAATATTTGCAGCAAGAGGAGGCAGGCATTTTCTCAGCCTACAGAAGTAATTCTCAAATACTGACACACCATCAGAACCATCAGAGGCTTACCAGAACCAAATGCTGAGCCCTGCTCCTGAGCTGCTGGTTCAGTAGATTTGGGATGGACCCCATCGTTTGCATTTTCAACAAGTTCCCAAGAGATGCTGAAGCTATTGGCTTACTGATATTAGAATAATCCTATCGAATAAAAGAGTAATATGCAGATTGACCATCACTTCAACACACAAGAGGGCTGCCCCCATGTAGTCAAAGATCCTGCCCCCATGTGGACACAAGATGGCCACCACAAGATGGCCAGCAGGGGAGGACAGTGGGAGGTTCCAGGCCTGCAAGGGAGGGCAGTTGGGGGTGATAAAGCCTGCAGGGGATGGCAGTTAGGGGTGACCAGGCCAGCAGAGGAGGGAAGTTGGGGGCAAACGGGCTGGCAGGGGAGCAGTTAGACATCAACTAAGCTGGCAGGGTAGTGGTTAGGGGGTGATCAGCCTGGCAGGCAGAAGCAGTTAGGGGCAATCAGGGAAGCAGGCAGGCAACCAGTTTGAAGCTAGCAGTCCTGGAAGGATGTCCAAATGCCCTCAAGAGGTCCCAGATTGGAGAGGATGCAGGTTGGGCTGAGGGACAACCCTCTGCCGGTCCCCCTCCCCCATGCACAAATTTCATGCACCGGGCCTCTAATCTCAAATAAAACAAAATGATAAATAGAAACATAGGGGAATCATACTAATAAATATGAGTTGGACCAAAACAAATTTAGTGAAACATACAGAATTTGAATGAGTATAATGTGTTTGAAAACTATACAGAAGGCCAGATTAGAATGCTGGCGACTCAAGAGGCTTCTTTGTTTCTTGGCCCCCTCGCAGTAACTCAGGAGCTTCCTCTTGACAGACCCAAAATGTGAATTTGGAGGCAGGGATTTCTCCTCACGAAAAGATCACTTTGCTTTACTAGATCTCAGGTTCCTTATCTGTTAAAAGTGAGAATTTAATTCCTTATTCACATTTCTGTGTTAATCAACTTTAAAATGAAAAAGAATTTCACAAGTTTCCTCCATTAGTGGAAGTTTGCTGTGAAATAATAATAATAATAATAATAATATACCAGGAAATAATAATTAAAAAATCTTAGACCCCCCATACATAGGACTTAGAGCAGAGCAGCTTTCAGAGGCAAACAAAGTTTGGAAAATAGGTAGTCCTTCAGAATCCAATGCAGCTTTTATAAAACAGTTATCTTGCCACCGTTTCATCAGCAGGCTTCTGGGATGCCATTCTAGAGTCCTAATACTGCCATGACTGCCATTCTGTCTCGACTTCTGATTTAACTTCTCCCCCTGAAAATTGGCAGAAGTCTCTTCCTCCTATGGCTTCTACATTTCTATGACACTTCCATTGTGTACCTCCCAGTTTTTGCCACCTTTCCTGCTTGCCATCTCTATAAGTTGCGGCAAAAACTTAGTAAAGGATAAATTTAGATCTCCCTTGTTCATGGTTACACTCACAATGCTTAGTATAGTGGTTGACACATTGTAGAATCTCAAGTGTTTTTGAATGAATAAATGTCTTATTTAGGTCAACCCATGAACTGATCCATTCTAGATATATCTATATATGTAGCCAAAAAGACAAGGTTACACGCTATGAAACTTGACCAATTACGCATAAAAGTTTGAAAATCTGATTTACTCAGCAGGGATCTGTGAGATAGTCCTCAGAACATGAATATTTATCTGTAGATATACAACTGTGGAAATTTCTTACATTCTTTGGGTCCAGCAAAAGAAAGAAAAATTGGATTGATTAAGCAGTGTTGGGGGATGGAGATGGGTTAATACAATTTCCCTATCAACTGTCTAGGATCACCTAAAAGCTTCCACCAATTAATCACCACGTAGAACTCTGTGTGTCAGATCTCAGAGTTCTCTCACTGGAAGAGTGAAGGAAAACCTTCAGGCCATCGAACCTGAGCCAAAATGGTTGATATAACGGAAAGGTGAGGAGGAGCTGGGCTAGGCACTGACTCTCTCCCATCTTATGGTCATGACTAAAACTATCACTGCACTCAACTATCAGAATTCTATCAGTAAGCATAAATTTTTTTCCTTATTTCTCTGACCCCAACAGCCATACCCAGCAACAGCTCCCTCAGGCACAGTCCCCCTCCTTCAGAAATGTTAGTAGCTGTACAACTACCAGCTGCCAGTACCCAATAATCCAAATATAGAAAGTAAGAAGTCATTATAGCAATTGTCATATGCTAATGCAACGTTCTGCTTACTTGCTCTTGACCCAAACTTCCCCCTTCCCTCACACGACGAGCTCATTGAGAGAATGGTGTCTTTGGTACCTATTCTTAAATCCCCAACATCTAGAAGAGTTTTGGGAAGGTGGTTGGCACTTGAATATATCTTGAATGAATTAACTAAATGGACAAGCCTATCTTGGATCCATGGAATCACAAAGTCTGGCCTCAGAATCCCACATACGCTACTCTGGCCATTTAGTTCCCAAACACAGCGTGTTTACTGCATGCTCACGCTTGGGACTGGCTGCTTTGCCCAATTCAAACATTTCTGATATTTAGAACATTGCTACTTTCACAGCCAGAGCTGTGCTCTGTACTGTATGAATTAGAACTTTTAGGACAAGAAAGAAAAAATACTAAGAAAACTTATTTCGTGAACTCCTAACAGCATGTGTTACTAGTGTCCTTGGCACAGGAGTAATAGTACCAAGTGCAGTAGCTAAGTTCTGTTTTGTCTTTTATATTTACAGGCATCAATTTGTTTGTGTTTTCTCTGGTTCTCTCATTAAATCATGAACTCCCTAAGATTTTACAATTACAATTGTGTCTTCTGTTCTTTTATAATTCTCCAAAGAACTCGTGAAGTGCTTGGCACATAAAGGATTGCTAATAAACCATGGCCTGTGATAGAATCGTAGGTGGAACAACCCCAGGCAAGCATTAATCACTAGAATCTCCTGAGTCCTGAAAGTCGTTGGTGTCTAAAATCAGGAACCCAGGCCACTCTGACCACATCAGTACTCAGAAATAACTAAATACTTCATTTCTGCAGTCACTGAGTTGTGTGGTATCATTTAAGTCATTTTCAAAAGCAAGTAAATATACAGTGACCTTAATCTCTCATTTTATGACCCACTGGTAAATAATAAACAGTAATCACCATAAAGTAGGCTCAGTGCTTAATAATAGATGACGTAGAGCATTCATTCTAAAGGCAGGGGCTCAGAAACTGAAGTTGTGGGAAATGTAACTGAATTCTGTGAACACCTATTAGTTAGCATGAGGTTTCGACTTTTGCACTCAAACTCCTGAGCTACCCATCTCTTTGCCTTTCAGGCCTTCTTGTGGTTACTATGAATGAGTAAAATCAAAGGCAAGCGAGTGGAGAAAATAGAAATTAGGAACCCTAATTCCTGCACTGTGATTTGATATGATCAGGAGCTAGGAGGAAGGATTCAATTTTCAGCAGCTCTACTTTGTCCCCAAAGACTGCCAAGTGTTCCAGCGTGGCCTTCATCTGCAGCCATTCCTGTTTACTGTGTGACAGACAGCTGTTCCCTCCCGGCTCTCTGCCACCATTCCTTCACCTCTCGCACCATTCCTGGGCAAAGGGGGGGCACTTGCGGAAACTGCAGCCCAGCCTCAGCAGGAGCGTTTGGCTGGAAGGCTCAATATGGCACCAAGATTGATCACCAGAGGGTCTCCCAAGGGACAGGTAACAAAGCTGGCAGAAAATTCCCTACTACCTAAGACTACCAAGAAATAAAGCTTACCTATTCGAATTTATGTCATATTTGGCTCTGGTTTAAGCTGTTACCGCTTTCCCTTCACCTGCTGGGCTCTTTTTGAAATAGAGACACCAGGAAGGGAGCTCAGTACAGCTCATGACTGAGATGTCCCTGCAAGAGCACCCAAATCACCCCTGGGGACAGACGCTGTCGTGTCTAGCACATGACTGAAGTAAGTGTGTAATTGTTCAGGCCTCATCATCAGGCCCAGCAGTCTCAACACTACATTTTTATGTAATATTTTAAATATTCTTGACAAAAATAATTTGAGGTAGCATGAAATAAAGTCTATGAATATATGTGTATTTATGTCTGTGTGTGTATCCTTCACTGGCGTATGTGTATCTGTGTGTATTCTTTGTTGGAATGTGTATGCCATTAAAATTAAGAATAAAAATTAATGCAATAGAAAGAAGAGCAAACACCATGTCTGCTTTCAGTTGTATAGATATAGGTGTTTTTCAATATAGTATTATAGTTTGCTTTTATGTAATTTTTTTTTTTGTTTCTAGAAGACAATGATTAAAACCAAGTGGAAAGAATGGTGGAGCTCCAAATACAGAAATTCATCTTTTTCCTTAGAATGACTTGTTTTATAATTTTGAATGATAAAGAGTCTGGTTGGCCATGGCAGGGGCGGGGAACCTTTT
Source organism: Antrozous pallidus (assembly GCA_027563665.1). NCBI lineage: Eukaryota > Metazoa > Chordata > Mammalia > Chiroptera > Vespertilionidae > Antrozous > Antrozous pallidus. The sequence continues at coordinate 44,591,694 of CM050511.1, read as the reverse complement.
TTCTGCCAAGAGCCATTTGGATATTTATAACATCATTCGTGGGCCATACAAAATTATCAACTTAAACATTAGCTTGCTATATTTGGTCAAACATTTCATTAACTCACCTATAATTCCTTGGCAGGGCCAGACCAAATGATTTTGCAGACCTCATTCGGGCCAGATGTTCTCCACCCCTGCTATAGATGGACTGTGGCGGGGATGCCTGCTACAGCTGGGAGGTTAGACTCATGATTTCCCTGTTTTTCCCAAATTAGCAATTTTATGATCTTCGTGTGTTGTGCAAATTTCTCTTAAAACATTTTTCCAAGGATATTGTCAAACTCAAAAGCAGCAGATTCAGTCATATCATTGCTATTGATGTTGGTATCTCCTTCTTTCAAACAGGAAGAGAAGAGGAGGCAGGAGCAATTCCAGGGGACTTGAAAGCAGAGAAATCCTCAAGCAGTGGCTGAGTCTCTATCAGCTGCACATTTGCAATACTGTTATTACATGATTGAATTGCAGTTTCCATTATAGGACCCATGATCAGACCTTTGTATTTATGCCTGACTTGACATTACAAACTTTAACCAGGAAGAAATATTCCTATAAAAGACTATAAAAATTTATTTTACCAATTTGCCTTAGAGATGGGAAACTAATAGAAAAACTAAAAACAGAGAGATGATGTAATATTTCAAGCAATCTTTTTACCATAGTGGGTACATGGGTCATATTTTCAATTAGGAAAGGAATACATAAATACAGCAATGGACATCCAACAGGAGTACAGAACAAGTCCTACTATAAGGACCCCATCACAAAACATTTTTATGCCAGTGAAACCAGGTGAAAATTAAAATCTGGGCAGCTTTGAAGAATGAAACAAGTTTTAAATTTTTAATGCAACTAACCCAGCAGAAAAGAGGGACCAAGAAGGATAATACTGTTACTAACTGCTAGCCCCAAACCTTTGGGCCCAGCAAAGGAAACTGTATGGACTGTTAATGTCTCAGATTATTTTTAGCACCAGCTTCCTTACCCTATAATGAGGCTCTTTAGTATCTATCATAGCACAAGACTTAAACAATTACCCATTTCAAAATAATCATGATTCAGCACCTCTGCCACATGAGATTCTTTAAAAGACATTTTCTAATATCCTGAAAAGTAAGCACTTACATACCAGAGAGTGAAATAATTGATTTTTTCTCTCCCATTACACAGATGAGAAATCTGAAACTCAGAAAGATTACTTAACTTACCCAAGCCACACTGTTAGTATTGTCTGCTATCAAATTTGAAATTCCCTTTGACTGATTAAAGCTCATGCTCTTCCCACTGCAGCAGACTGCCTTTAAGCCGTTCCTCCCTGTTGAGTGGAGAGTTCTGTATTAGATTTTTGTAACTAATAAGATGTTCTTAAGTTAAAACAACTAGTGGAGACTCTGTTTTCTATTTAAAAACAATAACTACAATATAAAAATCTAAGCATCATAAATTAATGCATTAAAATAGTTGTTCACTTAGCTATTGAAGCATTTCTATTGGCAGAATGTTTTGAGGTACAAAATAACTACTAATTTTAGTAACGATTTTAAGTAGCTTTGCTTAAAGTGAGGACTTTCCTGTTAAAGCTTCATTTGTTTTGTTTATTAAAGAGATGGATCAAATATAGTGAAAATTGGATTACCACCTGTCAACTGATGGTTGCTGGTGTCAATTCAACACCAACAGGAATCCTCAATTTGAGGTGCAGTGAAGAAGAAACACTCAGTGCAAAACAGCTCAATTTCAATACAGCTCTCTGTGAAAAAGCATCACTATAAGGCAAGCCCTATGGTCAGGCAGCCCTTGGGCCAGACTCCTTTCTGGCGAGACAGCTCTGCTCTGTGCCAGTCTGCACTGTGCTGCTCCACTCTGGTCTACTCCTAGCCAGCTCTGAAAGGCCCAGAAAGGGAATGTGCACTCCCCAGCCAGAGGGCAGCTGGATTATATAGATGGAAGTCCCCACCCTTCTTTCCTGATTGGTCTGTCCTCAAACAAATGAGGACTCTAAATCTTCACAGTTTTATAGAGCTGCTCTGTTTGGTGGGAGCAGCACAGGCCCCGTTGGATGGGGAAAGCCTCAGTCCTATTGGTTGAAATAGGATTCCAGGCTGACTCCGAGGACAGAAACACAGGGCAGGCAGGCAGTTCAGTGCAGAGGCAGGTGGTTCAGTGCAGGCTTCTTTCTGAAGCACATTTTATCTGGGGGACCCCTGTGTAAAAAGGCTGCTAGACTCTGGTGTTGTTGTTTTTTAAATTTGAGCCCAGTTAGCAACTGGTAGCCCTTTTTAGTAGGTATCTTCTTTCTCAGACTCCTCACACCCAATCACAAATGAGATTCGTCGTGGCAACTACAGGGAGTAGCGTAGTTTTGACAACTTGGGGCAAAATAGAAAAGAGAAGTGGGCAAGGAATCAGGATAGTGTGGGATCTCATCTCAGCCTTCCACTGACTGCCATGGTCAAATTCCATAAGCTCAGTAAATCTAAGGTTCTTGTTCTATAAAATGCACTAAATAGTATCTAGCTCCACTCAGCTATAAATCTCCATGATACATTCAACACATCCACTCACAATGTAGAAGTTTTGGTTAGAGACCACCTTTGAACAGTATTATTTTTTAAAGGAATTATTTCAAGAATTCATCACTGACACTTTGATTACATCCACATGTTCCAATAATACTTCATTATCTAGCTTAATCAATGAGCAGTCTATCAAGAGCTAAGTATAATATCAGGTAGAATGAAAACTACTTCGAAGTTAATGAGCTGACTATCAAGGCTGTCTGTGGAAACCCTGCTCACTGTACCTCCCTCCCCATTCCCCACATACCCACCAGTTAAAAATATATTGGTTTCATAACTCAAGGACGTTCTATGAAATACCTGGCTTGCACTCTTCAAAAATGCCAAGATCAAAGAAAGGTTGCTGAAACTGTTGTATATTAAAGTAGAATAAAGAGAGTTGATAATAAAATGTAATGCATGCTTCTGGATTAGATCCTGAACTATGGAGAAAATACCTCTAAAGGATAATCTTGAAATAATTGATAAAATTTGAATATGGGCTATATATTAAACAGTAGTATAAAATCAATAATAATTTTTCTGAGTTTATGACTGCATTTAAATTATGTAAGAGAATTTCTTGCATTTAGCATATATATACTCCTTTAAAGGAACATTTCTAATGTTCTCAAATGGTTCAGGGGGAAATATCCTATATAATAAAAGGCTATTATGCAAATTGACTGAACTGTGGAATGACCAGTTGCTATGATGCACACTGACCACCACAGGACAGATGCTCAATGCAGGAGCTGCCCCCTGGTGGTCAGTGCACTCCCACAAGGGCAGCACCACTCAGCCAGAAGCCGAGCTAACAACTGGCAAGTGCAGGACCATAGTGGGAGCCTCTCACTCCTCCGCAGCACTGCTAAGGATGTCCAACTGATGGCTTAGGCCCATTCCCCATGGGGAGCGGGCCTAAACCGTCAGTTGGACAACCCCCAAGGGCTCCCAGACTGAGAGAGGGTATAGGCCAGGCTGAGGGATCCCCCCAAGTACACAAATTTTGTGCATCAGGCCTCTAGTATGATGTATATACTATCTATGCATATAAAGACATACATATAAAGAATATGAGTGTCTGCATATACAGTTGACCCTTGAATAACATGGGAGTTAGGGGCACTGACAACCGTTCCCCAGCACCCTTCCCCAAAGCAGTAGAAAGTCAAGGTATAACTTTTGCTTCCAAAAACTTAATTTGGCCCTGCACTTTGGTGGGTTCAACCACCCACTAGTTGAAAACAGTATTTTACACCCAAAGTTGGGAATCTGTAGCTGGGAATCTGTGGTTGAGAATCTGAAGTTGGGAATGCAAAAATACTGTTTTCCATGGTTGGTTGAATCTGCAGATGGCAGACCTACAGATACAAAGGACCAACTGTATTTAATGAAAAACTAGAGGCCTTGCCCTAACCAATTTAGCTCAGTGGATAGAGCATCACCCTGCGGACTTGGGGGGTCCCAGGTTCGATTCCGGTCAAGGGCATGTACCTTGGTTGCAGACACATCCCCAGTAGGGGGTGTGCAGGAGGCAGCTGATTGATGTTTCTCTCTCATCAATGTTTCTGACTCCGTCCCTCTCCCTTCTTCTCTGTAAAAAAAAAAAAAAAATATATATATATATATATATATATATATATATATATATTTTTTTTAATAGAGGCCTGGTGCACGAAAATTTGTGTACTGAGCGGGAGGGGGGGGGGCGGGTTGGAGTCCCTCAGCCCGGCCTATACCCTCTCACAATCCAGGACCCCTAGAGTAGGGTCCCTAGGCCTGGTCTGAGATCAGGACCTATCAGGTCTTTCCTTCCCCAGGCTGCAGGCAGCTGGCCCCACTCCTGCTGCTGCCACTGCTTGCCATCTGAGCAGCACTGCCCCTACTCCCCTGCCACCAGTGACCTCCCTCTGCAGGCGATAGGCTGGGATGCAATGGCTTGGCTGCCCTGGGTCTCCTTCTTTCTTTGCTGGGGGTGGGGCCAGCCCTGCGAGGGGCCATCTGCCTACCTGAAAGCCCCTAACCACCTGCCTACCTACTTGATCACCCCTAACCTCTGGTCTGCCTACCTGATCACCCCAAACCCCTCTACCTGCCTGTCTGATTGCCCCTAACCACTTGCTTGGGGGCAGGGCCAACCCAGTGAGGGGCCCTTCTGACTACCTGATCTCCCCTAACTGCTTGCCTGCCTATCTGATCACCCCTAACCACTGGTCTGCCTACCTGATCACCCCTAACTACTTGCCTGCCTACCTGATCACTCCTAACTACTTGCCTGCCTATCTGATCACCCTTAACCCCTCTACCTGCCTGCTTGATTGCCCCTCACCCCTTGCTTGGGGGTGGGGCCAACACTGACTTCCAATTGGTCAGCCTTCAGTCATTACTGGTTGTTACAACCCAGGGTTTTTATATATCAGGATATCTGAATATTGCCTTGGCCGTTGTGGCTCAGTTGGTTGGAGTATTATCCCACAAACCAAAAGGTGGTGGGTTCCATTCCCAGTCAGGGAACATACCCAGGTTGTAAGTTCAATTCCCAATCAGGGCATGTTGGGGAGGCAACCAATTGATGTTTCTCTCTCACATCAATATTTCTCTCTATCTCTCTCTTTCTAAAATAAAATTTAAAAATGCTATTAACTATCTTATGGGTAAAGACCTTCTGTTTTATATACTCAACAATGCATTATCCCAACATATATCCTTCCTTCTGTGAATAATATTCTCCTGTATCTTAGGCGTGCTCCTTCCCTCCACTCCCTTTATCCTTATGCCAGCCATGTGATAGCTACCATGTCCCTGCCCCCTGGCTAACAACTGACAACTGATTGGCCCATATGTCAGCACACGACCCAAGATGAGACAATCTAAGAATTACTTCATGATTTTTGCTGGGTCACACAGGAAACCTAAATCTGTTACTTTTTGGTGATTGTCTTAGTTTGGATCCTCTCACCCCCTCGCTCCCTCGCCCCCCCACCCCCCCCACCCCCCCCCCCCCACCCAAAAAAATATTCTGAACCAATGATTTAGGTAGAAGTAATTTATTTGGGAGATGATCCCTGGAAACATGGTAAGAGAGTTGGAACAAAGACAGGGAAAGGAAGGAAGCAATAATAAAAGGTGTGGAGTCCTGCTGAGGCCTATAAAACAAAACTCAGAATTATCCCCACCAAAAAATGAGGAAGTGAGGTATTTGCGCACCAATTCCCATCCGTTTGTGGCTGAAGGTTACTCCTGGGTATATTAACTGCCTGGTACTTTTGACCTAGTCCCACCTGCTATCCCAGCTCACTCCCCTAGCCACTGTCCTCAGGCAGAAAGATGCAGGTGCCTGAGATAGGAAGCCTGGGGCAAATAGAGCAATTCCCCAGTTGTAGGAGACATTGCAAATGGGCCAAGGAGACATTACCAAGGCAGCAACAGTATCTGGTACAGAGGTGAATGGTGGAAATTTTATTGAGTTGTCAGAGGGCTGTGCTTCCTGCCACATGAAGGAGTCTGGTCTACCGTTTAAGAGAAGGAAGCCGATTTGCAGATGAAGAGACGATACAGCAGCAGCTGGAAGTCCTGGTTTCAGCTTTTCTTAAGGCCCAGGCCCCAGCTTTGTCTGTTCAATCCTATCTAAGATTCTGTGAGCAATTGAAATCATCTTTGTATCTCAATATATTTGAGTTCAGTTTCTGTCATGTAGCAAAAAAAACACAAAACTGATAATTAAACTTACTATGATATTATCATCTATATTCCCTTAATGAGGTATTAATACCGTCACTCTAAAATCCCATTATATAAATGTGGTTAGAGTAACAATTATGAAAACTTTAATACTGATCTCTGTATTCCCCTCCTAATTTCTGTATTTCCCTCTGTATTAGAGTATTGTTTTACTTATCTCTAAATTGAGCCACTTAAATATTTCTTCAAATATTTTTTTCACTTTCTCACTGCTATTGTATACATTTTTTTTGTATAACCAAACACATCAGACTTAGTAAAACATTTTCCATCTACTTGAAGATAATTTTGTGAAAAAAATAGTATTGAATTATTTTTTATCTCTAGAAAGGACTTTACATTTTTTATATGTGTTTGCTAGGTATAAATTTTACAGTAACTGAAAAAAATGTCAGTATTAAAAAAATCTAAAAGGAAGCAAAATGCAATTTAGCTTAAAACAACAACTCAAATAATTTATTTTGGAAGGCAGGAAACAAAAACATATTTCCTGATACTGAGACAGCAGTGTTTTGAGACCTAAGGAAGATAAATGATTTTAATGTGCAGTTAAATTGAAAAAGGAAAAAGAAAAAGAAAAAAATATCATGTTATATGTAACACACACACTCTTTATAGACAACCCATTAAAAACATTCCTCAAAACACATTGTTACATTTCTCATGTTGTTTTCCTCTCGGAATTTACACTGCAGAAGCACATATGAGACATATGCAGGTTAAGATACAGCCAAACCAAGGTACAGGAATGCAGATGGTGGGGTGATTGCCATCACTCGCTCTCTCATAACACACACTGGCTATTTAATTACGAAGAATCTATTGTTCAGACTCATTTTTCCTTCCTAGAATAATATTTCAAATCATTATATAAAATATTTTAGTATATAAGATATACCTTAAACGTAACACTTATAGATATTAATAATTTAAACAAGGAGCTGTTTCATGACATTTCACAAATCAACGATCTTTATCTCTTCAGTTTTCATCTTATCTCTCATTGCATATGTGTTTATATAAACAGAAATTTAAAACCTGCTTGATTTTTGAAAATAAGGAATAGCCTTACTAGATATCAAAGCAGTTATCTGAGTAATTTTTTTGAAAGGCAACCTAAAAGCAGAATGTTTACCTGAATTATCCAGATAGCTCTCAAAATTATAATCCATTTTGTTGGAATAGAAATTACCCCAAAATAATTTTTATTATATTGTTCTTTGAATGGTGAATGAGAAAATTAATGCCTATCTCTTGTTTTCTAGACACCCAATGCAAACACGATTTTCATTTCTTTCATTTTCCATTCCCTGATGTTAGTCACCTAATGTCTCTTTTGGAAAACAGTATAGTGTGCTATTAAACATGAGAGTTCTAAAAAAATAAAACAGCTAAAAATAAATAAATATGAGAGTTTTAGAATTATAATTAGTTACTTAAGCTCTATGTACCTCAGTTTACACATCTATAAACTGGAATAGTAATAATACCAAACTCATAAAGTTGTAGTAAAGGTCAAATGAGATAAATCTAGTAAAACATAAAGTAATTGAAAGCATGTGTCTTGAAGAGGTATCTGTATAGCTATCTGCATTGTTCATAATACTCAAAAGGCAGAAGCAATCCAAATGCCCATCGATGGAAGAATGGATAAACGAAATGTGGTATATACATACAGTGGTATATTTTTCAGTCTTACAAAAAGGAAATTCTGACACATGCTATAACACGGATGAACCGTAAGGACATTCTGCTCAATAAAATTAGCCAGTCAGAAAAAGACAAATACTATCTGATTTCATTTATATGAGGTATCAAGAGGAGGCAAACTCTAGAAACAAAGTAGAACGGTGGTTGCCAGAGGCTGGGGGAAGGGGGACAGGGAGTTGTTGATTAATGGTTATAGGGAGTTTCAGTCTTGCAAGATGAAAATGTTCTAGGGATCAATTGCACAACAACATGCATTTACTTCACACTATTGAACTGTACAGTCACTCAAAATGTTTAAGGTATTAAATTTTATGTGTATTTTATAATTTTTTAAATAAAAAAAGGAAAAGAAATTTTTTAAACAAAAGATGATACTTAAAAAAAAACACTTAGAAAGTACATGGCATAGAGAGCTTCAATAGAAAGAGAGTATTGTCTTTGATTTTTCTCTTTCTTTTTTATTCTCTGATTTAGAACCATGCTCTTCTATATGTTCTGTCATCTCACCTAAGTATTTCATCAACATGGGAAGATTTTCTGGGTTCAAACAATTGACTTTTCTCTGCGGTTGTTCAGAGGGCCTGGGATGGGGACAGGCCCTGTGGGGAAGGAAGTGCCTGGAATCAGATATCCCAGCAAGGATCAGAGCACAAGTGGCGAGCTCCCTGTGGGTGGCACTGGGAAAGCTTGCAGCCAACCAGTTAGCTGTTTATGTAAATGAAGAGGAGCTATTACAGAACCTCATTCTTGGTCCAGCAGTGGGTCACTGTAAACTCTCCACAGGCCATAAAAGAGGATTAAGAGGTGGTCAATTCAAGCACAGGAAGAATAAATAATATCCATCAGACTCAGGGCATTCAAAGTTTCCCATCAACCACTTTGACAGCAGGGAACTGCCTGGACCTGAGGGATGCTGAGTGATATACTATGACACAAAGTTGAAAGAGCACAATAAAGAAATCTAATCATTGGGGAAGAGGCTATAAATTCGAAATACCTTGGAGGACACTTAACAAGAAATCTGCAGTGCTGACATAAAGAAAAATACAAAATTTTACTGATGAATATAAAAGTGCTCCTAAATAAATGGAGTAAGATATCTTGTTCTCAGATGAGAAGAACTAGTATTATAACATATATAATCTCCTACATTTTATTATAAATTTAATGTAACTCCTTTTAAAGTTTCAATTCCCAGTTATATAACAAAAGAATAAAGAATGGAATTAAAATTCTTGAGCCAAAATAACTGAATGTAGTTCTGGCATAAAACTAGACAGATAAGTAAATGAAAGATTCTGTGATACATCCAAGAATATATAGGGATTTAGAGTTGGTGAAGCACTTTTAGAATCCATACAAAAAAAGTAGATTTTTTTTTATCTCACCTGAGGATATTTTTTCTATTGATTTCTTAGAGAGAGTGAAAGGGAAAGAGGGAGGTACATGCCCTTGACAGGGAATCAAACCCAAGACCCTTAGGTACCACTGAGCCACAGTGGCCAAGGCAAGAGTAGATTTTTAATAAACGGCTGCTTTAAAATATTGTTAACACTGGAAAAATACAATTAGAGTCTTTACCTCACACCATATATTAACATATATTTGTATATTTCAATATGGATTGAATCATCCTAAATAATAAAAGAGTAATATGCAAATTGACCAAATGGTGGAACAATGCTCAACGCAGGAGCTCCCCTGATGGTCAGTGAGCTCCTCCGGGGAAAGCACCGCTCAGCCAGAAGCCAAGAAGACAGGTTCATTGCTGGTGAGCTCAGCAGCAGTGACGGGAACCTCTGCTGCCTCCAAGGCAGCGCTAAGGATGTCTGACTGAAGGCTAACCATCAGTCGGACATCCTCTGAGGACTCCCAGACTGCAAGAGAGCTCAAGCCGGGCTGAGGGACCCCGTTCCACCCCCCCAGTGCAAGAATCTCATGAACTGGGCCTATAGTATATCATAAAAAATGCAATCAGCCCTGGCCAGTGTGACTTGGTTGGTTGGAGCATCATCTCATACAGCAGAAAGTGGCAGGTTCAGTTCCCCGTCAGGGAGTGTGTGGGAGGCCACTGATCCATGTTTCTCTTTCACATTGATCTTTCTCTTTCTCTTTTTCTCTCCTTTTCCTTCTCTCTCTCTCTCTCTCTCTCTCTCTCTCTCTCTCTCTCTCTCTCTCCCTCTCTCTCTCTTTCTCTTTCCCATTCCCTTTAAAAGTCAACGAAAAATATGCTCAGATGAGGATTAACAAAAAAAAAAAAGCAGCCAAAACTGGTTTGGCTCAGTGGATAGATCATCGGCTTGCAGACTGAAAGGTCCAGGGTTTAATTCTGGTCAAGGGCATGTACCTTAGCTACGGGGACATCCCCGGTGGGGTGTGTGTGCAGGGGGCAGCTGATCGATGTTACTCTCTCATCGATGTTTCTGACTTTCTATCCCTCTCCCTTACTCTCTGTAAAAAAAAAAAAAAAAAATCAATAATTTTTTTTAAAAAAAACAACAGCCAATGAATGCATAAATAAAGGGAAAAACAAACCCTCCTTTTTCTGTCTAAAATCAATCAATCAATAAATATTGTTTTAAAAAGAATTCAAGTGAACAATATAACTTTGAGAAATGTTCAAATGCATTACAATTTAGAACATGTAAATAAAATGAGATGTGAGTTTAGCCCATCAAATTAGAATTTAAAAAAATGATAGCACAAGTGCCAATGAGAATTCAAGAAAAGGGGCACTTCCATGACCTGAGAATGTAAACTGGTTAATCTCTCAAGGAGCAGTCTGGCAATCTGCTTCCAACGTATACAAAAATGTTTAGACCTTTTTCACCCAGCTCCCACCTTTGGAAAGATGTGAAGAAATAATGAGAACTTGGTGGATGGAACGAAAATGGGGTGGAAGGGGTCAATGAGGGAAAGGGGAAGGACATATGTAATATTTTCAACAATAAAGATAAATTTAAAAAATAATGAGAACTTCAATATATACAAATAACCTGAATATATGAAATATTTTTCTATTGCAAAATTCCCAAAGTGGTGCATTTAAAATAAACTTCTTTTTTAGATGCGGAGGGAAAGAATGAGGAGAGAGGAGGAGGAGTGGAGGAAGAACAGTAAAACAAAACAATTTCTTATGAACTAAGACTTCAGCAGTCCCAGAGGGGTTCGTTTGTATCATAATCAAAAGGCTTTTTTGAAAGGAGTGGGGAACTTAGTCATTGTCATTAAAATTTAATGGTTTCAAACATCTGTGGTGGTACATCACACAAAACTCCACCTAGTAATGTTTTAGGTGGCCAGCGACTTTGTTGCTTAGATAACTGGTCCTGATTCCTAGGAGAGTTTGAGGGCCTGGTGCAATCTGAGTACCTGGAGCATCTTGAATTAAATGTACAGCCAGTCTCAGCATTTTTCCATGGGTCAGTAATTCAATCAGAGTTTCTTCCTTAGGGGCTTTGACCACCACGTTGGGCTGGCCACATTATTCCCATTGTTTGAGCAATTCAGGCTTTCTCCTTTGAATTTGCTTATAGGCAGAGACAGCAACACAACGCCCTGAGCAACCACCTTCCCTTTCCCATCATATGTATATGTGTGTGTATATGTATATGTATATGTATATGTATATGTATATGTATATGTATATGTGTATGTATATGTATATAAAAAATTCATTTCCAAGCCGAAACCGGTTTGGCTCAGTGGATAGAGCATCAGCCTGTGGACTGAAAGGTCCCAGGTTCAATTCCAGTCAAGGACATGTACCTTGGTTGTGGGCACATCCCCAATAGGGGGTTTGCAAGAGGCAGCTGATCGATGTTTCTCTTTCATAGATGTTTCTGACTTTCTATCCCTCTCCATTCCTGTCTGTAAAAAATCAATAAAATATATTTTTAAAAATTCATTTCCGAGAGAAAGGGAGAGAAAGATAGAAACATCAACAATGAGAGAAAATCATTGATCGGCTGCCTTCTATACTCCTACTGAGGATCTAGCAACCGGGGCATGTACCCTGACCAAGAATCAAACTATGGCCTCCTGATTTATAGATCAACACTCAACCACTGAGCTATACCGACTGGGTGCCTTTCCCATCTTTTTAAGTCAACTACAAGAATCATTTTGTCATCTCACACCTGTCAGAATGGCTATCATCAACAAATCAACAAATGACAAGTGCTGGCGAGGATGCGGAGAAAAAGGAACCCTCATACACTGCTGGTGGGAAAGCAGACTTGTGCAGCCACTGTGGAGAACAGTATGGAGTTTCCTCAAAAAACTAAAAATGGAGCTCCCATTTGACCCAGTGATCCCACTTCTAGGAATATATCCTACCAATTAGAAAGGGTAATGCACCCATATCATAGCAGCACAAATTACCATAGCTAATATTTGTAAACAGCCTAAGTGCCCATCAGCAGATGGGCACTCAGGTTGGCTGCTGGAGTGATTTGTAGCATGTACCTGGGCTGTGGCATCTGTGTATGCTTTGGGAAGAATGGAGCTGAAGCAATTAACTTAGGAGAGAATGGGAAACACAAAATGATTCCAATATCTTCCGATGGTCTTAGGAGAACTTGCTAATGGTTCTCAAACTGCAACCCACAGGTTGAGAACCGCTGCTGTAGAGCCTAAGACAAATGGAAAACACAGAGATTTACGTTACGACTCATTGACAGTAGCAAAATTACAGCTATGAAGTAGCAACGAAAATAATTTTATGGTTGGTGGTCACCACAACATGAAGAACTGTATTAAAGGGCCACGGCATTAGAAAGGTTGAGAACCACTGCTCTAAAGGGACGCACAGTTACTGTGAAAGGCCCCAGAGACACCCTGTGGAGGGATTTCAACCACATCAATGCAGAACTTAGTCTCCTTGGAAAGAAAAAGAAGAGGGCTCAGGGTTGACAAATGGTGGGAAAACAGAAGGGAACTGGCTACGGTTCACTCTATCTGCAGTCATGCACAGAACATGATCAAGGTCATTACACTGGGCTTTTCACAAGGTGAGGTCTGTGTATACTCACTTCCCCGTCAACGTTGTTACTCAACAGAATGGTTCTTTTGTTGAAATCAGAAATTTCTTGAGCAAAAAATACATCCTTAGAATTCAAATTAGAACAGGTGTTGCTTTCAGTATCTCAAGCCCAGAAAGATGAATTGATTCTTGAAAGAAATGTCATTGAATTTGTATCAAATTCAGCTGCTTTGATTCAGCAAGCCACAACAGTTACAAACAAGAATATCAGAAAAATTGTGGATGGTATCTATGTTTCTGGGAAAAATAACAGTTCAGCAGGCTGATGAATAAGACCCAAGTTGTCCAACTATAGAAACACCAACATGCCGAATGATTTGTCACACTTATTTATGATATTTAAAGATGCAATAAAAGCCACATATTGATAAATGAATGAAATAAAATGCACAGTTTGGTAAGTTTTTATCTATGCATACTCATGAATTAACACCACAATTAAAATAATAAACATATTCATCACCCCCAAAAGTTGTGTGTGTGTGTCCCTCTCTTTTGCTCCTCTCAGTCTCCCAGCCCATCCCCCAGACAACAGGTCTGCTTTCTGTCACTACCAGTTGGTTTACATTTTCTCTAGTTGTATGTAAACTGAAACATGCTGTATATACTCTTTTCTTTTTTCTTTTCTTTTTTGTCTGGCTTCTTTCACTCTGCATAATTATTATGAGATTCATTTAATGTTGTATCAATAGTTATTTTTTATTATTGAGTAGCATTCCACAATTATCTCAAATGGTTTTCAAATGTACTCAGAAAAGATATATGCACATACATACACTCAAAGAGAAGGAGAGAAAGAGAAAGACCACTGAGCAGGGCACTGCGATATAACCTCTTCTGCTTCTGTGCAAAAAGCAGTTCCTCTGCATAGACTCCCTGTTAGTGAGAAGAAGGCGGTCATGTGGCCCACATATATGCAACCTGCCAGACCATCTCCAAAGCCCTGGTGTCTTACCAGAAATGTGTGGAGGAGGCTTCAAGAAAAAAGTCAAATGTTGTTCCGTGGTTAGAGCCTGGTCCAAGCGACAAAGGTCTCAGGTTCCATTTCTGGTCAAGGGCAGGTACCTAGGTTGCAGGTCTGATCCCTGCCCCAGTCCAGGTACATGAGGGAGACAACTGATTGATATGTCTCTCTCAAATTGATGTTTCTCTCTTTCCTCCCTCTCTCTTTCCCCCTTCCTCTCTCCCTTCTACTCTCAAAGTAAAAATTTGAAAAAAGAACAGAGATCAGAGACATTTTCATTTACTATGGCAATATCCTATTAGTAACTGACTTCCCCAAGAAGTTTGGATTTCCAGGTGTACACTCTGGCTGCTGATAAGACCAGTGCAAGGAGCGAAGTATACTTTTATATTAAGTAACTAGAGGCCTGGTGCATGAAAATTCATGCACTGGAGGAGAGTCCCTCAGTCAGGCCTGCCCACTCTCACAGTCAGGGAGCCCTCAGTGGCCAGAGGCAATCTGGCAATCAGGGAAAGGTGATGCCCCATTACACCTCTGCTGCTGCCACTGCCAGCAGCACAAGCCTAGGCTGGCCCTGGTTACCTGAGTCTCAGGGAGCCCTGAGTGGCTGGGCAGCTGCCATCCGAGGCTTGCCGGTGCCTTGGGCAGGCCATGGATGACTGGAGAGCTGAGGGGACTGGGCACCGCCATCTTTGAGAGCATGGCAGTCAGTGTATTCCCTCCTTATTGGCTGTGGGTGCTGCCATCTTTGTGACAGCATGAGGGTCAATTAGCATAGTCCCTCTTTATTAGATAGGATGGTTATGGAATTTTAAGGTTAATAAGTGGGTTGAAGTGTTTTTCCAGGTTAAGATGTGAACACACACATCTATTTTTCTCCCTCCCAAAACCCCACGAAAATATAATAAATAAGTTTTGTTTAATATTTAAATCTACAAGGGTGGGGAAAAATAATAGAGGAAACAACAGCAACAAAAATTTGGAAGTTGAAAAGGATAACAGTGTGCTGAGACCGGTTTGGCTCAGTGGATAGAGCGTGGGACTGCGGACTGAAGGGTCCCGGGTTCGATTCCGGCAAGGGCATGTACCTTGGCTGCGAGCACATCCCCAGTAGGGGGCGTGCAAGAGGCAGCTGATAGGATGTCTCTCTCTCATCGATGTTTCTGACTTTCTATCCCTCTCCCTTCCGCTCTGTATAAAATCAATAAAATATATTTTTTAAAAAGAAAAAGAAAAGGATAACAATGTGATATCATCCCTAAGAAACCCAAACCAAGCTGGCAGCAAGGAAAGTTCAAAATCAACATAATTTGCCCACAGCTTCAGAGGAATCACAAACTGGCAAAGAAAACAAGAAAAATCTGAAACAGAGTGTGAGAACTCCTAAATAATGAGGTGTTGATAAAAGCCGTTTGAGGATCAGTAAGATACCAAGTCCTGACTTCAACCAAGGTAAAACAGGAGGGATGCCAAGAGTCCCATGTCTAGCAAATTGCTGAACGCCCCTGGCCTTCTTCTCCAACACAACTCCTAATGTGTTGGCCAGATGCTTACCCTCCAGAAAAGAAAAACTGGAAAACTCTTTTCCACAGTCCAGCCTGCTTAAGAGCAAGATCTAAAGACACCGAGCTTAGAGGTTCCTCTATAAATGGTCCCTCGAGAATCCAATTCTGTGAAGCTCAAAGTGAAAAAGTCCTTCCCACAGGCTGGCTCAGTATGAGATTCCATTTTTAGTCTCTTTCTTGATCATGAGCAGAGAGCCAAGGATTAATAGCCCAATGAAGAAAATATCTACCACACAGGATGAAACCAAAATAAGCAAACTGAAAAAAGACAAGTTGGGAGATGAGAAAAACTTCAAAAATATAGTACCCTGTTATCAAAAAGAGAAAGAGACCATATTGCATCTGTGAAACATAAACAATATGTTGTGAAAAAGAAACATTCAGAAAACATAGAAGAGCAAGGCATTAAAAATGCAATTGCAGAAATGAAAATCTTGATAGGCAGATAGGAAGATAAAGTTGAGAAAACCTCTCAGAAAATAGAACAAAAAGTCAAAGAGATGAAAAAGAAAGAAAAGTTGGAGCACCATTCCAGGAGGTCCAGCAACTGAGTAATGGGGCTAAAAAGTCATCAATGAAACAATTCAAGAACATTTCTTGGAATTGAAAGACATGTGATTATAGACAGAAGGGACCACAAAAAATAGACTCAACAAGCATATCATTATAAAATTTTAGGATTCCAGGAAGAAAAGTAATTTTCTAAAACCCTTCAGAGAGAATAAAATAAATTCCATATAAAGGATGAGCTAGGAGATAGAAAAATGGCGGTGGAATAGGTGGGCATGTCCTAAGTCTTGTCCCAGAGCAGATAGAACAAGCTACTTAATCAAATAGCATCTACCCCGAATTGGCCAAGTAGACACAGCCTGTGAGACAATTTGCAGCCAGGAAGGGCAGAGGACGCCTGGAGAACGGTGAAATCAGGGATCTGGTCTGGAGAGAACTGCAAAACCCCCGAGCCCAGAGGATCAGTAGCAGCCGCACTACACCGAGGCCGCTCCCCTTGGACAGGTGTAGCATCTGAAGGTTTGCAGGCCTGCTGGCAGTAGGGGATTCTGGAGCTAAGCCCACAGGCACGAGAAACTGAGCCCAGAGAAGGCAGTCTGGATGGCTGCCCAAGCTGTGCTGTGCTTGAGGGTGGGGGCGGGGAGAGGGGCTCCATTGCCACTGCTCTTTTCTCTCTTTTTGGTCTTTGCTTTTATTCACTAAGCCTAGTTCATAGGACCTTTCAAATACAAACCTTCATCCATGGCTGAGGTGCAGGTGGAGGTTTGGACTTGTGGAGTCTGGGGAAAGGCTGAAGAGAGGAGTGTAGGGGAGAAGTGGCTGCAAGTCTGGCACTGAGTCATACCTGACGGACCTAGGCAGCCATTTTCTCCAGAAGAGATAGCCCCTCTCTGCAGTCTCCAGGCAACCAATACAGCCTCATCCAGACTATGCCCTGAGTGATACAAAGGATATATATATATATATATATATATATATACACACATCCCTGAGGACTGGCCTAAAGAGAGGACTTTCATTCCCAGCAGCAGGAAACTGAGAAGCAGCAGACAGTACAGAGGGTGGGATCTTAAACCAGCCCTCACAGGGAATTAAAACTCAGCGAAAAGGAATGACATTTCACTTTTTCGTTTTTATTTTTATTTTGTTTTGTTTTATTTTTATTTTGTTATCTTTTTCTTTTTTCTTTTTTTCCCCTTTTTTCATTTGTTTTTTTATTTTCTGTTTCTTTTTGCATTATTTTTTCATCTTTCTATTTTTTTATTTTGTTGTTTTAATTAATTGTTTTTAAATTTTTTATTATTTATTTTTTTCTTCTCTTTCTCTTTCTTCTTATCCACTCATTCTCTTTCTACTTCCTCTATACTGAACTGAGGTCCTCCCCATATTCATCCAATTCCTTAACCTTACTTTCTGTATATAAGCTCGACCTCTATATATTCTGCCCCCACCCTCTTTACTGTGTATTTGCTGTTTGTATGTTTTGGTTTATCTGTTAGTTCTCTGGTGTTTCCTCTGCATATATTTTTCCTTTTTTTCTCCTTTTTCTTTTCTCTCATACTATTTTTTCTCTCTTCAATACCATTTGTGCTCTCTTTTCACTTCCCTAAGTCTCTTTTCTCTGGTAGTCACTTATATTAAGGTTATCGATGTCATAAGTACATTCATGTTTTGTTCCCTTTGTATCGTGTTTTGTCAAGTTGCATTTTGTCCTATTTGTCCAATGTGGTAGAGAGCAAGCCACATAACCAGACACCTGGAGAGGAGACTCCATCCACAAACAGGTCAATAACACTCCAGACCCAACTACAGAGGCAGAAAGAGGCCGGCAGTGAGGGAGAGAGCATGAATGAGGGAGAGAGCATGAGTGAGTGAGGGAGCGAAAGAGGAGTGTGTGGACATATGGTGTGTGTGTGTGTGTGTGTGTGTGTGTGTGTGTGTGTGTGTGGTGCACAGTTAGATCCTGCAGGACCTCTGGCCTCTGGGGGCAGGCTGACCAGGCTCACTTAACCAGGCAGCCTCTGCTACTGTTGTAAACAGTCCCACAGCGGCCAAATCTTCCACAGAGACTATGCCTTTTTGAAGGGGAGAGCTTCTGTGACTGGGAGCTCAGCCTCACCTCCACCCATGGTGCCCTCAGACAACACCCAGGACTCTACAGCCACCTCTGCCAGGGTGGTCTCATGGTCACCAAGACTCCAGCCACCCTTGGTGCGGGCTCTGTGAGTTCTGAAGCACACTCCCCTCTGGTTTGCCCAATGCTTTAGCCCAGTGCACCATGATCATGCAAACAGAAGTCCTGCAAGCAGCCCACCCCAGTACAAGGAGCAGCAGCCTCACGAGCCTGCCTCCTCTGAGGAGTAGCAGCCCCATGAGCAGCCCAACCGGTCTGAAGAGCAGCAGCCTCATGCAAACTGCCCCCATTTGAGCAGCAGCAGCCCATCCCCCATCTGAGGAGCAGCAGCCATGCTATCAGCCTGTCCCCATCCAAGAAGCAGCAGCCACATGAGCAGCAACATGAGCAGCCTGCCCCTGTCAGAAGAACAGCAGCCACATAGAGCCTGCCCCCATCTGAAGAGCAGCAACAGTGTGAGCAGGCCAACCCTATTCAAGGAGCAGCAGCTACATGAGCAAGCCTGCTCCTGCCAGCCAGAGGAGCCACCACTGCTGTGAGCACCACCCACCAGAGGGGGCACTGCCAACTGAGGAGCAGCCGCTGATACAACCACCCAAAGAGCAGCCACTGCCTGAGGAGCCACTGCCACCTGAGGAGCAGCCCCCACACAACCCGACACCTAGATTTTTTGGTAAGAGCAAAAATGGAGAAACAAAGAAACCCTCAAAGGAAGGAAAAGGAGAAAGTGTCAGAAAGGCAAATAAGTGAAATGGAGGCATGCAATATCTCAGAGAAAGAATTCAGAATACAGGTCATCCTATCTAATAAAAGAGTAATATGCAAATTTGACCGTATCTTTGCTACACCCACAAGCCAATCAGGAGCAGGTTATGCAAATAAACCCCAACCAAGATGGCTGCTGCCACTGAGAGCAGGAGGGAGATTGGGTTTCCCCAGCAACAGCGGAAGCCAAGCTTTCCGCCTGCCAGTTGCCGGACTAGGCCTCCACTCTAGGCTACAAAGTTTCAAACAGAAATGGCTGCCACCACTGAGCAAACAGAAGGCTTGGCTATGCTCCAGACTACAAAGTTTCAATTGTATACATAAATTAATCCCAGATCCCAGGGCCTCCACTTGGGTTGCTGGGGAGCGTGGCCAGCTTGCAAACCTCCACAGGCCCCTCACCCAGGCTGTCCCTCACCCTAAGGGAACCCCCACCCTAATCTGGGACACTCTTCAGGGCAAACCACCTGGCCCCTACCCATGCACCAGGTCTCTATCCTATCTAATAAAAGGGTAATACACAGATTGACCATCACTCGAACACACAAGAGGGCTGCCCCCATGTGGTCACAGATTCTGCCCCCATGTGGATATAAGATGGCCACCACAGATGGCCAGCAGGAGAGGGCTGTTGAGAGGTTTCAGGCCCTGCAAGGAAGGGCAGTTGTGGGTGATCAGGCCAGCAGGGGAGGGCAGTTAGGGGTGACCAGGAAGGCAGAGGAGGGAACTTGGGGGCAAACAGGCTGGCAGGGGAGCAATTAGACATCAATTAGGCTGGCAGGGTAGTGGTTAGTGGGTGATCGGGCTGGCAGGCAAAAATGGTTAGGCACAATCAGGGAGGCAGGCAGGTGAGCAGTTTGGAGCCAGCAGTCCTGGAATGTGAGAAGGATGTCTGACTGCCCATCTAGGCCCAATCCTAATGGAATCAGGCCTAAATGGGCAGTTGGACATCCCTCGAGGGGTTCCAGTTTGGAAAGGGTGCAGGCTGGGCTGAGGGACATCCCCACCCCCTGTGCACGAATTTTATGCACCATGTCTCTAGTATATTACATAAACAGGATGAATGAAAAATATCAACAACTTATGTAAGAATCAAGAAGAAATAAATAATGATATAGCTGCAATAAAAAAACACCATGGAAAGTTTCAACAGTAGTTTAGAAGTGGAGGACCGAATTAGCAAATTAGAAGACAGGGAAGCAAAACACAACCAAACTGAACTGCAATTTGAGAAAAAAAAATTAAAAGACAAAAGGGAGCTTTGGGACAACATAAAATGAAACAACATATAAATAATTGGGGTGCCACAATGACAGGAAGAGGAACAAGGGTTAGAAAACTAGATGGAAATAAGTCAATCAGATAAAGATAAATATCACATGATCTCACTCATTTATGTAATATAATGAACAACATAAACTAATAAAACAAAAACAGAGACAGAGAAGCATCAACCAAACTGACAAACCTCAGTGGGAAGGCAGGGGAGGGTGGGGTAAGGGAGAGAGATCAGCCAAAGGACTTGTATGCATGCATAAAAGCCTAACTGGTGAGGGCATCAGTGGGGGGTGTGAGGGCAATGGGGGATAAGAACACATATGTAATACCTTAATCAATAAAGAAAAAAAGAAGGATGAGCTATATGAACTTTTATCTGTTTTAGAGATAAATGTGAATATTCACAAATGCAACAGTATAATGTCTGGATTTTTATCCAAAATAACTGCTAATTTGGGAGAACCAAGATGGCAGCATAGGTAAACACCTATATTGCTGCCACACACAGCAATTTCCAAACAACAACTTAACAAAAGAACAAACACCATCCAGAATCACCGGAAAGCTGGCTGAGTGAAAATTCCATAAATAAAAGAGAAGAGAGGACAATGTGACTTGGAGGAGTGGCTGAAGACAGCGTTGAAGATATGTGCAGAGAGAGGTTTGGAGCGCGCCAGCGGATAGGGCAGGTGGCTGAAAACCCGGCCTATTTTCTCGAACGAGGAGACAAAGACATCCCACTGCACTGATTCCCCAGCTCTGGGAGAAGTCCAGGGAACCCACAATCATACAAGGTAAAAATTGGGACAGTGGGAGGGCACGCCGAAGCTCAGGTGCTGCAGGGGCCTGCCAGCTTGTGGAGAAGGCAAGCTTGTGCAGAGTGCACATGAACTTGGGAACAGCGCAGCTGCGTGACCACGCAGAGAGCACTCGTGACATGCTTTCTCATTCGGGAAACCATCAGACAGCATTGTTTTGTGACCCTGGGTGAGACGTTGGATGTGCAGACTCATTTGGGGAGAGTCTGAATTCCCCGGCAGCCAGTGGAGCTCGGCAGCAGCTCTCTCTCAGAGGTGCTGGCAGCCATTGCAAGCAGCACAGAGTCCATGGGGCCGCATAGGGCGGAGCTGACACTATCTTCTTGGCCCGGAGACTCTGCCCATCCAACCTGAGCACAGCTGAACTTCACAGACAATTGGCCTGGAGGTCAACCCCTCCAAGTGCTAACAACAAGTAACCTGGGCTTAACTTCAATAAGACTGTGCAAACCATATTCACGTCAGGTAACTGGGGAGGCTGAGCCACTGTCCCTTGTAGGACATCTACCACAAAAAGCTAATTGACCAACTCAGGGTAGCAGCCACCATGCAAAGACATGGAAAGAAATCAGATGTGAAAGAAATGGAGGAAAAAAATGACTGGACATGGAATTCAAAACCACAGTTATAGGGCTTCTCAAGAGGCTCCTAGAAAAGGCTGAGACCTACAAGGAAATAAGCAAGACCTACAAGGAAATGAATGAGACCCTCAAGGATATGAAAAAGGACCAACCAGAAATTAAGCATACACTGACTGAAATAAAAAATATTATACAAAGACCTAAAAGTACTCTAGAGTACCCCAAGAACCAAGTTAAAGATTTGAAATACAAAGAGGGAAAATCCACTCAGCTGAAAAAGCAAGAAACCAAAAAAATCAAAAAAAAAATACAAATGGTCAACAAAACCCAGAGCTGGTTCTTCAAAAGTATAAACGAGATTGATCAACCTCTAGCCAGGCTCACCAAGAAGCAAAGAGAGAGGACTCAAATAAACAAAATCAGAAATGAAAGGGGTGAAATAACAACAGACCCCACAGAAATACAAAGTATTGTTAAAAATTACTATGAACAACTCTATTCTAACAAACTACACAACCTGGAAGAAATGGACACATTCCTAGAAAAATACAACCTTTCAAAACTCAATCAGGAAGATTCTCAATAGGCTGGTAACTATGGAAGAAATTGAAGCAGTCATCAAAAAAGCTTCCAGTAAACAAAAGCCCAGGGCCAGACGAATTCACGGGAGTTTTACCAAACATTCAAGCAAGAACTAAAACCTATCCTCCTCAGACTATTTCAGAAAATTCAAGAGGATGGAACACTTCCAAGCTCCTTCTATGAAGCCAGAATCAACCTAATACCAAAATCAGATAAAGATAACACAATAAAAGAGAATTACAGGCCAATATCCATCATGAATATAGATGCCAAAATCCTCAAAAAAATTCTAACAAATAGAACCCAGCAGTACATCAGAAAAATCATACACCATGACCAAGTAGGATTTATCCTAGGGATGCAAGGATGGTACGATATTCGGAGATCAACAAACGTGATACATCACATAAACAAATTGAGAGATAAAAATCAGAGTCATATCAATTGATGCAGAAAAAGCATTTGACAAAATCCAACACCTTTTCTTGATGAAAACTCTCAGCAAGGTGGGAATAGAGGGATCATACTCAACATAATAAAAGCCATATATGACAAACCCACAGCCAACATCAGACTCAATGGGCAAAAACAAAAACCATTTCCCCTAAGAACAAGAACAAGACAGGGATGCCCACTCTCACCACTCCTATTCAACATAGTGCTGGAAGTGCTAGCCATTGCAATTAGACAAGAAGAAGAAATAAAAGGCATCCAAATTAGAAAACAAGAAGTAAAACTATCCTTATTTGCAGATGACATGATACTGTACATAGAAAACCCTAAGGATTTCATCAAAAATTGCTAGGCTTAATAAATGAATTTGGCATGTAGCAGGATACAAAATTAACACCAAGAAATCTATGGCATTTCTATATACCAATAGTGAACTTACAGAAAGAGAATAAAAAATCAATCCCATTTACCATCAAACCAAAAAAATTAAGATACCTAAGAATAAACTTAACTAATGAGGTAAAATATCTATATGTGGAAAACTACACAACACTGAAAAAAGAGATAGAGGAAGACATAAACAGATGGAAGAACATACCATGTGCATGGATTGAGAGACTCAACATCATTAAAATGTCCATACTACCTTAAGCAATCTATAAATTCAATGCACTCCCCATTAAAATACCAATGGCATATTTCACAGACTTAGAACAAACTTTCCAAAAATTCATCTGGAATAAAAAAAGACCCTGAATAGCTGCAGCAATCCTGAAAAAAAAGAACAAAGTAGGTGGGATCTCAATACCAGATTTAAAGCTGTATTACAAAGCCACTGATCTTAAAACAGCCTGGTACTGACACAAGAACAGACATATAGACCAATAGAATGGAATAGAGAACCCAAGAATCGACCCAAACCACTATGCCCAGTTAATATTCGACAAAGGAGGCATGAACATACAATGGAGTCAAAACAGTCTCTTCAACAAATGGTGTTGGGAAAATTGGACAGATACATGCAAAAAAAATGAATCTAGATCACCAACTTACACTATACACAAAAATAAACTCAAAATGGATAAAGGACTTAAACATGAAGCAGGAAACCATAAAAATACTAGAGGAAGCCACAGGCAGCAAAGTCTCGGACATGTGTCGAAGGAACTTCTTCACTGATACTGCTCCTAGGGCAATGGAAACTAAAGAGAAAATAAACAAATGGGACTACATAAAAAAAAAAAAGCTTTTGCACAACAAAGGAAACCATTAATAAATCAAGAAACCCCACTGCTTGGGAGAATATATTTGTCAATAACCTCAACAATAAGGATTTAATCTCCAACATTTACAGGGAACTCATACAACTTAACAAAAAGAAGATAAACAACTCAATAAAAAATGAGCAACAGATCTAAACAGACACTTTTCGAAAGAAGACAGAAGGAAGGCCAAGAGACATATGAAAACCTGTTCAAAGTCACTAATCATCAGAGAGATGCAAATCAAAACAACAATGTGGTACCATCTCACACCTATCTGATTGGCTAACATCAACAAATCAGCAAACAAGTGTTGGTGAGGATGTGGAGAAAAAGGAACTCTTTTGCACTGCTGGTGGGAATGCAGATTGGTGCAGCCACTGTGGAGAACAGTATGGAGCTTCCTTAAAAAACTAAAAATGGAACTCCCATTTGACCCAGTGATCCCACTTCTAGGAATATATCCCAAGAAACTAGAAACACGAATCAGAAAGGATATAAGCACCTGATGTTCATAGCAGCACTATTTACCATAGCTAAGATTTGGAAACAGCCTAAATGCCCATCAGCAGATGAGTGGATTAAAAAACTGTGGTATATCTACACAATAGAATACTACGCTGCTATAAAGAAGAAGGAGCTCTTACCATTTGCAACAACATGGATGGAGCTGGAGAGCATTATGCTAAGTGAAATTAGCCAGGCAGAGAAAGATAAATATCACACGATCTCACTCATTTGTGGAATATAATGGATGGCATAGACGGATGAACAAGAATGGATCCAGAGACTGAGAAATACTCATCAGAATGTCAAACCTCAGGGTAAGTGGGGGGTGGCAGAAGTAAGGGGGAAAGTCAATATATTTGGCCTCTTGAACTAACGTAAGTAATCTGTACTTTTACCTCCCTAACAAAGTTTATATAAAGTTATAAAAAAATTGGCAGCTAGTTTGAAATTGAATTGACATGGCCTAGAGCAAAGAATATCCTTACATGATATTATTCTACAATGTCATTATAATTTTTAATATTTTACAAAAGCATATTGTACACTTATCCCAAAGAAACTTACAAATTAATTCTTTGAATGTTTGGCAGCAGTAAAAAAAAAAAAAAGACAGGAAAGGAATTAATTTTCAGAAGGGAAGGCACTTGAGCATTCTATATTGGCCCCTCTTGCCCTTTTTGCCAAGAGGGACCCTCTTCCCACAATCCAAGTGCACACAGCTGTTGCCTTAGCTTTCAGTTCAAGCTGAGGTTGAAACCTCTGGGTGGCTGGCACCATGGATCTTTCTCTTGACCAATGGTGTAAGCTGGGTCCTCCCTGGAGAAAAAACCTGGGTCCCCCAAGATATGTGATCAGTACTGGATCATGCCAGCAGGCGAAGGGATCCCAAGGCAGGTGCTAGGCGTGGAGGCCACAGGGACATAGACTATCAAGGAGTCAGAACTGAACCTCACATCACCCTGTTTGGCCCCGGAGGATGGCTGGTTAGCCAGAGATGGGTAAGATTCCTCAGGGAAGGAACAACCTAAGACAGGCACAGTTGCAGAGGGGCCAACAGGAGAGAATTAAAAGGTCACCAGAGGTGGGGCACAGACCCTCACCAACTAACCTTGCAGGGGCCTGAACTCTCACCCCTTATGAGGGAGGTCTCCTGCCCCCATAGCTGCTTCACCTCCCATGTACAGCTCAGACCAGGACCCAGGTTACAGACAGAAACCTGGCCAACAACAGCTGCCCTATATCTATATTAAGTCTAGCACCAGGAATGCTCAGGGCCTACTCAAGAATGCAAATAATCCTTTCCACTAATATTTACAGGGTAAACTAATATTTTTGCTTGAGTATTAAATTTGACAGTAAAATAGTAATCAAGTTTTCAGATTAATTTAAATTGGCCAAGTGAAAACTCAAGAAAATTTAAGTGTACTGGACAAAAAGCTGTTCCTAAAATATTAACTAAAATTTCTATTAGTAGTTCATCTCATTGTAAAATTGCCTAACATCCAAAGAACCTAAAATAGTCATATTTATGTGCAAAAATTAAAATTTAAAGTTACCAAGACCGCAATATAAAATTTCCAAAAGTCCCCACTAAAAAAAGGGGGGGGGGGGATAGTGGGGTAATATCATGTAAGGAAAAATATCCTGCAAGTAAATTACATCTAGAAAATTCTTACTACAGAACAGTAACTTCCATTTGTAATGCCAACAGCAGGACACCTATGAAAAACATACATGGTGTCAAAATAAGCCAAAGGAAAATCATTTGGGCAAAAATAAAAATAATCCCAAACCTAATTTACAGAAAAGGTCCCTTTATTAACTTTTGGTCAAGAATATGTTTGTATATTTTCAGAAAACAACTCCAAGACCATACGGATTCCTGCAACAATGAGGAACTGACAGGTCTGTTCCAACTGGGAAGACAGTCCAGAGATGGAAGACACTGATGACACCTTACCTTGCTAGCAGTCAGCAGCTGTGCGTCACTGAAGATGGCCCAGGCCCAAACCAGAGAGGGTGGAACCTGCATTGCCACCATATGTCTACCATCCAGATACTATTTCTGACTTGTACACATAAGGAACTATTTGACATTGAAACTGGGACTCAGAACAGTTGGACACTGAAACTGAGACTCAAACATTTTTGTTCTTATACTTTTATTTCCAGTATGCAGATGAAAGATCTTTTTAAAGAAAAGAAACAGGGAGAAAAGATTGATATAGAGGCAGAGAAGCATTGAACAGACTGTCTAACAACGGGAGGAAGGCTGGGGAGGATGAGGGGCGGGGGCTGTAAGAGATCAACCGAAGGACTTGTATGCATGCATGTAGGCATAACCAATGGATACAAGACACTGGGGTGGCAGGGGTGCGACAGGTGAGGACATGTGCTGGGGGGTAGGGGAAGCTGGAGGTAAGACAATGGGGGGAAAGGAAAACATATGTACTACTATTTGTAATACTTTAAAGAATAAAAAATTAAAATTAAAAAATTTTTTAAAAATAAGAGCTTGTTCTCTTCAGATTGCTTCTGACTACTTTAAGGAGCTCATAGTCTAATGGGGGATTTGGATAATAAGCATATAATGTTTATATGTGCTAATATAAATTAAGTTCTATAACAGAGTTATATGTAATATCTTAGGGGATTCTAGGCTTTGGCTCAGTAAAGGTTTCATGGGCTACATGAATCTTAAAGAATGAGTAGTGGTTACATCAATGAAGAATGAAGGGAAAACAATTCAAGGTAAAAAGATTGCCATTAACAAAGGCACAAAAGAATCAAACACCATGGTAGCACAGGATCAAGCACAAGAAAGCCTTCACTACCTCCTGGCATTAATTAAATCACTGGTGTTTTCAAGGACTTATCTAGTGTGACTGGAGACCAGAGATGAAACTGGAAAGTACTATGCAGCTGTCAGTTATCCAAGTATTAGGTTAATCACTATGAAACAGCAGAGTCAAGGACAAGGCGCTGAAAACTATATTCTGGAAGAGATATTAAGGATCTGGAAAATTTAGGAAACAACCAAGATGGTAAGTTCCTTAGCATTTTAAATGCTTCTCCTTTTCATGGACTGTGACACTTAGTCTTAAGAACATTCTGGTTGACTCATAGTTCACAAATTATTTTTGAACTAAGATTGAATTTATCCTTGGGCTGATAATTCATTTGTTTAATTCAGCAATGTTTATATTTATTCATTTGCTAGTTCATTCTAAAAATATATATATATAAGCTTCTCTTTGAATAGACACTATTTATATAAAACAGTACTAGGGTTGTCTGTAGTCTGGTAGGAGAGAGAGATGGTAAAGAAATTATTCACAATTAAACATATCAATGATGCCGAAATCGGTTTGGCTAGTGGATAGAGCATCGGCCTGCAGACTGAAAGGTCCCAGGTTCGATTCCGGTCAAGGGCATGTACCTTGGCTGCGGGCACATCCCCAGTAGGGGGTGTGCAAGAGGCAGCTGATCGATGTTTTTCTCTCATCGATGTTTCTGACTTTCTATCCCTCTCCCTTCCTCTCTGTAAAAAATCAATAAAATATATTTTTTTAAGAAAAGCATATCAATGATTATTTTTATATTAGAGGCTCAGTGCATGAAATTTATGCATGGGTAGAGGAGGTCTTTTCAGCCCAGCCTGCACCCTCTCCAAACCGTGACCCCTTGAGGAATGTCCAAAAACCGGCAGTTAGGCATCCCTCTCACAATCCAGGACTGCTGGCTCCTAACTGCTCATCTGCCTGCCTGCCTGATTGCCCCTAATTGCCCACCTGCCAGCCTGATCATCCCTAACCACCTCTGCCTGCCAAGCCGATTGCCCCTAACTGGCCACCCCCCACTGACCTGGTTACCCCCAATGGCACCCCCATCCAACCTGGTCACCCTTTAGTGCCTCCTCCTGCCAGCCTGGTCATCCTCAACTGCCACCCCCCTGCTGGCCTGGTTGCCTCTCACTGCCCCCCTGCCAGCCTGGTCATTCCCAACTGCTCTACCCTACCAGCCTGGTCACCCCTAACCAGCCCCCTGCCTGCCTGGTTTCCCCTCACTGCCCCCCTCTGCCGACCTAGTCACCCCTCACTGCCTCCTCCTGCCAGTGTAACTGTGAGAACATTGTGACCAATTTGCATATTACCCTTTTATTAGTATAGGTGGCACAAGGTCTCTGCCATATCACACACCAGAAAGACTAAAATTTTCATACGTGTAGATTCAATCTTAAAAGTCAACTTCAATCTTAAAAATACTTCCCCCAAAAAAACTAATATGGTTTTTCTGTCCATTTTTTATGAAAACACTAAACACTAATCTACTCATGGGAGGCTCTCAATTTTTATTCAAGATAGGTCCAGACCTATTGGGTAGACTGAGTATTAATGAAATGACAGAACATACAACAAGGGAAGCCTAAGAACATAAAGGTTAATTTTCTTTTAAGTTTGAATATAAAGATTCATGTTCTTTTAAGTTCCTTTGAGTCAAATGGAGTTTCTGTTTGGTGAATTCATGGGTCACATTACCATAACCAAATGATTGTAAGTTGCAATTTAACTGAAAACCAGAAGGATAAAAATAGCAAAGACTAAACATATAATATCCTTCTTTCTTCATCCTTGCTTCTGGAGGTGTGTCTTTCCTGAACTATGAATCACTGCCACCGACCTTGCAAATTTGTTCCATAAGAGGGAAGTACCAGAGCAGCAGTAATGCTCTCATTGTGAGCCTGGCTGCCCAGAGGGGAAAGGTACACAGTCTGTAGTCTGGATAACTCTTTCCCCACAGGCTGCAGAAATGAAAACTGCTATTAAAAGAGATATATTCCACACTGTGTCAACTTTAACTTTCTGTACCACTGTAGTGACTATACTAATAAGTTAAGATCTTACTGCCTCCCAGCCTTCTTGAGTTAGTCTTCGATATTGTCATAACCAACAATACCACTGAACGGTCAATCCCAGAAGGTAAATGAAAGTATGCTTCATAAAATTTACAACTCATGCTGGATATTTTGGCAAGTATCACTTTTCTGTAAATATAATGAACGAGAGGCCCGATGCACAGAATTCCTGCAAGGGGCTCGGCCCCTGCCACCACGGCTTCATACGAAGTTCGTCTGAAAAGACGTGTGAAGGCTGTCCAGTCTAATTAGCATATTATGCTTTTATTATTATAGACAGGACTTGAATTTTGAACCAGAATTAAAATTAATCTTTTTTTCTTTCTTTTAAAACTTAGCTTGTTACAGAATTTTATCAAATAACCATGTTAATAATTGTTACATTAACCAGAAGTTTTAAAATATTGTTTAAAAAGATAGCATCATCAAGTGTCTATGTGTGTACTTTATCTCTGATTTTTTTTCATCCCTTAAATATTCTTTTTATATATATTCCTTTTGGTTGTTTTATTAAAAAATAGAATTGATTTTTTTTTTTTAGCTTTTCTCTTAAGATATTCTTTCCCATATCTTAAACAAAAGTTGCAAGTGACAGCATCTTCAAAATAATATATAAATAAGTTATGTACCGCTTATTTTTTTAATTTATAATAATAATTGCTTAAACAATTATGATAATGAATTTATGGGTGGAATTATTACTTTTTAGGCTCTTTCTATTTATTCAGTGTACAGCAGCAACACCTAGTGGACAAAATACAAAATTGTCTTGTTTTAAGAAATGGAAATTGTATGGCTATTGCTAATGCTTATATTTCTTAATATTACTCTGGTGAGTAAACATGTGCATTTACGGAGTCCTCCTAATAAAAGAATGATAATCAGCCTCAATGATTGAGTGTTTAAAGTGATGAGTATTTAAAATAAGTGCAAATATATAATAGGTGCTTCAAATTTAGATGCCATATTAATTATTTACTAAAATAGACATTTTAAGGAAAGCAGAGTCAGTGTCTGAATTGCCAATAATAAAAAATTCTCAATTTAAGCTGTTAGTTCTCAATTTCATTTTTGTATATTTATGAAAAGATGTTTAACAGAGAAAATTGATACTGTTGTGATAAACCAATGCACAAAGGGGGGGAGGATGTATACTATCCCAGGAATTGATCTGTAAATACAGTTAGTAAGGAGGAAAAAAGCTATGCTAATACCACCATTGTATTTTTTTTCCACAGTAAGATTGGAACTTTTGGACATTCAGTCAAAACCAGCGTGGGAGAGAGGATCTTACACATTCATGGAGAAACATAAATAGTCCCCTTCTCAATGTAACAATACAGTGTTTAGTATTGTTCTAAAACTCTCACCACTTTTTTCACTGGAATTTCTTAACCTCACTGACTGTGTACAGCTCCCCTGCTCGGTTGGATTAGAGATGATTTCCCAACCCAGAGAGGCAAAGCTGTGGAAAGGGTCAATTCACCACTGGCTCCATGCTTCAGGGGCTTCATTCCACTGTTCTAGGATCAGGCACAATGCAAATATTCCAGACTTTGAGTGGTGCAGGAGGGAAAGGCACAGGCTGGAGTCATTAGCAAAAGGTAAAAAAGAACAGAGGCACTCGGTAGAGAGAGATCAATGGTGTATTCACTCACTTAGTTAATCACACAACACTTCTTAGTTATGTATCCATGAAGCACCGATTTGGGCACTGTGGACTACCTGGCAGGGATCTGCAAACGATAGCCAGCCTGTAGCTTTTTGGGCGTGGCTTGTAAGCTACAGGTGAATCTTGACGTTTTCAAAAGTTATTAA